>JAIFGZ020000235.1:0-600000 GCA_019925245.2 Oryza australiensis
CAGGTCTATCCAACAATGTGTTCTCAACACATATGTCCATGTTTATTGATTTGGTATCTCCATACCCATGATCTATGAGACATGATCATCAATCAATAAACATGCCGATCTTAGAATCATATTTGTTCCAACAATATGACATATGATCGAGGATCGTTTAGAAATAGATTCATACATAAAGAGTCTCATAAATAAGTCACGTACTTATTGATCAATACAAGATGTCTATTTCATGGGCTGAATAACACTTTATTCATTTATACATAAACATTGACGTGATATCCAACATCTCCATGTTGCCTCTAGGGCATATCACTAACAATCTCCCACTTGCACTAGAGTCAAATCATGTAAGTATCTAATACCCATTGCTCTTGTGTGCGCCTCATGCTTCGGCTGAGGGAGAGGTTTTGTCAGCGGATCAGCTATGTTGAGATCCGTGTGCACTTTGCATATCTTGACATCACCTCTGTCCACTATCTCGCGGATGAGATGATATCGCCGAAGTATGTGTTTGGACTTCGATGTGACCTCGGCTCCTTGGCTTGCGCAATGGCTCCACTATTATCACAATAGAGAGACATTGGACCGTCGTACTAGTCATCACACCAAGCTCGAAACGAATTTCTTGATCCAAACGGCCTCCTTTGCGGCTTCAGAAGCGCAATGTACTCGGCCTCCGTTGTAGAATCAGCAACGGTATCTGCTTGGAACTCTTCAGTGGCTGCGCCTCCGTTCGAGCGAGAACACGAACCCAGATTGCGATCTATAATCATCCTTGTCTGTTTGGAAGCTAGCATCGGTGTAACCACTTACAACGAGCTCTTCTTCACCTCCATAGACTAGGAACATATCCTTAGTTCTTCTCAAATACTTAAGGATATTCTTTACGGCGATCCAGTGACCTTCACTGGATCGGCGGTATCTGCTCGTAGCACTCAAAGCGTACGAGACATGCAGGCGTGTACAAAGCATGGCATACATGATGGATCCAATTGCCGAAGCATATGGAACCATACCCATCTTATTCCGCTCATCATGTGTGCGAGGCACGCGATTCTTGCTAAGATTAATGCCATGTGACATGGGCAAGAAACCTTTCTTGGAATCATGCATGTTGAACCTTTTCAACACCTTGTCAATGTATGTACTTTGGCTTAATCCAATTAGCCTCTTGGATCTATCTCTATAGATCCGAGATCCTAATATGTATCTTTGCCTCCCTAAGTCTTTCATGGAAAAACTATTTTCAATGAAGACTTGATTCTAGCATAGGGATATCATTTCCAATCGGTAATATGTCATCCACATATAAGATTAGAAATACAATTGCGCTCCCACTTGACCTTTTTGTAAACACAGGCCTCTTCTTCATTTTTGATGAAACCAAACCCTTTGATTACTTCATCAAAGCGAATATTCCAACTCCGAGATGCTTGCTTCAATCCATAAATGGATTTACGTAGCTTGCATATCTTTCCGGCGATCGGATCGACAAAACCACGAGGTTGTATCATGTATACATCCTCGCTTAGGTTTCCATTTAGGAAAGCCGTTTTGACATCCATCTGCCATATCTCATAATCGAAATATGCAGCAATCGCTAGGATAATCAGAATAGATTTAAGCATTGCGACGGGCGAGAAGGTTTCATCATAATCAACTCCTTGAATCTGTTTAAAACCTTTCGCCACCAATGCGCCTTATAGATGTGAACATTTCCATCCATATCGGCCTTTTCTTAAAAACCCATTTACACTCAATGGTTTTGACACCATCGGGTGGATCAACCAAGTTCCAAACTTGATTGTCGTACATGGATTCTATTTCGGATTTCATGGCTCCAAGCCACTTGTTGGAATCGGGTCCCACCATCGCTTCCTCATAGGTCTTAGGTTCATCGTTGTCCAACAACAATATATCACGTTGTTCGCTTTGTGTGAACTGTCGGGTGCACGACGTGATCTTTCGGACCTCAGTATTTGGTGTATCTACAAGCGGTGGCGCAACACTTTGCACCTCTGTTGTGGTTACGTGGTCGCATTGAAACGTTTCGGTGTTTCTTGAACTTCTTCAAGATGCACCCTGCTCCCACTAACCCTTCTTGAAAGAAACTCTTTCTCCAAGAAGACACCATGTCGGGCGACAAACACTTTGCCTTGTTCCCAGATTATAAAAGTAATATCCCTTAGTTTCCTTAGGATATCCCACAAAAAGCACTTGTCGGATTTGGGTGTGAGCTTGTCGGTGTAAGCGTTTTACATAAGCCTCACATCCCCAAATTTTGAGAAAAAGACAAACTAGGGGTTGCCATGTCCATATCTCATATGGTGTCTTTTCAGCGACTTAGATGGAACTCTATTTAGTGTGGCGCTTGTTGTTTCAAAGCATATCCCCGAAGGATAACGGAAGATCACTTTGGCTCATCATCGGACCGCACCATGTCCAACAAGGTGCGATTTCTCCGTTCGGACACTCCGTTCCATTGTGGAGTTCTGGCGGAGTCAGCGTGGAACAATTCCACAATCTTTCGAGATGATTACCAAACTCTTGGCTCAAGTATTCCCTCCACGATCGATCGTAGAAACTTGATTGTTTTCCCTAAATGATTACTGTACTTCATTCTGGAATTCTTTGAACTTTTCAAAGGATTCGGACTTATGCCTCATTAAGTAGATATAACCATATCTACTAAAGTCATCAGTAAAGGTAATGAAGTATTGATAACCACCTCGCCGTTGAGCTCATTGGTCCACATACATCAGTATGTACGAGTGCCAATAAGTCACTTGCTCTCTCACTATGTCCCGTGAAAGGTGCCTTTGTCATCTTACCAAGTAAACAAGACTCACATGTCTCAAATGATTCAAAATCAAAAGAGTGAAGCAATCCATCCTTATGGAGCTTCTCCATGCGTTTCTTATTTATATGGCCTAAGCGACAATGCCGGATAAACGTGGGGTTTATATCATTAGAGAGTTGCCTTTACGTATTAATGTTATAGATGGGAGCGCTTCAAGATTCAAAACGTATAATCCATTCACCAATGGAGCATGAAAATAGAACATATCTCTAAGATATATTGAACAACCATTGTCCATTGATCTAAAATCATATCCTTCCGCTTGCAAACATGAAACGGAAATAACGTTTTGACATAGTGTTGGAACACAATAACAATTATTCAATTCCAAAACTAATCCTGAAGGTAGATGAAGTGGTGCTTGTGCCGAGCGGCAAGCTGTAGCAACGCTTGCTCCATTCGACGCGCGAGTTCACCTCGCCCCTTCTCAATCCTCTACTTCTTCTCATTCCCACACGCGATTTGCAAATATGAGCTACGATCCGGTATCAAATACCCAAGAGTCGAGTAGGTGAAGTAGCGAGATTAATGTCTATAACATTAATACCTGAAGCAGAAGTCGTACTTTGCTTCTTTTTGAGATCCTCCATGTACTTCTTGCAGTTCCTTTTCCAGTGGCCTGTCTCCTTGCAGTAGAAGCAAATGGCATCTGATGCCGCCGACCCCTTCTTGCCCTTCTTTGCATTGGAGGCACTCGCGATCTCATCGGGAGTTAACTTCCTCTTGGTGCAAAGTTTCTTGACGGTGGTTTGCGCTTTGCCTTACTGCATCATCATCACATGATGGCCGTTTTTGGATACTCTCCTCATTGTCTTTAGCATCCCATGCAATTCAGCCAAGGTTCTATCCATATTGTTCATGTGATAGTTTAATATGAATGGCTCGAAGCTCGGAGGGAGCGGCGGAGAATCACATCGGTAGCCAACTCTTGGCTAAGGGGAAAACCTAGTTTTCCGGACTCTCGATATAGCCAATCATCTTTATCACATGCGGGGGCGGGATTCCCCTCAACAAGCCTGCACGCAAACAAGGACTTTGAGGTGTTGAACCTCTCGGCCCAGAGCTTGGTTCTCAAACATGCCACGCGAGTCCACTGAATAATAGTGTGAGCATGTTGCTCTCATATTGCTTCTGAAGCTCAGGGGACATTGTAGCAAGCATGAGACAGCTTATATCTAGGGCATCATTAGTGTGCTTCTCATAAGCCCTCCGTGCAGTTCCAGTGGCATTATTTGGCAAATCCTCAGGATAGGGTACTTTAAGAACGTACTCCTTACGCTCTTGCTTGAGAACAATTCTCAAGTTGCGATACCAATCCATAAAGTTTGTTCCATTTAATTTTTCCTTTTCGAGAATAGATCGCAAATTAAAGGTACTGGGTGTAGTATTAGCCGCCATTTATTCTACAACAGAAAAACAAAGTTTAGCACAATGTTTATGTTATGTCTTTTGTTAAACAATTTAACATAAGACTCCCATTACGTATTTTCCACCTTCCCTCTAGGTTACGTATTGGGTCAAGATCCACATGTTAGTTAATTTTCTAGTGAGCTTTGGCATCACTTTGCTAGAAAATTAGTAACATCGTAAGCAACTCCTTGCTAATCACATCTCTATGTGACTCTTGTTGTTGGTGTGGCATCTCCATGCCCCGGCCCCAACCTATGCCCCAAGGCCCAAAGCTGTTTTGATAGCCTTGTTAAGTAAACCAAATGCTCTTTGTATATGTCGACATATACCCCTCGTGTTATGATAGAGAATGGCACTCTGCTTTGGCGAGACCCACCATTGGCGAGCATAACGGTGGCCAGTGCAACATTTGGAAGGGCATCATTACTACTTAATTTTGTGAGGGATGCTATCCTATCAAACAAACATATCACATATGAAAGCAAGTAGAATAGCATATATGAAATAGTATGGCCCCCTTCACATGGTGATCTCCATCTCCATGCCGGTGTCCAGGATCTCCATCTTCATCACCGTTCTTTCGAGTGCCGAATGCTTGATTTCTTCAAACTAAGCTACTACTATAGAAGCTCTAATTGAAGATTACATCGACTCGCAGGTCGTGAAAGAATATTACAAGCATTGCACGTATGAAAGAATATTACAGGGATTGCACATGTGAAAGAATATTACATGCATCACATGCATCTCATACATACAATAGGGTCATACCATCTCAAAGCATTCTCTGCAAAAACAAGTTAGGCGTAGAAACGTTTTCTACCTATCGCAGAGATACAGCACCGAGACGACCTATAAGGGGGTACGGCACACGCGGCCACGCTCGCTGCGCGCCAAAATTCATAGATCAATCTATCGGAAACCATGTCGGCATAATCATATTATGCCGTCCCGATACACTATCAAGGGAGATGGTTTGCGTAGGCGCGAGCGTAACAAGATCGGACTACGAGATAGCTTCGGCATAATCACATTATACCGTTCCGATACACTATCAAGGAACGCTATCTCGAACCCAACTCAAACCAAGTTATATGGAAATTGCTTCGACGTAATCACATTACGCCGTTCCGATACACTAAGGAACGCAATTACCATTAACTCTCCTCAACGAGATCAGTAAAACCGATTGATCTAATCAACCCGTGTGCAAAACTTGTTCAGATCAATCTAAAACCCGAACTAAGCAAGATTAGCTACGATACACTTGAAGGGTTACGCGGAAGCTACGCTAGCCGAAAACAAAAATTCTACCGCGCAAACCGGGAACACTTGCAAGTAAGGGCCGATAGATCGTTACCGATTGGAGTAGAGTGCGGCGGAATAGCCAATCGGGGCAATCCGATCCGGAGCAGTGTAGCGATTCCGGAGACGGCCGATTCGCCAATCAGCCGATTCGAGTCGTCCGGCGCGTTCTCACGCCTCGCTCCGTCGCGCCAGCCGCGGCCGATCAAGATCAAGCGCGCAACGTAGCAGGCGCCTCTCTACGGTATCCACACGTCCGGGGACGAACGCCGTACACCCGTGTGCTAGCACGCGATGCAAGGCTAGGGTTTGGCTCGAAAGTGGGGAGGGTTTCCGTGGAGATTGATCTCGGCGACTTACGTTTGCACGCGATGCAATTGACGTGTCACGGCTCTCCACCCCTCCCTCCTTTATATAGAGTTGGCCGGCGGGACTAGTGGCCGATTAGGACTCTATTTTGAATCGGATCTCATCCGTATCTCATAGAGTTGGCCGCCCACACGTCGTAAGCCCATAGGACTCTATCCGATCAGATCCCTATCCGATCGAGCCGTATCCGAGTCCAACTCGAATATCTATTCTATCCCCTTAAGCGTGCGACCACTGCAGGTTCGGGTATACTCGGTTTCGGCTATAGTCTAACAGCCGATCGTCGGCTCGAGTCTAACTCGGCCGCACTGTCAATAGCGGCGCCTAGCGGCACATATTGACACCATAGTATACAAGAATAATATCGGCTCGAACTGTAATGTGTACACAAATCCCTTTGCCTCACGATACCGGTTAAGCTATAGGCAAGATGTGTGCCATCCCTTCAATAGCTTAACCATTCACTCGAACCGTATTGGATTATACGTACATTGATTGACTCCTCAATCAACTTAGCATGGCCATGCATTTCCATAATCCATTACCTCGAGGGCCCGAGAGATATCTCTCCAAAGGAGGGGCAAATTCCATCTTGATCACTCACATCCCACTCCATGTTTCATAGCAAACCCGAAAACTACCTTTATAACTACCCGATTACGGAATAGCGTTTGGTAGTCCCAAAGTAGGCTACTACACATGTTGGAATCCATGGTGATCTCGGGTCTAAGGACTTTGTACCAACACTACACGAGACCAACTAATGGCACATTAATTCTGTAGTGTCTCATGGTGGGTCTATCCAACAATGTGTTCTCCAACACATATGTCCATGTTTATTGATTTGGTATCTCCATACCCATGATCTATGAGACATGATCATCAATCAATAAACATGCCGATCTTAGAATCACATTTGTTCCAACAATATGACATATGATCAGGGATCGTTTAGAAATAGATTCATACATAAAGAGTCTCATAAATAAGTCACGTACTTATTGATCAATACAAGATGTCTATTTCATGGAACTGAATAACACTTTATTCATTTATACATAAACATTGACGTGATATCCAACATCTCCATGTTGCCTCTAGGGCATATCACTAACACCATGGGACATACATGACATTGCGCAGGTTGGGTCCCTAGGGGACACGAAGCAGTCGCGCCTATGAAAACTACTACCTAAGTTAATGAAGCTCGACAGAGCAGGAAGCAAAACAGATCGAGCTTATGTTGAAACAATGAGGCAAATAGATAGAATCACTCCAGGGATTAAGCTTCTCCAATCCCTAGAAGTTGATTCTTCTATGCACCAATCCCCTCCGTCAGACAGTACTAGTTGCAAGCTTCATACTGATTCAAATTCAATCTAGAATGTTGGTGATGCTGCATCAATGCCAGATTGTAGTACACCTGATGTGCAGTACAATGAGCCTGATCCTGGGTCAACCCTTGATCCAACCTCTGCAAACTATCTCGCTGGTATATCGCTGGTTGAACCACCGATGTCGCGCACCAAAGGTAGGAAATCTGCCAGGGTGACCCAATCTGCTGAAAAGGGAAAACAAACTTACAATCCTTATAGCACATACACAAGGAGCTACGGAAAGAAAGTGTGCCAAACATGCAATGTTAGAGGCCACTACAACACAACATGTCTGCTCAACCCAAAGAGGAGCAAAGCGGCGGAGAATAGAGCAAAAAAGGGGTGCCAAAACACAAGGTGGGGCTCACTAGGAAGTGAGGTCGCCCCCGAATACACGAGGGACTAAATAAACAACGAGATGAATAGCATGGTGAGAATGATGAGACATCTGACCAAGTTGATTACCTGGAAGACAGTGATGACAACAGCTATGAATCTGAATGAAGCTGCGTGTAACTATATACTCCCCCATCGAAAATAATATTGTTATTTACTTTGTTTTCTTCTTGATGATAAAAAAAACAGGTTGCAACTAATTTCAATGAATCTGAATGTGCTAACTACTATTACGCTAGTTGCTACCATGGTCGTAACCCAATTACAAGTCTGATGGTTGGCCAGTTGCAATTCATCTACTATTCAGTTTTGCAACCCCTTTGTACACCAGTTGCAACTTTTGTTTGCTAGTTGTCTGCTGGTGCATCTTAATTTACACAAAAAAATGCAACTCATATACCATCGTTCGGTTGCAACTCTGCTTTGAGTGAGCCAATTGCTACAAAAGACCAATTGCAAGTCGATGATTGCCGTTGCAATTCATCTGCTGTTCGGGTTGCAAACCCGTTTTGTACGCCAATTGCAAATCTTGTTTGCTAGTTGTCTCTGGTGCATATTAACTTTCACATAAAGAATGCAACTCATGTACCACCTTCCAGTTGCACCTCTGCTGGTGGACCAGTTGCTACAAACGACCAATTGCAAGTCTGATGGTTGGTCAGTTGCTATTCATCTACAGTTCACGTTGCAACCTTTTGTACGCCGGTTGCAACTCTTGTTTACTAGCTCTCTGCTGGTTGGCTGGTTGCAACTATGGTGGTACAACGGTTGCTAAATAATGCATGGATCTAATTTCGACGCCTAAAAATAGTATACTAGACACTAGGAAATATAAAAAAATTGCATCACAAAATTTGTATGTCGGTTGCAACTCTTGTTTGCTAGCTCTCTGCTGGTGCATCTTAACTTTGACATAAAAATGCAACTCATGTACCACCCCCATAAAAAATTTGCAACTCTATTTGGTTGACCAATTGCTACTCACAACCAATTGCAAGTTTGATGGTTGGCCACTTGCAATTCATCTACTGTTTAGTTTTTGCAACCCCTTTGTACACCACTTGCAACTCTTGTTTGCTAGTTGTCTCTTGGTGCATCTTAATTTACACACAAAAAATGCAACTCATATATCATCGTCTGTTGCAACTCTGTGGTGGGCGGTTGCTACAAAAACCAATTGCAAGTCGATGGTTGCCGTTGCAATTCATCATTGTTCAGGTTGCAAAACCCTTTTTATTCCAATTGCAAATATTGTTTTATCTAGTTGTCTGTGGTGCATATTAACTTTCACATAAAAATGCAACTCATGTACCACCCCCATAAAAGTTGCAACTTTGCTGGTTGACCAATTGCTACTCACGACCAATTGCAAGTTTGATGGTTGGCCACTTGCAATTCATCTACTATTTAGTTTTGCAACCCCTTTGTACGCCGGTTGCAGCTCTTGTTTGCTAGTTGTCTGTTGGTGCATCTTAATTTACACACACAAAAGTGCAACTCATATATCATCGTCCTATTGCAACTCTGCTGGTGGGCCAGTTGCGACAAAAACTAATTGCAAGTCTGATGGTTGCCAGTTGCAATTCATCTATTGTTCAGGTTGCAAAACCCTTTTGTATTCAATTGCAAATATTGTTTTATCTAGTTGTCTGTTTGGTGCATATTAACTTTCACATAAAAATGCAACTCATGTACCACCTTCTAGTTGCACCTACGCTAGTGGACCGGTTGCTACAAACGACCAATTGCAAGTTTGATGGTTGGTCAGTTGCTACTCATCTACAGTTCAGGTTGCAACCCCTTTTCTATGCCAGGTGCAACTCTTGTTTGCTAGCTATCTGCTGGTTGGCTGGTTGCTACTATGGTGGTAGAACGGTTGCAAAATATTGTACGGATCTTATTTTGACGCCTAAAAATAGTATACTAGACACTGGAAAATATAAAAAAATTGCATCACAAAAACAAGTTGTAAAAAAACACAGATATACATTAGATACCAATTGCAACTCTGATAGTAAAAACCAGTAGCCACACAACTGTTCGAATGGTTACAACCTCGTCTAAACATCAGTTGCAACTCCAAGTTCATCTAAACACAAGTAACATTTATGGCAGAACTACTGTTAGAAAAAGACACTTGCAATTAACTCACATTGGTATATCATCCCCTTGTTAGAAAAAGAACACATAAATAGTTCCTACTAGCTGATGCCGCTGTTCCAATCAACCCGACGTCCCCCCACTCTAGACTTGTCCAATGAATCAGGTAAATCAGCTTGGTTGAGTGGATGGAAGAACTTGTAGTGAATTAACTCACATCTGCATATCATCCCCTTGAACTGCATGAGCAAAAACACAAAAAAACAGAGGAGTTTGTAAAAAACAGTTAATCCTCTTAATTTGTGATGAGCAGATCGTTAAGTACAAAAAATAAAGAAAGCAAAATAGCTCAACGGGTTGATTTGCTTAGTCGGCGACTCCCGTAATAATACTCCATGTATTTGAAGCAAAAACTTGCAATCATTTGCTCCACACCTGCTTCGGCACATCAACAAAAGGTCTCTTCCATCTGTTAACTCTAGGTAATTTTGTGTTCGAGACCTTTTGGAACACAGCATCAATAATTAGGATCTTTGCAAACACATGCTGGTGACATTCTACCTGGTCAGTACACTTCAAGAAGTAGTCATTTGAATCCAATACATCAATGCGTTGATGGATGAAGTTGAAGCAGTACACAAAAAATGGCTTCCATCTCTAATTGGAACAAATATCTGCTTTAAAAAACAGAGCAATTATTACTTATTATAAACACACACACATCGACAAAAACAAAAACAAATGAAATCATCGAAAAAACACCAGTTGCAAGTCTATGCATACAATGATTGCTGCTGATATTAATGACAGATTACTACTGTGTTCTACGCATTATTAAAACATACACACAGCCGCAAAAGAGCGAAATGAGAAAAAGAGATTGCAAGTCTGTGCATATAATAATCGCTTGTAGATTCCAAGTTGCTACTGTATTATAAAAAGACAGCATGTGTAAAAAAATATTTGCTAACCTGTTTTGCCTTTGACAGATCATAATTTTCCAACTCCATTTGTAGAGTTTTCCAAACAAGAACAAACTCCTCCATCTCGGTTTTGTCGTCGGTTAGGATTCTTTCAGTCAAAGCAACATTGAACTATGTTTGCATTGAAAAAACAAAACATCATTCAAAACACAACAAAAACAAATGTAAGCAAAAATAAAGCAAAATCATATGAATAAACTCACATAGAAGGCAATGGTGACAAATAGCATATATCCAACAAAATCAACCTTGTGGACGATGTCATTGTGGCGAAGGCAATGGACAAACAAATCTATGATGGCCGACTCGCCTAATTCATTGTCGGCAAATGTCGATAACGAGGTCATTACCACGAGATTGCAAAGTAGACCAAGCGTAACAAAGATTTACTGCACAAAAAAACAACGAGATGTGAGTGTCGGTTGCAAGTATAAATAACTAAAAGTTGTACAGTATCTATGATCATCTTGTTTCAATTCGGGATCTTTCTTGATCTTCCTCCTCGGTGCAATTTCCTTTTCCAATGGGACTTGAGGCTGGATTCTGTAACCTTGAAAGGAGAAACATCTTGCTTGGGCCTCTTGGCAATCGTCACCAAGCCACCGAGAAAATCATCCTCTGAAACTCACTTTGAAGTCTTCCAAGCCTTGGGTTAATTCCATGTGAAAGTCATTTGGAGGGTCAAATTATTAATGTCATCATCGGACTCTGTTGGGAAGTTGGTTTCTTCATCGGTGGTGGGAGTGCACTATTTAGTCAATTCTAGAGTTCAGCATGGCAATCTCATTTTCAGCTTCATATCGCAATGAGTCGAGACGTGACTCATACTCCTTGCGCTTGCGATCATAATCCCTCCCATCTTTAACCATCTTTCCATCATTGACCAACCTCCTCTTCCTACCTTCCCTACCCATACGTGGTCCTTGCTGCTGCAGCCAAACCTAATAGAACCTTTTTATTCACACAATACAAAAAATATAAAGCCTTGTTGCAAAACAATAATGCATAGGATTGCATGCTGTATATGGCTATACTTACATCATCTATCTTTGGGAATAGGCTGGAGTGCCACGGCACCACCATCACCAGCAGCTCCATCCTTTTCAATCTCGGGTGCATCTTGGTGCTCCTTAGGCGAGACGTTACGGGCAATTATAGCCTGTTTTTCACACAAAAAATGGAACAAAAAGTTCTGTAAGAATATGAATTGCATGCTTATATCATGTTCACTTTGTAGGCTGTTTGAGGAGACAACCATTTCATATTCGAAAACCACGTAGATGGGCCACCATGCGCAAGAGCTTCATCCAATGTCATTTGGATTGCAACATCAAAAAAATTGAAAAACCTAGTTGCAACATCAATAACTATGTAATTGCACATCGGTTGCAATGTCGGTTGCAACTCATGCATACATGTTGCACCATAAAAATGAAAAAACACTAGTTGCAACATCAATGAATATCTAATTGCACATCGGTTATAAAGGGTCGGTTGCAACTCAACTACCATACAGATTGCACATCAATTCCAATGACATTTGCATGTAAGAAAACAAAAGCTTTTTGGCAGCGGATGCTTACCTCATCATTTCTCTGTTCTGGCGAGCAGCGGGAGTTGTCGGGGTCTTCCTCGGCGTCTTCCTCTTGGCAGCTACACGTCGTATTCTGCGCATTGCAACCGGTGACCCCTTTCCGGACGTATCACGTGGAGAATCAAACATTGCAACTATTTCCTCCACACCCTAAGATTCACCACGTAATGCGGCGGTGCTGCGGAAACTAAAAAACCATAGTGAAAGAAAAAATATTTTAAAAAAATTGTCATGCAAAAAATAACATGCAAAAAATATATATATTAAAAAATTGGTTACATGTGCACAAAAGCCTTACTTTGCTGGTCTTGTTGCTGTTCTCCATGTAGTTGATCGGGTGTAGATAGTATGTCGCGCTTCGTTTGAGGGCTGGGTGTCCTCACAAGTTCATCAAAAAATCATCCACTTTAGCTTGTGGGCTTGGCGGGCTGTTCAGCTTCATCTGTGGGCTTGGTGGGCCTTGTGCCATACGCTTGTGGGCTTGGTGGACGCTATTCAGCTTCATCACTGTGGGCTCAATGGCCACTATTTGCGCTTCAACATGTGCAGATCACGATGCTTCTATATGACGCGGCAAACGATGTTTCATTGCTCTTGAAACATGCATACGTGCCTTATTCCTCCTAAGAAAGTTATTGCCATCTTCTATGCTCGAGTGTTGTCTAGAAGCCTCTTAATAGCAACGCAACACTCATGATGAGTTTTCCCATTAGCTCATCGGCGTTCCCCGTCAAGTCATGTGACTTCCTCATCATGGTTTGCGCATGTGAAGCACTCGAGTCATAGTCCTTTAATATTTTTCAGCCTCCATCCTTCTTCTCCCAACTAAGTCACACAAACTTTGGTAGGCGAAGAAGAAACTAGGAAATTGAACAAGCGCTACTAGCGAGGCACAAGAATCAACATGTGTGTCAACGTTGGACGGTCCAACGGCAACCGAGAGGCGGATGGGGCACCGAGATGGTGCACACACAGGTGCGGGTGGGGCAACATAGCATGTACTTGACAAACTCATCAAATAAAAACACAAAAATAAAAACAAAAACAGATTGCAAATGTAAGAAGAAACAGTTGCAAAAAAACAAAATGAACATCGAAGAAGGAACAAAAAAATCATCTTCGGTTTGCCATGTTCAACCAAGCGGAGGAGACATCTTCCCTATGATCCATCGATGCTATCTTTTCAATAATCTTGTTATCAAGAGCTGCACATCGAGGTAATGTCACGGGGTTGATGTCTAGCACGTCTTGCAAATGGTCAACATATAACATCTACAAAAAACATGTTAAAACAAACATAAGAAACCCTAGTTGCAACTATAAACATACATCAGTTTCTATGTTTTGATTCCATTGGTTGTGCCATAAAAAACATTGCAATATAAACTATAGATATATACTAATTGCAACAAAAACAAAAAACAGTAGCTACATACTAAACATAACCAGTTGCAACTACACAGCTATATTATTTGCAAAACAATAAAATATAAATCCCATACATAAACAAAAGATACAGTAGCTACATACTAACATAAACAGTTGCAACTACATAAAAAACTAGTTGCAACCTATAATCTAAGTGATTACAACAATATAGATTATTGTGCTATAAAAAAAGAGAGTTGGATAACTCACAACAATGAAGATTCCACAGCCTGTGATGGGTGAGTTGGCACCCTTTGTCTTCTTCTAAAGCTTGTACATCCACCCGGCAACCCTTAGTTGTCTACAACGACTTTGCACCAATTAATACTAGCAATTCCATCCATGTTCTCAGTTCAAACCACATCTTCGAGCGATGTAGTTGTCGGTGTTTGAGAACAGAGTGCGAAGTCATGCATCAGAAAACACCTCACTACAAAGTCTCCATTGATGGCATGTGACTTCAACTTGTCTGTTATAAAGTTTGGCGATATCCTGGAGCCTTCCTCTCCATATAGCTGCAACTTTGACGGCTTCGTGCATTTTCCGTGCTTCACGTTTTCTTTAAATGGAGGGTCACCTCCTTCTTTGTTGAGCATAAACATGCACCACACGCTATGCTCGTCAATTGATATGTCCTTCCCACCCCCAAGCTCAATCTTCATCGATTACGGGATAAATTGTCCATAAGCCAACATAGCGGTGACCTACTCAATGTGGTTGCCTTCATCTCAAGCAAACCACCAAATCCAATGGCGCGAGACCTTGTCCTTAATATCATCATTACATGATTCAACAAGCTCCACAAAATTTTGAAGGCGAGCATCGAAGGGCCATTGTCCTCTCCTTACGCAAAAAAGAGGCTATGTTATTTATACAACAAATAACAGTTGCAACTATTGTGGTAGACTATTTCCTACTAATGTGATTATATAGTTGCAATAGCGATGTTGGACTAGAAGCGGTTTTCTACCTCAATAGGGGGAGGGCATGATGCATCCTGTGTGGAAGCGTTCCCACGCCGCCTCTTCCTGCTCAGACCATCATCACCTGACTGAACTATTCTGATGGGTGGTGAAACAAAATCATCATCGTCATCAGTCTACTCTGCATCACTTAGTGAGCGATGTGGAGGACTGGGAAGACACAAGTTTTTCCTCCTAGGCATCCTGACCACTATTTTGTAGAAAAAAGGTCAGTATTTGTTACAATTCCTCTGACTACAAATAAAATAACATATTTTAATTTCAATTACATAAATATACTAATTGCAAAAACACACACAAATGGTCAGTTGCAGCCAACAATGAAATAATCAATCAAAACACAAATGAAAAAAGATGCAGTACCTACATACTAACCGCAAGTCAGTCAAATGATAAAATCACATGCAGTAGCAATAAAAATGATAATAAAAAACAATATCTACACTAACATAACCAGTTGCGACTACAAAAATACACTAATTACAACTCAAATCAATAATAAAATCAAATGGATGAACAAAAATACGTGTGTTGCTAATCTGTATGTGTATATTAGGACATCGATTGGCAGTGTAAAATTGGGGAAAATAACAAGCGAGAAACATTACAAAAAACCCTACCCTAGAACACATCAACGATTCAACACAAATTAAATGGTAAAAAAATCATGTAGGGGAATAGGATGCATATAGATAATTATGGAGATACCTCAATGAATGCGAGGGTAATGGGATGAATCGATGACGAACATGCGACATGGCTCTCAATCAACACACATGAAACCCGCAGCCATGAGCAGACGCCCCATGACGGTGAGACCCCACGCCTCCTTCGATTAGGGCTTCCCACAACCCCAGCAAAAGCTTCCTAGCGAGGAGGATGTGAATCCGACGACAAACCACAGTGGTTTCCCGGTGAGGGAAAAAAGTGGGAGAGAATGAACACTGGATGGGGAGAGGGAAGAAGTGGCGACAAACCGCTATGATTTCCTGGCAAGGGCGGAAAGTGGGAGAGATTGAAGACCAAATACAGAGAGGGAAGAAGTGGCGACAAATCGCAGCGATTTCCCAGCGAGGACAAAAAGTGGGAGAAGAAGGGGCGTCGGTTTCGGGGTTTATGCCGTCTGCCAGCGTCGGTTGCCAAGCGAGGCGTTTGCAGTGCGTTCGATTCCGAGAGAGATGGTTGCCGGCCGGAGCACGGTCGATGGCATGGGTGCATTCTCTAAGCAGAATTCACCCATGTATATTATAGATATACGGTAGATATATATAGAAAATCGGCATGCCGTTGGCATGCTTGCTAGTTAGCCTATATATGTGAGTAAAAGACACATTTAATACCCTCAAAAATATATATATTATTTATATATATATAGCCTCTTAATGACATTTTAGTTTTTAGTGTAGCAAAATATATTATAGTTAAATTTTTTTATCCTAGGCGTCAGAATCATAGTATACTTTGGGTGTAAAACCATAATTGAATAAGAAATCCAAGATGGTTCTATCACTTAAAAAATATTACATGATAAAATCTGTGATGGTGTTATTTTTTCTTTTGTCAAATAAACACGTTAATTGCACTAGTACGATTCTTTCCTCTATGACGGGTCATCACATGCCTGAGATTTGCGGGTCGTCACAACAGAGTCATCTCAAACGGGTCTAAAAAGAGACGAACAAAGATATACTCACACAGACATGTTAGCTGTGCAAAAAACTTGAGCCCGTCATAGATGATACCTATCGGTGACGGGCTCAAATAAAGGACCAACAAAGATAACCAAAGTTATTTTTGTCGAGCACCAATAGAAGCCCATCACCGATCTTTACCATCGGTGACGGGCTTGAAATTACCATCCGATTGAAATAACAACTAGAACGGACATTATGGCCCGTCACCAATGAGTGCCTTCAGTGACGGGCTTGTACTAAGGCTCAACAAATATAACTTTCACAATCTATAAATACCCCCCATCACCCATTGTATTGGTTATCCCACTGTTCGGAGAAGGAGAGGGCGAATTTTGTATCTTTTTTCCAAGAAAATTTGAAAAATAGTAGGTCCATGCCCTTGTAGCTCCATGACCTTCAGTTAACACCAGAATTGGTAAGCCCCGGTGACCCCATCGGCTAAGTGTTCATATCAGCTTAAAGCCAGAATCAGCTTAGAGTTCTGCATCAGCCGATGAGGGTTTTCTATTGTCAACATCCTCAGCAGTCGGATTCTTGTCAGATTCGGTTTGAGAACATCTTATCCAGAAGAGACTAAGTTAAGGAAGGATGCGGCTTGTATCTATTAATTAGAAAGAGTTAGTTAGTTTTCTATTTTATCTTTAGGAAAGTGTGTTAGTATCCAATAAGGATTCGATTTGTTTCCTTTTATCTTTAGGAAAGTTTGATTTGTAATCTGTTAGGATCTTTGTCAGCCTACAGGTATAAATATGTAAGCCCGAGGTTCATGTAAGACATCAATCTCATGATTAATACACTTCGGCACATCTCCACCTTTTTTTATCTGTTCTACTTTATCATCTGGCCAAACTTGGCACTTGACGCGGGGCTGCATCGGCTTTGATCTCCGGTGAAGGGGTAAGTCCGAGGTCCCGCCGGCTCAGGCAATCGTGTTGGCTACGTTGGCATCGTCCAAGGCTGCATCTGTACATTCGACCTCTTGGGTTGCTTCGATTCGGTTAACATATTTGCCTGATTATTTGTCATATGTCTCTGTTGAATCTAGTCCTAGGATCTCGATTTGGCTCTATCGGCTGTCTCTCATTTTAGGGTTTCTTCCAATACCAGTTAAATCGTTATATTAGATTTGATTAGCTTAGGCATCCACCACCCTGAAAATTAGTCAAGGGCTTGATTGTCTATATATTGCGTCTCTTTTCATACTTAGTGTTGCATCAGTTCAGTTTGACCTACTAAGTCATGATTAGAACCGTAATCTCTAGCCTGGCTGATGGCTGCCAATAAGGGTTTCATCGGGGTTTCAGCCGATGAGTTATCTGGATGTCACATCGGCTATGCTATGAATGTGTATAATCTTCATCTTAAGGTATGTTTAGACATAAGTGATTTACTCTTGTCTTGGTATGCTACCGATCTATTCTAGTCACTTGGTCTAAAAATATTTTGAGACCTAGATTATATGCTATTGATATCTACGGCCGATAGAGTAAGCTGATTTCCATGGACGTTGCATCGGCTTGCAAGGATTGCCTATGAGTTGGTTTTTAGCCGATGACAATAGAGCATTCATCGATCATTGCTTAATCATTTGGATTTAATGACATCGGACCTCAAGCCGATGCTTGCTTAAATATTCGAGATCAATATCTATGTTATTATGTGATCGGTTTATCTTTGTTATATCATCGTGTTATCATCGGCCGATCGCCTTTATATAGATGTTTGCCCGATTAAAACCCTAACAACATCGGCTAACATCGGCATCAGGAATCGGCCGATCGGTTGTCTTGGCTACCGACTTATCAGTGATGTGTTTTATATGTTTTATGCTCTTTGGTTTGCATATCTTGTCGGTGGGAGGATCAAACTTACTAGCATGCCCGCATTTCAATAATTTTAGGACTGCTGCTTTGGAGCTAAGCGAGATCTCCCAAGCCGCATATGATCGCGTCAACACATTTTTGGCACGCCGGTTGTACAGATTTGGTGTCAACACATTTTTGGCACGCCGGGAAGGACAATCGGTTGTTTTTCGGATTCCACAATCCGGTGGGAACGTGTTGTTGACAACAGATTGTTTTACACGGTTCGTGGAACCCACAATTGCAACAAGATGTCGATAGAAGTCAAGGCCAAGGAAGAACAATTTCTCAAGTGATGGATGAAGACGAGGGAACAATCTATTGAGCCAATGGATGATAAGACACTTCAAGAGATAGTTGATAAAACCGTTCATCGTGCTATGATCGATCAATTTGGAGTTTTGACAAGTGCATTACATGGTTTGATTGAGGAGATAGTTCCCAAGGTAATTGATGAGTGATATCAACATCATCGGCAACAACAATATTGGCTCGGGGGCAAGATGATCAATATCAACATGAAGGGTCACAACAACAATATCAGCCAGAGGAAACTCAAAGGTATCAATCTCAAGAGGATTGGGCCGATATAATTGTGACGGTAATGGAGGAACAATTTGGTATTAAACCTAAAAATCAAACTTACGTGTATCGGCTGCCATATCACGAGTGGTCGGTAGAATACCATTTCAAGCCGATACAAGGTTCCAGAACTTCTCCAAGTTTTCAGGGCAAGAGAGTGTATCTACAATGGAACATATCAGCCGCTTCTTAGCTCAATGTGGAGAGGCATCGGCTAAAGAAGCTATGAGAGTTAGACTTTTTCCATTGTCTTTGACTGGATCGGCTTTCACATGGTTTTCATCATTGCCACCAAACTCTATCAGAGGTTGGGCCGATCTTGAGAGGCAATTTCACTTGTACTTCTTTGCTGGGGTTGATGAGTTGAAGTTTGCAGACTTACTATCAGTTAAACAGCAAGAAGGGAAATCGGCTAAGGAATATATTCAAAGGTTTTGTAATGTATGCAGCCGATGTTATAATTTGGATTTAAGTGATGAGCAGCTGGCAGAGCTTGCATTCCAAGGGTTATCAATGCCAATCAGAGTTAAATTCTTTTTCATGAGTTTGACAGCCTGGCTCATCTAATACAGAATGTATTGGCTTACGAGAGCTGATGTCAAGAAGAAGAGAAGAATCAGTTTTGGGGCGATCAAGGCAAAGATAATTTTGAAGCACGACTTCTCATACTCCAAAATTGGGGGGCATGTGTTAACACCAGAACTTGGTAAGCCCCGGTGTCCCCATCAGCTAAGTGTTCATATCAGCTCAAAGCTAGAATCGGCTTAGAGTTCTGTATCAGCCGATGATGATTTTCTGTTGTCAACATCCTCAGCAGTCAGATTTTTGTTAGATTCAGTTTGAGAAAATCTTATCCAGAAGAGACCGAGTTAAGGAATGATGCGGCTTGTATCTATTAATTAGGAAGAGTTTGTTAGCTTTCTATTTTATCTTTAGGAAAGTGTGTTAGTATCTAATAATGATTCGGTTTGTTTCCTTTTATCTTTAGGAAAGTTTGATTTGTAATTTGTTAGGATCTCTGTCAGCCTACGGGTATAAATATGTAAGCCCGAGGTTCATGTAAGACATCAATCTCACGATTAATACACTTCGGCACATCACTACCTTTTTTATACATTCAACTTTATCATCGCGAAACTTGGCTTTGACGTGGGGTTGCATCGGTTCGATCTCAGGCAAAGGGTAAGTCAAGGTCCCGCCCGAGCTCGGGCAATCGTGTTGGCTACGTTGGCGTCGTCCAAGGCTGCATCGGTACATTCGACCACTTTATATCTCTCATTTTAGGGACACGGGGCTATCTCTCATTTTAGGGTTTACCTTTCAATACCGGTTAAATCGTTATATTAGATTAGATTAGCTTAGGCATCCACCACGCTGAAAATCGAGTCAAAGGCTTGATTGTCCGGATATTGTGTCTCTTTTCATACTTAGTGTTGCATTAGTTGAGTTTGACCTAAGTCATGATTAGAACCAGTAATCTCTAGCTTTGCATGTTGTTGCCAATAAGGGTTTCATCGGGGTTTCAGCCGATGAGTTATCTGGACATCACATCGTCTATGCTATGAATGTGTATAATCTTATTCTTAAGGTACGTTTAGACATAAGTGATTTATACGGTCTCGATACGCTCCGATCTATCCCGATCACTTGGTCTAAACATATTTTTAGACCTAGATTATATGCTATTGATATCTCTGACCAATCGAGTAAGCCTAATTTCCATGGACATTGCATCAGCTTGCAAGGATTGCCTAAGAGTTGGTTTTTAGCCGATGACAATAGAGCATTCATCGATCATTGCTTAATCATTTGGATTTAATTACATCAGACCTCCAGCCGATGCGTGCTTTAATATTCAGATCAATATCTATATTATTATGTGATCGGTTTATCTTTGCTATATCATTGTGTTATCGTCGGCCGATTGCCTTTATATAGATATTTGCCCGCACTTGCCGATGGATTAAAACCCTAGCGCATTGGGTGACATCGTGTTAACACTGAAATTTGGTAATTGAGTTCCTAAGTCCGCAAGGCGAGCGGAATCGGATCGGCTGAAGACAGGAATCGCATCGGCCAAAGGAGTGATCGACTGCGAGGCCAATCGGCTGACGATGGACCGAACGGGGGCAGCCAGATAGCCAATTCTAGGTACGGAAGAGATGAAACCGTTTCTAATGCAGAAACTTGAAGATAAATAGAAGATTTGGTTGCTAATCGCGCATTAAATGATGTTGCCACTTATGGATAGTGTCCATGCTTGGCAATTGTATACGTAATCTAAAGATTTGTTAGGCATGTTAGTTGTAACACGGCATGGGTCTGTTAGGGATAATGTTGTGTTTTAAATGGTAGTTTAGATAGAGTCCGGGGTTTGTACGAGATAATTGTATCTTGGGTATAAATAGGACCCGAGACCCCCTGTAAATATATACACATTCAATCAATCAAACCTTTGGCGCATCGCCAACTTTTTCTTTAGGCGAGCACTTTGTTTGGCTACGGGCTGCACCGTTTTGACCCCCAGATCCACGTAGATGTTTGTCATTAGTGGTATGATTTCTTGTTTGTAGTGCTTCCATCACAATGATACATTAGAATCGGGAGTTTGTGCTTTGCGCTATTTATCATATAGCGCATATAAATTATATCAATGTTTAGATCTATCTTGCCATTGGCTAGTTACATCAAGGACTTGCGGCCGATAGGGCTAGATCTAAAGGTTGGCTGGTTTATATGTGATATCCACCGTCTTGAGAGGTATAAATCATTTGTGACGGATCGGGTTTTTCTTTTGATACTTAATCTTTGCATCGGGTTCGAACTATTAAGTCGTTTTAGAACTATCAATGATCTGTTTGGATAGATTTATATTGTTTAGAGGCGATGCGGGGTTTCACCGGCCTTATCTGCTGGTATATTTCTTTTGATATATTCGTTATTAGATCGTATTAGGACTTTGCCTCTTATGTTAAGATCGTGTTCTGTCGGACGTGACTAGCGAAATCAGCCTATCAGCGGCGGGATGGCCGATTTCCGGGTTGTGCGTTTGATTGAGAATATTATCTTTCCATAAGATTCATCGGAGTACTAGCTGATTCATTGTTATCTTTCGGTATCGGCTAGGTTATCGATCAGTATATTTATTATTCTTTCTTGTATTTGGGTCAAGCGGGCGTCTTTGTCTCGGTATAGCCGATCCATTCTAGTCACTTGGCTTAAATATAGTTTAGAATAGCATATATATGTTCATGGATTTCCTTAGCCGATCCGTGGGGATCTAACCTAACACTTAACGCATATTCTCTCGTTTTTCTTGTTGATTGTGAGATCAAATCAGCGCACGCCACACGTTGTAGGTAGCCAAGAAGGACTGCTTGGAGTCAAGCGAGATCTCCCGGCAGCGCGTAAGAGAGATTTCTCGTCAACACGCTTCTTGGTACGCCGGTGGGACTTTGTCGGGTCGGCTCGGGCGCTTAGACTCAGTGGCAAGATGGTCGACTCCAAGAGCCACTGGCATCACGCGAGGACAACATCGTCCACTGTAAAGATGGAACAACTATTGGGTGACGGCAAGCCGAATATAAGAAGATGGTGGAAGAGCTCCGGGCTAACTATTTACAATCTTTCACCCAAACAAGATGCATTGTGCACCAAAAATACAAGTTCAGCTGAACGATGCCAAGGCATCTTCGTCGGGTGACACGAAAGGCAAACGAAGGTGGAGGAGCCGACCCGGTGCGGGATGATTCGGCCGTATACTCTCGCAAGATCGGATTGACTCGGCCGTTCACCACGCCTTTGGTCAACCAAAGTAGCATCTTGGTCAATACTCTCAATAATATGATCGCACTCTTGTTGTCGATGCCAAGGTAGCCAAGCAGTGCAACGGGGGCCCACGTACTTCACGAGATGGCCAATTTCTGGTTATAGGACGTTGGTCACGCGAATCGGCCGCTTCCTGATAGCACAACAAAGCCCGCGGGAGGAGTCGGTCGGCTGAATCCGGTGAGACGGCTATAAGACCGGCGATTACTATCTTGAGCCGATAACGGCCGTTGCCTAGGGTCAACTCAACATGTTCAATGACAATCGGCGGCGGAGCCGATTGATCCGGGCGACGGCATAACGCCGGTGGTCGGCGGTTGTTTCCCGAGAACCACCAACGCCACAACCGGCGCCTCGGCCACCTCCCGCCGACCATCGCTACCGGTACCAAGGAGGCCGTCAAGATCACCATTATAGACCTCGACGCCACCACCGCCGTATCGGCAAGCACCCGCGCCGTACGACCCATACGGCCGATCGACAAGACAACCGGACATGGGCCGATCGATCGCGAGATGTCATGCGCGATCAATTCAGCGTCAAGCCAAAAGACTCGGGGAACATGTATCGGTATCCCTATCCGGAGCACTTTGAGCGGATCCAGCTACCCAACCGATACAAGATCCCGGACTTTTCAAAGTTCTCAGGGCAGGACAATATTTCAACATACGAGCATGTTAGCCGATTCTTGGCGCAATGCGGTGAAGCATCGGCTATGGACCCTTTGAGAGTTATTGTTCCTCTCTCTCTCTTTCGGGATCGGCCTTTACAGTTCTCATTGCCCTACAACTCGATTCGAGTTGGGCCGATCTTGAAAAATAGTTCCACAACTATTTCTACTCCGGCAACCATGAGATGAAGTAGTCGGACCTAACCAGCATCAGGCAGAAACACAATGAGTCGGTCCAAGAATACATCCAACATTTCAGGGAGATGAGGAACCGATGTTACTGACTGGTGCTATCGGCCGCCGGTGGCCGATCGGCCTTTCATGGTACGATCGCGCCGTCAGAAGAACGGTTCTCGGCGCGAGGACTTCGACGGCCTAGCCCACTTGGCACAGAAGGTGACGGCCCATGAACAGCGATTCCAAGACACCGAGAAAGGCCGTCAAAAAATATAGCTCGGGTCGTCGTCGAGTCGGACTACCGGTCAGACAACGATGACGCGAAGTGGCGGCGGCCGAGTGGGCTAACAACAAGAAAGCCATCGTTTGCCAATGGTTACTAAAGATGGCTAAGGAAGAAAGATACGACTTCGATATCACCAAGGCCGACAAGATTTTTGATTTACTGCTCTAGGAGAAACAGATTCAATTACCCAAAAATCATGTGATCCCGTCGGCCGAAGAATTGAAGAAGAAGAAGTATTGCAAGTGGCACAATTCCACATTCCACGCCACCAATGGCGCAAGGTCTTCGGGCGGCAAATCCGGTCGGCGATCGAGGTGGGAAGTGAAGTTCGCCGATTCAAGTCGGCCGATGAAGGTAGATGGCAATCCGTTTCCGGTTAACACGGTCCAGGCCGGCCCTAGGCAAGCTGATCGACAAAACAGAATGGCGCACGGCTTAGTCAATCCATCGATCGGGGCCAAGGAAGAAGGCGACCAAATTGGATGTCACGCGGCGCCGATTAACATGGTGCGTCCAGTCATCGATCGGTGACCGCCACCCAATCCATGAACGAAGCCAACACCGTCATCATCACCGGTCTCGGCACGAAGAAGCTTACGACGAAACACCTCATCGGCGCGTCCCGAACACCCAAAGCCGACGATACGAGGTAAACCATGACAATGCCGATCCACATTGGCATTGTGATTTTTTCAGGTACTGCTCGGAGTTCGGCATGAGACTACCAACGCCGGATGTGCTGGCATGTAACGATCGTCGCGGACGACGGGCACGAGGAGCTTATCGCCCACAAGTCAACCGGTCCATCCCAGAGCTGTCCCGGATAAACCAAAGGCGGTGGTCTATCCACGATCGGCTCGGCCCAATCCACCAAGATTTCATCGTCGACGAAAACCATGACAGGAACAGCCGCGACGATGAAAAGGCCGACGATGAAGAATCGGCCAACCCCCAATGGTGCTCGTCCGATCTCTTCACTAAGACACAGAAAAGAAGGGTTCAACGACTTAAGCGTGAAGGGAGAGAAGACGAAGTGCAGCAAATGATCCACGAGCGGCGCCGTCGGGTGGGCAAAATCAAAAGGCGGTGGGTACCCAAAAAGAAAGATGCCATAGCCAACGAGGAGCAAGCGAGGAAAGCCCAGCGATCAAGCCGGGAGGGCGGCCAAAGGGAAATGCAAAATTTCGCATCGGTTAACATGGTCTTCGTGTTGCCGGCGAGTTCGGCGCTCCCGGCCGATGCGGGACACCGTCGAAGATGACTGGCAAAGCTAGCAATCTCACCGAGATCGGGCTATCTTTGACAAACCAGAAGGAATCGAAAATCGGCACTTAAAGCCGTTGTACGTTAAGGGATTCGTCAACGGCAAGCCGATTTCCAAAATGCTTGTTGACGGGGGAGCTGCAGTCAATCTCATGCCTTACGCAATGTTCGAGAAAGTTAGGCAAGGGAGCCGAAGATCGATAAAAACCAACATGGTCTTGAAGGACTTCGGCGGCAACCAATCGGAGACCAAAGGCGTGCTCAATGTTGAGGTGACCGTCGGCAACAAGACCGTGCCCACAACATTCTTTGTCATCGACGGGAAGGGGTCTTACTGACTGTTGCTCGGGAGGGGCCGGATACACGCACTGCTGCATCCCTTCTACAATGCATGAAAGCGATCCATTGGGACGGCGACAAGGTCGAATCGTGCCGGTAGCCGGAGTCGATTAGTGTCGTCGGTGCCGATTTGCCACTTTGGGAAATCGAAGGCATCGATTGTTTATGCGGGAAAATCGGCAAGCCGATTTTCTAAACTTGTCCAATTCAACGATACGGCCCATCGGAAACGACGAGCCGTAGGCGATGCTTTGAACAAGACATGGTGGAGGGCTCAAGCGTTCTCGGCGTAGCCACCACGGACGAAGACGATGGCAAGTTAGGGCAGGGCTTCACGTCGGCCGACAAATTGGAGGAAATCGACATCGGCTTTGGTGATAAGCCGAGGCCGACATACATTAGCAGAAATTTGTCTCCTCATTGTAGATCCCACTTATTGAATTATTAAAAGAATATAAAGATTGTTTTGCTTGGGAGTACTTTGAGATGCCGGTCTCGGCCGATCGATAGTGGTCCATCAGCGCCGATTAAGGCGGGCTATCGGCCGTTCAAACAACCTCCCGGGAGGTTTAAGGCCGATATGTACGACGCAATTAAAGCCAAAATCACTCGGCTGTACGACGCGGGATTCATTCGGCCTTGCCGGTACGCCGAGTGGGTCTCAAACATCGTTCCAGTATTAAAGAAAAATGGTAAACTTAGGGTGTGCATCGATTTCAGGGATCTAAACAAGGCAACCCCTAAAGACGAATACCCAATGCCAATAGCTGATGCTTGTCAATGCTGCCTCGGGCCACAAAATCATCGGTTTCATGGATGGCAATGCGGGATACAACCAAATATTCATGGCCGATGAGGACATCCACAAGACTGCTTTTCGGTGTCCCGGCGCAATCGGCCTATACGAATGGGTGGTAATGACGTTCGGCTTGAAGAATGCTGGGGCAACATATCAGCGGGCCATAAATTACATCTTTCACGACATGATCGGCTCGCTGGTGGAGATATACATTGACGACGTGGTGGTCAAATCCAGGGAGATGGAAGACCATGTAGCCGATCTGAGGCAAGTGTTAGAACGGACGAGGAAGTACGGTTTAAAGATGAATCTGCTTAAGTGCGCGTTCGGCGTGTCGGCCGGGCAATTCTTGGGATTTCTCGTCCATGAAAGTGGGATTGAAGTCACACCAAGGAGCATAAATGCTATCAAAACAATTCAATCTCCGAAAGATAAAAAGCAGCTCCAGTCATTGATCAGAAAGATAAACTTCATCAGACGGTTCATAGCTAATCTCTCAGAAAAGATGGAGCCGTTCACACCACTGCTTCGGGTGAAAGCCGATCAGACCTTCGCATGGGGGGGGCAGAGCAGCAGAAGGCGTTAGACAACGTAAAAGATTATCTAAGCTCCCCTCCGGTTTTAATGCCTCCACAAAAGGGAATACCGTTCAAGCTGTACCTATCGGCCGATGACAAATCAGTCGGCTCCGTCCTAATTCAAGAGGTCGGCGGCAAAGAAAAAGCCATTTTCTATCTCAGTCAACGGATGCTAGACGCAGAGACAAGGTATTCACCTGTGGACAAGTTATGCCTATGCCTCTATTTTTCATGTACGAAGTTGAGGCACTATCTGCTGTCCAACGAGTGCGCGGTAATTTGCAAAGCCGATGTGGTTAAGTATATGCTATCGGCTCCAGTGCTCAAAGGAAGAATCGAGAAGTGGATCTTCACACTAACAGAGTTCGACCTGAGGTACCAGGCACCAAGGGCAGTCAAAGGGCAAGCCATAGCTGACTTCATTGTGGAGCACAGAAACGACTCAATTGGCTCAGTGGAAATTATGCCTTGGACTCTGACGTTCGATGGCTTGGTCTGCACCAACGGCTGTGGCATCGTCTTGGTCATTATTTCTCCCAGGGGGGAAAGCTTCGAGTTTGCTTTTGCCATCAACCCCACGCTACAAACAACCAAGCCGAATACGAAGCCGTCCTTAAAGGATTGCACCTACTCAAGGAAGTTGAAGCCGACACCATCGAAATAATGGGGGATTCATTATTGGTCATCGTAGACTATCGGGGAGAATATGAATGCAAAACGACGCGCTGATGGTCTATTATCGACAATGCCGGAGTTAATGGATGGTTTTTGGCTAGTCACTTTGAAGCATATCCCCGAGAGCGAGAACACGAGAGGCCAATGACTTGGCTCAAGGAGCATCGGAGCTATCGGCCGATCTTTGAAAAAGTAGATATAGACGTGGCCGCCATTACGACCGATGATTGGAGGTTTGACGTTTACAACTATCTCAAAAACCCCTCTCAATCAGCCACAAGGAAACTACGATACAAGGCGTTACGATATGTGTTGTTTGATGAGGACCTATACTATCGGACGATTGACGGCGTGCTACTCAAGTGTTTGGGAGCCGATCAGGCTACGGTGGCCATCGAGGAAGTACATGAAGGAATCGTGGCACACACCAATCGGCCCACAAAATGAAGTGGCTACTCCGCCGAGCGGGGTATTTACGGCCGACAATCTTTGGAGGCTGCTTCAAGTACTACAAGGGGTGCCGGGGTGCCGAAGTTCGGTGCTATACAATGAGCACGCATCGGCTATGAACCCAATCATCAAGTCGTGGCCGTTTAGAGGATGGGGCATTGATATGATCGGCGAGATCAATCCACCCTCGAGCAAAGGGCACAAATATATCCTATGGCAACGGATTATTTCACAAAATGGGTGGAGGCGATCCCCTCAGAAAAGTGGATTCTAAGGACGCGATCGAGTTTGTCAAAGAGCACATCATCTACCGATTTGGCGTTCCACAAACAATAACAACAGACCAGGGATCTATCTTTGTATCGGACGAATTTGTTCAGTTTACCGACGGCATGGGGATCAAGCTACTTAATTCTTCGCCGTATTACGCGCAAGCCAACGGGCAAGACGAGGCCTCAAACAAAAGTTTGATCAAGCTGATTAAAAGAAAGCTCTCTGAGTATCCCAAGCAATGGCACAGCCGATTAGCCTAGTCACTGTGGACGTATCGGATGGCATGCTACGGGTCAATCCAAGTCCCTCCGTACAAACTGGTCTATGGACATGAGGCCGTACTGCCATGGGAAAGTGTCGTCGGCTCAAGGCGCATTCAGCTACAAGATCAACTCACGGCCGACGATTATTATCATCGGATGGTGGACGAGTCGAAAGATCTGGTTTTATCAAGGATGACGGCCTTAGAAAAAGTCACAAAAGATAAAGAACGAGTAGCCAGGCATTATAATAAAAAAGTGGTGCCCAAGTCTTTTGAGGAAGGCGAGCTCGTTTGGAAACTTATACTGCCGATGGGATCTAGAGACAACAAGTTCGGCAAGTGGTCACCAAATTTGGAGGGACCTTTCAAGATCCACAAATGCGTCTCTAAGGGAGCTTACATGCTAAAAGGATTGGACGGAGAGGTATTCGAAAGGGCTCTCAATGGAAAGTATTTGAAGAAATACTACCCAAGTGTGTGGATCAACTCGTGACTCGGCTATGGTTACTTCAGCCAATTTACAACAGCCGATGTCTCACATCTACGAGGCATCGCCTTTAGGCATTTTTCTACAACATTTCTTGCCAAGCGCCCTACGATCAGCACATGATTGACCGAGAAGGACGGCTAGGATGCGCGAACGGCTTGAACTCATAATTTTGTCGACACTTTGAAGCTATCAACAAAACTTGGGCGGCGAGATACATACACAAGCCGATCAAAAATCGGGCGATTGCAACACAAAATCAGGCTACAACATTAGATGATCTTTATTCATAATCGGCGCACGGCCGTTTTGATTACATGTCCCCAGGTAATCTCGATGGCCGCCGAGCTCGGTCGGTGGTCTCGGGGACTCTATCTCTAAAGCGTCAAGATCGAGATACTCTAGTCGCGTGACCACGATGTCGGTGGTCGTGGTCGGCGGTTCGTTGGCGACTCGTGTTTGCCTTGCTTCCAGCCGGTCAAGGCACGTGAGCGTCGAAGATGCCATAGGGGCAGCGGCCGGGATGCTACCAAGGTTGATGGTAGGCTGGCCGCCGGGTGACGAGCCTCCAACTCCTGAAGTGCTTCGGGTTGGTCCTCGCTTGCCGTTCTTGGCTAGGCGTCGGTTCGTACGTTGTGTCCATGATTGCTAAGATCACCCAAAGGGGATGGAGAGGCTGCGAGAAAGTTCACTCCTAAGTACTTAAGCAGAAGAAATAGCGAGAATGGATGAGTTGGGAAATCACCTTGTTCACCGACGAGCTTGAGGAAGCCATACGAAACCCTGTCGAAAGCTTGGAGATCCGGATGTTGTACGCCTGGGGAGTGGGTTCTTCTTCGGCGGTGAGTTATTCGGGAAGGCTGAAGGAGTCCATTTATAGAAAGAAAAGATGCGGTTTCGGATGTGAAAGGTCACTTGCCGATGCGAAGGCCGAAGAGGCCATCATTAAAGGCATTGGGAATCGTTGAATGGGTAGCAGCTGCTCAGGGCTGGATACCTATCGCCCAAAACTCACGGGTTCTTGAAATACAGATTCGGATGGATCGGACCATGAAACCAAATCGGCAGTGCACTCGGATATTATCGGCCGATAGCCAATAAGGTCGATGTTCGAACGCTAACACTAACGGTCGTGGTGCGGTCTCGGGGTCGGCAACACAAAAACGATACAAGCGGTGGGCCGATTTCAAAGTAAACAAGTCGGGGACGCCACGCACGGCCGAAGGACAATCTTATCTACAAGTACGGCTGATCTTATCTACGAACGCAGTGACAGAAAATCAATGAATTATGACACACGATTCGAAGCCAAACACAAGCACGAGTAAGATGGTCGTCCAACAACATCACAAAAACATGGCAAATATGATACAGAAGCGTTAGCCGATTTCAAAAGGCCGGGACATTACAATCTCATTGTTTCAGAAAGTCGGCTATGGCCGACAAAGCTGTCCGCCTAATTTGATCAATTTCTTCGATGGCCCTAACGTCGTCGGCCTCAGACCCCGCCACCGATCGGACGGTCCTCACCAAGTTGCGCAGTGTGCGGCGGCCGCCACGATGCCTTGGTGCTCGGCTTCAATCTTGGCAGCAAGCCAGCCATGTACTCCTTGTGGACATCGATCTTGTTCGTGACTTGAACGTGATCGGCTATCGGTGATCTGACGGAGTGCGGAGTTGCTCAAGCTTGGCCGCCGGCTTGGTTTCGGGCGGTCAAAGATGGCCTTCGGCTCTGAATGGCATCCTTGGTCGGCGGGCGGTGGCCGACCGCGCTTGACTCTCACGGCGATCGATTATCCGCTGCCGTGCCCGCTCGTACTTGGGCGTGGGCTTCCATGAAGGTTGCGGCACGATGGCTTCGGCTACGGCTTGGCGGTGGTATTGGATATCTACGAATCGCGCGCGTATCGAGCTGCTGCCGACCACCGGCGCGTCAGCGAAGCTCCCGGCCGATTGCGATGTCGGCTAAAGTGGCCCTCGGGTCCTCGGCCCGGCATCGTAAGCGCCTCCTCGTCGGTGTCACGGGCTCCTCGAACTCGACAAGTCAAAATTGAGGAGGTCGGCTATGTTACGCAAAGCAAAGAGAAAGATGATCAAGGGCATGCTAAGGCGACAAAGCCGATCATCAAAATTAGTTGGCTTACCGTCGGCATCGGGGTCGGGGCTGTTGGTTCGGCGAATCGTTGCCGCGGCCGTCGGGGCCTCTTCGTCGGCGTTGTCGCCCTTGTCCCCAACGAGCACGAGTATGCTCGCCGGACGCTGGGGAGCCGATGGAGGCTGCGAGGGCTGCGAGAAGAAAGAGTTAACGGACAAGCCGATCGATTACTACAAGTAAGGTGGCGAGAGGATGATTACCGATGGCGCGGGGTGAGGAGTGCGACTAGCCAATTTCCGACTGCGAGCAATGGTTCGATCAGATGCAAGTGATCATCATGAAGCCAAATCCGGTGGAGTAAAGGCTTACCGGCTGGCGTTTTGTTGGCGGACTTGGGGCTGGCGAGACGTCGGCTGGAGCATTGACCGACTCAGGACTCGAAATCCCGGGTTCGGCCGCCGCCCCGATAGCCACCGACACTTCCTCGCTGGCGACGGTGTCGAGCGTGCGACGGCCGGATCAAGGAGGAGGCTATCGGGCTGCTTGGCTTTGTCTTTTCAGCCTCTTGGGGACAGGCGCGGTCGGCGTCGTGGTGGTGCGGCCTTTCTCTTGCACGATCGGGTGGCCTTTTGCCCTCGTAGCAGCGGCGCCGTTTCGGCGCCCAGAGCCGATGGGCGACGGAGCAAGACCGCCCTCATCCGGGGCGCTGAGTTGTATTCCATGGGGCGCCGGAGTTGCTCACCGTCGGCCGCTCTGTCTCCGTCTCTGCGAATCAAAAGACGAACGTTAATCGGCTGTGTCAGCCGATGATTGGAAGAAGAAAATTGTTTGATCATGAAGCAGAAATTTACCGAGGGGATCTCGTTGGGCAGAAGCAGGTCGATGTAGCAAGACGACCATTGGTGGAAGATATGGCGCTTAATTTCGAGACCACCATCGGTCGTAGCGGCGCTTCTCCTCATCGACAATGTTATCACGCCGACGTCGCCAGGGGAGGGCCGTCTATGTTCAGCAGCCGATCCATTATTAAGTCCTGGCCGACCGCCCCCCTCGTTTCAATCTTATCAGCGTAGAAAAAGCCGATGGGCAGCTGCCCAAGACCAAGCTGCCTCGCCGCCGACATTGGGTAGTAGAATTCGTAGCTCTTGGCCACCGATCGGCCTTGGTGAATCCCAGTCGGTAAGATGCACGGGGACGAGTAGCGATAAACGGAGTTCCCTGCACCTTGGGTTGTTGGTGAGTTGAGATCGTCCCAATTGAAATCGGTGGCAACTCGAACATTCCACAGTCAGTAAAAGTACACGGTGTGGTTGTCACGAGACAGCCCGTCATAGAGGGCTATGAACCATTCGGCCATCAGCTCGGCCGATTTCTTTGAGCCTTCATGGGCGGCGGCCGCCTCTCCGTAGCTCATGCATCTCCTGGTGGTAATCTAGTTACCTTCATCATCTTCAATCGGCTCTAGCCTTGGGAATTCGGCTTCTATCAGACGGGGCCGACCGGCTATCTTTTGGGTCGCCAGCACTAGCCAGATTTGAAGAAACCACCAGGGGCCGTCGGTGTTGATTAGAGCGTTGGCGGCTATCTTCGCGGCGGCCTCATGCAGCATTTGATACAAGTAGCCGAGGAGGTATTTCCCCAGCGCAAGGTTCCTCCCATCGGCCAAAACTTTGGCCACATGCAGGGTTACGCAGAGGCTATGCTAGCCGAAAACAAAAACTTTTAACCGCGCAAACCAGGAACACTTGCAAGTAAGGGCCGATAGATCATTACCGATTGGAGTGTGCAGCGGAAACAGCCAATCAGGGCTATCTGATCCGGAACAGTGTAGCTGATTCCCGCAAGCCGACAGCCCATACCCGGGGACAACCGATTCGCCAATCAACCGATTCGCGAGATGCGCGGCCGATCAGTCGTCCGACTATGTTCTCGCGCCTCGCTCGATGTGCTCGACCGCGGCCGATCAACGGCACGCAACGTAGCGGCACCTCTACCGGTATCCACACGTCCGGGGACAGAGCGCCGAACACCCGTGTGCTAGCACGTGATGCAAGGCTAGGGTTTGGCTCGAAAGTGGGGAGGGTTTCCGTGGAGATTGATCTCGGCGACTTCTGTTGCGGATTCGGTTCAATGTGATGCAATTGACGTGTCGCAGCTCTCCACCCCTCCCTCCTTTATATAGAGTTGGCCGGCGGGACTAGTGGCGGATTAGGACTCTATTTTGAATCGGATCTATCCGAATCTCACGAGTTGGCCGCCCATACGTCGTAAGACCATAGGACTCTATCCGATAGGATCCCTATCCGATCGAGCCGTATGCGAGTCCAACTCGAATACTGTTCTTATCCTTAAGCGTGCGACCACTGCAGGTTCGGGTATACTCGGTTTCGGCTATAGTCTAACTTAGCCGATCGCCGGCTCGAGTCCAACTCGGCCAGGCACATCCTTGACGGCGCCTAGCGGCACATATTGACACCATAGTATACAAGAATATAATATCAGCTCGAACTGTAATGTGTACACAAATCCCTTTGCCTCACGATCCCAGTTAAGCTATAGGCAAGATGTGTGCCATCCCTTCAATAGCTTAACCATTCACTCGAGCGTATTGGATTATCGTACGTTGATTGACTCCTCAATCAACTTAGCATGGCCATGCATTTCCATAATCCATTACCTCGAGGGCCAGAGATATCTCTCCAAAGGAGGGGCAAATTCCATCTTGATCACTCACATCCCACTCCATGTTTCATAGCAAACCCGAAAACTACCTTTATAACTACCCGATTACGGAATAGCGTTTGGTAGTCCCAAAGTAGGCTACTACACATGTTGGAATCCATGGTGATCTCAGGTCTAAGGACTTTGTACCAACGCTACGAGACCAACTAATGGCACATTAATTCTGTAGTGTCTCATGGTGGGTCTATCCAACAATGTGTTCTCCAACACATGTGTCCATGTTTATTGATTTGGTATCTCCATACCCATGATCTATGAGACATGATCATCAATCAATAAACATGCCGATCTTAGAATCATATTTGTTCCAATAATATGATATATGATCATGGATCATTTAGAAATAGATTCATACATATCGAGTCTCATAAATAAGTCACGTACTTATTGATCAATACAAGATGTCTATTTCATGGTGAATAACACTTTATTCATAAATACATAAACATTGACATGATATCCAACATCTCCATGTTGCCTCTAGGGCATATCACTAACAAACTTGCCAATTGGCGGTCGGCCACGGCTTGATCCGCGAACATGAACTTTTCAAGCCACATCATGAGGAATGCGGTGTGCTCCCTGTGGCCGACTGTCCCTTCCTTCATGTTTTGGGCAATGAAGCCGCTCCACCCACCGATGGCCTTGGTTTTGAACTGATGTTGGCCTTTGCGGTTCAAGGTGTTGGGGCCGGCTGACGATTCGATATCCAGTCCAGTTGTCATGAATATGTCGGCCAAGGTGATAGTCATTGGCCCTTGCCGGAAGATGAAGGCATTGAAACTGTTGTTCCAAAAGTAGGTTGCACCCGATAAGAGCGGCTCATCTTTCTCCATGCCAGCGATGGACAGTTCCAGGCATTGGGCAAGCCATTTTTCTTCCCACTGAGCATACTTAGCCGATCGTACTCTTTTGTACCATTTAATCCAGGCTGCATCGGTGGACGGCCATGCTTTGAATGTTCCGTTCCAGTGGGAGAGGGATGGCTTGGCGGTGTTGAAAGGGATGTGGTTAGTTTCGGCTATGATGGTATCGGCTGGATCTGTATTGCCGATAGGTCTGAGGAAGTACCTCTCTGCTTGTGTCGAATTTGGGATAAGTACTTGATGTGACAGGTGCTACAGTTCGGGAAAGAGAAGAGAGGCGCTAATCAATAACGGTTGCGTATTACGGTTCGGGGAAAGGAAAAGTACTAATTTATAAGAATGTGAAGTAAAATGCTACTTGAAAGATGGCCGAATGTAATGTTGATGCAAAATGTTTGAAGAGGCAGATTTCAAAGTAAAATTATAGATAGGAAGAAAGTACCTCAGGGAACTCGGTTGCGGCAGCGGCTGAAACGGCGGCGGACGGCGCGGCGGGTACGGCTGGTGTGGCAGTGATGGCCGGCGAAACGGAGGTGCTCGATGCAGCGGCGGTGGAGGCCATCGGGATGCTCGGAGATGAAGATGGGTCTGAAGAACGTGAGGGAGTTCGACGGGCACCGGTGAAATCGTCGGAAGAGAGAGAGAACAGGCAAGAGGCTTGTTTGTGAAGGAAGGCTGAGTGCGCTTTGAAGGCGTAGGTGGCTCGGCCAAAAGGAGTGGGTTTTTAAAGAGCACTTGGGGAGAAGCCGAGGGGCGGATTAGGTCAAGAAGGAAGCGGGAGTTTGGATAGGCAAGCAAATCCGCAACACTTCGTATTACGGACTTGGGGGCATGTGTTAACACTAAAATTTGGTAATTGAGTTCCTAAGTCCGCAAAGGCGAAGCGAAATCGGATCGGCTGAAGACAGGAATCGCATCGGCCAAAGGAGTGATCGGCTACGAGGCCAATCGGCTGAGGATGGATCGAACAGGGGCAGCCGATAGCCGATTCTAGGTCCGGAAGAGATGAAACTGTTTCTAATGTAGAAACTTGAAGATAAATAGAAGATTCGGTTGCTAATTGCGCGTTAAATGATATTGCCACTTATGGATAGAGTCCTGTAACGGCAATTGTATCTGTAATCTAGAGATTTGTTAGACTGTTAGTTGTAACACGGCATGGGTCCTGTTAGGGATAATGTTGTGTTTTAAATGGTAGTTTAGATGGAGTCCAGGGTTTGTATAGATAATTGTATCTTGGGTATAAATAGGACCCGAGACCCCCTGTAAATATATACACATTCAATCAATCAAACCTTCGGCGCATCGCCAACTTTTTCTTTAGACGAGCACTTTGTTTGGCTACGGGCTGCATCGTTTCGATCCCCAGATCCAGGTAGATGTTTGTCATTAGTGGTATGATTTACTGTTTCTAGTGCTTCCATCGCAATGGTACATTAGAATCAGGAGTTTGTACTGCGCTATTTATTATATAGCGCATATAAATTAGATCAATGTTTAGATCTATCTTGTCATTGGCTAGTTCTGTCAAGGACTTGCAGCCGATAGGGCTAGATCTAAAGGTTGGCTGGTTTATATGCGATATCCACCGTCTTGAGAGGTATAAATCGGCTGTGACAGATCGGGTTTTTCTTTTAATACTTAATGCTGCATCGGGTTCGAACTATTAAGTCATTTTTAGAACTATCAATGATCTGTTTGGATAGATTTATATTGTTTAGAAACGATCGGGGTTTATGGCCTTATACATACAGTATATTTCTTTTGATATATTCGTTATTAGATCTGTATTAGGAATGCCTCTTATGTTAAGATCGTGTTCCTGTCGGACGCAGCCAGCCGAAATCGACCTATCACTGACAGCCGATGGCCGATTTTCGGGTTGTGCGTTTGATTCAAGAATATTATCTTACCATAAGATTCATCGGAGTACTAGCCGATTCATTGTTAGCTTTCCGGTATCGGCTAGGTTATCGATCCGTATATTTATCATTCTTTCTGTATTTGGGTCAAGCGGGCGTCTTTGTCTCGGTATAGCCGATCCATTTCGATCACTTGGCTTAAATATAGTTTAGAATAGCATATATATGTTCATGGATTTTCTTAGCCGATCCGTGGGGATCTAACCTAACACTTGACGCATATTCTCTCATTTTCTTGTTGATTGACGAGATCAAATCAGCGCACGCACGCATGTTGTAGGCGGAGAAGGACTGCTTGGAGTCAAGCGAGATCTCCCGAGCCAGCGCATGAGAGAGATTTCTCGTCAACACATCGGCATCGGCTGGAATCAACCGATCGGTTGTCTTGGCTACCGACTTATCTTGTCAGTGGCAGGATCAAACTAACTCGCACGCCCGCATTTCATTAATTTTTGGACCTGCACTGGAGCTAAACAGATCTCCCGAGGCCAGCGTGGCATTTGACGTCAACACATTTTTGGCACGCCGGCGGCGGTGCGGATTTGGCGTCAACACCTTCATACCCTCCGGCTTCTTTTTCTTCTCGCCCATCATCTTTTCTTGCTCTTGTGATAGGCGTCTTCTTCCATGTCACCCCAAATGCTCGGGATATCTCGTCGAAGAGGGTGTAAAGCTCGTTTGCATTGATAGGTAAAAAAATACGTAAACTTTCAGCTTTCTCTTGCATACTTGCTTGAGTACATGATGCTCCATTGCTCCTCGATACAAAGACTTGTACTACCTTGCAAGAAGATGCTTTGAACACTAGTACGAAATGACAAGTGAAAAAGGGCTCATCCTCTCCTAGCGGGTAATCAAGATTTCATCGACGTCACTCGCTCGAGTGTGGCATTTGCTTCTGCCTTTTAATTGCGGTTTACATGGTAATCCTAGACATTGCACCACATCATTTTGAAGAAGACGAGACCAAGGTCGGCGAAGAAGGCATCGAGGGCCCTTCACGGACCCGGCGGGATGCGGTGCGGATGTCGACGGGACGACCAAGGTGACCTACTCCATCGCCGCGACTCGCTCGAGTGTGGCATTTGCTTTCTGCCTTTTGAAGCTCGAGTTCACATGGTACTCCTATACATTGCAACACATCATTTTGAAGAAGACATCGGGGCCTCTTCATGGACCGGCGGTGGGATGTGGTGCGGTTGCGGCGAGACGACCAATGTGACCTACTCCATCGACCGCGACTTGCTCGAGTGTGACATTACCATCATCCAAGGATTACCGTGTAAACTCGAGCTTAAAAAGGCAAGATTATGGTATAACTGCTAATTCAAAAGGCAAGAATATGGTATATCTGCTGATTAATCCTTTGAGGGGTAACCAACGGTATGGTTAAACACTTAAAGCTTTCCCCTTTTCTCATCACTGTTTTGATATTAATGTGATGGATTTATAAATTAGTTGCTATTGTGTTTTAGTGAGGAGGAATACAAGGTGACCATAAAGCAAGCCTCCAAAACATATCTGTACGCCTTGATTTTGCGGAAGACGAGAGGGAGTTGCCGTAGGACACTATTCAAGTTTTTGTCCGCGAGATCATGTTTTTGCAATGAAACATATTCCGCCCATGATTGAACTGACTTATGATTATGGTACAAGAGGTGGCCCCCTGAACTGACTTATGAGGGGAGCACTATATGGTTAGGTGTAATATCTTCGGGTGTTGATGTTTTATACTTCTAGATTTAGGCACACACATGTATGGACGGAGAGGTTTATTCGTGTGGGATGATGTTTTTTTTCAAAACAGATTGAGGTTCTATGCAATTTAGTTGGTTTAGGCATCATTTAGACTAAATGCACCTGACTTTAATTGTAGGAAGGCTAGATTAGTTATGTTTCACTCAATTTCTTTTATAAAAATAAGAGACTAGAAAATAGATGTATATTGTAGCAAGTCATACGTGGCTTTTTAGTTCTGTTTCTACTTAAAATCAGAGGCTAGATTACTTCTGTTTCTATTTAAAGTGGTTTTTAATAGAGTTATATTGCAGCAAGATGAAACTTGTTTAGTAAAGCAAGATGAATAGTTTTCATCTGTTCATTTATATCAGTTTTTTTATAGCTGAGGATGAAAAACTTCACCACTAGGATTTCTGCACATCCTTAACACTAAATAAAATAATAGGCAAATATAGATGAATTTTGGCAAATACTTGATCCAATTGTGCACATCCATAATGGTGACATTCTTCATAAGTCTCTTCTAGGATTGAGAGAATCAGTTGTGATTCTGAATCCTCTTCCTCATCAAAAGGAAATCATCATAGCGATGGAGAAAACGGTGGTAATGGAGACTCTTGATGCGGAGTGCCCATTGCCCTTTGTGTTCTCCATCGCCATGGTGATTTCCTTTTGATGAGGAAGAGGATTCAGAATCTGGCGATTCTCTCAATCCTAGAAAGACTAAGAATGTCACCATTATGGATGTACATGGATCAAGATTTCTGGATTTCATCTATATTTTCCTCTTATATTATTTAGTGTTAACGATCCTAACCCTAGGAGCTGCACGAGGAAGCTTTATCCAATGGCCGATGGAGCTCATTGATATTCAAATTAACTTCGATGTCAGCCCCTCCATCTCCCTTATGTGTTCCACAATATGACTCGATCGAGCTGCAATATAACACTAACTTTGGCGGGTCTAGCCCTAAATGGCATGCTCGCTCTGAACCATCATCTCTGGAGAATGGCAACAAAGTAGCGTCGGAGCCATCTCTGAAAGTGCCATTTGAAGTACGGGAACACTTCATTCGCTTGTTTAGGCCACCAACACCGAAGAAACAAATTTCAAACTACCGACACACGGTCAAGAAAACAAAATTGCGAGAATCTTCCAGGGAAGAGTTCATAAAAGACATTTTACAAAAGTATGAGCAAGAACTTCAGGAAAGTTCAAGGGTGAAGAGTTATACTGATGTGCACAATATTGCGAAGGCCCCTCAAGCAGCTAAGTTCATGTTCGGTGCTCCTTTGACCACCCTGGAATACCGCAACGTAGTTAGGAATTGCACTCAGATGAGAAGGGTAGAAGAGTGGTACCTACAGATGGCAAAGAAGGGTAAAGAGACGTTCGACGTCTTTTATAGGAACGAGGACTTCCATCACGAGGATGGTATAATCTGGGTCTCATTTGAGGAACTATTTCAGGTATACAATCTGAGGGACTTAGACGTATCACTATTTTAGCTATGGCTGTTGTAAGCATACTCGAACCCCTCGCTATTATTTCTAAGTTGATATCCTCATAGTAATTTGTTTCCTTATGAAGAATAGGGACGCATGAATGTAGAGCAACCTATAACAAAGTAGGATTCATCGATCCTGCAGTTGTCAATTCCAATCAGATTGATGATGGCCCAAGGTCTCAAAAATGGGTGTTGGACTACTTCTACAACTCCTTTGTCAATCTTAAGAACATGAATACGATCCTTTTGCCCTACGACTTTGAGTAAGTGTGGCATTTGTTGTTGTACGTACCATTTGTGCTTAAAGGTGTTAATTGCTCTCTCCCTTTTTATGTAGCCATCACTAGATCTTTCTTGCCATCCATTTAAATGAATCCGAGATTCCCGTCACGGATGGATTCGGGAAACCACATGAAGCTTTCCAATCTGTCATTGACATCCTTAATAAGACACTTGTGAAGTATAATAAAAAGTGTCATCGACACGCTCCATGTGCCAATACATTAGGGTTTCTTTGCCACCATTGGTGTCATCGTCGGGATCAAGGCATTAGCACATGTGGTTTCTATGTGATGAAATTTATGTGGTTTTTCCTAAAGGACTAGCTGGCACATTTTGGATTTTAAGGCTCGCCAATTTTGTTAAGACATAAATACACATTTCTAAACACATGTTACATTTTACATATTCAATCCTTTTATTTGCGAAATTAGATCTCGACAAGTCGTTCTTTGCCACATCACTACAAGAAATGTGTTGGTCTATGCGTTTATAGCATGACATTTGATCAAAAGGTCACTAAATCGACTTGTTTATGACGTTTTCTTTGAAAACATTTCAACTTAGTGATATAACTAAATAAACATCATAAAAAATGTCTTAAAGGTAGTCATTTCATATTGTGACATTTTTTCTGTCGAAACCACCAATTGCGATCGTCATAAAAGTATGAAAAGGATAGTATGTCAAAAAGTATTTTATATAACAAGAATGGTGTGTCATAACTTCTAAATTTTAAAAATTATTGTGTTCAAGTTGCTCCTATGTGCATAATTTTATTATTGTCTTCAAGTGACTACTATGTGCATTTTTTTGACTTTTTACTCGGTATTTAACAAATGACCCAAATAAAATTTTTAGATCTTGGGAAGTTATAGAACATTGCAGTCGACAACTTTTTATTTGAATTCATCTTGCAAAGAAAAACTATGTTTGAATGTCTAAAATTTGAATTTTGAATTTTTCAAACAACCTCGAGATGGAGAAACAACCAAAATAAAAGTTGTAGATCCCAAAAAGTTATACAACTTTATAGTTGACAACTTTTTAATTTTTATTTGAAATCCTCTTGTCAAGGAAAACTACGTTTGAATTTTCAAAAATTAGAAATTTGTTTTTTTAAATGACCTTGGATGGACAAACAGCAAAAACGAATATTGTAGATCTCGAAAAGTTATGAAACTTTGATTTTTTATTTGAAATCCTGTTGTTAAGAAAAACTATGTTTGAATTTTCAAATTTTCAAATTTTGGTTTTTTAAAAGACAACTTCGGATGGACAAACAGTAAAAATGAATATTGTAGATCTAGAAAAGTTATGAAACTTTGTAGTTGGCAAGTTTTTCATTTAAAATCATCTCGTCAAGAAAAACTAAACACACAGTCTCATGGGTGACTGGCAGAAAAAATTACACAGAGTCTCATGGGTGACTGGCCAAAAAAACACACAGTCTCATGGGTGATTGACAAAAAAAATTACACACAGTCTCATGGGTGACTGGCAAAAAAATACGGGTGACTGGCAAAAAGAATTGCATAATAACAGGGGAGACAAGCAGCTTTTCACTTACACAGTCTCATGGGTGACTGACAAAAAAAATTGCAAAATAACAGGGGACACAAGCAGCTCAATGAAAAATTAAATCGAAAAATAGCGCGTGGGCGCGGGTCCAACGCGGGACCTCACGGTAAGCCAAGGATGCACCTTACCACTCAGCTACAAGTATTATCTGTTTGAACAACAGCGCTTATATTATATAATTTATCTGAGAATGTTAAGACCGTCCGCTAGTCAAATAATGCATGTTTACTATTCTCCCTTTTAATTATAAATAAAATAAAAAATTTGTATTTTAAAGATAATATATTTTAAATTAATAAATATAATATTAATATAATTTAATAAGAATAATACAAAACATTAAGGATCCATTACATAATTACTTAGGAAATAGAAAAAAATTCAAAACAAGTGGCAATATGACTTTATATATTGTGATATTGATTTAATGTTAAATTTATGTTCAAATTTAAGGTGCATACAAATTCAAAAATATTATGAGATATACAAACTTCAAACTTTGATTTGAGTTAGACAATAGTACTATACGAGAGGTATAACTATTTATTAACAACATATAGTCTCACTTTTTAAAACAGATTGAAATTTTTATGGCAATGATATGAACAAAAATTAAGTTTTCATGTCAAATGACAGATTTTCGACTAAATTTATATATTATTAAATTTTTTAAATCCAATCTAGATGTAATGTTTTAGTTATCCATAGCAACCCATTGAATTCTACATCAATTTCTTGTATACGAAATAGAATGAAACATAGGATCATGCGTATATTTTTTGTTGATTTTTAACCTTATTGGGGATACATGTAGTTCAATTCAGAATTAATTTTGAAAAGCATGTAGAAATTCATTTAATTGTTAGAAGACAGTAGATGACTTCAAAAAAATTTGAAGCTTCTATGAAACAACATATACACAGTCTAATCCATTTAAAAAATTTATGGGGGTATATAACAAAATATTTCTATAGGTTCGTTCACAAGGGTCTATTATGCAATAACTTAGAAAATAGGAAGGATATGTTTTCCGTAAAACAAGTGGCAATATAACTTCATATGTTGTAATATTAAGGTTATGTCTAGTTTGATGTGTATATGAGTTCAAAAATATTATATGTTATACAAACTTTAAAGTTTGAGTTGAGTTAGATGAGAGTGTGAGAGGATTGGAACAATTTGTGAACAATATATAGTCTCACTTGACCAAAACCGATTGAATTTTTATAGCGAGTGTTATGAACCAAAATTAATGTCATGTCGATTTATAGAATTTTTTGACCAAATTTAGATATTATTATAATTTTTGTGGTCTAATTTAGAGATGTAAGGTTTTAATTATCTATAGCAACTCATTGAATTATCTATCTAATTTTTGGATATGAGATACAATGAAACATAGGATCACAAATATACTCTTTGTTGATTTTTTTAAATCTATATATTATAGGTACATATAGTTCAATTCGGAATCAATTTTGGAAAGTACGCATAAATTTATTTAATTGTTAGAAAATAGTAGATGACTTCAAGAAATTTTAAACTCTTGTTAAGAAACATATACACATTCTACTCCATGTAAAAAATATGTGAATATATGTTTTTAAGATTATTTACATTTATACCTTTTTATTTGTAAACTGAAAATACTAATGAAAAATCGATAAAAAAATATATATTGGGCTATTTTTCACTATTTTCTGACCCAATTCAGCCCAACTTAAAATCATAGCGCGTGCAAATATAGGTGGCGGATGGGCGTCTTGTGCGGGTCGGCGGGGCACGGCGATGCGTGCGGCGAGCACGGCCGGCATGGCTGGGAGCGTAGCGGGCTGTGCCAACATGGCACGAGTAGCCGTGTCGTATGGCATGAGTAGCCGTGTCGTGCTTGGGGCTGTGGCCGAGGCACTGCGGCGGCACGGCACGGCACGCGGTGCGGGGGTGGCGAATCAGCGCGCGACGCGTGGCCCTGGCGGACTGACGGCGCGCAATGGCTCCTCGGGCTATATGGCCGTTAAAATTTGAAATAGCCGTTTGGGGGCTAAAAAATTCATAAAAATAAAAAAAATTCCAAAAAATATCAAATTTCACCCTATAAATAGGGCATTAACCCCAACCATTTCTCCTCACTTCCTCAGCCGCATCTTTTGCTCTCAAGTGCTCTAAAGTGTTCTCTTTGCTCTCAAGTGTCCATTTTTGATTTTGACAAAATTTGCTCAAATTTTGTCAAAAATCAAAATTAGTTTTGTAGTTCAATAGTTTGTTCGAAGATGTTTGAAGAGCTCGCGGTTTGAATGATGTAAGTAATATTCAAATTTGTGTATTATTTGTCTTGTGTTTGTGAATTCAATAAATATTCTAAAATTTGTTTATGTCGGTTTAAATTTTAGAATGGATCCGAACTATCCATACCGTCGCCTTCATTCACTTTGGGTGATTTTGACCCCAACTTCGGGGTTTGACGATGCCGTCGGATCGGCTCCAACTCCACCATCGTGGAGGAGGAGTGCCGGTTGAGCGGCGATGGCGCTCCGAAAGGATTATCTTCGGATCCGCGAGTGGAAGTGTTTTGACACATACCGGCTCGAAGAGATCGAGAACCTCGGTGTGTGGCAACACTTCGACGAGATAAAGGAAACATGCCCCGACGAAAGAGAGGTATCGAAAGATCGTTGTAGAATATGTAGGCAAGTTTTATCTATTCATTTTTCTAGTGGTACGGGTCACGAAGTGCCATGCGGAGTCATGTGCCAACAAGCAAGGAATAGAACTCGGCGCGACAAGCGATGCTAAACTGGACGGTATGGTACGTAGTTGGGAGTACGACCCTATGGTTGCTTGGGAATCTCTTGTGCAGTTAATCGCCGGGCAAGATTTACCCTTGAACTTTGGGAGTCTTACGCTTTTGAACAATACATTCGGCAATCTCATAACCCTAGGTTTAAAGGCGTGAGTAGGCCAACAACAACTAGAGATTTAGAGAATGTTTATCGAGAAAGATTCAAGCGCACTTAAGGATTGTTTAGCACATGTACTTTTACGTTAGTGTTACTTGGATATATGGAGAAGCGAGCTAGGGAGGATTATCTTAGCGTAGTTGTTCATTTTATTGATGATGATTGGCAATTGCAAAAGAGAGTTTTAGGGCTTAGGTTAATGGATGTTTCACATACGGAGAAAACATAGCTAAAAGAATTAGGGAAGTAATTAATGAATATAATCTTGCTTGATAAAATATTTGTTGTCACCCTAGATAATGCATCTGCTAATTCTAGGGCTATGGAAATATTCTTGAAATTGCTTCTTTGTTTAAAGAATATGAAAATGATGATGTTCTAACTGAACCTGTCTTTTACATGAAACAAAAATATTTTAAATATTGGAAAAATATACCTATGTTGTATGCTTTTGCTTTTGTTTTAGATCCTAGGTGTAAAATAACGGGATTGTCTGCTATTTTATCACTTCTTGGTGAGACTGTAGGTGTAGATTATAGTTCTATTTATACTGAGGTTAGGGGTAAATTATATGAAGTTTTTGGAAGATATGAACTAAAGTTTCAGGGAGTTCGACAGTAGAGACCCCCTCCTATCCCTACTACAGGTAAGAAGAAGATACAGTGGCGTAGGATTTGGGGGTGGATCGTCTTCAAGCCAAGGTGGTGGCAGTTCGTCGGCTACAAGTGGACACAGCTCTTTGTAGGGTGTGGCCGAAGAGTTGACCGGTTATTTGGACAACGACACCATCCACCACTAAGCATAAGACTTCAACATCCTCGGGTGGTGGAATGACCACAAGATAGCATATCACGTGCTTTCAAAACTAGCACGGGATGTGTCGACGGTGCCTGTGTCGACGGTGTCCTTCGAATCGGCCTTCAGTCTAAGCGGCCGAATCATCGAAGACCGGAGAACGACTCTGAGCAGCGACCACGTCGAAATGCTACTAAGCGTTAAAGACTGGAAGCTTGCTCGACAACATGCTCAATACACTACGGACAACCAAGAATTGGCCGCCCAGTTCGAGCAACTCTACCTGGATCCAGACCAACCCCAGTAGAATTTTGTTAGAAGTAGTTCTGACCTTTGAGCTGTACTATTTTCTTTGTCATGGTTTTCTCACTTTCCCGTATGAGTTTTTACATGACAAAGTTTTTAACGAGGCAACATGTATCATTATATCCTATAATGATATAAACATCAATAAAGGTGATTACTATTTTTAACAAATTTTTTTTGCAATATTTTCGTAAGTGTGGATTTATCTTTAAATTATTTCAATACGATGAATCACAATCTATCATTTTAAAATTTTTCAAGACAACAAAAAAAATACCATTTTTTCATATTTTTAACATTACTAAGTTATTACTTCTTTTTAAAAACTTTTATTTTTAATTTTTATTCTTTAACTAAATCGGGTCTTTTTTAAAAAAAATTGCCTTGTTCCAACGGGCGGCAGTGGGCTCGGCAAGGCATGTGGGCCACGGCCAGGTGTCGTGCCAGGCACGGGCACGGCAGGACCTTCATGGGCGTGCTTGGGCCGACGGCGTGACACGTGGGCTGGCACGGCACGACCCGTGTCTAACGGGCCGTACCGAAATGGGCCGTGCCGGACCTGTGCCGTGCAGTACCGGGCTGGGCCGTCCGTTTGTCCACCTATACGTGTGAGCCGTTGGATTTGCATATGATTCATTAGGTTTGATATAAAAATAGACCAAACCTAACCTATGTTGCTTCTTTTCCCCTCGGTCTCACGGGCAGCCGCCGTCGCCGACCGCCCTGCCCACATCCTCATGCGCCGTCTCTGCCCTTTGCTGTCGCGCAACCTCCTCCTTCCCTCCTCTGCGCCGCTCCTCTGGCGACCGACGCAGCCGCGGCTCCCGACGCTGCCTCGGCTCTCCGCTCCTCCCCTCCGACAGCTGGCGCTGCCCCGGGCTAACCACCCACCTAAACGCCTTAACCACGCAGGATGCTTCCTCCCCAATCGTTGCCTCCTCCCGTCCCCCTATCCCTAATCATTCCTCCCTGACGCTGTGCCGCCGCTGCCGCTTGTCCAAGCTGGTTTGTGGGATTGGGGATTTGACGGATTAGAGGTGACTGAACTCTCGCTCTCTTGCTGAGATTATACTGTATTTTTGTGATGATTTAGGGAATGACCTAGCCTTTGATGAGGTGTACACTGATTTCATTCATTCAACGCGGTAGATTCACATCCTAACATCCAGCCTTTGCGCCTAGGCAGCTGGAATTGCAGCGGACGCGTCTGCTGCTGCGAGATGGAGACGCAGCATGCCATGGACGACATGGCGGCTCTGACGGAGGACGTCCTTCTCCAGATCTTAACTCCCCGCGCCACACTGTCAAGTTGAAGGCTGCAATGTTGATCTCTCTTCTGCTAAACCTTACCATCGAAAGCAACGAGTCTGTGAACCTCAGAGCAAGACTCTCAAAGTTGTCGTTGCAGGTCTAGAGCGACGCTTTTGCCAACAGTGTAGTCGGTGGTATTTTCTTCTTGGTTACTAAATATGTTGTCTGTTTGCTATCTTGAATCCTTATCTTAGCACCCTTGATTAAAGTAAAGTAAAATTATTCTAGTTTCATTTTTTTCTTTGAACTTCTGCTGTTTTTGTAGGTTTCACGGTTTAGTTGAGTTCGACCAGAAAAAACGAAGCTGTCGCAGGCGCCTGCATGATCACAATGCCCGCAGACGGAAACCACAACCAGAAGCAATTTCTTTAAGTTCATCGAGGCTCTCTACAATACTTTATGGTGGTACTAAGATTCTATTTGCCTTATAGTTTTGTGAAATTAAAGTTCATTTATCATTTACACAGTTTAGAATCCTGTTTTTTCCATAAATACTGTCACCAAACTAATTGATACTAAAATAACGTGTAAACTATGCCATATCTTTGTATTGTTATTTCTCCACATAATACTTCAGAAAGAAAAATCAGTCTGCATAATTACTCTGAACAAATAACAAATTGGAGCATAGAAGTTAAGGATCTGAATAAGCATTAGCTAAAATTTCTAGAAATTCGCATTGGATATAGTGTGCCTATAAAAATTGTACGAAAGCGGCTTTAACTTTCATAATAGACAATAGTAATAAACTAGCTATTTCTTCTCTTGTTACATCTGTTTAGCTTAGTGCTGAAATTGTTGCGACTTGTGGCCATCATAAGCAGATGCAAGGCAACAGAGAAGTCTTCTATTTGGTCAAGCTCCTTATGGTCAGATGGGAAGCTTTGCAAGTTCTTGGGATAACCCAGTAGCAGGAGGAATGGATGTTATTTGAATAGATGTTATTTGAAATGCAAGATTTGTGTATTGGTTGTATTTGAAATGCAAGATCTATTGTATTCGGAATGCATATATGAATGTTTTTAAATTTATAAATTGTGTTGTTTGTATGCAGTCTGATTAAAAGCTATTTGGGTGCGCCCAAATAATTATTAGGTAGCCCTAAACAACATAGAAAAAAAGTGGGCTGATAAAAAAATTGTATGGTAATACTGAAAAAATTAGGTTGGCCCAAAATACCACATGTGGGCTCGTCCTAAGAAATTAGGTTGGGCTGGAATTAATAAAATTGGGGGCCAAAATTCAATCACACTAAGCTCACTATAGGACTATTCTTATATGGGCTTTAGCAGACTCTGGTTTAATTTTGTTACATAAAATTCAACGTCATAAAATTTTATGACATCTAAACCAACGTCATACATTTTATAACTTCAACATTGAAACGTCATAAATCATGGTTTAAGGCGCATGGTTTTTGATGTAGGCTTTTTTGTCATCCAGTCATCATAAACGTTAATCTATAACATAAATTGCGGATATTATGACAAAAATAAAATTACATGAACCCTAACATCTTATGTTTGTTTCGCCCTCGCTGAACAACTTTATAGATTCATCTTTCGACATGTCATCTAGCCGGGCGACGCATATCACGTTTCGAGAGCTTCAGATGGGCTAATGGCTTTCCTTGAGGCTGGTTGCCCTAGTGACATTTTAGACAGTCTATCAATGATAAAGACTAAGCATTAGAGCCAGTCCAATAAGCAATAAAATTATAATTTTGTCAAATATGTTTATGTAATATATGTGAATGTGTATTTGAATAGATGTGTGAATGTCATATGTATGTCATTTTATATGAATATCAGATGTATGTGAATGTATGTGAAGGGAGATGCAAAGGGGAAAGGGAATATATCTCTGTTTCTATAATTTTTGCAGCGGACATGGCTAGTCAAAAAACATAATATTTTTTTTGGAAAAAACTCATCGGTGACGAGCTTTAACTGAAGCCCGATGGAGATGATAGTCATCCGTGACGAGCGTAAATTAAAGCTCGATTGAGTTGTTAGTCACCCATAATGGGCTTAATTTAAAGCCCGATTGAGTAGTTCGTCATCAATGATGAGCTCTAATTGTGACCCATTTGAGATTGTATCGTCGGCGTCGGGTCCTTATTTGACTGGTCTTCTGGGTCAAACCTATCGATGACGGACGCAAGTTTAGGCTCGACAAAGATAATTAAAATCGATGATGGGCTTTTGTCTAATAAAAATGACTTATCACATCAGTGACCTTTGCGCCATACGGACGTCATACCCAACACGGATGAGGGTTGTCGCCCGATTGAGATGAGGATGACCGTTCTAGTGTTGGTGCGCTCACTAATTTGAAACTTGTATATACTTCATTTCTTGTTTGGAATTTTGTAATTTTCATAAGATATTTTATAAAGGAAATTGTGAGCTGCATTTTTAATTTTGACAAATGGGCACATATGGCATTACAATACCATTTACCTGTGCACGTGTAAATGATTCATTTATTATGTTTAGAAGGAAAAACATCTTTGTCATAAAAAATATAGAACTTATAGCCATGTCAAGCAAAAATATAGAATTTAATATGTCATGTTATAGTAATCATTAGTTTTGAGGAAATCCAAGCAAGTAAAGTGAAATTTAAGATTTATCGAAATTAATTGGTTCAAACATATTTCCTTGTGGGTTTGAATATTCGAAAGATCAATCATTTAGTATATACAGAGTTTTTTTCCAACATGGCCGGAGGTAATACCCATCCTATTGCCTTTTTTCCTCTTTCTTTTTATTTTTTTCTGCTTAATAATTTTGGGTTTACTATATATTCAAGTTCTAGGAACCGAGTAGGCGTAGTATTTTGGGTTTACAAAGTGGAGGATGTGATAAGAAATAATATAGACGCTCGAATGAAATATGGCCGAGGATAGATGTGTTGAGAATTCCGCATGTGGACTTAGCAACAACGGGTGAGCTATTTAATTGATAATTAGCTTAAATATATGTGTTTGAACAACATACTTGGCAAAGAGTGTAGCTATAATATTAACGGCTTTTTCTTGATTTAATTATCATGATCATCACTGATTATTCGTTAAGCTTTTAAACGTATCTTTTGTAAATATTACAAATAGATTTGTGAAGAACATAAACGGGACGAAATGTAGTAACCATTTATTGATATGAAATAGACAATATTACTGTAACAACAAAATTCATTACGCTGAATTTATAAAATATACAAAGAACCTTATATTCCTATGTTGAAGCAAATTTAATAAATTTACAATGTTTATGTAAATTTAAATCCTAGAAAATTTATTATGAGCATGTCGTCCTATCAAATTTACCATGTACGAGTTGTAATTTTTAATTTGACCGTGCATTGTTGTATTAAATTCAAATTTACTATAAATAGGGACATAAATTGTGTATATTAAATGTAAGCAGAGAAGCAAGGATTTTGTTTTCAAAATTCCTAACGGATACAATTGTAAACATGAGTAATAGCATATACCACTAAATGGACTCTGTAAAATATATAATCATCTTACGCTTTCGCGTTACCTTGATCTCCCTATTTACACATTTAGTGTCAACTATTCCGCTTGCATCGATAAGAATTTGTAAGTGCTTGGTTAAAAGCTCTAATGCATGTGACATTTGAGCATAGTTGATTAGAACGTGCATATTTTTTATATGTTTGTCGTTTTCTATTAATAATGGCAGGGATACGCAAGACAATTGGAGATGACCTTGGTCAATATTGACATCTTCGTCGAGACATGAGGATGATCAACATGATATGCTAATAAGGCACATGCTGATGTTCTATCCAAGATCAGGTATGCATTATCTTATGTTGAAAAATCATGATCCTCATGAAGGGTTACGCGGAGGCTACGCTAGCCGAAAACAAAAACTTTACCGCGCAAACCGGGAACACTTGCAAGTAAGGGCGATAGATCGTTACCGATTGGAGTGTAGTGCGGCGGAATAGCCAATCGGGGCAATCCGATCGGGTAGCCGATTCCCGCAAGCCGACGGCCGATGCCGGGGACAGCCCATTCGCCAATCAGCCGATTCGCGAGATGCCATAGCCGATCCGGCCGATCAACGGCGCGCAACGTAGCGGCGCCTCTACCGTATCCACACGTCCGGGGACGAACGCCGAACACCCGTGTGCTAGCACGCGATGCAAGGCTAGGGTTTGGCTCGAAAGTGGGGAGGGTTTCCGTGGAGATTGATCTCGGCGACTTCTGTTGCGAATTCGGTTCAATGCCGTACAATTGACGTTCCACGCTCTCCACCCCTCCCTCCTTTATATAGAGTTGGCGGCGGGACTAGTGGCCGATCGGGACTCTATTTTGAATCGGATCTCATCCGTATCTCATAGAGTTGGCTGCCCACACGTCGTAAGCCCATAGGACTCTATCCGATCGGATCCCTATCCGATCGAGCCGTATCCGAGTCCAACTCGAATATCTATTCTATCCCCTTAAGCGTGCGACCACGCAGGTTCAGGTATACTCGGTTTCGGCTATAGTCTAACTTAGCCGATCGTCGGCTCGAGTCCAACTCGGCCGGCCGTCACGCGACGCCTAGCGGCACATATTGACACCATAGTATACAAGAATAATATCGGCTACGAACTGTAATGTGTACATAAATCCCTTTGCCTCACGATACCGGTTAAGCTATAGGCAAGATGTGTGCCATCCCTTCAATAGCTTAACCATTCACTCGAACCGTATTGGATTATCTATCGTTGATTGACTCCTCAATCAACTTAGCATGGCCATGCATTTTCATAATCCATTACCTCGAGGGGCCGAGATATCTCTCCAAAGGAGGGGCAAATTCCATCTTAATCACTCACATCCCACTCCATGTTTCATAGCAAACCCGAAAACTACCTTTATAATTACCCAATTACGAAATAGCGTTTGGTAGTCCCAAAGTAGGCTACTACACATGTTGGAATCCATGGTGATCTCAGGTCTAAGGACTTTGTACCAACACTACGAGACCAACTAATGGCACATTAATTCTGTAGAATCTCATGGTGGGTCTATCCAACAATGTGTTCTCCAACACATGTGTCCATGATTATTGATTTGGTATCTCCATACCCATGATCTATGAGACATGATCATCAATCAATAAACATGCCGATCTTAGAATCATATTTGTTCCAACAATATGACATATGATCGGGATCGTTTAGAAATAGATTCATACATAAAGAGTCTCATAAATAAGTCACGTACTTATTGATCAATACAAGATGTCTATTTCATGGGCTGAATAACACTTTATTCATAAATACATAAACATTGACGTGATATCCAACATCTCCATGTTGCCTCTAGGGCATATCACTAACAATCTCCAACTTGCACTAGAGTCAATCATGTAAGTATCTAATACCCATTGCTCTTGTGTGCGTCTCATGCTTCGGTGAGGAGAGGTTTTGTCGGCGGATCGGCTATGTTGAGATCCGTGTGCACTTTGCATATCTTGACATCACCTCTGTCCACTATCTCGCGGAAGAGATGATATCGCCGAAGTATATGTTTAGAATTACGATGTGACCTCGGCTCCTTGGCTTGCGCAATGGCTCCACTATTATCACAATAGAGAGACATTGGACCAGTCGTACTAGTCATCACACCAAGCTCGAAACGAATTTCTTGATCCAAACAGTCTCCTTTGCGGCTTCCGAAGCGGCAATGTACTTGGCCTCCGTTGTAGAATCGTAACGGTATCACCTTGGAACTCTTCCAGCTAACTGCGTCTCTCCGTTCAGGCAAAACACGAACCCAGATTGCGATCTATAATCATCTTTGTCTATTTGGAAGCTAGCATCGGTGTAACCACTTACAACGAGCTCTTCTTCACCTCCATAGACTAGGAACATATCCTTAGTTCTTCTCAAGTACTTAAGGATATTCTTTACTGCGATCCAGTGACCTTCACACTGGATCGGCGGTATCTGCTCGTAGCACTTAAGGCGTACGAGACATGCAGGCGTGTACAAAGCATGGCATACATGATGGATCCAATTGCCGAAGCATATGGAACCATACCCATCTTATTCCGCTCATCATGTGTCGAGGACACGATTCTTGCTACGATTAATGCCATGTGACATGGGCAAGAAACATTTCTTGGAATCATGCATGTTGAACCTTTTCAACACCTTGTCAATGTATGTACTTTGGCTTAATCCAATTAGCCTCTTGGATCTATCTCTATAGATCCGAATGCCCAATATGTATGCTGCCTCCCCTAAGTCTTTCATGGAAAAACTATTTTCAATGAAGACTTGACGGATTCTAGCATATGGATATCATTTCCAATCAACAATATGTCATCCACATATAAGATTAGAAATACAATTGCACTCCCACTGACCTTTTTGTAAACACAGGCCTCTTCTTCGTTTTTGATGAAACCAAACCCTTTGATTTCTGTAGCTTGCATATCTTTCTAGGCGATTCTGGATCGACAAAACCCACGAGGTTGTGTCATGTATACATCCTCGCTTAGGTTTCCATTAGGAAAGCCGTTTTGACATCCATCTGCCATATCTCATAATCGAAATATGCAGCAATCGCTAGGATAATCCGAATAGATTTAAGCATTGCGACGGGCGAGAAGGTTTCATCATAATCAACTCCTTGAATCTGTTTAAAACCTTTCGCCACCAATCGCGCCTTATAGATGTGAACATTTCCATCCATATCGGCCTTTTCTTAAAAACCCATTTACACTCAATGGTTTTGACACCATCGGTGGATCAACCAAGTTCGAAACTTGATTGCCGTACATGGATTCTATTTCGGATTTCATGGCTCCAAGCCACTTGTTGGAATCGGGTCCCACCATCGCTTCCTCATAGGTCTTAGGTTCATCGTTGTCCAACAACAATATATCACGTTGTTCCGCTTTGTGTCACTGTCGGGTGCACGACGTGATCTTTCGGACCTCGTGGGGTGGTGTATCTACAAGCGGTGGCGCAACACTTTGCTCCTCTGTTGTGGTTTGTGGTCGTTGAAACGTTTTCGGTGTTTCTTGAACTTCTTTAAGATGCACCCTGCTCCCACTAACCCTTCTTGAAAGAAACTCTTTCTCCAAGAAGACACCATGTCGGGCGACAAACACTTTGCCTTGTTCCAGATTATAAAAGTAATATCCCTTAGTTTCCTTAGGATATCCCACAAAGAAGCACTTGTCGGATTTGGGTGTGAGCTTGTCGAGGCTAAGCGTTTTACATAAGCCTCACATCCCCAAATTTTGAGAAAAAGACAAACTAGGGGTTTGCCCTGTCCATATCTCATATGGTGTCTTTTCAAGCGACTTAGATGGAACTCTATTTAGTGTAAGCGCATTTGTTTCAAACATATCCCAGGAAGAATAACGGAAGATCACTTTGGCTCATCATCGGCCGCACCATGTCCAACAAGGTGTGATTTCTCCGTTCGGACACCCCATTCCATTGTGGAGTTCTGGCGGAGTCAGCGTGGAACAATTCCACAATCTTTCGAGATGATTACCAAACTCTTGGCTCAAGTATTCTCCTCCACGATCGATCGTAGAAACTTGATTGTTTTCCCTAAATGATTACGTACTTCATTCGGAATTCTTTGAACTTTTCAAAGGATTCGAACTTATGCCTCATTAAGTAGATATAACCATATCTACTAAAGTCATCGGTAAAGGTAATGAAGTGCGATAACCACCTCGGCCGTTGAGCTCATTGGTCGCATACATCGGTATGTATGAGTGCCAACAAGTCACTTGCTCTTTCACTGTGTCCGTGAAGGTGCCTTTGTCATCTTACCAAGTAAACAAAACTCACAAGCCTCAAATGATTCAAAATCAAAAGAGTGAAGCAATCCATCCTTATAGAGCTTCTCCATGCGTTTCTTATTTATATGGCCTAAGCGACAATGCCGGATAAACGTGGGGTTTATATCATTAGAGAGTTGCCTTTACGTATTAATGTTATAGATGGGAGATGCTTCAAGATTCAAAACGTATAATCCATTCACCAATGGAGCATGAAAATAGAACATATCTCTAAGATATATTGAACAACCATTGTCCATTGATCTAAAATCATATCCTTCCGCTTGCAAACATGAAGCGGAAATAACGTTTTGACATAGTGTTGGAACACAATAACAATTATTTAATTCCAAAACTAATCCACGAAGGTAGATGAAGTGGTGTGTTGACGGCAAGCGTAGCAACGCTTGCTCCATTGCCGACGCCCGAGTTCACCTCGCCCCTTCTCAATCCTCTACTTCTTCTCATTCCACGCAGCGATTTGCAAATATGAGCTAATGATCCAGTATCAAATACCCAAGAGTCGGTAGGTGAAGTAGCAAGATTAATGTCTATAACATTAATACACGAAGCGAAGTCGTACTTTGCTTCTTTTTGAGATCCTCCATGTACTTCTTGTAGTTCCTCTTCCAGTGGCTTTGTCTCCTTGCAATAGAAGCAAACGACATCGATGCCGCGCGGCTCACGCCCGAGAAATTCACACGAATTTCGCGGCTAATTGTGCATTACATCCTCGTCCAGGAATCAGTAGAGGTACACAAATCGACGTTATTGATAATACGAGAATCCTCGTCTTAGAAACAATATAAAAAGAGTTACATAAATGCGGCGGAAAAGAAAATAAAACGACTTAAGCTAAACTCGACACGAGCGAGCGGAACACCAACTCCACGGCTAAACCTTGACGAGAACAAGCCTACACCTCCTCGGAGACCTCGACCTCGACCTCGGCCTTGAAGGGGAAAAGAAGCAAGGCGAGTACAACCACCGTACTCAACAAGTCACAGGAAAAGGGGACATGATGCAAGATAAATAACAAGGAAAGGTCAAGGGCTCAATTTGCATAAACAGCGTTTAGAATATGATATTAATATTTGAAGACAGTAAAACAGTAGTAACATTTAAGCGGTATTAAATAAACTGTCCAACGCTCACCACGTTGCAACAGGCCCATCCATCCACCTGCACTAGTCATAATCCAACATTTCATTCGAATAAAATGAGACTAATCAAGGTGAATCGGACGATCGCCCGTAAGTGGGCACGGCTATTCGAATAGTTTTTACTCGATCGAGAGGTGTACAAGCTGTACCCACAAGACACAATCCCACAACACATTACCGTGCGCGGTGCACCACCACGGTGCCCGGAAAGGAATTGTGACGGGACCCTTCACACAACCCCCTCTAATCAATCGTACCACACCAAGGTTTCGCCCCCATTCCCACCGGGCAATGGGCAGCCCCTCTAGTGCCGCGGTGAATCCGGAAGCTGATCAACCCTTAAAACCGGGGCCGACCCAACTCCATCACGCTCACCTCTCTGGGATACGTTAACTAGAGACGGCTATGCTACGGGCCCGACCATTACCCATGCTTGGCTTGTGGTATGCACGGCCTTTCTTCCGGGGTTTCCGAGAACCGGTCCTTAATCGTCATGAGCACGCTAACCAAAGACCAACCATGTGCTCACGACCCACCCTTTTCATAATTCAATATCATTAAAAACCAAAGTCATATCTTAATATCATCGGAAGATCCACTTTAGAATTAAACTTGATTAGTGTGATCCCCTTAAGTGAGCTAGTTGCGCTAAGCATAGTTAAGCAACCCTAAGCTAACATCTAGTCATATTGAACCCCAAGTTATCAATGGTATAAGGTAAACAATCCTATGGTTGAGTACAATAGGTATAATCATCCCATAAAATGACATTCTAAAACATATGCGGTATTTGAAAGTAAAGAGATATTTACATGAAATAGGTACAATATGGTCAATGTAAGGTATGACTTGCCTTGCTCGGAGATTGAGGAACCTCGGCGACTACTTGAAAAGAACGGGCTCGCGGAAAACTCGGAATCTACACGACAAACAAAACACTCAACAAACACCCTAAAAGTCTACTGAAACAGCACTGAAAAGTATTTTTAATGGATTCTTGACATTTTCTGGATTTAATGAAATTTGAATGGGCGAAACGGAGCTCGGATTCAAAAGATATGAATTTTAGAAGTTTAATTGCGATTTTTAAACTAAACAGAAAAGATTAAATTATTTATTGCGCAATTAAGTCCCTGTGACGTCACCCTCGCGCGGCACGGGGCTGGCGTCGGCCGGCGTCAGCCTAGGGTGGCGTCGGCCGCCGTGCTGCGTGCGTGCGGGCGCGGGCGGCGGCCGGATTGCCGCCACGTGGCGCAATCCGAGCGGTCGGATTGGCGCGACGTGGCGTGATCAGGCGGCGGATGGTGACGATCGGACGGCTCAAATCCATCACGATCGGACGGCACGGGGACGACGCTAGGGTTAGGGTTAGGGTGCGGCGGCGCGGCGCGCGGCCGTGCGGCGATGACCATTCGAGGCGGCGGGGTGGCGGCGCGACCGCCGGACGGCGGGGACCGGCGCGACTACCCGGCTGGCGACGGCGGGGCGCGCGAAAGGAAAACGCAAACGAAACAAAATAAAACCCGAGGACGGCGGCGAGCTCACGGCGGAGGAAGCGACGGAGAACGGCGGCGACACGGGCTAAAACCGGCGATCAAAGGGGACACGAGGCGGAGCTCGGGGATTTTATAGGGGAGAGGGAGGCAAACGGGCACGAAACGATGGGGATAAGATCGCCGGAAAACTCGGACTCGGAGAGAGAGAGAGAAAAAAGCGGCCGTTTCGGGCGGCGGCGGCGTTGCGGTGCGCGAAGTGCGGCACGGGTGCGGCGGCGCGGGCGGAGCCGGCGTGGGGCCACGCGCGGCAGAGAGGCGGAAGCGGCCGGGCAAACAGCGGGCGGCGCGGCTATGGCGCGGCGGGCTGCGGCGGGCGGCGCGGGAAGCGGCCCGACAGTGGGGCCCACTGTCGGTGGCCGCGGCGCGAGGGCGCGATCCGGACTTGCGCGACGCGGCGGGACCGTGGGCTTCGGCCCACGTCCGGGGGAGGAAGCGCGCGCGGAGGCGGGCCGACGGCCGTTAGCGCCGGGCGGGAAAAGGGAGGCCGTACGGCGTACGGAAAAGGAGAAAAAAAAAAAGAAAGGAAAAGAAAAGGAAAGGGACTTAATTAAATTTAGGTTTTCTTATTTAATTGATTAAAAATACTTAGAGTGCTCTAAAAATTCCTAAAAATCGTTAGCGTATTTTGACATGAAGAATCGAGAAAAATCCTATCATGTCGTTTCCATTTATTAATTGCATTTTAAAATTATAGGTTGATTCCGAGGTTAATTTCGAAATTCCGATTATTTTAGGGTAAATTATTTAAATGAATTAGGGAAAAACTCGGGATGTGACAACCTACCCCCTTAAACGGAATCTCGACCCGAGATTCGGAGGTGTGCGAAGAGGTGCGGGTGCGCGGCCTTTAGCTCATCTTCTCGTTCCCAAGTAGCTTCTTCCTCGAGTGATGAGTCCATTGAACTTTGCAAAACCTAATAACCTTGTTCCGAGTCCTTCTCTCACCGACCTCAAGAATACGTGATGGTCTCTCTACATAGGTTAAGTCCTCTTGGATTTCGATGCGAGTGCGGACTCGCTTTGCTCTTTGGCACCCTTAAACACTTCTTGGTGGGACACATGAAACACGTCGTGAATACCGGTCATGTTGGAGGAAGCTCCGGTGATAGGCCACTTCTCCTCGACGTTCCCGAATCTGTATGGTCCCACGAAACGTGGTGCCAACTTACCTTTGGTTTGGAAACGGTGTACTCCCGGAGTGGTGTAACGCGAAGATACACAAAATCTCTGCTTCAAAAGCGAGATCTCTTCGACGATTATCGGCATAGCTCTTCGTCGGGCTGCGCAGTCTTCAACCTTTCCCGAATCACTCGGACCTTTTCCTCGCCGCTGATTACTTCCGTGCCAAACAGCGGCGCTCACCCGTCGATCCCGAGAATAGGGGTGTGCGGCATTTCCGTCCATACGTGCTTCATACGGTGCCATTTGAATGCTGGCTGTAGCTTGTTGTTGTAAGAGTGCATAGGGCAAGCTCTTGTCCCATGCTTTTCCAAAATCGAGCGCGCATGCTCTCGGCATATCTTCCAAAATCTGATTCACTCTCTCGGTTTGGCCGTCTGTTTGCGGATGATAGGCCGTGCTGAAATTCAAACGGTGCCGAGTTCTTCTTGCAACTTCTTCCGAACTTGGAAGTGGCGACTTCCCTATCGGACACGATCTTCTTAGGCACGCCATGCAAACACATGATCCTTGCGAGATAAAGCTCGCCAACTTCTTCCCGAGTAGGTAGTATGTGAGTGAAGTGGGCCACCTTGGTGAGTCGGTCCACCACGACCCAAATCGAGTCATGTCCGACGTTGTGCGGGGTAAGCCCGTGATGAAATCCATTCCAATTTCTTCCCATTTCCACTACGGAATCGAAGGGGTTGCAACCGGGGCCGTTGATGTTACGCCTTCACTCGTGACAAACATCACAAAGTGCAACAAACTCGGCTATCTCCCTCCTCATCTTGACCCACCAAAACTTTTCTTTAAGGTCTTGATACATCTTTGTCTTGCGGGTGAATTGAGTATTGAGTTTGGTGAACCTCCGTAAGGATCGCCTTTTCAAATCCTTATCTTCGGCACACGCCTCTTTCCCATCCAGTTGTGCCATGTTCGTCTTCCGAAAAACCACGAGCTTTTCCGACTCTCATGTTCTTCTTGAGTTCGGCCATTTCGGGATCGGCGCTGAGCAGCCGAATTTGATCAATGAGAGTGGGTTGGGCTTCCGGAGCAGACCACAAAACCAAAATTCACCACTCGTAGATTTAAATTCTCGAATTCTGCAGCCGGTCACACATTCCTTCGACACGAGGGTGGTGCGGTAACTCTTTCGACTTAGTGCATCCGCAACCACATTAGCTTTGCGGGATGGTAATGGATCCCTAAGTCATAATCTTTGATCGGTTCCAACCATCTTCTCTGCTGGAGGTTTAAATCAGTTGGGTGAAAATGTACTTAAGACTTTTGTGATCCGTATACACTTCACAACGATTACCAATTAGGTAGTGTCGCGGATCTTCAATGCATGAACCCACTGCGGATAACTCCGGATCATGAGTGGGGTAGTTGTTTTCATGTGGGCGCAATTGTCGAGATGCATATGCGACCACTTTGCCTTCTTGCATCAACACACATCCCAACCCTTGGCGAGATGCGTCACAATAAACTTGGAAGTCCTTTCTTTGGGTCGGGCGGTATCAACACCGGTGCGAGACACCAACTTCCTCTTGAGCTCTTCAAAACTCCTATTGCATTCGCCGACCATTTAAACTTCTCATCTTTCTTCAACAGTTGAGTCATTGGCTTGGCGATTTTGGAGAAGTTCTCAATGAAGCGGCGGTAGTAACCCGCAAGTCCAAGGAAACTTCGGATCGCGTGACCGTCTTAGGCGGGGTCCACTTAGTAACGGATTCCACATTTTTGGATCCACGGCTACTCCTTGGGCATTCACAATGTGGCCGAGGCTGTACCTCCTTTAACCGAAAGCACACTTGCTAAACTTGGCGTAGAGTTGATGGTCTCTCAACTTCTCGAGTCTTGTCAGAAGATGTTGCTCATGATCCTCCTCGACTTAGAGTAGACCAAAATGTCGTCAATGAACACCACCACGAATTTATCCAAGAACTCCATAAACACCTTGTTCATCGGATTCATAAAGAAAGCCGGTGCATTGGTTAAACCAAAAGACATGACCGTACACTCCTACAGTCCATACCAGTGGTGAAGGCGGTCTTGGGAATGTCCTCTTCCCGAATCCTCAGCGATGATAGCCCGATCGCGAGATCTATCTTGGAAAATACCTTGGCCCCTTTGAGTTGATCGAATAAGTCATCAATCCGTGGTAGGGGATACTTGTTCTTGATAGTAACCTCATTGAGGGCTCGATAATCCACACACATTCTCTTGGTCTTGTCTTTCTTTTCCACAAAAATCACCGGAGCACCCCAAGGCGACGTGCTCGAGCGAATATACCCTTTTTGCAAGCTGTTCATCCACTTGCTTCTTTACTTGACCAACTCGTTGGCTCCCATCCTATATGGCCTCTTGTGTATTGGGGCGGTCCCGGGTACTAGGTCAATCCGGAATTCAATTTCCCTTTTTGGCGGCATCTGAGTTAAATCCTCGGGAAAAACTTCAGGGTATTCTCTGACGATGGGGATATCCTCTAACTTCACAGGGGTCTTGGCCGCCATTTCGGACGATTCCCGGTGGTAACATGATTCAAACTCGCTATGGACTTGACCTGCATGGGAGAACGAAAAACAACTCTTTCTCCTTTCGTATTAATTAGAGTAATGGTGCGACTAGCGCAGTCAATTACTCCCTTATGTCTGGACAACCAATCCATCCCAAGAATGACTTCTATGCCTTTGGACTGAAGGAGGATAAGGTTGGCTAGAAACATAGATCCCTGGATTTCTATGGCTGCGAGGGACAATGCGAGTGGTCTCCAAATGATTTCCGGGGTTTGAACCCTCATAGGTATCTTAAGTCCCACTACGACAACCCATGTGCCCCAACAAATTGCTTTGAGATAAATGAATGTGTAGCGCCAGAATCAAATAATCGTGGCGGGAGTATAGTTTACGGAAACATACCAGTATAACTTCGGGAGCGGTCGTGCTTCCTCGGCGGACGCATGATTGACTCGAGCTGGATGAACCTTGGCCCGGCGCGTCTTGGCCGGACACTTGTCGCAAAATGCCCTGGGTCACCACGGTTGAAAGCAGACTCGGCTTTCCTCCGAGTCCTTCCTTGGAGGTGGTGGCATGTGATTCTTTGGGATGGCATTGTTGGAGGCGCGGGGTGGAGTCGTGTTGCGACCATTGCCCACTTTGCCGGTTGGAAATTCCTGGGTGATAAGGTCGATGCGACGAACAATCATGGTGGTAGGTCCACTCGACTCCCGGGCATGAAACGCGGCCTCTGCTGATTTCCTGCTTGTTGAGGAGGTCGTGTGCGGAATGCTTTTCTCTTCTTGATCATCTTGTTGCGCTGATCTTCTGTCGAATGGCCTTGTCGACCGCTTCTCAAAGTTAGCATACTCTCAGGAGATAAGCTTGTCCAGTGAGTTCATCATCCAAACCACCAAAAACTTTTCACGCCTTTACGCATCGGTGCGCACATCTTCGGGGCATAACGGGCAAGACGATTGAACTCGTGCGGATACTCGATGCGATCGTTACCCTGCTCAAGAGAACGGAACTCACGTTTTTTACGTGCAACTATTCCCGCAGGAATATGTGCGGTCTGGCTGCGACAAAACTCTTCCCAGTGTATCACGCTCCAGCGTGGGTAACCAAATAATTGTCCCACCAGTGAGCGGGACCACATGGCGATGGGTGGCAAACGAGACCTTCTCTTGATCCGTGTACCTTGCAGTAGATCCAACTTCTTCTCTATGGCATGAAGCCAATCATTAGCCTCCATGGGATTAGTGGTCTTGGAGAAGGTCGGCGGTCGGACACGAAGGAATTCGCGGCTTGGGTGGGGTGGTGGGGCGGCAAGCGGATTGTTCTGCTGCTTTGTTGCTTGCATTTGTTGCGGCATCTGTGTTGCATCGGTGGTGTTGTTGTTGCATTTTTTGCATCATTGCAGCCATCATCTCGTGTCGTGAAGCGAGCACTTGAGCAATGGTGGGATTCTCGGGTGGCGGTGGAGGAGCATTGCCATTGGCGTCGTGAGCCTCGTGGTTGTCGGCTTGTCGCCCATTGTTCTTTGTTCGCCCGCTGGTCGGTGTTCACCATCGAAGGAGACGACCAGACCGGAGAGAGAAAAGAAGAAAAGCAGACAGACTTAGCACTAATCTTTATTATTTGAATTCAAATGCATTGTTCGATCTTGACTAAAAACAAGGAAAAGCACCAAACATCCTTAATTGGTCGGTCATATCACACTTGATATCATCCCGCTATCCCACACACACGCGGCCTATCACACAGCAACTACCAAGAAGACAAACTAAGAAAAACGGTAAAACTAAGGAGGGCAACTAGAACGATCCACGGGACGAAGAGTCGAAACTGCTTCCTTCGAAGATCCCCATTCTTCCGAACGGCTCTGGAGTCCTCGGGCGTCACCTCGAGACTTGGAATCTTCGAATCGGTTGCCGTAGCCCAACCGATCCTGCCTCTTCCCTCCAGGAATCTTGAGTCTCTTCGGAGTCCATGTCTTCAGCCGAATTCTCGAGCTTGGGTCGCTGGAGACGGAGATCCAACCATTACGCCACCTCCGCTTTGGATTTGCGAAGGCTGGGGCAAAGGTGAGGCGAGAACTCGGCGGAGGAGGCTGGAACCGTGGCAGACCGGAGCGGGTGGAGGCGGAGAAGGCGGGGGAATCCGAGGGGCTAGCTGGATATGGACGGGCGCGGTGGTGGTCTTCGAGGCGTAGTGCGGAGCGACCCCAAGCGGTGGCGGGAGTCCCTTCAACTCAGCTACCTCCTTCTTCGAGCGAACCACTTCGTCCTGCGGTCGTGCGATCCTCGGCGGCTTCTTGTCATTCGGCTCCTTGGTCGCCTTGTGTAGGTCGAGTGCATCGATCCAGTCCTTTGAGCACGGTGCACATGTGACCGAAGGTAGAGTCATTCTCCTCTGGTAGACTTGAATGCACCGACCTCGAGGAACTACCTCGACGGGGATGGTAGCGGTAGGAGGAGGTGCGAAGGTCGGCATCATGCGGCTCCTCATCTGGCCAACATCGGGTAGGCGGCTTCTTGACAAGCGTGATTTGACGTGCCTCCGGAAGCTGTGACCTCCATGTTGGGAAGACACGTTCCCACAAACCCGTGAACCTCCAACCGAACACGGTATGGCAACTCGCCAGCAGAGGCGCAACCGTCGTATACTCGGTGCTTCGGGATATCCAAGCGCAAGGGCCATACGTGCCGGCTACGCCACGAAACTGTCATCCCTTTTCCGCGGTGCGTATTTGGGGAACCTGCCATCTATAGAAACAAAGGAGTGGGAAAAAAAATCAAAACATGCTCAAAACCCACGACCACATCCCATTTTCACAATTCCTAAACCCTAGGCTGACTCCACTTTTCAAAACACCCCTTTTTTCTTTCAAAACATATGCATATGAAAAGAATTAGAGGGCTCTTAAGGTTTCCGGTTGGCTTGTCCTACGGTCACGGGAAGGCTCGATACCAACTTGTCACGCCCGAAATTCACACCGAATTTCTGCGGCTAATTTGTGCATTACATCCTCGTCCGGGAATCAGTAGAGGTACACAAATCGACGTTATTGATAATACGAATCCTCGTCTTAGAAACAATATAAAAAGAGTTACATAAATGCAGCGGAAAAGAAAATAAAGCGACTTAAGCTAAACTCGACACGAGCGAGCGGAACACCAACTCCACGGCTAAACCTTGACGAGAACAAGCCTACACCTCCTCGGAGACCTCGACCTCGACCTCGGCGCCTTGAAGGGGGAAAAGAAGCAAGGCGAGTACAACCACCGTACTCAACAAGTCACAGGAAAAGGGGACATGATGCAAGATAAATAACAAGGAAAGGTCAAGGGCTCAATTTGCATAAACGGCGTTTGCGAGAATATGATATTAATATTTGAAGACAGTAAAACAGTAGTAACATTTAAGCGGTATTAAATAAACACTGTCCAACGCTCACCACGTTGCAACAGGCCCATCCATCCACTGCACTAGTCATAATCCAACATTTCATTCGAATAAAATGAGACTAATCAAGGTGAATCGGACGATCGCCCGTAACGTGGGCACGGCTATTCGAATAGTTTTTACTCGATCGAGAGGTGTACAAGCTGTACCCACAAGACACAATCCCACAACACATTACGTGCGCGGTGCACCACCACGGTGCCCGGAAAGGAATTGTGACGGGACCCTTCACACAACCCCTCTAATCAATCGTACCACACCAAGGTTTCGCCCCCATTCCCACGGGCAATGGGCAGCCCCTCTAGTGCCGCGGTGAATCGGAAGCTGATCAACCCTTAAAACCGGGGCCGACCCAACTCCATCACGCTCACCCTCTGCGGGATACGTTAACTAGAGACGGCTATGCTACGGAGCCCGACCATTACCCATGCGGCTTGTGATATGCACGGCCTTTCTTCCGGGGTTTCAGAGAACCGGTCCTTAATCGTCATGAGCACGCTAACCAAAGACCAACCATGTGCTCACGACCCACCCTTTTCATAATTCAATATCATTAAAAACCAAAGTCATATCTTAATATCATCGGAAGATCCACTTTAGAATTAAACTTGATTAGTGTGATCCCCTTAAGTGAGCTAGTTGCGCTAAGCATAGTTAAGCAACCCTAAGCTAACATCTAGTCATATTGAACCCCAAGTTATCAATGGTATAAGGTAAACAATCCTATGGTTGAGTACAATAGGTATAATCATCCCATAAAATGACATTCTAAAACATATGCGGTATTTGAAAGTAAAGAGATATTTACATGAAATAGGTACAATATGGTCAATGTAAGGTATGACTTGCCTTGCTCGGAGATTGAGGAACCTCGGCGACTACTTCGAAAAGAACGGGCTCGCGGAAAACTCGGAATCTACACGACAAACAAAACACTCAACAAACACCCTAAAAAGTCTACTGAAACAGCACTGAAAAGTATTTTTAATGGATTCTTGACATTTTTCTGGATTTAATGAAATTTGAATGGGCGAAACGGAGCTCGGATTCAAAAGATATGAATTTTAGAAGTTTAATTGCGATTTTTAAACTAAACAGAAAAGATTAAATTATTTATTGCGCAATTAAGTCCCTGGTGACGTCACCCTCGCGCGGCACGGGGCTGGCGTCAGCATGCGTCGGCGGTGGCGTCGCCCTAGGGCGGCGTCGGCGCACGGCTGCAGCGTGCGGGCGGCGGCGGCGGCGGCGGATTGCGCCACGTGGCGCAATCCGAGCGGTCGGATTGGCGGCGACGTGGCGTGATCGGCGGCCGGATGGTGACGATCGGACGGCTCAAATCCATCACGATCGGACGGCACGGGACGACGCTAGGGTTAGGGTTAGGGTGCGGCGGCGCGCGGCGGCGGCCGTGCGGCGATGACCATTCGAGCGGCGGCGGGTGGCGGCGCGGCGACCGACGGACGGCGGCGGACCGGCGGCGACTACCTTGCGACGGCGGGCGCGCGAAAGGAAAACGCATAACGAAACAAAATAAAACCCGAGGACGGCGGCGAGCTCACCGGCGGAGGAAGCGACGGAGAACGGCGGCGACACGGGCTAAAAACCGGCGATCAAAGGGGACACGAGGCGGAGCTCGGGGATTTTATAGGGGAGAGGGAGACCGAAACGGGCACGAAACGATGGGGATAAGATCGCCGGAAAACTCGGACTCGGAGAGAGAGAGGAAAAACGGCGGCGCGTTTCGGGGGCGGCGCGGCGTGCGGTGCGCGAGAAGTGCGGCACGGGTGCGGCGGCGCGGGCGGAGCCGGCGTGGGGCCACGCGGCGAGAGAGAGCGGAAACGGCCCGGGCAAACAGCGGGGCGGCGCGGCTATGGCGCGGCGGCTGCGGCGGCGGGCGCGGGAAGCGGCCCCGACAGTGGGGCCCCACTGTCGTGGTGGCCGCGGCGCGAGGACGCGATCCGGACTTGCGCGACGCGGCGGGACCGTGGGCTTCGGCCCACGTCGGAGGAGAGCGCGCGCGGGAGGCGGGCCGACGGCCGTTAGGCGCCGGCGGGAAAAGGGAGGCCGTACGGCGTACGGAAAAGGAGAAAAAAAAAAGAAAGGAAAAAGAAAAGGAAAGGGACTTAATTAAATTCGGTTTTTCTTATTTAATTGATTAAAAATACTTAGAGTGCTCTAAAAATTCCAGTAAAAATCCTGTTAGCGTATTTTGACATGAAGAATCAGAAAAATCCTATCATGTCGTTTCCATTTATTAATTGCATTTTAAAATTATAGGTTGATTCGAGTTAATTTCGAAATTCCGATTATTTCCGGGTAAATTATTTAAATGAATTAGGGAAAAACTCGGGATGTGACACCGACCCCTTCTTACCCTTCTTTGCATTGGAGGCACTCGCGATCTCATCGGGAGTTAACTTCCTCTTGGTGCAAAGTTTCTTGACAGGTGGTTTGCGCTTAGCCTTCTGCATCATCATCACATGATGACCATTCTTTGGATACTCTCCTCATTGTCTTTAGCATCCCATGCAATTTAGCCAAGGTTCTATCCATATTGTTCATGTGATAATTCAATATGAATGGCTCGAAGCTCGGAGGGAGCGGCGGAGAATCACATCGTAGCCAACTCTTGGCTAAGGGAAATCCTAGTTTTCCGGACTCTCAATGTAGCCAATCATTTTTATCACATACGGACTGACGGGATTCCCCTCAACAAGCCTGCACGCAACAAGGACTTTGAGGTGTTGAACCTCTCGGCCCGAGCTTGGTTCTCAAACATGCCACGTAGTCCCTGAATAATAGTGTGAGCATCGCTGCTCTCATATTGCTTCTGAAGCTCAGGGGATATTGTAGCAAGCATGAGACAGCTTATGTCTAGGGCATCATTAGTGTGCTTCTCATAAGCCCTCCGTGCAGTTGCAGTGGCATTATTTGGCAAATCCTCAGGATAGGGTACTTCAAGAACGTACTCCTTACGCTCTTGCTTGAGAACAATTCTCAAGTTGCGATACCAATCTATAAAGTTTGTTCCGTTTAATTTTTCCTTTTCGAGAATAGATCGCAAATTAAAGGTACTGGGTGTAGTATTAGCCGCCATTTATTCTACAACAGAAAAAGCAAAGTTTAGCACAATGTTTATGCTATGTCTTTTGTTAAACAATTTAACATAAGACTCCCATTACGTATTTTCCACCTTCCCTCTAGGTTACGTATTGGGTCAAGATCCACATGTTAGTTAATTTTCTAGTGAGCTTTGGCATCACTGCTAGAAAATTAGTAACATCGGTAAGCAACTCCTTGCTAATCACATCTCTATGTGACTCTTGTTGTTGGTGTGGCATCTCCATGCCCCGGCCCCAACCTATGCCCCAAGACCCAAAACTGTTTTGATAGCCTTGTTAAGTAAACCAAATGCTCCTGCTGTATATGTCCGACATATACCCCCTCGTGTTATGATAGAGAATGGCACTCTGCTTTGGCAGACCCACCATTGACGAGCATAACGGTGATGGGTGCAACATTTGGAAGGGCATCATTACTACTTAATTTTGCAAGGGATGCTATCCTATCAAACAAACATATCACATATGAAAGCAAGTAGAATAGCATGAAATAGTATGGCCCCCTTCACATGGTGATCTCTATCTCCATGCCGGTGTAGAGGATCTCCATCTTCATCACCGTTCTTCCGAGTGCCGAATGCTTGATATCTTCAAACTAAGCTACTACTATAGAAGCTCTAATTGAAGATTACATCAACTCGCAGGTCATAAAAGAATATTACAAGCATTGCACGTTAGAAAGAATATTACAGGAATTGCACATATGAAAGAATATTACATGCATCACATGCATCTCATACATCTCATACATACAATAGGGCCATACCATCTCAAAGCATTCTCTGCAAAAATAAGTTAGGCGTAGAAACGTTTTCTACCTATCGCGGAGAAACGGCATCGAGACGACCTATAAGGGGGTACGCACACGGCGGTCGGATCACTGAATGGCCCCACTGAAGGGTTACGCGGAGGCTACGCTAGCCGAAAACAAAAACTTTTACCGCGCAAACCAGGAACACTTGCAAGTAAGGGCCGATAGATCGTTACCGGCGGAGTGTAGTGCGGCGGAATAGCCAATCGGGGCAATCCGATCCGGGCGTGTGGGCGATTCCCGCAAGCCGACACTAGATAAGGGGACAGCCGATTCGCCAATCATCGATTCGCGAGATGCCGTAGCCGATCCGAAGCCGATCAACGCGCGCAACGTAGCGGCGCCTCTACCGGTATCCATATGTCCGGGACGAACGTCGAACACCCGTGTGCTAGCACGCGATGCAAGGCTAGGGTTTGGCTCGAAAGTGGGGAGGGTTTCCGTGGAGATTGATCTCGGCGACTTACATTGCGAGTCGGTTCAATGCCGTACAATTGACGTTCCACGGCTCTCCACCCCTCCCTCCTTTATATAGAGTTGGCCGGCGGGACTAGTGGCCGATCGGGACTCTATTTTGAATCGGATCTCATCCGTATCTCATAGAGTTGGCCGCCCACACGTCGTAAGCCCATAGGACTCTATCCGATCGGATCCCTATCCGATCGAGCCGTATCCGAGTCCAACTCGAATATCTATTCTATCCCCTTAAGCGTGCGACCCAGCAGGTTCAGGTATACTCGGTTTCGGCTATAGTCTAACTTAGCCGATCGTCGGCTCGAGTCCAACTCGGCCGACCCGTCAACGCGGCGCCTAGCAGCACATATTGATACCATAGTATACAAGAATAATATCGGCTCGAACCGTAATGTGTACACAAATCCCTTTGCCTCACGATACCGGTTAAGCTATAGGCAAGATGTGTGCCATCCCTTCAATAGCTTAACCATTCACTCGAACCATATTGGATTATCTATCTGTTGATTGACTCCTCAATCAACTTAGCATGGCCATGCATTTCCATAATCCATTACCTCGAGGGGCCCAGAGATATCTCTCCAAAGGAGGGGCAAATTCCATCTTGATCACTCACATCCCACTCCATGTTTCATAGCAAACCCGAAAACTACCTTTATAACTACCCAATTACGGAATAACGTTTGGTAATCCCAAAGTAGGCTACTACACATGTTGGAATCCATGGTGATCTCAGGTCTAAGGACTTTGTACCAACACTACCTGAGACCAACTAATGGCACATTAATTCCTGTAGAGTCTCATGGTGGGTCTATCCAACAATGTGTTCTCCAACACATGTGTCCATGTTTATTGATTTGGTATCTCCATACCCATGATCTATGAGACATGATCATCAATCAATAAACATGCCGATCTTAGAATCATATTTGTTCCAACAATATGACATATGATCAGGGATCATTTAGAAATTGATTCATACATAAAGAGTCTCATAAATAAGTCACGTACTTATTGATCAATACAAGATGTCTATTTCATGGAACTGAATAACACTTTATTCATAAATACATAAACATTGACGTGATATCCAACATCTCCATGTTGCCTCTAGGGCATATCACTAACACCTCATGCTTACATTAAATGGGATAGAGAATTTACAAAGTATGGCTTGTTTGAGAAATATATGGTTATGTGTGTCTCTAATGTTTTAATTAAAAATGCTTCTTATGATTAAAAACATCTTTATAGGCATAACAAAATAACTCAATCTTGAAAAACCTAAAACAATATTCGAGTAATGTTTATGTTCTTGTGTATTATACTGATATTCTACTTAACACATTACAATGTTCAAAATAAGATATCGTAACTGTTACTTCATACTATCATAATATGTGGATGATACAAAGCAACAGAGCTGAGGTTTTTACGTGAGCTTAACAAAGAAATTTAGAACATATTTGCTTGTCAAAGTTACAGATCTCTTTGTTATCTGTTACAACTTGCTTACAATGCTGATAGTCAAATAAGCACATGAAAAAGCAACACACTATGTTTTTCCTCCTATTACTAACTATTTGCAGGAAGTGCATAATCACAAAAAGAAGGAGAGAGACACGAATGAGCTGTCATTCCCATTGTTCAAACTCAAGTTCGATGCACCTCCATCATTTGAAGAGAGCATCAAATATAAACTAAATGGTGCTGAACTTGATCAAGCTGAGTGTGCTGTTAATGAATTAAATTTGTCTACTTTTCATGCTAAAGTAGAGCAACCATTAGTGCAATCAATTGTTGAGATTCCTTTGTCACAAGTTGATCTGTTTGTTGTTCCTTGTGATAAATAAGAGTTGTGTGATAATTCTTCATTTATATCAATATGACAACTAGTGAATAAACATACTATTTCTAGTGTTAATTCTTTATGTGCTGATTTTAAGTATGTTATTCACATGGCTAATGAAGTTGAGGAATGTGAATTGCTATCTTCTTTAAATACTTTGGGCTAGGTTCTCTTTGATGACTTTTGTAAGCTCGATAATTTGAAAAGAGAAATTATTTGCCAAGTCTGATTTGCCATGTCCAATTAATGCTATTTTTCATATATTTGGTGAAAAATAATCATAGAAGAATATATTTGGTGTATAGAGTTTATGGGCCTGTTTGGGACTGCTCCACAAACTATGCTCCACAAACTCCACCGTGGAGTAGCTCCACAAAAGACTGGATTTTGTGGAGTACCTCTTTAGGTGATCTCACAACTCTACCTTTTTTAGAGCTGCGTGCGTGGAGCTGAACTCGTTTGACTAAAAAACATGGAGCGGAGCTAGAAAACATATAGCGGAGCAGTCCCAAACACCCCCAATATATGTTCAAATTTAGAATCTCCTGTAATTATGCAAGGAAATAGAACCCTAGAGAGTACTATAATGACTATTTATGTTATCTCAAGTTTGTCATGTTTCGATTTAAAGAAACGGGTTGGTTTTGAAGAAAGGAAGCAACAAGATCGCTCAATGTTGCTACCATACACCATTAAAAATGTATCATGTGATTACTTGCTTTCGAAAAAAGGAGAGCAAGATGAGCTACAAGAGAATCATTTCAATGTAGTTCATACATACTTTATCGTGTATCCCCAATACCAGGTACATTCGTTTCATAGCAGATTACTACTATTTGCTAAAGAGCTGATGATATTACATGATGAAAATTCGTTGCGTTTGTTTTCATGTAGACACTCTATGGGCAAGATCATGAACTACCCGAAGAGCACCATATAAAAAACTGAGGAAGATTTTCCATGAAGAAGAAGAGATGGTGTGATCATGGCTACTTTTGATATAATTGTTGCTCACATCATAGGTTAACCAGAACACATCAAAATCAAGTTGTCCAAGTGGTGCAATCGAATTCGGTCACCTACTATCGTGCTGACTTCAAACGATCACCAAATATGCATACGAGCTCTATTTTGGGCCCATGAGTACTTGATTGAATGATCTTCGAGTTTTCTTTCCAACGGATCTTGCCTCATCTTGTAATTTCTTGTGAGTCGTCAACAAATAGAGAAACAAGGTGTAAGTTTGGGCTTGTAACTTTGTTTGGGACTCCAGTCCAAGTGGGGCCCATGTGGGGTACTCCCCAACCTTGTGGATAACGCCCCTTAGGATGCCTTGGTCATCCTCTCACCTCCTTAACTAGGTAGATATCTCTTTAGGATTTCTCGAGTTTTGTTAAATTAAAATTTAGTCGTTGTTACTTTTCGCGTGTCAGCTAGACCACGTAATTACTTATCTTCGGAACCCTAACATATCGTGTGTATTCAATTTTGTTGCAATATTAGATTGCTTTTACCTTGTTCTTGTTTGTTTCTTCGATTTGTTTGCGGGAATAAGATTGATCTGTGTCAGCAAAATCAACAATCCATGGAGAGAGATGTATCGATCGCTAAGGCATGACACAACAACGTATCGTATGATTATAACTGAGTTGGCAACCTTTTTTCCGAATTATAGTTATAACTCACCGAAAGATCGGACCAACCAGTGATATGAGTCTATGGAGTACCAACCAAAGTCTTTTTCTCCGGTATTATAATAGGCATAATGAAGATTGTTTTATTCCTCCTCTTGAGGCTCACACATAGAGATAATTTCAGCAACTGCAATTAAAGCTGGATGATCTATATTTTAACTCAAAAGGGGTGATGTATGGACTTTTATCTAAATTTACTCTGCTCAGAAATTTTACAGGTTCAATTTCATGAGTATTTTGGTTCGAAGGCCTTTTTCATATGGATATAAAGGACTAAATGTGTAAAAAAGATTAAAATATTTATATGGTTACTACTGTAGGACAGATTAAATACCAAAGATATGTTAGATAGACGATATTGTGCTCCAGAAGATATTGATTTATCTTATGCCCTATGTGGAGGTTCAAGAGAAGCAATGATGTATTTGTTGTTCATGTGTCCATTCAGCAAAAATTGCTGGAACCTCTGGGCATTAGATGAAATATTAATTTGGAAATTTATCAAATGCTTGTACTATCAAGACTTCAGTTTAGGAGAAAAGTTACTTGAAGATCATGTTTGTATGTTGCATCTCTGAAAGCGACGAAATGCAAAAGTTTTTCATAACATTTTGTCAAATGAAAATAGTTGGTTCATCGTCTTTAGAAATAAGATTCTTATGCATGTTTATAGGATGAATGAAGTTCTCAGCTCTTACGTTACAAATCTTATATGTATTGAGTCTGTTTTATAAATATTATTTTTCTTTTAATATATAACTACTAGTTAAATCTTGATAGTATTGATAGTAGTTTAAATAAAAATAAAAACAAATTAAGCTGATTAAAATACTCTCATAAAATAATTAGTGATAAGAAGTTGATATGAAGTTAGGTTTAAATAGTTTTATAATTTTATTTCAGAATAGTTAAATTAAAAAGTTTAAAGTCCTATTTAAACAGGACCTTAAAAACCGAACTGTCGAGTAGGATGCGCGGTGTGGCCGGCCCATACTAAATCATGCACGTTCATCCAGTTATTTATAGGTACGCAGATGCGACGACGTGGCAACTCACATGCTCTCGATCCGTCCCATCCCCACGTACGTGGCCATCGCCTGCCGGCCGGCCGGCCAACATGCGCCGCGAACACGGCGCCGTACGTCAGTCGTCGTGTCCATCGCCACTACCACAGCCTCATCCTGATCATCACGGTCCCAATTCCAAAGCAGTAGAGACAGGCTTAAATGTGGCTTATAGTGACCGTGCCGACGACGCGCGACGACGGTTAAATTAGAGCTCAGCTGAACCCAAGCAGATACGGATGAAAATAGTCGAAAATAATATTATTTTTATTATTTATAAAAAAACTGTATTGATATGGTAAAAAATTATATTTATGAATTTAAGTATTTAATGGTATCTTCAATCTGACGAAAAATAGAAGAAACATGCATATATATATATATATATAACTATATATAAAGTAATATATAAAGTAAGTAGTGTTTTTATCAAAATTTTGTTTTGCTTGATTATTTTGTAGAAAATCTTTGAGTGTTTATAAAATTAACCTGCAGTCACAATATAAAAAAAAGAGTGCTTAGATGAAAAAAAGACCTTCAGCACCCTCCCTCCCTACGTCCCTTTCTTCCATCCACGCCATGCCTGCGCCTTTGCCTCCTGTTGCTGCTCGGAGCTCCCACGTCATGCCTGTGCCTCTACCTCTCGTCCTCATCCACGCCGCACCCCGACTTCACCCGTTGCAACGCACGGGCATAGTTGCTATATATATGTATAATCTATAATCTATATCTATAATCTATAACTATCTATAAAGCAAGTAGTGTTTCCACCAAAAATTTTATTCTGTCTAGCTATTTTGCAGAAAACCCTTTGATTTTTTCCAAAATTAACCCGCAGTTAGAGGTGGGTATCGGCTCGGCTCGGCTCGGCTCGTGAGCCGGCTCGAGTTAGCTCGTTTAGCTCGCGAGCCACTTTAATATAGTGCAATTTATGTATAAATTATATTTTATTTTTTAGCCTATTAAACATGCAAATATGCAATTGAAAAAAGTAAAAAGTGATATATTAAGTCTATAATTAACGTAATAACACTTGTCCATCGACAATTATCCATGCAAATGTAATGATACAACTAGATTAGATATTATTACTATTATAATCTAAAGCATTAGATCCATATTTACCATCACAAAATCATAAAAAATATTAATTTATTGTCACATTAACAACAAAACAAGCAAAAGAATAACAAAATAAGCAAAACATTAGGCCCTGCTTGGTACATTGCATCTGGCTCGTTGAGCTCACGAGCAGCTCGCGAGCTGACTCAAGCTGGCTCGTTATAGCTAACGAGCTAAACCCTTGGCGCAGCTCGTTAGCATTTCTCAACGAGCCGAGCTGTAACATCCTGAAAATCAGAGAAACGAAATCGGAACGTAAAAATCAGAACTTTCAAAAACCTTGGCTTATTGCTTCTTCTCGGGTTTGTTGCTTCTTATTTGCCGGCTCGGTTGCATAAATTTAGTCGTGGTTAATTCCCTTTTCGGTGTATGTGAAGGTTTCGGAGTTGTCAAAACGGTGATGCGAAAGCCGCATCAGGGTTTAACAGGGGAAACCGAGAAAAGCGCGGATTTGCAAAAGCGCGTTTTGGGAAATATAAAATAAAATTTTTGGTTGGGAGAAGATAAATTAAGACACAAAATAAATAATAAAGTTCCGGAGTCGTACTCGAAATCAGGGAAAATTTTGGAAGAATATGGGAAAGGATATTGAAATTTGAAAGAAAAGAAAAAGGGATTTTTAAAATAAATAAATATGAAAAATATTATGGAAAAATAAAAGTCAAGAAAAAGTTTAAGATATAAAGTTAAAAATAATTTTTGGAATATTAGGGTTTATTTTGGAATTTCTAGCAGGAAAGAAAATATAAAATGGGAAAAAAAATGGAAAATCGGGAAATTAAAAAGTCGCCTTGTTCATTGGTCACCACTTGTTCGACGCCCCCCGGCCCCGCCTCGCCCGCCGCGCGTCGCCGCCGTACCGCGCCGCGCCGCGTGCGCCACGCGTCGCGTGAGCTGCGAGCGCCGCGCCGCCCCTGGACAACCCCGCGCGCTGCGCCCGGCCCCGCCGCGCCAAGCGCCGTTGTGCCACGCGCCCGCCCGTCGTCGGTCCCGCGCCACGCCGCACCGTGTAGAATAACATGATTCGAGGTAACATAACATGCTTTTCTTACAACAAGAGATCAAAAGTTCTATTGGATTTGTTGATATCAAAATCATATCTTTCTTCCTTTCCTTTATCCTTGACCCATTGGCAAACAACCGTCTTTGTTTCGTGCCTACTCTGCTAGGCCAATATCTAGATCTTCTTCTTGATCTGAATTGGAAGCATAGTGTAAACATTATTAACATTATTGGCCTTTTTAATAAACCTCTCCCCTCTTAGACCCTTGGAATTATTGTTCATGAGCCGATACCTTTTGCACCAATTGACCTAAACTCTCAAAATCTTGTGAAGAAAATTTGTCCTTTATCGGCCCCAACAACCCCTGGAATGCCAAATTGACCAATTGTGAATCGGTTAAATTTAGACTATAGCATCTACTCCTTATGTATATGAAACTTTGAGTAAAGTATGCAACCGATTCATCAGATCTTTGTTTGATTGATGTTAAATATGATAGTTTCATCTCTTGGAGTCCAGCAAAGAAATACTTGTGAAATTGCTTCTCCAGATTGGCCAATCCTCTGACAAAATTAGGTGGCAAAGGAGAAAATCATGTAAATGCCGATCCAAATAATAACAATGGAAAAAACCTAACCCTGAAAGCTTCTTCAATCGATGCCTCTCCACATTATGCTAGAAATTGGCTGATGTGTTCAACAGTAGAAATATTATCTTGTCCTAAAAATTTTGAGAAATCTGGAATCTTGTATCGGTTAGGCAACGATACTCTATCAAATCGTTCTAGATTTGGATGCCGATACATAATCCCATTGTCTTTAGGTTTAAAGCCAAACTGTTCTCTCATGACTTCAGCAATCATATCGACCAATTCTTGATTCCTGTTATTCCCAAACTGCTGTGGTGAGAGTGCTTAAATGAACTGATTAATCTGAGGTTGATATTGATTAGCCTCCCCATGCCGATGCTAATGAGATGATGATGGCTATTGTTGCTGAGGATTGAAATACTAATGTATGTATTGTTGATGTGGATTTGGCTGAGACAAATAATTTTGAGGAACCTCATGCACATATTGTTGTCCGATTGGTTGCCTCCCAATTGGTTGTTGTTGCCTTCCTACAGGTTGGATTGGTGAATTCCCAATCGGTTGTTGAATTTGTCCCCAGTCGATGTCTGAAATGGTTGTCCTCCATAATACGCAACTTGATGTTGATCCTGATTCTGATTATTGATATACATTGTTGAACTAGGGCCTACTATATGCTTCTATTTTGGATCCTTAGTCTTAATCGTCCTATATGCTGAAAACGTATGATTTGGAAGATAAATTGGTTCCTTAGCTTGTTCTTCAGCTATAGTTTCATCCACTACCTTTTTGATGATAGATGTCAATGTATTAACCAACACCCTAGATTGGTTTATCAAAATAGGATGAACTATTGCATCAATCCTGTCTTGCGGAGTCATGAGAGAAGGTTTTTCTTTAGATTCTTCGTTGGTTGTATCTTCTTGCTTGTTACTTTCTTCATCTTCAGGCTTCGACATGATGATTTTGGATTTTTGTATTAATTTTCCTTGCCGAGTAATGTTGAAGGACTCTAAGACCTGTTTGTTTGAGCTTTGAGCCAGCTTCTCACCCCAAAAAGCGGAAAGCCCAAACAAACGGCCAGCTTCTGGGCCTAGATTTTGCTAGGTGGAAAGCCCAGGAAAGCTAGGATTACATGGAAAGCTGAAAAGCCCCTCAAAACGAGCTTCTCATAGCTTTCCCCTGAAAATTACCTGCCTGCCACTCATTACACAAGCGAAATGTTATTTTTTTTCTTTTTCGTGATCAAACCCTACCTCTTACACCAATCCACGCGTCGCCTCCCTCTATCGCCGAGCGCCTCTCCCCTTCGTCCCCACTCTGCCTCCTCCCGTCCCCGCGCGCCGCCTCCTCTTGCCCCGGCCCCGCGCCGCGCCTGCGCTGTCGTCGCCGCGCGTCGCGACTCGCGCCCCCGCCCGCGCCGCGCTCGCGCCGCGCGCACGACGCCGTACGTGGCCCGCGCGCACGATGCTCAATATCCGCGAGCACGGCTATTCGAATAGATTGATTCATTCACACTTGCGGTGGATGTACACTTTACCGTACTCCGCGACGGCCCAACAAATGAGCCTACGCCTCAACACATGAGACGGCCACGGCAAAGCCTTTTGATAACCTCACTTTGGCGTACCCGCTCCATGAACTTAAGCCCTCATGCACTCTAGCCGTCCTTTTCTAGCGGTGAGAGGAGTTAAGGCGCACCGGGGTAAGGGAAGACATTTCCAATCTTTAAGTTTAATTAACATTAGTTTAATCCCACCATTCATAACAAAAGCCGCAGCCTCATCCTCATCCCATATCCACATCATAGAGAACCATCTATGCAAGGATCTGCCTGCGCTCGGCTACCTAGTCGGCTAGGTCTATACCCATTCGAGAAGTACGGTTGTGCGGCTCGTTTCCGGCTATCTCATGGCTCGGTCCTTAAGCGACAGGGTCGGCACTTGCCTTTCCGGAATCCACCCAAATCATCCGCCGCCCCGAGTCTAAAACATTTGTATAGTACTTTCAATTTCCACCAAACTTAGTTCATCATGGCCATGTGGCGCTCATGTCTCCACATGCCGAATCTCAACTACCTTCCCTAAGGTAGTTGCCCAAGCACAAAGCAGTTTACCGAAGTTATGCTTCGGTTATTTGTATCACATCGCGAGTTACAACGGTGGTGCGAAAGCCGCATCAGGGTTTAACAGGGGAAACCGAAAAAAGCGCGGATTTGCAAAAGCGCGTTTTGGGAAATATAAAATAAAATTTTTGGTTGGGAAAAGATAAATTAAGACACAAAATAAATAATAAAGTTCCCGGGAGTCGTACTCGAAATCCGGGAAAATTTTGGAAGAATATGGGAAAGGATATTGAAATTTGAAAGAAAAGAAAAAGGGATTTTTAAAATAAATAAATATGAAAAATATTATGGAAAAATAAAAGTCAAGAAAAAGTTTAAGATATAAAGTTAAAAATAATTTTTGGAATATTAGGGTTTATTTTGGAATTTCTAGCAGGAAAGAAAATATAAAATGGGAAAAGAAAATGGAAAATCGGGAAATTAAAAAGTCGCCTGTTCATTGGTCACCACTTGTTCGACGCCGTCCGGCCCGGCCTCGCGCCGTCGCGCGTCGCCCGCCGTACCGCGCCGCACCCGCGTGCGCCACGCGTCGCGTGGCGCGCACGCGCCGCGCCCGGCCCGGACAACCCGCGCGCTGCGCCCGGCCCCGCCCGCGCCAAGCGCCGTTGTCGCCACGCGCCCGCCGTCGTGCAGGTCCCGCGCCGCGCGCCCGCCCCGTCGCCGTCTTGCCCGGCCCGCGCGCCGCGCCTCGCGCCTGTCGTCGCCGCGCGTCTCGACTTCGCGCCGCCCCCGCGCGCTCGCGCGCGCGCGCGCGGCGCCACGTGGCCCGCGTTTGCGCGCGCCCTTCCGCCACGCCGCGCGCCGAGGCGGCCCAAACCGCGCGCCGCGCCGCGTGGCACCCAAGCTGCGCCGGTCCCCCTCCTCCATTCCCTCGCCCCCAGCCATGCCTATAAGAGGGCCGGCAAACCCGCCCCTTTCCCGCACCGCCGCCTCCTCGTTGCTCTCCCGAACGCCACCGCAAGCGGCCGCCCCTTTTCCCTCTTCCGAACCGCCTAGCGCCCTCGCCGCCGTGCGCCGGAGCTCCGCCGCCCTTCCCTTGCCGTCGCCATCACCGGTAAGCCGAGCCGCCACCTCCTCCTTTTGTGCTTGCGCCGGCCGCGTAGAGGAGGCGAGAGGTGAGGTGTTCGGTCGAACACCTTTGGAGCCGATGAATAGTGCTGGGAAAAAGAAAAGAAAAAGAAAAAAAAAGAAAAATAGGGCAAAATTTTGGAAAAATTTTGGAAAATTTGGAAAATATTTTGGGATGACTTGAGTAAAATTTTGGGCTAAAATAAATTATTTTCTCGCATATTTTCTCGGCGCAAAGTTTGAAAAATCGGAATCGGACGTTTTCGGAATTTTATTTCGCATCGTTCTTAAAACCGGATTCCGTTCAATTCTTTCCCGCCATTGAAATAGGTTTCGCTTTTGTGCTCAAACCCTCAAACTTCGAGCACGAATTTTCTTCGCTGATATTTTCAAACGTAATTTCCAAATTTATTGCGATCGCCGACTTTGCGAAAACCCTAGGTCATCAACTCGATTCCAAAACCCGGATTTTCCTCGCAACCCTTGTTCTAACTCGAGTAGAATTTTCGGCAAAACTTTTGGAGTTGTTTTCATGGCTTTTACGGTTCTTTTCGATCTCTCGGTATTTTGTTGAATTCTAACTGAATTCAATTAATCTTTCGCACGTACGGGTAGCGCTGAAGAAACCGGCATCGACCCCGCGAAGATCCCACCCCTCAAGTGTGCGAGCAAGGCAAGTCTTCACACCCTTTGAACATATTGATCCCAATTGCGAAATGATGTTATTTTAAACTCTAAACATGCATGCTTCACCGAGTTACCTATACTTGTTGTGCCATTCCTTGCTATTGAGTACCTTTAGAATTACTCCTTGTAACTCGCGATGTGATACAAATAACCGAAGCATAACTTCGGTAAACGCATAGCCCGCTAAACTTAGACTATGCATACTCATGACTTTATGAAAAAGCTTTGTGCTTGGGCAACTACCTTAGGGAAGGTAGTTGAGATTCGGCATGTGGAGACATGAGCGCCACATGGCCATGATGAACTAAGTTTGGTGGAAATTGAAAGTACTATACAAATGTTTTAGCTGGGCGGCCGGATGATTTGGGTGGATTAGGAAAGGCAAGTGCCGACCACAGTCGATTAAGGACCGAGCCATGAGATAGCGGAAACGAGCCGGTACAACCGTACTTCTCGAATGGGTATAGACCTAGTGACTAGGTAGCCGAGCGAGGCGGTATCCTTGCATAGATGGTTCTCTATGATGTGGATATGGGATGAGGATGAGGCTGCGGCTTTTGTTATGAATGGTGGGATTAAACTAATGTTAATTAAACTTAAAGATTGGAAATGTCTTCCCTTACCCGGGTGCGCGAACTCCTCTCACTGCTAGAAAAGGACGGCTAGAGTGCATGAGGGCTTAAGTTCATGGAGCGGGTGCGCCAAAGTGAGGTTATCAAAAGGCTTTGCCGTGGCCGTCTCATGTGTTGAGGCGTAGGCTCATTTGTTGGGCTGTCGCGGAGTACGGGTAAAGTGTACATCCACTGCGGTGTGAATGAATCAATCTATTCGAATAGCCGTGCTCGCGGATATTGAGCATCGTGACAAGACTTTCGCTTGGCTAGACTTTGAACTTAAAAATCTTGGAATGGGTTTGCATGATGATTTTGTTTTGGTGGATCAACTTCTCGAGAATGCGAGAAGGGTGGACTCCCGGAAAAATCATGACGCACCGGAGGCGGGAAGCCATCCTTGGAATCACGATGGATGGTAGACGGAACCGTCGCCGGGTTAATGAACTATGAAATTAAAACTTGTTTTGGCTAGACGATAGGCTTGTGAAAAGAATTGTGGCGGCTTTACGCAAAGATAACCCTAGCCATGTTCTTTGAATAACCCTGTCATATGCATCAATTCGTGTTGACTTGCCGAGTACGGTTGGTACTCACCCTTGCTATACGCACAAACCCCGGTGATGGAGTTGAAGAGCGGAAGATCCATATGCTTACCACCGGAGAGGACGAGGGCGACGGCGCATATTAGACCTTAGTCCCGGTCGTTGCCGTGGCAATGGACAAGCGCGCGCCTCTTTCCTGCCTTATCTAAACTCTGTTTTTATATTGTATGCGGACCATAAGGTCTGTAGGATGAACAATGCCTTCGGGCCTATTTATGTAATAATGGTATTGTAAGACTATTCGTGCATGCGCACTTGATTATCGATCTGCATTCGTGGGTACCAACTACTTGATCCAGGGAAATGGTACTATGAACACGAAAGATTCCCGACTAAAAATCGGGGTCCACGAGCTGGTATCGAGCCATGCGACCGTAGGCTAAGACCAAATGGCGCCCTACCCTAACCCGATGGCCAAAGGGAAATATCCCTACCGTAGGATCAGTTTTAAACTATTATTTCCGAAAATGCAAATATATCTTTTCTACATCTGTCTTTCTTTTTACCAAATGATTATGATAGCTCCCTCCCGCTAACCCTACATTGCACGTAAAGCGGATGTCAAACCACGACGGAACTTGGGAAGTCAGCATTCCGCGGGACGAGGGGTTCGTGGTCCAACTCCAGTCCCTACTATGGTGCTTGAGGTATCCGGAACCGCCCACTTATCACACCAAAAGACATGGCTCCGAGATGTATCCAGCACTGGGAGGCAGCGTTGTATCCATAGAAGCCCGCATGGGAAGCGAGACATCTTCTTGCTTCCATACTCGCTACCACCGGGACCTAGCGAAGCGGCTATTCGGGATGCGGCTCGCGAGGCTTTCCTTCGCCTTAATGCGGAACACCGTGCCGAACTCACAATGACGAGTTCGTGCATCATCCTTACCGCGAAGAGGGCAACCCGATGCCGCACTGTGGAGGCTACCCCCTGCTGCTACAACCCGATGGTCACGCGTTTATCGCGTTGGGCGGAGACAGCGAGACGAGCATTACGAGGAGGCCCCGCTCGAGATCAACGATCGCGATCACGCCTCAATGATCGGTCGACAGCCACCAAGGCGTGGAGACCGGATAAGCATCTTGCGAGACTCAGTGAGCCAATGGTGCTCGGTATGAGCAACTCTCGGACCGCTACATGGCCCGAGGGAGGCTCGGTAGAGCTGGAAGAGCAGCTCGGGAAGAGCAAGCGGCGAGATCAACCGGCTAGAGGAGCAGTGCGCACTCGTCTGTCTACGCTGCAGTACTTCCACCGAGCTGTACCATCACCTCCCTTGTGCCCGACCATTATTACCTTATGACTCCAGCATGCTTGGATACTTTTCAAGCTATGATGGAGCAAGCTTTCATGTTGAGCACGAGCACACCGTGCACAGTAGACCCCAGCTGCGCCACCCAGGGCTCCGTGCCGTACCCTCCGAGCCGGGATCGGGAGAGGGTAACCCCATCCGGATCTACACCGACACGGAGTCGAGGCGGAGCCCATGGAGATCAAATGGGAGTCTAGCGACACCGACCCAATGGAGGAGGAAGTTCCCCCTCGTCGCTTGACTCACACGGGAGGCCCCCTCACCCGCGGACGCTCGCAAGAGTACGCGGCCACCGAGTCGGAAGATTCGGCGTGACTCGAGGCCACCACCTCCGAGCCGTGGGGACTTCGGTTTGCTTAGCGAGCGAGACCACCCACTTCCGGCGCCGGCTCTTGCGGATGGATGGAGGACTAGGCGGGAGGACCTTCCCGGCTCGGCGGCACTTCCTATTTACCCTTAATTAGTTGATGCGGTTGGACGATATAATTATTATTGCTATCTGGCATGGAGGACTGTGTGTGTGTACGGTCCATGTACCCCTTATGTGATATGTTGAACCTGAGCATCGCCTTGCGATGTCTTAATTCGTATGCTTATTATTATTTCACCTTGTCGTGGATTGGAGATCATTCGATAGAGCTTGAAGAAAAATTTCCGGTGAACTATAACTTAAACTAGTCCGCTCTCTTAATTCATCTCCACGCTTCGGATGGCACATCGTCGTAGAGCGCGGCAACCAACGAAAACCCGCCGGAACCCAACCCTCCCTCCCGGCGGAGGTCATGGCATTGCGACCCGGCTACTCCAAGCGATTGCTAACAATCAAGGAGGTCGAGGAGGATCGAGTGCAGGGGAATTCATGAGAGCTAAGCCGCCCACTTTTTCCACGGCCGAAGAACCTATGGACGCCGAGGATTGGTTAAGAGTGATAGAGAAGAAGTTAACCCTCGTCGAGTCCGAGAAGGCGATAGAGTTATCTTCGCTACTAACCTTGGAGGGTCCCGCAAGTGGCGGTGGGACACCTACAAGGAGACACGAGCTGAAGACGCCGGCGAACCAACATGGGAGGAATTCACGGCTGCGTTTCGTGAGAATTTCGTGCCAGCCGCGGTGATGAGGATGAAGAAGAACGAGTTCCGCAGGCTGCGTCAAGGGAACACCTCGGTACAAGAATATCTGAACAAGTTCACCCGGCTTGCCGTTACGCCACCGGTGACACAGCGGACGAGGAAGAAAAGATAGACAAATTCATTGAGGGACTAAATGACGGGCAGGGGACCAATGATCGGGCGGGATCACACCGGTTCCAAAGCCTCATCAACAAGGTCGTCCGACTTGAGCATGACCAAAAGGTGGTAGACAATAACCGCAAGAAGAGGCTCGCTATGGCTCGCCCATTCCAGGGAACGCCACAACGCCCCAAGGGAGCCACCCCGTCTGGATGGAAGCCAAATGTTCCGGCAACCGGACGTTCTCCCGCTTCCGACCATGTCAACAGGATAGCTACACCTCAGTTACGTACGCCCACACCGACCCTAGCGCTCCGGGAAGAAGGAATGTGAGTGTTTCAATTGCGGAGAATTCGGGCACTACTCCGGTAGCTGCCCAAAACCACGCAACGCCCTGTGCGCACCGGCGCCAATGCAACACCCGTCCGAGGAACCCCACCCTGCGGCGGGACGAGGTGCATTCGGGACCCCGCTACCCAACGAGGCTGCCACCGGATTTCGACGTGGCCGGGTGAATCATGTGCGGGCGAAGAAGCACGGGAGGACCGGAGCGTATTGATGGGTATGTTCTCTATCAACTCTACACCGATTAAAGTTTTATTCGATTACGGAGCCTCGCATTCATTCATATCTTCCCAAGTAAGCAAACAACACCACCTACACCAAGTAGCACTTAAGAGGCCTATGTTGGTACACTCACCGGGGGACATAACCGTACCCCATGCCCGCATTAATGTGCCCATACGGATTAGAGACGTGGTGTTTCTCTCAAACCTTATGGTGCTATCACCCCAGACCATAGATGTCATACTCGGAATGGATTGGTTGACCAAGAATAATGGAATTATAGATTGCAGTCGAAGGGAAGTCACGGTATCCACCCCGTGGGGATCACCGATGAGCATAACTATGGATCAAAACCCAAAGCTATGTGAGCAAGCTGCGGGAGTGTTCACCATGCTACCCTTAGGAGGAATGCCCGTAGTACAAGAATACCGGATGTATTTCGAGGAATTACCGAATGCCACCGGATCGCGATGTAGAGTTTATCATCGACTTAATGCCTGGTACTGCCCCCATATCCAAGAGACCTTATCGAATGCCAGCCAACGAGTTAGAGGAACTCAAGAAGCAGATACGGGAACTACAAGAGAAGGGATTTGTACGCCCGGCTCTTCCCCACGGGAGCCCCGTACTCTTCGTCAAAAAGAAGGATGGGAGTATGAGAATGTGTGTGGACTACCGATCGCTGAATGAAGTAACCATCAAGAACAAGTACCCGCTGCCGGATCGATGACCTATTCGATCAACTTAAGGGTGCACGGTGTTCTCCAAGATTGATCTACGGTCGGGATATCATCGGTTAAAGATTAGAGCCGGAGACATTCCTAAGACGGCGTTCTCTACACGTTATGGCTTATACGAGTTCACGGTGATGTCCTTTGGATTAACCAATGCCCCTGCCTACTTTATGAATCGATGAACAAGGTGTTCATGGAATACCTGGACAAATTCGTGGTGGTGTTCATCGACGATATACTTATCTACTCCAAGAACGATGAGGAACACGCGGAGCATCTACGACTAGTCTTGGAAAAGCTACGAGAGCACCGGTGTATGCAAAGTTCAGCAAATGTGAGTTCTGGCTCAAGGAAGTCGCTTTTCTTGGTCACGTGGTTTCAGCCGGAGGAGTAGCCGTAGACCCCGCCAAAGTCGAAGCCGTTACGGGATGGAAGGCACCCAAGTCAGTGACAGAAGTTCGGAGTTTCTTGGGCTTGGCCGGTTATTACCGACGGTTTATCGAAGGGTTTTCCACCGTAGCCCGACCTATGACTCAACTTCGAAGAAGGAAAAGAAGTTTGAATGGAATGAGAAGTGCCAAAAAGCCTTCGACCAATTAAAAGAAAAGTTAACCCTTTGCCCCAATCTTGACCTTACCCGACAACCGGAAGGACTTCGTGATGTCTTGCGATGCATCCCGGCAAGGATTGGGAGGAGTATTGATGCAGGATGGGAAGGTCGTAGCGTATGCCTCTCGGCAGTTACGACCCCACGAAGAGAATTATCCCACACACGACCTGGAATTAGCCGCAGTTGTACACGCATTGAAGATTTGGAGGCACTATCGATCGGGAACCACGTGATGTGTATACCGATCACAAGAGCCTAAAATATTTCTTTACTCAGCTGATCTCAATCTACGACGAGGCGATGGCTGGAGTTGATCAAGGATTACAGTCTAGGAATCCATTATCATCCCGGCAAGGCAAATGTAGTGGCCGATGCGCTAAGCCGCAAAGCCCAATGCAATCACATGGAATTGGGGGGTATGGCCAGCGAACTTCAAGAGGAAATGGCCGGACTCAATCGCACCGATTCCTCACGGAGAAGTGAACTCATTGGAGATCCAACCCCTACCGAGAACTCAAATCGAGGAAGCCCAAAAGGGAATGAGGAAACCCGGAAATCAAGGAACGCATGGCTGGACGCGCTCGGGAGTTTTCGGTGGATGACAAGGGAATCCTGTGGTACAAGAAAAGAATCTGTGTGCCTGAACGAGGTGGTTTGAGAGGATTGATCTTAAAGGAAGCCCACGAATCGGCATATTCGTTACATCCCGGGAGCACGAAAATGTACCGGGATTTGAAAGGAGAATCTTGGTGGCCTAATATGAAGAGGATGTAGCCGAATACGTAGCCGTGTGCGATGTGTGCCAAAGGGTGAAAGCCGAACATCAACGCCCAGCTGGCTTGCTGCAGCCACTCAAGATTCCAGAATGGAAATGGGACGAGATAGGCATGGATTTCATAGTAGGACTACCTAAGACTGCGACTGGTTACGATTCCATTTGGGTAATAGTAGATCGGCTTACCAAGACTGCCAGATTTATACCAGTGAAGACTAACTACAATAGCGCCAAGCTAGCGGAACTATATATGAGTAGGATTGTATGTCTCCACGGTGTACCAAAGAGGATCATATCGGATCGTGGTACCCAATTCACATCTCATTTTTGGAGCAAAGTCCACGAGGCACTCGGCAGTCACCTCGCCTTCAGTACCGCTTACCACCCGCAGACTGACGGACAGACTGAGAGGACGAATCAAGTGCTAGAAGACATGCTGAGAGCCTGTGCATTGGATTTCACCAAGGACTGGGAGAAATGTTTGCCGTACGCCGAGTTCTCCTACAACAATAGCTATCAAGCCAGTCTGAAGATGTCGCCAAACGAAGCTTTATTTGGTCGCCGATGTTGAACCCCATTAATGTGGTCAGAAACCGGTGAACGAACCGTATTCGGGCCTGACATAATCAAGGAGGCTGAGGAAAAGGTTCGCCTGATCCGGGACCGACTACAAGCTGCTCAGTCACGACAAAAGAGCTACGCGGACACTCGACGAAGGGAATTGGAATTCAAAGAGGGTGACTACGTGTATCTAAAGGTCTCACCACTACGGGAACTCGGAGGTTCAAAGTCAAAGGAAAACTCGCACCCGGATACGTGGGCCCATTCTTGATAAGCGCTAGGAGAGGAGAAGTGGCTTACCAATTGGACGCCGAGAACCTCTCGATGTCCACCCAGTGTTCCACGTGTCACAATTGAAGAAATGTTTGCGAGTACCGAAGAGCAAGCTCCTTTAGAAGCCATCCATGTCCACGGTGATCTTACTTACCGGAGCATCCAATCAAGATACTAGACGAGGCGAAAAGAAGACACGGACCAAATCATGGCGCATGTACAAGGTACAATGGAGCAATCACACGGAAGAAGAGGCTACGGAGAGCGAAGAGTTCCGAGGACAGAATACCCACACCTATTCAGCAATGGTAAGAAATCTCGGGACGAGATTTATTGTTAGGGGGTAGGTTTGTAACATCCCGAAAATCGAGAAACGAAATCGGAACGTAAAAATCAGAACTTTCAAAAACCTTGGCTTATTGCTTCTTCTCGGGTTTGTTGCTTCTTATTTGCCGCTCAGTTGCATAAATTTAGTCGTGGTTAATTCCCTTTTCGGTGTATGTGAAGGTTTCGGAGTTGTCAAAACGGTGGTGCGAAAGCCGCATCGGGGTTTAACGGGAAACCGAGAAAGCGCGGATTTGCAAAAGCGCGTTTTGGGAAATATAAAATAAAATTTTTGGTTGGGAGAAGATAAATTAAGACACAAAATAAATAATAAAGTTCCGGAGTCGTACTCGAAATCCGGGAAAATTTTGGAAGAATATGGGAAAGGATATTGAAATTTGAAAGAAAAGAAAAAGGGATTTTTAAAATAAATAAATATGAAAAATATTATGGAAAAATAAAAGTCAAGAAAAAGTTTAAGATATAAAGTTAAAAATAATTTTTGGAATATTAGGGTTTATTTTGGAATTTCTAGCGGAAAGAAAATATAAAATGGGAAAAGAAAATGGAAAATCGGGAAATTAAAAAGTCACACTTGTTCATTGGTCACCACTTGTTCGACGCCGTCCGGCCCGGCCTCGCGCGCCGCCGCCGCCGCCGTCCGCGCCGCACCCGCGTGCGCCACGCGTCGCGTGAGTGCGCACGCGCCCGCGCCCGGCCCGGACAACCCCGCGCGCTGCGCCTCGGCCCGCCGCGCCAAGCGCCGTTGTCGCCACGCGCCCGCCCGTCACGGTCCGCGCGCGCGCCGCCGCCGTCGCCGTCTTGCCCGGCCCGCGCCGCGCCAGCTGTCCCGTCGCCGCGCGTCTCGACCCCCGCCCGCGCTCGCGCCGCCGCACGCACGCGCCGACGTGGCCCCGCGTTTGCGCGCGCTTCCGCCACGCGCGCGTCGAGCCGGCCCAAACCGCGCGCCGCCGCGTGGCACCCAAGCTGCGCCGGTCCCCCTCCTCCATTCCCTCGCCCCCAGCCATGCCTATAAGAGGGCGGCAAACCCGCCCCTTTCCCGCACCGCCGCCTCCTCGTTGCTCTCCCGAACGCCATCGCAAGGCCGCCCCTTTTCCCTCTTCCGAACCGCCTAGCGCCCTCGCCGCCGTGCGCCGAGCTCCGCCGCCCTTCCCTTGCCGTCGCCATCACCGGTAAGCCGAGCCGCCACCTCCTCCTTTTGTGCTTGCGCCGGCCGCCGGCCGTAACAGAGGAGGCAGAGGGTGAGGTGTTCGGTCGAACACCTTTGGAGCCGATGAATAGTGCGCTGGGAAAAAAAAGAAAAGAGAAAAAAAAAGAAAAATAGGGAAAAATTTTGGAAAATTTGGAAAATATTTTGGGATGACTTGAGTAAAATTTTGGGCTAAAATAAATTATTTTCTCGCATATTTTCTCAGCGCAAAGTTTGAAAAATCGGAATCGGACGTTTTCCGGAATTTTATTTCGCATCGTTCTTAAAACCGGATTCCGTTCAATTCTTTCCCGCCATTGAAATAGGTTTCGCTTTTGTGCTCAAACCCTCAAACTTCGAGCACGAATTTTCTTCGCTGATATTTTCAAACGTAATTTCCAAATTTATTGCGATCGCCGACTTTGCGAAAACCCTAGGTCATCAACTCGATTCCAAAACCCGGATTTTCCTCGCAACCCTTGTTCTAACTCGAGTAGAATTTTCGGCAAAACTTTTGGAGTTGTTTTCATGGCTTTTACGGTTCTTTTCGATCTCTCGGTATTTTGTTGAATTCTAACCGAATTCAATTAATCTTTCGCACGTACGGGTAGCGCTGAAGAAACCGGCATCGACCCGCGAAGATCCCACCCCTCAAGTGTGCGAGCAAGGCAAGTCTTCACACCCTTTGAACATATTGATCCCAATTGCGAAATGATGTTATTTTAAACTCTAAACATGCATGCTTCACCGAGTTACCTATACTTGTTGTGCCATTCCTTGCTATTGAGTACCTTTAGAATTACTCCTTGTAACTCGCGATGTGATACAAATAACCGAAGCATAACTCGGTAACGCTTATACTGCTAAACTTAGACTATGCATACTCATGACTTTATGAAAAAGCTTTGTGCTTGGGCAACTACCTTAGGGAAGGTAGTTGAGATTCGGCATGTGGAGACATGAGCGCCACATGGCCATGATGATCTAAGTTTGGTGGAAATTGAAAGTACTATACAAATGTTTTAGGCCTGGGCGGCCGGATGATTTGGGTGGATTCCGGAAAGGCAAGTGCCGACCCAGTCGGTTAAGGACCGAGCCATGAGATAGCCGGAAACAAGCCGGTACAACCGTACTTCTCGAATGGGTATAGACCTAGGCGACTAGGTAGCCGAGCAGAGGCAGTATCCTTGCATAGATGGTTCTCTATGATGTGGATATGGGATGAGGATGAGGCTGCGGCTTTTGTTATGAATGGTGGGATTAAACTAATGTTAATTAAACTTAAAGATTGGAAATGTCTTCCCTTACCCGGGTGCGCTGAACTCCTCTCACCGCTAGAAAAGGACGGCTAGAGTGCATGAGGGCTTAAGTTCATGGAGCGGGTACGCCAAAGTGAGGTTATCAAAAGGCTTTGCCGTGGCCGTCTCATGTGTTGAGGCGTAGGCTCATTTGTTGGGCTGTCGCGGAGTACGGGTAAAGTGTACATCCACTGCGGTGTGAATGAATCAATCTATTCGAATAGCCGTGCTCGCGGATATTGAGCATCGTGACAAGACTTTCGCTTGGCTAGACTTTGAACTTAAAAATCTTGGAATGGGTTTGCATGATGATTTTGTTTGGTGGATCAACTTCTCGAGAATGCGAGAAGGGGTGGACTCCCAGAAAAATCATGGACCACCGGAGGCGGGAAGCCATCCTTGGAATCACGATGGATGGTAGACGAACCGTCGTCGGGTTAATGAACTATGAAATTAAAACTTGTTTTGGCTAGACGATAGGCTTGTGAAAAGAATTGTGAAAGCGGCTTTACGCAAAGATAACCCTAGCCATGTTCTTTGAATAACCCTGTCATATGCATCAATTCGTGTTGACTTGTTGAGTACGGTTGGTACTCACCCTTGCTATACGCACAAACCCGGTGATGGAGTTGAAGAGCCGGAAGATCCATATGCTTACCACCGGGAGGGACGAGGGAACGGACGGCGCATATTAGACCTTAGTCCCGGTCGTTGCTCGTGGCAATGGACAAGCCGCCGCCTCTTTCCGCCGCCTTATCTAAACTCGTTTTATATTGTATGCGGACCATAAGGTCCTGTAGGATGAACAATGCCTTCGGGCCTATTTATGTAATAATGGTATTGTAAGACTATTCGTGCATGCGCACTTGATTATCCAGTACTGCATTCGTGGGTACCAACTACTTGATCCAGGGAAATGGTACTATGAACACGAAAGATTCCCGACTCAAAATCGGGGGTCCACACGAGCCGAGCCAACATTTTGTTTTGCCTGATTATTTTGCAGAAAACCCCTTGAGTGTTTATAAAATTAACCTACAGTCACAATACTGAAAAAAAGAGAGTGCTTGGATGAAAAAAAGACCCTAGATTCACGGTTTAATGTGCTTGCTTTCTGGTTGATTTGTAGTTATCACCGGAAGACCAAAAATGCATTCGACCCATTGTCTTTGTCTAGTGGTGTTCTAGTGCCCATGTATTGATATGGTGATCCTTACAAGGCAGCCGAGTCCGATGAAGAGGACATGTATATGCAGAGGTACTGGATGTGTGCTAATCACTACACCACAACACTTTTTTAGGGTCAGACATCTGACGCTAAAATTTTTTTTAGGGATGGATTATCTGACGCTAAAACTTACCTAGAGACGATCCGACGCTGAAACTCTATTTACCGATCGACTGTCTGACGCTATAGGTGCCTAGATTTAGTGTTCAATTGTCTGACGCTAAAATAATTTACAATGTCATTTGGTCTGACGCGAAATGTTTTTGGGCCCCACATAGCCCGAAGGCGCCATCTACATTTCGATCCCGCGCCCAGCTTATATTAGGCTCCCGCGTAAAATTTTGGGCATAGCCGCCGAAATTTTGGGCTAGCCCATGTAAATGTAGAAACCGACCAAATCCTTTTCCCCCAGCCACCCACACGCCCACACGCCTCGAGCCACTGGATCGAGCGCCCCTCCCACCTCACGCCGCCCTCACGCCCAGCCCTCGCCGCCGGCCATCCACCTCCGGCCATCCCCTGCTCCCTTCCTGCAACGGCCGGCTGGAAGGCCCGCCCGCCCCTGCTGCCTTCCTGGGACGGCTGGAGAAGGAGCTCGGTGGACACGGCGCACGGACGGCGAACTCGCCCGGCGGACGCGGTGGACTCGCTCGCGCACGCACGTCGGGGCGACGGGCCGTGAAGCAGCCTTGCGACGTTCGAGGAAGGACCACCCGCCCCTGCTACCTTGCTGTGGCGGCCGGAGGTCCTGCACGTTCGAGGAAGGCCCTGCAGCTCCCTAGCGCCCTGCTCCCTTTCCTGCGCCTTGCCTCTGACGACCGAGGAAGAGGTGAGATAATTTTTCCCCTCCACTCCCCTTCTTCCGATCGATTCAGATTCACTGAACGCAGTGATGTGGTGGGTGACATTGTAGATCGACAGATCTGCTAGTAGCAGGTTAGTATATATGGCGATTGGGATTAAGATTTGTAGGCCGGAACCTACCGATTGTAGGGCATCCAAACATATATTCCAAGAGAGGCAGTTCGAGACAGAGATGATTCATGGAAGATCATTCTTTGTGGCATGTGCATATATATATCATATAAGTGGGCAATTCTCGGTTTGTTATTTGAAGTTTCTTTAGAAGAAAGTAGAAATCAGTTTTTCAGTTATTGCCCAAATGAATAAATAACAGTTTGGCCTTGAAAGAAATTAAAAAGCCTGAAATATTCTTTGCCAGATATAGTTAGTTGATTTGCACAACAACTATTTTACTCAGCATAGATGTACAAACTTGTGCACATGTACTAATTGCCCTAGGTTATATATTCTCATATAACTCTTCTGCTTTTATTCAAGTGAAGTTTGGCTCTATTCTCTGTAACTATAGTAGCAGCTGCTGGAATGCCCCTTCACTGCAGCAGCGTCAGCATGTGGAGCTGCCTGCAACAGCTGCTGCTTTAGTGCAGCTGAATATTACAAGCTCCTTAATTTGTTTCAAGCACTTGGAAATTACCAAAATGAGAGCTACAGATGAAAGGAATGGAGTTAGTGACATACTGATCAGCTGCCCTTTTCCAAAAGAACAAGTAGCACACTTTTCTGTTTCATGTTTATCTAATTCTGGTTATCCTTCTTACTGGAAGTGAGACGTGCAATAAAACATATTGATAGTAAAAACTGAAGAGACGTGGTTCTGTGCAGCATTTATGTTCCTAGCTATTTATTAATGATGTTAGTTCTGAATGTATGCATATATGGTACTGCATCACTCATGAAGCTATGTGCATCAATTTTTTTTGCTACTTATCTATGCTGCATTACACATTGTTGTTTTCTAGTAGAATACAAGCAGGCTTAATTGAGTAAGTCTTTCTTATTCATTTCAGGCCCCTAGGTGAAAGTGTTGTGAGCTGGCCCATTAAGCATCGGCATTGTCCTCTTCTCATTGGTTGCAGCCTACGGATTCAAGTGCTGCAGGTACACGATCAGTCCCCACACTCATGGATAAGTCATGGATTAATAGTGATGCTAGGCACACAAAGGAGTACTTACAAGGGGTCAACAGTTTCCTAGCTTTTGCATTTAGAAATTCAGCGGTAGGGGACAAGATACTATGCCCTTGCAGAAAGTGTGTTAACTCATTTTGGAGAGACTCAAGTGATATAAGAGAGCATTTGATATGTGATGGGTTTCTACAAGGGTACACAACTTGGAACTTACATGGGGAAGCTAGTTCCTCTTATCTGAATACTAACAATGGTGATGGTGCTGTTCCTATGGAAGAGTCCAGTGAAGAGGATGACATATCTGCATTGCTTAGAGACATAGCCTGTGGTTTAGATGATAGAGGGGATTTCCAAGACAACAGTTCCATTGAGCTTCCTAAAGAACTAGTTGACCTCCAAAAGTTGGTAGAAGCCAATAGTCAAGAATTATTTCCTAATTGCAAGAAGTATACTAAACTGCGTTTCCTGATTAGGCTTCTTCACATCAAGCTTCTTGGAGGATGGACTGATAGAAGTTTTGACCTTACACTAGATCTATTTAATGATGTCTTACCTGAGGGTTCAAAACTACCTAGAAACTTCTATGAAACTAAGAAATTGATTAAGTCCATAGGACTTGGGTACACTAGTATTGATGCCTGTCCTAATAATTGCATTCTATATTGGAAGGAACATAAAAAAGATGAAATATGTCCAAAGTGTAAGGCTTCTCGTTGGAAATCAGCTAGGAAGAGCCTAGATGGGAAACATACATACAAGGTTCCTATGAAGGTTCTTCGGTACTTTCCGATAAAGAAAAGTCTCCAAAGATTGTTTCTATGTTCTAAAACAGCAGCTCTAACAAGATGGCATGATGAGGAGAGAACTAGAGATGATGTTCTTAGGCATCCTGCAGATGCATCATTTATTTCAGGTTGAAATGCAAGAGAGCTTGCCCCCTTCTAGGCCTGCTGTAGCCCGATCAGCTAGGGACATGACTACTACACCAACAAGTGATATACCTCACCATCATGATGACTTTGCAAATGATACACATGTAATCTTGCCATGTTGCTGCAATGTTTCTCTTTGTGATATCTCTCACCTTCCATGCTTTAAGTTCTAATGAGTGAATCATGTATTTCAGGTTGCAACTGAAAAAAGCTTGCTGCCCCCTAGGTCTGTTGCAGCCCCATCAGCTAGGAACGTGACTACTGCACCAAAAAATGATGTAGCTCATTCAACTATAAACAAGACTACTACAACAGCAAATAATGCCCCTCGCCTTCATGATAACCTTGTAATCTTTTTATCCTCTCCCTGCATTCTTTTGTGGTTTCATATGCACGCCTTGTTCTAACATTCTTAGGGCGCACCATTTATTTCAGGTTGGAAAGGATGTGATATTATATGCTATACTGAGATCTGAGTCACCTGTGGCTAGGGGGACAGTCCTTTCAACTAATCCAAGCACCATTGTAGGAGGGCAGCCTCTTGGTAATGAATTCTGTGAAGTAGTAGTTAATCTTGTGATGAAAAGGGATGCTTTGCTGCCTCGGACTTACGGCAATTTGCTGACTATGGCTAGTGCTGACCGCATGCACATTGCATGGCCATTCAATAAAGTAATAAACTTGATTTGACATAATTTTCATTTCTGCTTGACCTGTGATGCATGACAATGTTTCCTAATTAATGCTATCTGTGATAGTTAAAGGAATGCAAGAAGAGGGAAGGCAAGTAGGCATCTAGCACATCTCTCAAGGGCACTGCAGGTATGTCCCTTGACCACCTATTTATTTTAGCCATCTTGCCACTAATAAGAAGTGTAGGTGCTCCCTAGTGGTAAATCTACTAATGCCCGCTCCCTAGGATGAGGCAAATTCAATTGTTGAATGATTCTGAGAACACGAAGAGTTATGCCCATTGTAACCCACTGCCTCAACCTATCAAGTAACTCAACCTAGCAAGCAGAATTCAGCTAGCAAGTAGAAGAGATATTCTTTTGTTGGATAATGTAGTATGCAAGACAAGATTGTATGCTTGACTTTGTTGGATGTAGTGTGATGTAATGTGCAAGACAAGATTCTATGGTACAATATATATGTATCGACCTCCATGTCATGTGTGACCTTATATCTTTCTGTGTGATGGACACTGAGCTTGAATGTGGGTTTAATGTGCTAAATATTTCCAATTTTTATTTTTTTTTGATATTCAAATTATGCCGTTGAACAATCTGACGCTATATATATGTACATCATTGGATGATCTGACGGTATATATATAGCCATGGAGTGTCTGACGGTAAACAATGCCATGAGACTAACTGACGCTAAAAATTTTCACAGCAACAGACTATCTGACGCTAAAAGTCTAGTCTGACGCTATATGTTTTTAGCGTCAGCACTTACTGCGTCTGCAGAAGTCTGACGCTATATATGTTTAGCGTCAGACCGCATGACGTTGTAGTGGCTTTCAGCGTCAGATCTTCCGACGCCAAATCTGGTGTTGTGGTGTAGTGTAATTTTGAGTTTGAACCTACACCTTAGCAGCGCTGCATTAACATGATGGTGAGAAATTGATGTTTTGTAATAATTATTTAGTGTGTTAAGAAGTCTTGAACGATTTATTTGTTTTGTAAATATTGCATTTGTTGCAGACCCCTCCACCGCTATGTGATTTTCAGCAGTGGATCAACACTGAGATCAACCCAGAAAATAAGGAGTGGATGTAGTACATGTTGCGGTGGAATGCAGACCATAAGGAGAAGATAGAGAAGAGACGCAGAGAGAAGGCTACAGAAAAGGAGCACAAGGAAGAGGAGGAAAGGAGCCATGTTGCTGCGTATAGGGAGGAGCGGGAGAAGAAGCTTGAGCGTGCGCGCCGAGCAAAGGCAGTGATAGAGGAGAATCCCGATGCCCAGAGGAAGGGAAAGTGACCTCGTCGCACTCTGTAGTCTGCACGAGTTGCTAGTTCTATGGTTTATTCATGAACATTGTTGTCTAGACTTGAACTTCGCAATGTGGTACGATGTAATGCACTTAAAATGTTATTTAGTTTGTCATGACGTACTTTAAATGTTATCATCTTGTCTAATGTACCATATTATTGGACCTATTGTAGTTCTGTTGGTTACCTTACCTGTGTCCAAAATCTCAACTTATTAAAGCATGAGTTTGATGTTCAGAACTTCAGCAGTTCACACAGTGCACAAGTCGTCCAATAATATAAGCATAACTTAGATTTCATTTATAGTACGAAACATGACATCTGTTTCATAACATTTTTTTCTCAGTATTCAGGCGCGGAACGTGTGCCATGGATACACGATACAAATTAGTTGGACCTGACGAATAAAGCCTGAGATTTTGTATGAACCCCTTCTACGGCGTTCAACGTGTATTGCATTTTCGTGCTCCTTCAATCGCTGGTAACATTGTCGATCCACAAAGTGAATCCGCACCTCCTTGGATTGCCCTGAAAAATAAATGTAGTTAGTCATTTAGGGTAGCGATATCATGCAGACGTTAGTGGAATTGAAAAAATGTAAGACATAAAACAAAGTCGTTGTCTACATTGAGGCAAATAAAATATCTTCTGTCATATGTTTGTTCTACAAAGGAGGTAACCACCTAGCAGCGATCTCTACAACCATACTTTAGACGCTCCAGACCATTTAGGGATACGTCGACGGGTGGGTGGGTGGGTGGGCCTATGTCCGGTGTGTGATGTTCTTTGATGGGGTGGAGTACGAACGAGATTACAAAGGTGTTGGATCTTCCTTTCATGTTGCCACTCCCCTCCTTGGCCCCATTGCCCCGCCCTCCCTTTTATAGATCAAGGGAGGCAAGAACAGATGAGCTTGGGGACCAAGAAAGCTATGTCTACTGATCTAAATGGTGGGTACAAAGAATATATGAAAAGGTACATGACGATCTGCTAGGTCCTATACACCATGGGCATCTTGTGATCTCTCTAGCCTTGGGATCCACCTTCTGCGCTGCTAGGTGGTGTCGGACTCTGCCGGGTTGTGTCCTCCTTCTTCCTCCTTGCATGTCAAGTCTTGTTCCGAGGAAGCTCGAGGTCGGGCGATGAGTCAGGGTCGAGAAAGCAGCCGAGGTCGGACTCGGGGAAAGGTTGGAACGGCCGACCCAGCAAAGGGTCCAGGCCCTCGACCACATCCCGAGGACTCACGACTTGCCTTCGGTGGGGATTTGATTCTGGTCTTTGGGGTACCCCGGGTGACACCCCCCACAGTAGCCCCCAAACCTAAGGAGGAATGGATCATCCATCCTTAGGATCAGAGTTCTTTGTTGTTGGAGTCTTCGAAGGATCCTCAAAGCTTCGAGCCAAGGATTTGGCAGGTGCACCGCCCAGGTGCACCTGCCAGGTGTAGCCCTCGAGCCTAAGGGCGAATGGTTCATTCGGCCTTAGGGTCATATTCTTCTTCCAGGGTGTTTGCAGTTTGAGGTTTTGCAGGTGCACCGCCTAGGTGCACCTGGTAGGTGTAGCCCCCGAGCCTAGGGTTGAATGGCATATCCGAACCTAGGGTCAAATCAACCAGAGTGTTCTTTCGTTCACCCGACAATCTGAACAATGCTCGAGGTCAAAAGGGGAGAATATCGAGATCAACAGGTCTACCGCCCGGAGGCATTAGTTAGCTCCTGCTTCGACTGTGAGGAAGGCAGCCTAGCCCCTAGCCCTCGAGTCAGGAAATCCACTGCCCAAGAGCAGCGGTGGCTGGCGAGGTACTCGGATCCACAGGCCCCGAGGCGCTATGCAGTCCCGACCTCGTCTGTGGACTAGCTCGGAAGCCCACACTCGAGTCAACAAAGTCACTGCCCTGAGGCAGTGAAGATTGCAATTTGCGGTCGAGACTACCGCTCGAGGGTTTGTAGCAGTCTCGACCTCGACCGGGGACTAGCTCGGAAGTCCACTCCGAGTTGAAGGAATCTCAAGCTGAAGGCTAGTGGCGATTCGCAGTCAGAGGGAGTCCTCTGACACTCCCTGCCATGCCCTGTCCATGGCGTAGGAATCGGAAACATCGCTACGACACATCAAACCCTTGGTATCCCACCTTCTCCCAAGCGTCAGGTGGCGTTGTCAGTTAAGATGGGAAAGGCGATGTGACCAGATGACGATTTCTTCAAAGCGAGCAACGGAAGTTTTACCGGCTCCGTTTGCCGTTCTGAAGAATCGATGGTCCGGATTTTACCCAAGGGTGACGTGGCTAGCCACGAAGTCGGATAGGCAGGTGGCGCTTTGAACGCTCCGCACCAGTTCTAAACGGCGCTGCACACGTTTTGCAAGAATTACACCACTACGCCCATCATTGCTCCTTCATTCTTGGAGAGTTGGGCCTCCTTCCTCCTTACGTCATCTAGCTCCTTCAATTTGAGAGAGAGGGATCCCCAATTCTTCCGTCCTTTCTCTACAACCTTCTGCTTTCTCGACGCTTCCTGAGACCTATGGTCTCGTTGCGGAGTTCCTCCGAAGATTGGAGTCGGAGCGCAAGTGCTGAGGATTGTTGCGAATGGGCAAGTCTTGGATTCCTTGCCTGGATACTTCTTCTTTTGTTGTCTTTTCTTGTTCTTATGTTGAGGCTTCACCTGCCAGGTGTGCATGCCATGGCAGGACGTCCCCAACATTGCGTCGCAGCCGGAAACCGCGATGACCCGTCATCCCGTGGCAACGGCTGACCGAAAGGGGAAGCGGAAGTTAACCGCTTCTTCGGAGGCGGGACTAAGTGCACACGGAAAGACAGATGGGCAGGGATCGAAGCCCACGAAGAAAATCCCACACCGGGGGGGCTGTACGGTTTGTAGCCTCCAACAGGTGGGTCCACTCAAGTTGTCATGTTCTTGCGTTGTTAACATTGTGGGTGCTAACTAGCATTCTTGGTAGGGAGCCATCCCGCATCGACCCTCGATCTGAAGGATCATCCTTGGCTGGTGCAACAGAGGTCGCTGCTCTTCAGCAGGAATCTGAGGCCATCAACCAGCGCCTCACCGACGTGGTCAGCAAAGCCGAGGCAAGGGCGGCGGCGTCAGAGGTGGTGAAGCTGGAGGTGGAGAGGAGGTTGATGGCCGTTGAGGCAGCCAAGGATGAGACCTCAGCTAAAACGGCCAAGGTCCGGGCCGAGCATGCAGAGGCTCTTCGTGAGTTCCTTATTGTTTAGTCCATGCTCGCTTAATCTTGGAGTGGATGCCGACTAACCCTACTTCCTGAGCAGGCATGTTGGCGAACATGCGCCGCCAAACCGTCCAGTTTCGGGAGAGCCTGAAGGTGGCCGATGTGCGGTGGGGGTCTGCTCGGAGGCTGCCCAGGCGCTCCTCTCGAACATCGATCCAGACACATCGTCGTTCATTCCAAATGACAATGTGTTTCAAGCTCGCCTGCTGAACAGCAGGGAGCTCCTCAGGACCTACAGCCAGGGGGTGGCTTTGACGGCGACAACACATGTCCTTGGTGTTGTCCAGAAGCTTTACCCCCAGGCAGACATCGAGGCGGTCGGCGAGGGGTGGCTTGCTAGTGTTGTGGCGGAAGATGTCGATGGCATTCTACGCCACCATAGAGCCGACGGCAGAGAAGATCGTCACCACCATGGAGCTATAAGCCAGGGGGTACAGCATGTGCATGTGCTGAGGTGCTTTGGAAACATGATAGTGTGTTGGACTTGTGGTTCTAATCATTCCAGCATGTGCACATGTTCCCAGGGTGGTATAGAAGATGTTCCCCTGGGTTGACATCAACGTGGTTGCTGAAGGGTGGCTTGCTAGCACCGAGGAGATGACATCAACGAGATCTACACCACTATGGAGCCTACAGCGGAGAAGATCGTAGCCAACATGAACCAGCAGATTAGGAGGACCTCGGGCCCTATGTATGATCGTCACCCAGCAAAATATAATGAAGAAAACTTTTTTAGTCTCCTTTGTACGCTGCCTGCGATTCGTGATATGCCCGATATGAATTTTTTTTGGACACCCAACACGCTGCTATGTGACAGACCGTCCGAGCAACCTCGTCCTTCTACAATCTGAATTCGGAGGGCAGGCAGTCGAGCTCGGGGGAAGCTACCACTTGGGGTAGTTCACATCGAGCGACTTAAGCCATCAACGGATCGACGACTGGAAGGCTTTCGGTCAAACTCGAGGACGTCTGTCTCATGGAGTAGATCCTGCTGAGCGATCTCGGCCATCTATGGACCAAGTCTGGAGGGCTACCGATCAAACTCTAAGAAGATCCTTCTCCTTCATAGCAGGTCGGAACGCAAAGAGACGGCCTTCTATTCGTCACATGACCGACCTTCGATGCCGAGTGTTCTTCGGACCTTAACGAACGGATCTGAAGGCTTCCTCAGTCTACTCAGGTCGACTCAGCCGAGTGCAGGATGAATAGGAGGATGGGGGAGGATCAATGATCACTCGGTATGTGTATAACTCTCGTGACCAAGCGGCGAAAGCTGACGGGACGGATCCCGACTATGCCCAATGGCAATTTCAAGGGCACAACATTCGGTCGAGCAAGGTCACTTTGTGTACGTAACGAATGAATGCGAGGTCGTCGACGTCCGACCAATCTCTGTGTGTCTAACCCTGGAAGTAGAGCGAGTCGGGCCATCGACAGACATCGTCCGGGTGACCCGAGTCGAGCTCCTGGCGTCTTAGTCATGTACAGAGGATTTAGTCATTTTGGAGCCCCGAGCTCATTTGCCGGCACTTGACCGAAACACGGCCGGTCCCGACCCGAGCCAGCCCCGAATAGGAATGAAGTCACTATCCGAGGGACTTAGGGTCGAGCCGGCCATGTTCAGTCGAAGCGGGTAATGAATGAGCCCCCGAGCAACTCAAGCTCAGTAGGTGGAACAACTTCTCAAAAAACCCTCAGCTACCAAGCTAGGGCCACACTACTCAGGCTTTGCCATGAGCGTAATCGCGTGAGAAGGGATCAACGCGGCTGGCGATACTGCTCGAGAAGGCTTCCAAGCCCCCGAGTCACTCGGGGTCGGGTGAATGATTTGCAGCAAAGAAGGTTAAGGGATAATCGAATTCGAAAAATGGAAGAGGTTGAGGGCTGAGTACTTAGGTGTTCAAGTGTAGAATCGACGCAGGTGCTCAATGTTCCATGAGTTTGGCACTTCTTGATCGTCTTCGCAAATCAGCCTGTAGGAGCCCGGACGTGTGACGGCGGAGACGATGAAGGGACCTTCCCATGGGGGTGAGAGTTTGTTCATTCCGGCCGTGGACTACACCCTGCGAAGAACTAGGTCGTCAACCTTGAAGGACCTCCCTTGGACGTTGTAGTCGTGGTATCGACGAAGCGCCTGTTGGTACCGGTCCATTTGAACCGCAGCGGCCATGCGTTCTTCCTCAATGTTGTCTATGTCCTCGGCCCATGTTTTCTCGGGCATCCCTTCATCATAAAGCCGAACCCTTGGGGAATCTGAAGCATGTCGACCGGGAGAACTGCCTCTAAGCCGTAGTCCAGGAAAACGGGGTCCGTCCTGTGGCTTGGCTTGGCTGAGTACGGAGCCCCCGAGTACGACCGGGAGCTATCGCAACCAGTGGCCTTCATGCTTTCAAAGTGGGTCAAAGACCCGGGCCTTTAGGCCCTGTAGGATCATGCCATTAGCATGTTCGCACTGCCCGTTCGCTCGGGGGTACGCCACCGAGGCATACTTGACCTCGATGCATCTGTCCTCACAGAACTCCCAAAAAATGTTCTTGGTGAACTGTGTGCCGAGATTGGTGATGATCTCCCTCGTGACGTCGAAGCGGAAGGTGATGCCCTCGATGAACTCGACTGCTTTCTTGGCGGTGCAAGACTTCAACGGCATCACCTCAATCCACTTCATCAATTTGTCGATTGCGACAAAAAGGTGGGTGTAGCCTTCGGGTGCCTTCGGGAACGGGCCGACCATGTCGAGCCCCCATCACGCGAATGGCCACGATGACGGGATCATTTGGAGAGTCTGAGCCGGAAGATGGTGTTGTTTGGCGAAGAACTGACATCCCTGGCAGTGTTGGACTAGTTCCTTAGCGTCCTCATTGGCAGTTGGCCAATAATAACCCGCTCGAAAGGCCTTACCGACCAGCATCCTTGTGCCCACGTGGTTGCCGCAGATGCTCGAGTGTATCTCATCAAGGACTCGGATCCCACGGTCCCGGGGGATGCACAGCAGGAGCACACGAGTGGATGCTGCGCGCTTGAATAGCTTGCTGCCCACCATGATGTACTGCTTGCTGCGTCAGGCAACGCGCTCGGCCTTAGCCTTATCGGGAGGAAGCGCCTTAGTGGTGATGTAGTCGATAAGCTCTCGACGCCAGTCGACAGAGGTGTCGAAGATGGCGAGCACTGACTCAACTGGTTGCGTAGGGTCTGGCTCAGGAATCTCCGGATCCTTGATCGACGGCTTATGCTGCTCGTGTATGAAGATCCCCTGCGGCATCTAAGGTCGGGATGACCCAAACTTGGCCAGCTGATCGGCCACCCAGTTGGTGTCCCGGAGGACATGATGAAAGTCGAGGCCAGTGAATTTGCCCTCTAGCTTTTGGACCTCGGTGTAATAGGCGTCCATCTTTTCGCTCTAACAGAACCAATCCTTGTTGACCTGTCTAATGACCAGCTTCGGATCTCCATAAACCATAAAGCGTTCGACGCCAATGGATTTTGTGATCCGAAGACCATGGAGTAAAGCTTCATACTCAGCGGCATTATTGGATGCCTTGAACGTCAGCTGGAGGACGTACTTGAGGTGCTCGCCCTTTGGGGAGACCAAAAGTACTCTAGCCCCAACACCGTCAATGCTGAGGGAGCTGTCAAAATACATGGTCTAGGTCGGTCGTGACTCAGAGTTTTGCGGGAGCTGGATCTCTCTGTCCACTCGGCCACAAAGTCAGCTAGGACTTGTGACCTGATGGTGTTGCGTAGCTTGTAGTCGATGGAGAACTCACCCATTTCCAAGGCCCACTTCACTATCCGCCCGGTAGCCTCGCGATTTCGAATGATGTCCCCGAGGGGGAACCCGGTGACCACCACCACCTTGTGAGCTTGGAAGTAATGCCGTAGCTTCCTGGTGGTGAGGAGGACGGCATGCAACAGCTTTTGTATTTGTGGGTAACGCATCTTCGACGGTCCAAGGACCTCAGATACATAGTAGACGGGTCTTTGGACCAGATAAGTGCGACCTTCCTCCGGTCGCTCGACGACCAACACCGTGCTGACGACAGTCGTGGTCGTGGCGACATACAAAAGCAGCTGTTCCTCGGGGTTCGGAGCGGTGAGGATTAGTGGCGTAGTCAAAAGGTGTTTGAAGTCGGCAAATGCCTTGTCAGCATCATCCGACCACTAGAATTCTTTGCCCTTCCCGACTAGCTTGAAGAATGGCGTTCCACGTTCGCTGAGTCGGGAAATGAATCTCCCGAGAGACATCATGCTACCCATGAGCTTCTGCACGTCCTCGACGCAGGACGGCTTCCGCATATTTAGGATCGCCGAGATTTTCTCTAGATTGGGCTCGATTCCTCGTTTAGAGATGATGAAACCTAGGAGCTTTCCGGAAGGTACGCCAAAGACGCACATCTCGGGGTTAAGCTTCCATCGGTACCTGCGCAGGTTCACGAAGGTCTCCGCTATATCGGGCAAGAGATCGTCGGGGATCCACGTCTTGATCACCACGTCATCTATGTAGGCCTCGATGTTACGACCAATTTGGCTGGCCAAACAATGCTGGACCGCTCGTTGGTAGGTAGATCCAGTGTTCTTCAACCCAAAGGCCATCGTGGTGTAATAGAAGGCCCCGAATGGCGTAATGAAAGATGTCTTCTCCTGGTCGGATGCTTTGAGGCCTATCTGATGATAGCCTGAGTAGCAGTCCAAAAAACACAGGAGGGAACATCCCGCGGTGGAGTCGATGACTTGATCAAAGCGGGAAGAGTAAATGGGTCTTTGGGACAATGTCTGTTAAGACCGGTATAATCAACACACATTCTCCATTTCCCATTCTCCTTCTTTACAAGGACTAGATTGGCTAGCCAATCCGGGTGATACACTTCTCGAATGAAAGCCGCATCTAGCAGTCTGGTCAGCTCCTTCCGGATCTCGTCCTTGCACTCCTGGGCGAACCGACGTAGCCTTTGCCTGATCGGCTTGACATCGGGGAGGACGTGGAGCTCGTGCTCAACCAACTCCCTGGGTACTCCTGACATGACATCCGGTTTCCAAGCGAATATGTTGATGTTTGCACGCAGGAAGTCGACAAGCGTGTTTTGCTATTTTTCCCCAAGGTGTGAGCTGATCAACGCCGTCTTGGAGGGATCGGTGTCGGAGAGGGAGACAGTCTTATATTCGGCGGAGCTAGCGGATGGTCTCGACGCTGGTGGCCCCGTACACAGGCTGTCTTCGACCATTGGTACCTTCCCCTTAGGGTTGGCATGCAAGGGGGTGAATCCGCCAAAACGAGCTGAGGGGTCAACGGCTTCTCCGAGAGCGAGGCTCTCGGACTCACAGGCGTGGGATGTGGTGACGTCTCCTCGCACAGAGAACTCTCCATGTGGCCCAGGGACCTTGAGAACCAGGTACGTATAATGGGGGACCGCCATGAACTTGGCGAGGGCGGACGACCGAGTACCGCGTGGTAAGTCGTCTCGGAGTCAGCCACATAGAATCTGACAAACTCGGTGTGAAAGTTCTCCTGCGTTCCGAGCGTCACGGGGAGGGAAATGACCCCCAGGGGCAAACTCCCCTGACCCAGGACAATGCCATAAAACGACGAGTCTGTGGGCTTAAGGGCGAAGAGAGATACTCCAAGCTCATGAAGGATTCCTCTAAAGAGGACGTTGATGCCGCTTCCCCCATCGACTAGAACACGCTTGAGGCGCACCTTGAGCACCACTAGATCCACTACTAGTGGGAAACGGCCCGGCTTCGGGATATCGCCCCATTGGTCTACTTGGGAGAAGGAGATTGGGACTTTTGACCAGCGAAGGCGCACAAGTGAATCGGTGGAGATAGTGTTCACGCGTCGAGAGAGGAGCTTCTGTTGGTGTCGACTCTCCGAGGTCGCCTCGCCCCCGAGGATCATGCTGACGGTGTGGGTCAGCTCCTGGAAGCCGTCTTCCTGTTGTTGATCTCCTTTCCGGCGCTTTGGGTCTGCGCCTCTCCCCTTCCTCGGCCTTGGCGGTCGGTGGTTTTGTATCTCCCGGGCCATTTGGTCCTGGAGGGTGTAGCACTGCCGGATGGTATGGTGGTCGTCTGGATGGAGGAAGCAGGGTTTGTCCAATGCCTCCCATAGTGTTTCCCCCAAGGGTTCTCCTCTCGAGCTCGGCCCCTCAAGGGCTGCAACCTCCGAAGTCGGCTTATGCTTCGTCTCGACCTGCTGATCCCGCAGTCATGGGCGGTGACCGGATTCCCTTGGTGAGCAGCGCTCAGAGTAGGCCCGCTCCGTTCCCTTCAACTCCCTCAGGAGGCAGGAACTGGAGGGAATCATCAGTTGATTCTTGGCATCCTCAGCATCGGCGAAGCTCTCGGCGATGGTGATCACTTGAGCCGGAGTGGCTGGCTTCGTCCGCACGAGGTAGAGAAAAAGCTCGAAGGGATTATGGAGTCCCTCGGAGAAGATACGCATGATGTCTCCGTCGGTAATGCTCGCAATGGAGTTGCGACGCTCCGAATGGACTCATTGGCGCTCTATCAGACTTGGCCAAGATCGTAGCGGGTGGCCGGGCGCTGCCAGGTGCCATGGTAGTTGGCAATGAAGGCATCGCAGAGCTAGTCCCAAGAATCGATGGAGTTCTCGGGAAGTCCGGCGAGCCAGTTGATGGCAGTCGGTGCCAACATAACTGGGAGGTAGTTCGCCATGACGTTGGTGTCCCCGTTGGCAGCTCGAATGGCTGTGCAATACAGCTAGAGCCACAAAGTGGGGTCGGCCTTGCCGTTGTAAGGGTTGATTCCCATTGGACGGAAACCTTTGGGCCACGTGACCTACCGAAGTTTTGCAGTGAAGGCTGCGAAGCCATCGTGTCGGGGCGTGAGGTCGGGGCCTCCGTCAGGAGGTCCATGCAGCAGGTCATAGTCGTCCAGGCACCGAATCTCCTGGCGCCTCCGATCGGTGGCACGCTGCACAATGATGTTTTGGGTGTCCATCCTCTGTGCAATCACTTCACGCAGGTCGCCCGTGTAGGAGCTCCCTGGTGCTCGGTTGATCAAACACTCCTGGAACGTTGGGCCATGCCTGCAGGGGCGACCACGATCTTTGTAGCCATGTCTGCAGCAGGACACGGAGAGGCCGAATTACCAGTGCTCCGCTGCAGCCGAGACCTCGAGCGTCGAGCACTCCCTGAGGGGCGCTCAGACGGACCCGAGACATTGAGCTGCAAAGCGGCGACCTGGGTCATGGCCATGGCCTTCCGGATCTCTGGAGAGTAAGGAATACCATTGAGGGCGTGCTCAATGGCGACCAAATTGGCCGCGGGCATCCGAAAGGTGTCCTTCAAACTCCATCGTGAAGTCAGACTCCAGGTGCCAGGGCTGAACGCGGGGTCGACGGGTTTGCTCTCGTCGTGCACCCCGCTTCGCATTGCGGGTACGGCGTGCGTTGCGGTGAGCATCAGACTCCTGGGAGCCCAAGACCTCATCGTCAGACACCGTCTCCGCCATCATGATGAAGTTGGCCGGCCAGCGGTTTCCAGGAATGAACACTGGTCCACGGAGCCGCCCAACCGATGTTGCGCGGGGAAGAGAAGCCTGGCGAGCGGTCTTGCCAGGGCTCATCACGCCGAGAGGCGTGGGTGCACGTCTAGCGGTGCGTGAAGGTTAGGAAGACGACCCCTGGCACGGAGATGCATTGCTCGTGGTGCAAAGGCGAGCTGGACGCTCGATCCGGGTCCATGCGTTGTCTGTCCTCAAGACGGCATGCTAGCAGTCAGAGGTTTGGGCTGCCAAACCTTGGTGGTCGTGCGGGGCTTGGGGGCAGAGGCCACAGGGCGCGAAACCGCACACCTTGGCCTCGCCTCCATGCATTGTAGCGTGACCACACGCTCCAGTTTGCCAGAGGTCGCCAGAGAGAAAGTGAGACAACGGAAATCATCGGCAGAACTCCAGTGTGCCAAAGACAAAGGTCATCCCGATGGGAACCGCGAAGTCGGTGAAGAAGTTAACAACCATCGGATCGCCCAAGATGAATAATAGCCCTCCTACCTGGCGCGCCAACTGGCAACGGGTGGGTCGGCAATCCTCAACGGGGGGATCCCCTAGGAGGAGAAAGAAAGTGTGGCAGAGATGATGTCCTTCAATGGATTGGATGGTCGACTCAAGTCCTAGGACGAGCCAAAGAGAAAAGACACAGCCAGTTATACTGGTTCAGCCCTCCCGAAGGATAATAGGCCTACATCCAGTGTGTGATGTTCTTTGAAGGGGTGGAGTACGAACTGAGATTACAAAGGTGTTGGATCTTCCTTTCAATGTTGCCCTCCCCTCCTTGGCCGCGTTGCCCTGCCCTCCCTTTTATAGATCAAGGGGGCAGGAACATATGAGCTTGGGGGCCAAGAAAGCTACGTCTACTGATCTAAAAGGTGGGTACAAAGAATATCTGAAAAGGTACATGACGATCTGCTAGGTCATGTACACCATGGGCATTTTGTGAGCTCTCTAGCCTTGGGATCCTCATTCTGCGCTGCCAGGTGGTGTCAGACTCTGCCGGGTTGTCTCCTCCCTCTTCCTCCTTGGCGCCAAGTCTTGTCCCGAGGAAGCTCTGGGTCGGGCGATGAGTCGGGGTCGAGAAAGGAGCCGAGGTCGGACTCAGGGAAAGGTCGGAAAGGCCGACCCCGAAAAGGAGGCCGGGCCCTCGACCACATCTCGAGGACTCACGACTTGACTTCTGTGGGGATTTGATTCTGGTCTTTGGGGTACCCCGTGGTGACACCCCCCACATATACCTAATGGATTGTTCCTCTATTCTAAGCTTGCAATTTGCACCCGATGTTCGTATGCCATCCATGCCTGAATGAATTGTATGGTCATCTTAGGCTGTGTTATCGTTCGACCGATGGAAGTAGGTCTCACTGTATCGATTCGTTGTTGAAATTGACATTTTCTTACATCCTCCTATTCGTACAATTGTGTCCAGAGAGGTAAGTGAATGAAACAAGTGATTAGTGGTACCAAAAAAATTGATACGACAAAATCATCGTCGACAATGTTAGGACACATGAAACATCCTTGTCCTCAAGTTCTTTGTCTAACGGACCTTACCACCTAACATTGGTCACCACAATGACATTCTGGACGTTCCCGCCATGTGGGTAGTCCCAGCGGATTTACCGGCCATTCCAAAGCTTCTGCAGCAATTCGACGTTCATGCTCAGCCTTTTGCCGAAGGTAGTCTGACCTTGTTTGGCTAAGTGGATATGGACATGTTCTGTCGTTTTGTGGGTTCTCTGTATCTACCCGCTCAATGAAGTTGCACACCCGACGGTATGTCTGTGTAAGATGTTATGATGGTGTAGAAACAAGTTAATGTTTTGTGTATTGAGCATAGGTAATAAAACTCCGAACAGAGTAGTCATACCTGATCAATGTTTGGGCATTGGAAGAATCTCCTCCCCTGAGTTTGTACGTTGAGGAATAACTTAAGTATGCATGCATCCCCACAAGTGCACAACGGATGGTCACACCATGGTGGAATCCAACCAGCAAAAGGATGGCTTCGCTAGTCAAGACGCTCAAGAAATGGAGCATCCATTGTATGTGTAGGAAATTGAATGATGATATGAAGATCTCGTATTCGGCTGGTCTAATTTATAGTGGAGCAACCAGTGACAGTACTAGACTCAACAGGAGTTAATTTATTCACTGGATGTGACAACACGAGCACGTGCCAGCATGATTCATTTAATCTAAGAAAGCAGCATTGAAAGTTGATTCTAACAGCTTGAACCCGTCGAAAGATGATTACAACCTAATGGACATGGTGCTCACGCACAGAAAGTTTTTCATCGTATGCTTGCATAGGTGGTCGTGATATGTCGAACGAACGACAAGAAAGACATATAAGTGACTACAGAAAATGGCATCATGACATAGACAGAAAAAGTAACACAAGTATAGTAAAGTTGTACATGCAGAAGTAAAACTGGTCCGGAAAATATAAAACAAAAAATAAGTTCACACAAGCACTGAAAAGGCGCAGAACTACTGCCGAGGACTCTTACCCCTATCCCTCCTACCCTAGGCACTAACGTGTCCCTGAGAGTATGTGAGGCAGTCAGGGGGTACGACACGTCCTGCCTGTACATCCGGTGCTGGCATGGCCGGTGGCTGCTCTTGGCTCTGTGGTGGTGGTGCTCCGCCAATTTATGAGGCACCAAGAATCTCTTGCTCTCGGTCGTTGTCCAGGTCGTCGAAATCGTCGCCACCACCTGACTCGCCTGCGTGCGATGAAGAGGCACCTGCACCAAAAATCCCTGCAGAATACCCTGGTGGAGATTTACCATGTTAAATAATATTTATGAGAACTAGTACAATTTTAGTAAGTAAAGAACGACGCATGCTCACCTAGAGGGTCTCGCCGCTGCATGTATGGACGAGGGATCGACGAACCGTGGACGTGGTACTGCTAGAACAGGTGGAAGTATCGTGTCCACGGTGCTACGACAAGAGAAGACGCGCATGATAGCGCACATCTTCGTCTGCATCCGGTCGAACATCGCTCTCTGCTCTACATCATTCAAGTGAAGTCCAACGTCCAACCTGAGTAGCATCGAGTTAATATCGGCATTCATGGCTCGTGCAGCGTCGGCTTGTGCAAGACATTAGTAAGCAGGTGAATAAGTAACAAATATACCAATCGAAGACAATAAAAGAAAGAAGTGTGCAAAAGATGGACGTACCGCCATGAAGTAGTCTCAGTCACGGTGCGAGGGGTACGTGTCCGTGACGGCTGCAAGGTGCTGTTGTGGGGCGGCTAGAGTGAACATCACATGAGCCCACGTGCGCGGTAAGTACTAGCGGAGGTACTCACGGTAGTTGTCCTCCGAGTGTGGCCAGAGCTCGGCGTGAACCTCCTCCGGAGCTAGCAACCAATCGTCCACGTACTGTTGCAAGCGTGGTGCCCATAGTGTGCTGGCTTGCTGTCCCCGGTGAGTAACCTGCAAAAAAACAGTTGGGTTGTCGATCTATACACAGGAACAAACATCATAATTGAAAATTGAACATATTTTACTCACTGGTGGTCTGCAGAGGCGACGAACATCGATAGGTTTGCTGGGAAAGCCTGATGAAGGCCAAACTGCCTCAAAACACGTTGCGGGCAGTGAGGTTCAACGAAGATGTCGAACACCAACGGCCCTAGCGTGAGCCAGTACGCCGCGTCACGCATGCACAAGGATGACAGTCCTAACGGAGCTCTCCCCTCAACGGCCTGCTGCGTGTACGGCTCCTAGACGACGTCGATTGGCTACAGACAATCGAACTCGAACACGAAGTCTGGGTAACCCCATCGTACCAACACGTGATCTTAACGACGCTACGACACATAAAAAACCATGTGTTGTTAACCGAGCTACAAATAAACTAAAAGTTGAAAGCATCAGAAGTTGTACTTACGTTACGGTGACACCAGTACGTGCCCATCGTGGGCCCGTCCTCTGGGGCATCTGCAGGGGGTCCTCACTCGTACGGTGCGTGGTCCACTACCGGTCATTCAAATATGAACCTCTCAGCCGCTCCAGCTGAACAAGGAGAGGGCAACCAGCGAAGATAGCCACTGCATCCGTCTTCGTGCAGGCCTCGTAGAGAGCACGGAAGGTCGCTGCTAGAACTGTCGACCCCCAGCTCCACTGAGGCATGCTGCCTAAATCAGCATCCGTGATAGCCCATGCGTAGTGGATAAACCCCTTGTCCACTGCGTGCCCTGTGGTGCTGGTGAACATGACCCAGCCGAACAGCTAGAGGAGGTACGCCTCTGGGCGCATCTGACTGAGTACTCGTCGGTGTACAGGTGGAGCTGATCAGCCTACAACAAAAACCAAATGATATTACAAATAATTATATTGGTGCAAAATAATGTAAAGCGGTTTGAGCAGTAAACTTACAGTGAACTGAAGCAACCAAACTTTCGTAGGCCAGACCATGGTGTACGCGTGTAGGGGTGCTGCCGGCACGAGCCCTAGAAGGTGCATCACGGGCGCGAAGCGCTCCGTGATATCCTCCTTCCATCCACCAGCACTGTCCACTGGCCCTACAACGTTTCCTTCTAGTGGTAAACCAAGCAGGTACAACACGTCCTGAAGTTTCTCTTCCCACAAGAAAGATGGAACGTGTGCGTCTCAGGCCACCAGCGATTTGCAAGGGCAGCTAGCAATGACATGTCCGCATCCTAGCGTTTCGCCAGGTCTCACTCGTCCGCTCTCACCTCAACAAGCCTACAGAGCGCTATGAGGCCTGCCTCATGCAACCTACGTAATGTATCGTCCAAACATTAATACTGACAACTTAGAGGCCAATCAAATTTGCCTTCAACTAAATGGAGTAAGACATTACACGGATTGTGTCGTGGATCGACGCGCAACAACTGGTGCGAAGGACATGGACGGAAGGTGCTGAGCTGCGCACCCTCTACTGCTGACAGGTATGAGCGGTGGTTCCTGTCGAGGCCCCTGTTGAAGAGCTCAGGTGCGTCGTCCGCCATACCTGCATACAGAAGACTGATTAGAAATACACAACATATGAGTCGAACATAATCAAGTGCAATAGATATACACAACCAAAATTCAGAACGATGAATATAATTATTAGTTTAGAATTTTCCAAACATTACAAAATTAGTTCAATACAATGATACTTCAAATTGGTAAACCACATGTGACTGAAATTAAAATATTACAATGCACTACGTAGTTCATGTTTCACAAACATTAATATTACAATGACATTCACTGAATTTACAGGGTAGAACACCAGAATACTTCATGGATCACAGATTATATTAGGCCACTGCATCACTAGCCGAGGACATTGTCGCCGCACGAGGACGCCTACGACGTGGCCGCCTGGTTGATGTTCCTTCCCCTGGTGGATGGCTTCCATCAGTTTCCTCTCCAGATGGACCTGCAGCCGTGACGCATGGAGCTGTAGCATTCTTTGGGCATTTCTTGTAAGTATGATCGTGCTCATCACACTTGCTACAACGTATAGTGCTCCCACCTGCTTTTGACTCGTCCATGTCATTTCTGATGCGTCTCGTCTGGCGTCGACCCTTTTTCACCCTTAACTTCGATGGATCTGAATGTAGAAGACTTGTGGCCTCAGAGTTGTATAAGATCTGGATATCCCGAACCCATATATCTCCTCACTCCATGTATGAAAGATTGCTTCTTTCCTGTAGTAGGGTGACACACAGACATGGGAAAGTATGCCACAATCCCCAGCTGCGACAAGTACGTGTTAGCAAGGCAGGTGTCTAAGCTTAGGCTTCATACGGCTGCAACTGCATCTGCTATCGGCATTCAACACACATTCCTGCATAGCTTGCTTTCAGTAGATGCCACGCCTTCTCCTGTCAACACACATCATCTCATACCTATGGACTTGGGTACCTATGTCTCATAACCTTAGCTATTTTGACTTCCATATACTTTGTCACCACATTCCCAAAAAATATCTTGTTATCTGCCATTAAGGGAACAATTTTCTTGTATCAATCCCTGAAGTAGGCCTATGTGTTGTGAAGGATAAATTCGACAATACCAACCAATGTGAGTCCTCACACTCCTTGCATTACCTAGTTGTATACCTCGGCCAGGTTGGTTGTCATTATACCATATCAAGACCCATCAGTGTCATACAACAAAGACCACTTTTCTTTTGGTTCATTCTCAATCCAATGAGAGAAATTACGGATAGATGATGCAGACCTCCTTCTCATCGTGGGTGGGTCGTCATGTAGTGGGCCAAGAGGTACTGGAGGCTCGTCAACCTGTGGCCGACGAGATTGCTCGTCAGTTTGCTTCATGGTCAACTCATCCAACCTCCTCCACAACTCATTGAATTTCTTCTCTTGATTCTGACCACACAGCCTCTTAAAAAGATCCATCAGATGCTTTTTCTTGAATTGCTTGTAGAAATTTGCACCCATGTGATGCATGCACCATCTACTCCGAAGATCAGGCCACCTAGCTAGAAGTCCCTTCTCCGGCCAACCGTTATGCAGGTAGTCAATTGCTCTCAACATGCCAGCATGACAATCATGTATAAGGCAAACATTGGACATCATACGCACGACTTCAGGGCGAACACTCTCCAGGAACTAGTACCAGCTTTCGGTGTTCTCACTCTCTACAAATGCAAAAGCCATAGATAACACCTGGTTGCTCCCATCAGCTCCAGGAACTAGTACCAGCTTTCGGTGTTCTCACTCTCTACAAATGCAAAAGCCATAGGTAACACCTGGTTGCTCCCATCAACTCCAATCGCCATTAGTATCTGACATCTGTATTTGCCTGTCAAAAATGTACCATCTATGCATAGTACAGGATGATAGTGCACAAATGTGTTGATGCATGAACCCAACGAGAAAAAAACTCTTTGCAACACACTCTTGCTCGGGTCATAAGATGACGGGAATGTGTGAATGTCATAGTAGGTATGAATGTTTCTCTGAGCAATGGTGGCTAACACACAAGGAAAATTATCATACGATGCTTCAAATGTGCCATACCTCATCTCTAAAATCTTTTGTTTCACCCTCCATGCTTTGGAATAGCTTATGGTGTATTTGAATTTGTCTTCAATAATCTCAATAATAGAGCCCGGTTCAAAGTCAGTGTTAGATACAACATCGCTATACATCTCATTGGCAACAAAAGCTAAAGTGATGTTGTGGTGATACTTCTTCACCCCTTGCAACCAACAGTTGTGCTCGGTCACAATCCTTACTTTCCAATAGTCATTCCATTTCCCTTATATGCATGAACATGCCACAAACATTTCTCCTTCATGCACCTCACTTCATACACATAATTGGTTGACTTCACCACCCTAAACTCTCTCTGCAAGGATACCGCCCAATGCTTCACCGCCTCTTTCATATCGTCCTTATGAGCATATCTGGCACCCTAAATTACCTTGTTATTCTTGTATTCCCAGGGTACATGCTGCCCCTCTGAGATAGCAAGTCTGGAGAAATCTGCTTTTGTCCAATCATTGGGCATTACATCATCTTCCTCGTCGGATGATGCATTGCCCTCCGCCTGCTTGTTTTCGGAATCTTCCCTCTCTATTTTTTCAATGATTGCTTCCATTCTCTCCCCCTCGTCTGCCATGCCCATGGCCTCCTGCCACCTTGTTTGATTATTCCCAGTTTGCACCGATGCTCCAACATTCTCCACCACATTGCTAGGACCCTCATCGTCTTCTGTTAACACTGCAACACTGCTATCGATTTCATGCAATGACACAAAGATAACAAGGGGCCATGACCTTTGAAAAGTCATCTCCACATAATGTCTCCAAGATTCAGAGTCATCTATTGGCATTAGTTCCCAAAAACAGCCTTCGGTTAGCACGACTCACTACAATAGATAGTGACATTGTGTTGACACTTGGATTCCCTTTAAATCCTCGTAGCAACAAACTATAAATTGACTGAAATGTTCTCTCGGCAGGCCTATTGATGTCTTTTGATGACATCCTAAATTCAGACATATCAACACCATCTGGACCAAATATAATGTTGCCTTGACCATGAACTATCTAAAGTATGACCTTACTTGCCATTGTGCCTTATAAAAAATTTAAAACTAGGTTCATTTCATACTAACAATAAGTTGTATGGATCAATATGTAATGCGCCCTACGTTAAAATCTCTACAAATATGTTGTCTGTCCTTGGTCTTAAATTCTACAAATATGGTTTGTCCTCTAGATCTACCATCCAACATACATATATTGCAAAAATTTTCGCTATGACCTAAGTCACAGTTTCTAAAATAAATCATACCTTAAATTATACACACCTGTTCTGTGCTCCAGATCTACGTGCTACAGATCTACTCAAATATTTCAAATACATGGTATTTAAACTAGTATGCAACTTCGGTTGAGTTAGCAAACCGACAGGGCTCCGCCGCTCTCCTACTTTTGCCTCACCATTCTTAGTTTCTCATTTTTAGGGAATATAATGAAATTTTTGAGAGGGGAAAGGGTTTTTATACCCCCTCGGGCTAAAATTGCCCTTCTATAGGGCGGCAAGGGGGCCGCCTGCATAATCCCTCCCCTTGGCCACCCCTTTTGTAGGCGGTCCCCAGGATGCACAGTTAAAAACGCCCTACCCAAGGGCGGCAAGGGGGCCGCCTGCAAAATCCCCCCGGCCGCCCCTTTTGCAAGCGGCCCTCTATATGCACACTAAACAATGCCCTCTCCAAGGGTGGCAAGGGGCCTGGGTGAAAAAAGGCCACCCATAGCAGACGGCCGGCCAACGACCGTCTGCCACATCACTAAAAACGCCCTCCCAGAGGGCAACGGGGGACTATTTCTGCAAAATTTTGAAATCAATTTTTTTGCAAATATTTTAATAAGAAATTAAAAATTAAGAAAATTGGTTTCTTAGCTATATAACAATCGAGTTTAGTACCAGCGTATTACGTGACAACAGAGTGTGAGTTTTTTTAAACAAAGTACAAACACGAACGCTCACAACATACACGCACTCATCTTCATTAACACCAACACGTACACCCTACCCCTATGAGAATCTTCAGAAAACTGAACCGGCACATCTTGAGATTAATAAAGTTAGCACGGGTAACACGTTGTTGGCTGGTATGTCGTCTGTCACTGAAAGAATAATTAGTCATAAATTTGAAAAACTTGGCCGACATATCTCAGAAAACTAGGCCGACATATCTTGAGATTGATGAAGTTACCACGGGCGTGTCGCTGTTAATTGGTATGTTGTCCATCAATCGTAAATGCGAGCAACCTTGTCAAGTCTAAGATTTGAACTCGGGTAGCCGTAAATGTGAGCACCCTTGTCAAGTCTAAGACTTAAACTTGGGTGGGCAGGTTCCCTGGTTTTACCATAAGAAACCTAACTAGATAAGTTACACTTACTTTGTGAGCATGAGTTGGTATGATCAAGATACGACTATCAACCGACCGATCAAATAAAGACATAAACATCTCGCCTCTTGTCGATGAGCTATACCGAAGACAATATGTAAAGGGTATAGGGGACGTCGAAACAAGGGTATAAGCGAGATTGTAACAATAAGACATGGGACAAGAATTTATACTGGTTCGGGCCCTCAAGATGAGTAATATGTTGGTGATATGCCCTAGAGGCAACATGGAGATGTTGGATATCATGGTCAATGTTTATGTATTAATGAATAAAGTGTTATTCTGTTCCATGAAATAGATATCTTGTATAGATCAATAAGTATGTGACTTATTCATGAGACTCTTTAAATGAATATATTTCTAAATAATCCCTGATCATATATCATATTTATGGAATGAATATGATTCTAAGATCAACACATGTATTGATTGATGATCATGTCTCATGGATTATGGTATAGAGAACATGTTGTTGGATCGACCCACCTTGAGACACTACAGAAAATTAATGTGCCATTAGTTGGTCTCATGTAGTGTTGGTGTAAAGTCCTTAGACCTCAGATCATCATGGATTCCAACATGTGTAGTGGCTTACTTAGGGAGTACCAAATGCTATTCCATAACTGGGTAGTTATAAAACTAGTCTTCGGGTTTGCTATGAAACATGTAGAGGGATGTGAATGATCAAGATGGAATTTGCCCCTCCTATATGAGAGATATCTCTGGGCCCCTCGGTGTAATGGATTATGGAAGTGCATGGCCATGCTGAGGTGATTGAGGAGTCAATCATCAGATACATAATCCAATACGGGATCAAGTGAATGATTAAGCTATTGATAGGATGGCACGTGTCTTGCCTATAGCTTAATTGGTATTGTGAGGCAAAGGGATTTGTGCACACATTGCAGGTTCAGCCGATATGATCTTTGTGTATACTTTGTTGTCAATAAGTTCTGCTAGGGGCCGCTATTGATTGGGTCGGCTGAGAAGTGTTCTCAGCCAAAACAAGGTATGCATGAACCTATTGGTCGCACACTTAACGGGTTGGAATAGGTATTCGAGTTTGACTCGAATACGACTCATTTCGGATAAGATCCAACTCAAATATAGAGTCCCGGTGGGCTTACGAGTCAGATCGACCAACTATATATAAGGAGGGCAAGGGGTGGAGATCAAGGGGTGCAACTTCTAAGCCGGATCAACTTCTCCACGAAAACCCTAGTCCACGTCCGAGCCAAAACCCTAGCCGTGCTCGCGTGCTAGCACACGGGTGTTCGACGTTCCTTCCCTAGATGCGTGAATACCGGTAGAGACATCGCTACATTGTGGTGTAATCGGCAACATCGGAAGATCCCCGAGTTCCGACTAGCCGAATCCATTATTCGATAGTTGGAAGTCACACTAGTCGGGCGAATTGGTGCGGCGTCGACAAGATTGGGCGAATCGGGCGAGACGATCTGAGGTCGGCGAGGTCGGGCGAGATGGTCCGAGGTCCGCGAGGTCGGGCAAGGCAGTCCAAGGTCGACTAGACTTCTCGACAAGCATACGTTGGGTCAGCTACCCCAACATAGTTTTTTTGCTGCACCGTGTGTCACTTGGTAACAATATATAGACCCTTACTCAGAAGCTTTCCTGGATTGCGCGGTAGAAAATTTTGTTTTATGCTATCGTAGCCTACGCGTTATCCTTTTAGTGGTTTTAGAGCTAGACTTGCATAGTATGGGATTTAGATTTTTTTCATATGTTGATATGGAGTTGTAGTAGATTAGATCTATTACAAGTTTAACACATGGGTTGATTAAATCAATCGGTATAGAGGTTGGTAGAGGAAAGGAAGAACCAGTAAGAGTCGGATTCAGGATGGCGTTCCTCGAGAGTGTATCGAAAAAGTATAATGTGATTATGCTGAAGTTGTTCTGTAGTCCGACTATGATTGCCGCCTTGCGCCTATGAAAACCATGTCCCTTAAGAGTGTCTCGGGTCAGCAGAATGTGATTATGCCGATGTGGTTTTCATAAGCGATTTCATAGATTGGATGCATGATTTTCGTGTGGTGTTCCGGGCGCTGCCCGAAAGCCCGCGAGGGGGCGGCCGTGTGTGTACCCCCCTTTATTGCGTCTCGGTATTGTATCTCTATGGTAGGTAGAAAACGTTCTACGTCAACTTGTTTTTGCAGAGAATGTTTTGAGATGGTAGGACCATATTATATGTATGAGATGCATGTAATATTCTTTCATATGTGTGATGCATGTAATATTCTTTCACGACCTACGTGTCGATGTAATCTTCAATTTATAGCTTCTATAGTAGTAGTTTAGTTTGAAGAAATTCAGCATCAAGCACTCGGGAGAACGGTGATGAAGATGGAGATCCTTTGCACCGACATGGAGATGGAGATCACCATGTGAAAGGGCCATACTATTTCATTATTAATTGCTATTCTTCTTGCTTTCATATATGTGATATGTTTATTTGGTAGGAAGTATCCCTTAGAAAATTAAGTAGTAATGATGCCCTCCAAATGTTGCACCTATCACGGCTGTGATCGTCAATTGGTAGGTCTACTAAAGCAGAGTTGCATTATCTATCATAACATGATGGGGTATATGTCAGACATATAAATGCAGGAGCATCTGGTTTACTTAACAAGGCTATCAAAACAGTTTTGGGCCTTAGGGCATAGGTTGAGGCCGGGGCATGATGATGCCACCCAACAAACAAGAGTCACATAGGGATGTGATTAGCAAGGTATTGCTTACCCATGTTAATAATCTTTTAGGAGTGATGCCAAAGCTCACTAGAAATTAATTAAGATGTGAATCTTGACCCAATACATAACCTAGAGGGAAGGTTTAAAATGCGTAGTGGGAATCTTTTTTTAAATTGTTTAATAAAAGACAACGCATAAACATTGTGCTAAACTTTGCATATGTTTTCTATTGTAGATTATGGCAGCTAATACTGCACCTAGTTCTTTTAATTTGCGATCTATACTTGAGAAAGAAAAGTTGAATGGAACGAACTTTATGGATTGGTATCGAAACTTGAGAATTGTTCTCAAGCAAGAGCGAAAGGAGTACGTTGTTGAAGTTCTTTATCCTGATGATTTGCCTGATAATGCTAATGCTGCTGCATGGAGGGCTTATGAGAAGCACACTATGATTCTCTGGTTATAAGCTGTCTTATGCTTGCCACAATGTCCTCTGAGCTTCATAAGCAATACGAGAGCAGTGATGCTCATAGTATTATTGAGGATCTAGGTGGCATGTTTGAGAAACCAAGCTAGGGCCGAGAGTTCAACACTTCAAAGTTCTTGTTTGCGTGCAGGCTTGTAGAGGGGAATCCCGTCACAGTCCACACGTGATAAAGATGATTGGCTATATTGAGAGTCTTGAAAAACTAGGTTTTTCTCTTAGCCAAGAGTTGGCTATAGACGTGATTCTCCAGTCGCTCCCTCTGAGCTTTGAGCCATTCGTACTAAATTATCACATGAACAACATGGATAAAACCTTGGCAGAATTTCATCGGATGCTAAAGACTGCTAAGGAAAGTATCCAGAAAAATGGTCATCATGTGATGACGATGCAGAAAGCTAAGCGCAAACATCCTGTCAAGAAACTTTGCACAAAACGGAAGTTAACTCCTGATGAGATCGCGAGTGCTTCCAAAGCAAAGAAAGGCAAGAAGGGGTTAGCGACATCAGATGTCATTTGCTTCTATTGCCAGGAGACAGGACACTGCAAAAGGAACTGCAAGAAGTACATGGAGGATCTCAAAGAGAAGCAAAGTGCGACTTCTGCTTCAGGTATTAATGCTATAGAGATCAATCTTGCTACTTCATCTACTGACTCTTGGGTATTTGATATCGATTCAGTATCTCATATATGCAAGTCGTTGCAGGGAATGAGAAGAAGTAGAAGTTTGAGAAGGGGCGAGGTGAACCTGCGCGTCGGCAATGGAGCAAGGGTTGCTACAGTTGTCGTCGACACTATGCGTCTTCACTTACCTTCAGGATTAGTTTTGGAACTAAATAATTGTTATTGTGTTCCAACTCTATGTCAAAACGTTATTTCCACTTTATGTTTGCAAGCGGAAGGATGTGATTTTAGATTAGTGGACAATGGTTGTTCAATTCATCTTAGAGATATGTTCTATTTTCATACTCCATTGGTGAATGGATTATACGTTTTGGATCTTGAAGTGTCTCCCATCTATAACATCAATACAGAGAGGCAACTCCCAAATAATATAAACCCCACATTTATCTGGCATTGTCGTCTAGGCCATATAAATGAGAAACGCATGGAGAAGCTTCATAAAGATGGTTTGCTTCACTCTTTTGATTTGAATCATTTGAGACATGTGAGTCTTGTTTACTTGGAAAGATGACAAAGGCACCTTTCACTGGTCACAGTGAGAGGGCATCCGAATTGTTGGCACTCATACATACGGAAGTATGTGGACCAATGAGTTCAACAGCCAGAGGTGGGTTCCAATACTTCATTACTTTTACCGACGACTTCAGTAGATATGGTTATATCTACTTAATGAGGCATAAGTCCGAATCCTTTGAAAAGTTCAAAGAATTCCAAAATGAAGTACATAATCATTTAGGGAGAATAATTAAGTTTCTACGATCAGATCGTGGTGGTGAATACTTAAGCCAGGAATTTGGCAATCATCTAAAGGATTGTGGAATTGTTCCACAGTTGACTCCACCAGGAACTCCTCAATTGAACGGGGTGTCCTAGCGAAGAAATTGTACCTTGTTGGACATGGTGCGTTCCATGACGAGCCAATATGATCTTCCATTATCCTTTTGGGGATATGCTCTTTGAAACAGCTGCGTTCATATCAAATAGAGTTTCATCTAAGTCAGTGGAAAAGACACCATATGAGATATTGACAGGGCAGCCCCCTAGCTTGTCTTTTCTCAAAATTTGGGGATGTGAAGCTTAGGTAAAGTGTTTACAATCTGACAAGCTTACACCCAAATCTGACAAGTGCTTCTTTGTGGGGTATCCTAAGGAAACAAAATGATATTATTTTTATAATCGGGAACAAGGAAAAGTGTTTGTTGCTCGACATGGTGTTTTCTTGGAGAAAGAGTTTCTTTCAATAAAGGCTAGTGGGAGCAGGGTGCATCTTGAAGAGATTCAAGAAACACCATAAAATGTTTCAGCTAACACAGGACCACAATAGGAGGAACAAGATGTTGCGCCATCTGTTGTAGATACACCAGCCCCAAGTAGGTCCAAAAGATCACGCCGTACGCCTGAAAGATACAAAGGGGCAGAACAACATGACATATTTTTGTTAGACAACGATGAACCTAATACCTATGAGGAAGAGATGGTGGGACTAGATTCCAACAAATGGCTTGGAGCCATGAAATCCGAAATAGAATCCTGTATGATAATCAAGTTTGGAACTTGGTTGATCCACCTGATGATGTCAAAACCATTGAGTGCAAATGAGTTTTTAAGAAAAAGACAGACATGGATGGAAATGTTCACATCTATTCTGTCTGAATGGAGGCGCAGTCAGCTAGAAGAGTTTCAAGCAGGACACTGTTGCTGATTCTACAACGAAGGCCGAGTACATCGCTACTTCTGAAGCTGCAAAGGAGACTGTTTGGATCAAGAAATTTGTTTCTGAGCTGGGTGTGATGACCAGTGCGACTGGTCCAATGTCCTTCTATTGTGATAATAGTGGTGCCATTGCGCAGGCTAAGGAGCCTATTTCACATCAGAAATCCAAACACATACTTCGGCGATACCATCTCATCTGCAAGATAATGGACAGAGGTGATGTAAAGATATGCAATGTGCACACGGATCAAAATATTTCCGATCCGTTGACAAAACCTCTCCCTCAGCCGAAACATGAGGCGCACACCAGAGCAATGGGTATTAGATACTTACATGATTGACTCTAGTGCAAGTGGGAGACTGTTAGTGATATGCCCTAGAGGCAACATGGAGATATTGGATATCATGGTCAATGTTTATGCATCACTAAATAAAGTATTATTCAGTTCCATGAAATAGACAATTTATATTGATCAATAAGTATGTGACTTATTTATGAGACTCTTTATGTATGAATATATTTCTAAATGATCCCTGATCATATATCATATCTATGAAATAAAGATGATTCTAAGATCAACATGTTTATTGATTGATGATCATGTCTCATAGATCATAGTATGGAGATACCAAATCAATAAATGTGGACATGTGTTAGAGAACACATTGTTGGATAGACCCACTTTGAGACACTACAAGGAATTAATGTAACATTAGTTGGTCTCAAGTAGTATTGGTGCAAAGTCCTTTGACCTGAGATCATCATGGATTCTAATATGTGTAATGGCTCACTTAGGGACTACCAAACGCTTCCATAACTGAGTAGTTATAAAAGTAGTTTTCGGGTTTGCCATGAAACATGTAGTGGGATGTGAATGATCAAGATGGAATTTGTCCCTCCTCTGGAAGAGGTATCTCTGGGCCCCTCGAAGTAATGGATTATGGAAGTACATGGCCGTGCCATGTTGATTGAGGAGTCAATCAACAGATAGATAATCCAATACGAGTTCGAGTGAATGATTGAGCTATTCGTGAAAAACACACACTAACCTGAGAGATCTATTTAACTCTAGTGCAGGACCTAAATCTTGCTTTTGGGTTCAAGGGCGTGCCAGTTGGTTTGATCCTACAACCAACAAGGAACTAAAGAAAGAAAACATAGTTAAATCCGTAAACAATAGCCAATCGGGTAGTGGCTGATGGCATATCGTCTAATATTAAACCGATGCAATATGCATGGGATCGGCAAAGGAAAAATTAGATTTACTCGATCGACTGTAGATATCAGTAGTATATAATCTAGGTCTCAAAATACGTTTAAACCAAGTGTGCCGAGCAGTATAAATCACTTATGTCTAAAAGTACTTTAGGACAGAAATTATACGTATTTGTAGCATAGCTGTCAGGGCGCACTCGAACCTCTTATTATATTTGAAGGAATGTATAGAATAGCCCATATTTTCCTTCAAACACAATGAGACGTTCCACGCTCTAAGAGAAAGATATCGGAGACATTGCTGGGTCTTTAGCCTACCAGTCAACTTCAGCCTGAGATGTGCCCGTCAAACCACTCGAAGGTGGCGACCAGATGTTTTAAACATTCAGGAGATTTGACAAAATGCTAAAAATCTACAACATCTCAAATATCCTTAACTCTTACTCATGAGAATCTAGCTTCCAAGATATGCGCTAGATTCCCACTTTCATCTTAAGCATGGGCATTCATTGCAAACACATCAAAGATGAACAGAATGTAAAGACTTACATTAACTTAATATTACATAGGCCAACCGGCCAAATAAATATATATCAGGGAACTACGGAAGCTTGGCTACCCAATCACAAGCACACCGACTAGGGGTTTACCCCGTTAAGTTCAATCCTAGAAGAAGCAAATCGTAAACCCACATCACTCAAGAACAATTACAATACCTGCAAGCAAAGTGGATATTCCAGTGGCAAGAGTCAGTACATTATTAGAAATAATGTACTGGCAAGCACCAAGACAAGTCTAACATTCTACATGTAGGGCATATAATCAAGGAAGGCATAATATGGTTCATTTTAGCACAAAGCAAGTTTTATTTACTTTTAAATCAGTTTTGCTTTCAAATGTAATTTCAGCAAGCAAGATCTTAGCATATGGGCATCAAAGTAGTCATTAATCATGTCTAAATATACACCCCATTGCCATCCATGGCAGCAAGGAGATCTTTCACAAAACTAAACATAATTTGAAGGTAAATTTCAGCATTTAGAAGAATAAACACAAGTCTATACTCAATACGTATCCACACGCCGCTCATGACCGTGAGCATGGCTAATTGATTAGTTTTGACTCTACAGAGTTTGTACACTTTACCCACATGATGTGAATCACTCACTGAAGTGAAGCGCTCTAGTTTTGCTCGGTACACGTCGGTACCACCATACTCTACACATTGAGTACAGACTAGAGGTCACAACGAAGCCTTTACACTACTTAATCTCAAGCCTTGCACCAACACGATACGTGTTCCTCCATCCTAAGCATACTGGAAATATGACCTAGAACCGTCAAGTGGTGTGGCCCCGCCTTAAACATAACGCCATGGTGGCGGACACGACAGGAACCCACCCACGTGACACACTATCGTTGTATTGGACAGACTTAGTCGCCTAAACTACCACTTTGGGGGTAAATAGGAAGTTCCTTTGGGTTATCCGAACCCATACACTCCGGCCTACCTTAGTGCAAGGCTAGGTGCTAAGTAGATTAGTTAGCTTAGGTCATCCCATACTAACACATGTGGCTGTATTGTATACGAAATGAACTGACATTGAGTGAAGTCCTTAGGTGGGTTTGGGCTCACTCTCCCCCTATCGGCATACAAATACATCAATCGTATGCCACTTGAGACCCAAACCTAAAATCCATGTTTTCCACCATTTTATTTGTCAAAATCACAAGTACTCAAGTTCTATCCAGATTATTTGAAAATAAATTTTCATGTTTGTAATGAGCCCATAATGACGAGAAAAAGCATTTTAAGCATGGCTAAGCATTATAGTACTCTAGTGATATCAAAACTTATGATATAAGGTGGTATAGTCATATTTTTCCTAAGGTTAGGAATGAGGGATATAGACATATGTGGGGTTAAGGTGATAATGCAAGTAATAGGAGTTTGTCAAACAGGTTTAACAAATTTTTAATTTATTAGTGTACAATCGACATGCAAGATTTGCAAACATTTTCAGTAACCTCCAAAACATTGGTTCAAAGTGTTCAAAGTGAGAGGGAGGTTGAACTTGCCTTGTAATTGGAAAATGTCAGCACCCGAATCACTTCTTCAACGTTTAAGCAATTATCTATAAAAAGTACACGTTATGCAATTAAACACCGAAAACATACGAAAACTCCAAAATGCTCTAAAATACATACTTTGTGCATATTGAGTAGGTACTGATCTAAATTGAATTTATGTGAAAGAATTACTAATTTATCTTATTCTGTTTAAGAGTTATGATTTTTAGAAGTTTTATTGGGACGTAGCGGTATAGGGTTAGGTGATGTTTAGACAAGGTTCCTATAATTTGATTTTTATTAAATTGACCTCACAGGGGTGAAAAGTTATGTTTCCTACGACTAACATCTTTAGTTTCACAATTTTTAGAGTTACTAAGAATTTATTAAGCATTTTACCAATTCTAACGTGTCGTACGTCTATATTGTTTAATAAGCGCATGACTTTAGTGTTGTAGGTGCAGAACATGTTACATTTTGATTTAGTTGAATAAACTAAATATATTTGCTACTTAATCCACTTTAAGTCTACAAGTTTAGACCCTTTTATTATTTTACTTCATACTTTGGCAACTAAAGGTGATCTAGGTCATTGTTTTAACATACTAACCTAGAGATTATATATGAGCTATGTGTACTAAGGTTTGGTAAGTAGGTATGGAACTATGATTTCTCTGGTCCAACAAGTTTTAATTAGATTTACTTGGAGCAAATGGGCATATTTATATTTACACACACACAGATATATATATATACATATATATATATAGTACTTAACTACTATTATTAGTACCTAGGTTTTCTTTATAAGGTTTACTCACATATTTGGCATATGAGTGACCGTATTTTATTGGCATATGAGTGACCGTATTTTATTTTACCTAGTTTAAGTTCATTAGTTGCTGGTTTTATAGAAACTTGGTTCACTCAAAAAGGTTTAAAGATGAATTTTCTATAAATTTTGCAAGTTGGAGTGTGTACTAAGTGGTTTATTCCTTATATAAATATTTAAGAGATTTTACTATACAATAAGCATATATTTTTATTTTATAATTTGAAATTAAATGTTTTTTTGATTCTACATAACTTGAGTTTACTCAAAAAGGAGTTAAAATGAATTTTATATAAATTTCTAAAGTTCAGCCTATATTTAACCCATCATTTTAATGTTACTAATTTTAAAGGTATTTGGTACAAGGTAAACACATATTTTTATTTTTCTTAAATAAGTAATGCAAGTTGGTGGATCTTTAGAATTTGAGTTTATCCAAAAATCAGTTAAAATGAGTTTTCTATGCATATTAGTATAGTTTTTCTTAGATAAATTTTATAGGTGAAATTTGTACTGGAAGTGCAAGTTTTTATTTCATAATATTAAAGTTCATAACTTTTTGAATCTATAGCAACTGGAATCATCTCAAAAGGAGCTATTTTTGATTTTATATGGATTTTTCAATTTTAGTTGTTTTTCTGTTAAAAATGTAATGTTGTAGTTATTTTTCCTTTGTGTTTTCAGATTCTTATACACATGGGGTCCACCTGTCATTCTATGAAACTTTTCAGAAAAACCCTTGGAGTCTATAGAAATCCACCCGCAGTCTAAAAGCACATGGGAATTAAAAACTTCACTAAGAGTCCTCCAAACTTTTACATAATAACGAATAGGTCCTTGGTCTATTGTCAGTCTCAGGGAATTTTCCAAATTAGTACCTAGAAGTTCTTTTCTTCTCAAAGAAGCAAAACTATGCGCAGGATTCTTGCGCATCCGTAGGTGGTCTAAACGTGGTCGATGATGATCGTATTTGATCGCAGCGGCGGCGCGAATGGCAACAATTTTTTGGATGATGGCAATAGGCTTCAGGACAACGACGGCATGTCCATCTAGTCAAAGAATCTCAAGACAATGCATTGCATGAGTTAGAACATTGCATGCAAAGGCCATGGGCACAAGGACACTCCAAGAAACTCACCCGAGAAGGGATGAACGGTGGCGGCAACGGTAGATAAGAGTTGGAGAAGACGGTGGTCGATCTCCCTCCTTGCGGCACCATTTGTGAAGGTTCTTGGGACGTTTTGAAGAAGAGGGTGAGGTGGTCTTGGTGGTGAAATAGCTCAGCTGGGGAAACTTCGAGGCCACAGGAACGACTGCGCGAACCTGCAGCACCGCGTCGACGACGGCGCGGCCGTGCTCTAGAACTCCCGTGGTGTGGTCGGCATTCCCATCAAATGGCTGCAAGAAATGGGGTGAAGTTAGAGCAGTGGCTACAGCATGATAATAGGATGTGGGAACGTGGAGAAGATGGCAACGATGATGATGAAGGGTTACGTGGAGGCTACGCTAGCCAAAAACAAAAACTTTTCTACCGCGCAAACCAGGAACACTTGCAAGTAAGGGCCGATAAATCGTTACCGATTGGAGTATGCAGCGGAAATAGCCAATCAGGACTATCCGATCTGGAACTGTGCTGGCCGTTGACAGCCGATTCCCGCAAGCCGATAGCCGATTCCTGGGGACAGCCGATTCACCAATCAGCCGATTCGCTGATGTCGCAGCCGATCCGAGTCGTTGATCTGCCGTAGTCGCCTCGCTCCGATTGCAGCCGAATTGTAGCCGATCAACAACGCGCAACGTAGTAGCGCCTCTACCGGTATCCACACGTTCGGGAACAGAACGTCGAACACCCGTGTGCTAGCACGCGATGCAAGGCTAGGGTTTGGCTCGAAAGTAGGGAGGATTTCCGTGGAGATTGATCTCGCCGACTTTTGTTGCACCAAATCAGATTGATTCGGTTCAATTCGATACATTGACATGCAGCAGCTCTCCACCCCTCCCTCCTTTATATAGAGTTGCCGGTTGGGCCTAGAGGCCCATCGGGACTCTATTTTGAATCGGATCCTATCCGAATCTCACAGAGTTGGTCGGCCAGACTTCGTAAGCCCATAGGACTCTATCCGATCGAGCCGTATCCGAGTCCAACTCGAATGCCTGTTCTTATCCCCTTAAGCGTGCGACCCTGTAGGTTCAGGTATACTTGGTTTCGGCTATAGTCTAACTTAGCCGATCATCGGCTCGAGTCCAACTCAGCCGACCTGTCAATAGCGGCGCCTAGCAGCACATATTGACACCATAGCATACAAGAATATAATATCAGCTCTGAACCTGTAATGTGTACACAAATCCCTTTGCCTCACGATACCAATTAAGCTATAAGCAAGATGTGTGCCATCCCTTCAATAGCTTAACCATTCACTCGAACCGTATTGGATTATCTGTCTGTTGATTGACTCCTCAATCAACTTAGCATGGCCATGCATTTCCATAATCCATTACCTCGAGGGGCCCAGAGATATCTCTCCAAAGGAGGGGCAAATTCTATCTTGATCACTCACATCCCACTCCATGTTTCATAGCAAACCCGAAAACTACCTTTATAACTACCCAGTTACGGAATAGCGTTTGGTAGTCCCAAAGTAGGCTACTACACATGTTGGAATCCATGGTGATCTCAGGTCTAAGGACTTTGTACCAACACTACCTGAGACCAACTAATGACACATTAATTCCTGTAGTGTCTCATGGTGGGTCTATCCAACAATGTGTTCTCTAACACATGTGTCCATGTTTATTGATTTGGTATCTCCATACCCATGATCTATGAGACATGATCATCAATCAATAAACATGCCGATCTTAGAATCATATTAGTTCCAATAATATGATATATGATCAGGGATCATTTAGAAATAGATTCATACATATAGAGTCTCATAAATAAGTCACGTACTTATTTATCAATACAAGATTTCTATTTCATGGAACTGAATAATACTTTATTCATTTATACATAAACATTGACCATGATATCCAACATCTCCATGTTGCCTCTAGGGCATATCACTAACAGATGACCCGTTGGACGGCGGTGATGGCGTATTCTTGGCAGCCGACGGAACGCTGGAGGCGAGGTGGACAAGATGGAGCTCTCCCCCTTGGTTCACTTGGCACAGGAGTGGATGGCTTGGATGGGCGACTCAACTGGGGAAGTTAGAGAGCGCGGGGAGGAGTTTGCAGCGTTGACACCTTATGGCCACGCGTCGAAGACGTCCTGCGCATTGTTGGCTCGCGTTCTTCTCGTTCCCTGGCATCCTTGGTCGGTTAGGAGAGTGGAACAGAGGGAAAGAAAGCTGTGGAGGCTGCCATGTGGGTTCAAGCCGTGATACACTAGGTTTGAATAAGAGGGATGGTAGAATAACGAGTACAACTGATTTTGGACGAATTTTTCAGGGTATTTCTCTCCCCTTACTTTGTAGCTTCATATCATAATATGTGGACTAGATAAATTAGTGAAATTTTTACTGGAGGTAGATGAGTATACCTAAATTCCATTTTACTTGGTTGCACACAAAAAGAATTTGTAATTTGTTCACAGAAATTAAACAAATATAGGTATTTGGAGACTTGTTTGAATTTTTAGGAGGTCTAAACATAGAAGAAAAATTCTAGAAAAATTATATTTATTCATAATAATTAACCTAGTATTTGAATAAATTATCTTACATATACACTTATGTGCATTTTAATTAACTTTTAGAATAGATGTCATTTTAGCCGATAAGAATATCAATTCGCCTAATATTTGACTGTTTTGTCTAATTTGTTTGGGGCTTCAAACCCAGTTATAAATTGAACTAAAATTATGTTGAGTTATACATAATGTTTGGCACCTACATGAATTTTTCCATGATTTTATCTAGTATGGATTATTTTAGATAATTAAGGTATCCTTTTTATGTATAGGTGTTCCATGTTTGTAAATACACCTAATATAGTTATAGGAGTTATATTAAAATTTTCTTTGGCACAGGAAATGATCTTTGAATTTAATTTTTATGTCCACATATTATTACCCAGGGTTAGTTGTAGGCTCATTTTGTAAATTTAAATCTCTTTGGCTATGCTTATGAGACCTATAATTAAAAGCGAGACCAAAATCTAATTGTGCAAGGGACTAAATGCCAAAACATGTTTTATGCATATGCATGTGCACATGTATAAATGTATCAATGCTCAAGATTAAAAATTAAGAAGTTTTATTTTGTTCTCAAATTTTTAATCATGCATTGGATCAAAATATTTCACCTAGGTTAGTGTCGATGAGAATTTTTCCCATGCGCTGTCCTAGAAGATCTCCTTAACTCCAGTGCAGGTCCAAAATTGGTCGCCTTTGGTGATTGAGTGGGCGTGCCAGTTGGTTTGATCCTGCAACAAACAAGAAACAGAAAGATAGGCATTTTGTTAAGATTAGATCCTGCTCGATCGGCTATGGATATCAATAATATATAATTTCTATCCTGAAGCACGTTTAGACTAAGTGATTGGGATATATCGGTAGCATACCGAGACAGTATAAATCACTTATATCTAAAATCATATTAGGATAATAATTATATATATTTATATCCTAGTCGATGTTGCAGATCTAATGTAAATCGGCTAGTACTCCGATATATTTTATAAAAGGATATTAATCTGAACTAAATGCGTTAAACTAGGATCAATCGACTATTAATGTAACTCAACAGATTGATACCGAGCTTAGCACATTTAAGTAGATTAAGATCTTAATATAAAAGGCAGCTCTAATACATCTAATAGTAATAATACATAAAAGATGATTAAAACAGGTAAGACCGGCTGAAACCCCAGCACTATCTCTAATAATAAACATTGAGCCGAATAGATCTATATAATTCTAAAGGCGACTTAATAGGTCGATTAGATGCAACATTAAGTACCAAAAGAAGTATGAGATCTATTTAGACTAATGAGAATTCCTCAAGATGGTAGATACGCCATATAATCTGAACCAACCCCTAGATCTAGCTCTGTCGGCTGTTATCTTGAAGGACATGCTAGTCGATCGATAGATAGATCTAGACATTGATCTAGATTATATGTTGCATATAGTAAATTAAGCAGTTTGCAACATCAAAATCAGAGTATCATGATGATGGAAGCACTGGCCTCGATACCACAAGCCGCTTGTAACAAGAAATTACCTTTCCTAGAGATTGAAACCGATGCAGCCCAAGAACAAAGCAAGAACTCGTCGAGAAAAAGTAAAAACAGAAAGGTTGGCGATGCGCCGAAGTTGTATTGATGTGTATTAGATTGATTACAACGAGCCCTCGGGTCTTATTTATACTCGGTTACAACAACATCCATGTAGATCACATTTTCTATCTTATCTACTATTTATAGTACGACAATATCCCTGGACGGAGTCCCATGCCGCATTACAAAATGAAAATCTACAAAATATCCTATTTTATAGATACAATTGTTGTTACATGACCTTATTCATAGATGGCAATATCTTTAACCTCTTCTGGAGACAGAATCCAATAATCATCTCTAAGCTTTCCTTCCGGGATTGGCCCCACCTTCGGTCTTCATTCGGAATCGGCTATCGGCTATCCTGGTCCGACTCGGACTCAGCCGACTGGCTCCATAGCCGATTCGGACTTAGCTGATGTGGCCTCTGTTTCGGCAGATCATGTGTTTTCTCCAATTCCACTTTAATCCTTGTTTCAAACTTGGGGATTTGCTTACCAAATTTGATCGTTAACACATGCCCCCAAGTCCGCGACATTGATAATGTTGCGGATTTTGTGCAATCCTATCTCCAGCGTAACCCTAGGTTGAGTCTGTTTCGGCTGTTACAAAAACCCTTTAAATATCGCGGCCCCTCCGCGTCGAACAGACTCATGCCGTCAAATGCAATCCACAAAGCCCTAGCCAGCAATCGTCCTCGAGCTCTCCGATGATTTCCTCGGCTTCCCCGCAGCATCGATTTCGCCTCTCCGACGGGCTCAACTACGGAAATGGCGGCCCCCGCTGCTCTGTCAGGTTCTACTCCCGCTGAGTTCCCCGAGGTACGCCCCCATCGGCTAAATCATTTCCTTTTTCGCCTTTAACCATAATCGGACTGCTAGGTTTTATGAATCTTGATTTGGCCTCTTTCTTCTGATTGTAGCACCTTGCCCATCAGATAATCATCCCAAGCTTAATCAATGATCAAAGATATTACTTAGGACCCATCAGCAACACAGACCCAACCGAATTTATCGTTGTCGAAACCAACAGGGTACCTAATAGAGTCAGAAGCCCTAGTTTGGTTCACTGGAATAGCACCTTTAAGTCCTGGCCCTCAACGGACAAATCTTGGCCGGCTTGGTACAAAAGAATGGTAGCCAGCAAACAAACCCACTCGAAAGAAATAGGCATAGCCCAATGCCTAGCTTTATCTGTAGCCGACATGCCCAAAGATGAACCATTAGTGTTAGCTGCCACATACTTTTGGAACAACATTCTGAATGCCTTCCTTTTCCAGCAAGGCCCAATGACCCCAACCCTAGCTAATGTCTTCATGCTAACAGGACATGACATCATGTCATCGGCTAGTTCCAACCGGCTAGATAACAAGGGCGAGTTCTCGTTTAAAACCAAAGCAATCGGCGGCTGGAACAGATATGTTAGCATGAATATGGGGACTGGACCGATTACTCCCAGAGAGCACACCGCCTTCTTGATGATGAGGTTGGAGAAATTCGTGTTCTGCGGCTCAAGTTGTGGCCCAGCTGCAAACTGGAAAATAGTAGCCGAGGCCTTGGTTAACAAGACAAAGCTTCCTCTAGGCAAATTCCTCCTCGGCTACTTTTATCAGACCTTAAACCAAGCAGTGACCAAGATAGCAGCTGATACAACAATCGGCATAGGAGGCCCTTGGTGGCTCCTTCAGCTCTGGCTTGTGCTATTAACCCAGAAGGTCTCTGGTCGGCCAAAACTGGCCGATGCTTGCTTCCTCCTCTTGGAGCCGACTGAGGATGATGAGGGGAACGAAGTGACCACGAGGAGATGTCTATCCTTTGGGGAAGCTGCAGCCACTCACATCGGCTCAAAGCAATCAAGCAAACTCCTGGCCGATTGGTTCATATCCTTTTACGATGGCCTTGCGAAAAACAATTGGACTTGGTTTTTCTATGAAGACCGAACGGAGTTCGAATTACCAGTCGAGCTGAACTTGGATGAGATAAACTCGGATCAATATCCCAAGTGCAGAGAGATTTTCACTATAGCGCTCACCCCTTGCATACTGCTGACTGGAATACACCAAGACCAAAACGTGCTGAAGACTTATGAATTTGATTATCCTGCATCGGCTAGCAGAAAGTTCGGACTTGGGCAGCTGTCGATCTGCTGCTATTATGCCGACAAGATTGAGACCCGAAGGGTAATCGACTCAAGGCTGATGATGAACAAACTAATGGATATAGAGAGTCCACCCCTCGGCAGCATCGGGATCTTGGAGCTGGCCCACAAAAGGAGTGCGGCCTATGACAAGTGGTGGGTGGACATCAAGCAACACATCTTCCATCAACGCGCCTCCATGTACCTCACCATCCTCCTACCAGATGAAATCCTCTCTGTAAGTATTTTCGTCCTTAAGCATCTTTCCTCTGATCAATCGGCCATAGTCTCTTGCTAACACTTTAAACACTTTTTCTTTGTAGACGACAGAATCAGATCCCCCCATAGTGAGTAACTATGGCATTGCCATTGAGTACCGCTTGGGCGTTCTTCCAAACGGATGCGGATATGCTCCATCGGCCATCGGCTGGGACGCACCAAAACTGGAGACATTGATGCACGGCCAAACTCGTCAAGCCGTGATGAGGAAGAAGAGAGTAGCCCCATCGACTGCAGGCCCATCGACTGCACTGGTGAAAAAGCAGAAGATGCCAAAACTGACTGCACCAGCCGACAGCTTGGCTTCCCTCGATCCCAGTATCGTCGAAGCTCTCAACAAGGAAATCATGGTTGAGGAAATCTCTCAATCTGTCAAAGAGGCAGCCGAGTCGAGCAGTTCGAGCCATAATTCAACCAGCCCGCCGGCCGATGATCCAGCTCCACCAGGCCCTTCTCCTCCGAAACGATCGGCATGTGTTCTCCCCTTCAAACCTGATCTTCAAATCATTCAAAGCCTGACCAAATTCTTCTCGCAGTACAAAAGGCTAGCTAATCGGCCTCCTCGCCTGCTCGCAGTAACTCCTATTATTGTTTTCTTTTTCACTTATTTTTTTCTTTAGCCAACTTGTACCAACACTTGTCCTTTTTTGTAGCCTCGTCGGTCTCCATCGGCTGCCCCCCATGTATCAAGTGAGTGAACTGCGTCTGCTTTGGGCAGCCATCACACCGAAGAAGTATCTCCACCAGCTCCTGTTGTACAAGTTTGCTTCCCTTCTTCCTCAAAAGTTTGGCATCAGCTGTCATGCTCCGTTTTAATTGCTCTGACTCTCTCTGCAGACTCTAGCCGATCTACTTCCATTCGACATTAAAGAGTTTGTCAGTGAAGAAGAAGAGGCCACTAGCCAAGACCAGGCCACCATAGCCGACGACATCAAGGAGAAGCTTCAAGACGTCCATCGTCGGCTCAGCATCGATATAGATCAACTGGTCATGGAGTGCGAGCCAGTCCGAGCGTGCTTCAATGATGTTCAGAGTCAGCTCCCCCGACGACTTGGCCAAAAAGATCTCTTGAGCCGTCTTCATTGACCAGCACTTGTTCAAACTGGAGCGGGTTATACAAAGAATGGTCGACCGGCAAGCTCGAGCCGGCCTGGCGGCCTCGATCGATGCCACTGTGCAAAACATAGTGGCCGAGAAGGCTAAGTTGGATGAGCTAGTGGCTGGGCCATCGGTTACACAGACCAGGATCGGCCAACTTGAAGCAGAAGAAGCTGACTTGCTAGCGAAGCTAGAGCAGTGCAGTGCCAAGCTCGCGGCAGAAAAGCAAGTGTTAGCCGATCTTCCCAAGGCTACCGAAGATCAGAGGGCTAAGGTGACCTCCACCATCAAGCACTTGGGAGAACTCCATAAATCGGCCAAAGCAATCTCGGGCTTTGAGGAAAAAGATATGGCCATGGTCGAAGAAATTAAAGCCATCAAAGAAGAAGCCATGTTGGCCATCAAAATTTTTTTAGGGATGTAATAGGGCTTTGATCCTCGAAAACTGTTGATGCCTTGGATTGTATATGCAACTCCTATAATTGGCCTATCGTGCCTTAAATATTATTCACATCCATTCATTTTACTTCTATGTCTTGACTGCTTGAAAACATTTCAAAGCCCCAAAAATTTTGAAGTCCTGCAACTCTGGTTTCTGACGATTTCTAACTTTGTATAGTGTATGCCCCCTAATTTTCTTAATGTTGCCTTCAGCATTGATAAAATTATAGGACAAAACCATCCAACAACTGTTGGCTAGATTCAGCAGATTTGAAAAATTAGTGGGGAAAAACTTAGAGCAAAAAAGGTTCTGGAGGCGATGTGTGCCATTTCACAACACATCGGCTAGCATGGATAGGCAAGAACTTAGCCGAATCATGAATTGATCCAAACACTAGGGTAATATTTCTTCAAGTACTTGTTGTTGAGAGCCCTTGCAAACACTTCTCCGTCTAACCCTTTCAGCATATAGGCCCCTTTAGAGACGCATTTGTGGATCTTCAAAAGCCCCTCCCAATTAGGTGACCATTGGTCGAACTTGCTATCCCTTGAGCCGATCGGCAATATCAACTTCCAAACAAGATCGCCTTCTTCAAAAGACTTAGGCACTACTTTCTTATTGTAATGACGAGCCACTCGTTTTTTTATCTCTAGCCACCTTTTCCAAGGCACGCATCCTTGATAAAACTAGGTCTTCGGACTCATCCACCATGAGATTATAGTAATCATCGGCTATCAACTCATCCTGCAACTGAATCCTCCTTGAGCCGATGATATTTTCCCATGGAAAAACCGCTTCATGTCCGTAGACCAACTTGTATGGAGGCACCTGGATTGATCCATGGTAGACCATCCGATAAGCCTATAGTGATTCGCCCAATCGGCTATGCCATTGCTTTGGGTACTCAGCGATCTTCCTCTTTATCAACTTGATTAAACTTTTATTTTCCCTGCCTTGATAGCCGACTGGATTTGCTAGCGGAAGACTTTGTAGTCGTTGGTGCTGTGGGAGGTGGTGTTGTGCCACTTGCAGTACTTCTTCTTTTTGAGCTCCTCGACCGTTGGGATGACGTGGTTGGCCGGAAGCTGTATTTGTTTCTCCCTCAGCAGTAAATCGAAGATCCTGTCAGCTTTTGTGATGTCGAAGTCGTACTTTTTCTCAGCCGATTTTTTCAGCCACTGGCATGTTATCGCCTTTTTGTTCCTAGTCCACTCAGCTGCTGCCACCTCCGCGTCGCTGTCACTCGAGTCGGAGTCCGTTGTGTAGGCGACGTGGGTGACTTTCTTGAAGGCCTTCTTTGATTCTTGAAAGCGTTGTTCGTGGGCCGTCACCTTTTGGGCCAAATGGGCCAAGCTCTCAAAGTCTTGGGCCAAAAACCTCTCCCGCCGGATAGGGGCCAAAAGGCCATGGAAGGCTAGGTCGGCTAGCTGTGAATCCGACAGCACTAGGCTATAACAGCGGTTCCTCATGTCCCTGAATCGCTGGATGTAATCTTGAACCGATTCTTCGTGCTTCTGCCTGATGCTGGTTATGTCCGAAAACTTAATTTCATGTGTGCCAGAGTAGAAATAACTATGGAACTGCTTCTCGAGATCAGCCCAGCTCTGAACTGAATTGTAAGGCAGGGATGAAAACCATGTGAAGGCCGATCCCAAGAGAGACAGTGGGAACAATCGTACACTAAGCGCGTCGGTAGCCGATGCTTCTCTGCACTAAGCCAGAAATCGGCTGACATGTTCATAGGTCGAGACGTTATCTTGCCTAGAGAATTTCAAAAAATATGGTACCTTGTACCGGTTTGGCAGGGGCACCCTCTCAAAATATTTGTGATACCGGTACCGGTACATATTGCCGGAGTCCTTTGGCTTAAGGCCGAACTAATCACGCATGACGTCTGCGATCAGATCAGCCCAAGGCTTATTTTCTAGAGCTTGCAGCTGCGGCATCGGCTCGTACTGCTCGTACTGCACGGGAGGCTGCCGATGTCATGCCTGTGGTGAACAAGGTTGATAGTACTCATCGTAGTTGCCTCCTACGTACTGGTGTTGGGCTTGATTCATGGCAGGAGGCGGCTGTGGTATAAACGGAGGGCGCTGCTCAGGGGGAGGCCGAGCCCTGTTGGAGTTGTAAGGTTGGTCTAGCGTGGTCGATCGGCATTTTGTGCAAGAGAGATTGCTAATCAGCGCCGAACATGCTCTCCACATGTTCTTGGGGAAATATTGGAGCCTTGTGGACCTGATGCTATGGCTGTTGTAGCTTGGACGCTGGTTTTGCAGCCGATGATTGTTCATTCAGCTGAATAGGGGCTCCCCCTAGAGGAATCGGCTGACCCAATGAAGGAATTGGCAGCCCTTGTGTCGACAAGGTCCTGTAAGGTAGGAATCAACCATCAGGGAAATAGGTCGGTCCCCTTGGCAGCTGCTCGGCTATCTTCAAATCAACCATGGTGCTTATCATGTTGTTCAATGTGTTCACCAGTATCCCTGACTGGCTGACAAGCGAGTGATGGATAGCCGAGTCGATTCGGTCTTGAAGCATGTGCAGCCCTTAGTCATCTTGCTCCTGCTTGACGTCTTCAATCTTCTTTTTCCCTTTCTTGTCTTCGCTGGAGGTGCCTCCGGAGTCGAAGTCTTCGGGGATCACAAACTTGTACTTCTGAACGATTGATCCAGACCTGGTCTGGGTGTAGGATCGCAAATAATGTGCTTGCAATCGTTCCACCATCTGCTGGTAGTCGGCCTGCTGTTCAGCCGATAGTTTGTCCATAGTCACAGGGATGATGTTGTCCTAGTCCAGCTCCGTGGTCGTGACGTTCACCATTGTACTAGATCTGAAAGTTGGGGTCCCACCGGGCGTTCCAAAACCATGTTGATGAGAATTTTTCCCACGCGCTGGCCTGGGAGATCTGCTTAACTCCAGTGCAGGTCCAAAATTGGTCGCCTTTGGTGATTGAGCGGGCGTGCCAGTTGGTTTGATCCTGCAACCAACAAGAAATAGAAAGATAGGCATTTGGTTAAGATTAGATCCTACTCGATTGGCTATGGATATCAATGAATATATAATTGTTATCCCGAAGTATATTTAGACTAAGTGATTGGGATAGATCGGTAGCATACCGAGACAGTATAAATCACTTATATCTAAAAGCACATTAGGATAATAATTATATATATTTATAGCCTAGCCGATGTTGTAGATCTAATGTAAATCGGCTAGTACTCCGATATATTTTATAGAAAGATATTAATCTGAACTAAATGTGTTAAACTAGGATCAATCGGCTGTTAATGTAACTCAACAGATTGATACCGAGCTTAGCACATTTAAGTAGATTAAGATCTTAATATAAAAGGTAGCTCTAATACATCTAATAGTAATATACATAAAATATGATTAAAACAGGTAAGACCGGCTGAAACCCCTGCACTATCTCTAATAATAAACATTGAGTCGAATAGATCTATATAATTCTAAAGGAGACTTAATAGGTTGATTAGATGCAGCATTAAGTATCAAAAGAAGTATGAGATCTATTTAGACTAATGAGAATTCCTCGAGATGGTAGGTATGCCATATAATCTGAATCAACCCCTAGTTCTAGTTTTGTCGGCTGTTATCTTGAAGGACATGCTAGCCGATCGATAGATAGATCTAGACATTGATCTAGATTATATGTCGCATATGGTAAATTAAGCAGTTTGCAACATCAAAATCAGAGTATCATGATGATGGAAGCACTGGCCTCGATACCATAAGCCGTTTGTAACAAGAAATTACCTTTCCTTGAGATCGAAACCGATGCAACCCAAGAACAAAGGAATAACTCGTCGAGAAAAAGTAAAAATAGAAAGGTTGGCAATGCGCCGAAGTTGTATTGATGTGTGTTCGATTGATTACAACAAGCCCTCGGGTCTTATTTATACCTGGATACAACAACATCCGTGTAGATCACAGTTTTTATCTTATCTATTGTTTACAGTACGACAATATCCCGAGACGGAGTCCCATACCGCATTACAAAAGGAAAATCTACAAAATATCCTATTTTATAGATATAATTATTGTTATAGAACCTTATCCATAGATGGCAATATATTTAACGTCTTCTGTAGACCGAATCCAATAATCATCTCTAAGATTTCCTTCCGAGATTGGCCCCACCTTCGGTCTTCAATCAAAATCGGTTATCTGCTATCCTGGTCCAACTCGGACTTAGCCGACTGGCTCCGTAGCCAATTCAGACTTAGCTGATGCGGCCTCTGTTTCCGTAGATCATGCGTTCCTCCAATTCCACTTCAATCCTTGTTTCAAACTGGGGATTTGCTTACCAAATTTGGTCGTTAATAGTTAGAAATGAAAATTTTGGTTCATAAAATTGAGAAACCTTATTTTCATTTGGTTCTGACAAAATTTTCCTGACCCTGGATTTGGGTATGTGATAATAGCCTATGTCATAAATCTAACGCGTATCGGCTAGTACTCCAATACCAATATAGATTAAATAGATCAAACATGAATCCATCAAGTGTTAAGATGACCTAACAGATCGATAACGAGCTTAATATTCACAGTGAGATCTTAATATAAAGGGCAGATTTAGCATGTCAAGTAGACATGTAGGAAACAAGATAGCTAAACTAGGTAAGATCGGCTGAAACCCTGATACTATCTCTAAGAGCAATCGTAGAACAAGATAGATCTTATGATTCTAGATAATACTTAGTAGGTCGGACTTAACCGATGCAGCACTAAGTATAAAGGGACGCATAAGGTCTAAACAAGTCGATGAAAGCCTTTAGTCGATGAAAGCCTTTCGAGATGGTGGATACACTATATAACCAAGGTCGGCTTAACCGATGCAGCACTAAGTATAAAGGGACACATAAGGTCTAAACAAGTCGATGAAAGCCTTTTGTAACATCCCGAAAATCGAAAGAACGGAAAACGGAACGTAAAAATCGGAACTTTCAAAAACCTTCGCTTGTTGCTTCTTTCTCGGGTTTGTTGTTTCTTATTTGCCACTCGAGTTGCATAAATTTAGTCGTGGTCAATTCCCTTTCGGTGTTTTTGGATGATTTGGAGTTGTCGAAATGAAAGATGCGAAAGTCCGTATCGGGAATTTTCAAAAAGAAATAGGAGAATGCGCGGATTTATGAAAACGCGATTTAGGAAATATAAAATAAAAATTGTGGTTGGGAGAAGATAAATTAGGACACAAAAAAATAATAAAATATTCGGAATCGTACTCAAATCCGGGAAAATTTTGGAAAAATAAAGGGGAGAATATTGAAATTAGAAAAGAGGGATTTTAAATAAATAAATATGAAAAATAATGTGGGAAAATAAAAGTGGAGAAAAGTTGAAAATATTATATTAAAAATTATTTTTGAATTATAAGAATTTATTTTGGAATTTTTAGAAGAAAGGAAAATAGAAATGGGAAATTAAAATTGAAAATCGGGAAAAATCAAAAAAGCACTGTTCATGGCGCGCCAGTGCTCGACGCCGTACGCGCCATACCGGCCCGCCCGTGCGCGCTCGCCACGCGCGCGCGCCCGCGCGCCGCGCGCGCGCGTGCCGCCCGCGCCTCGCCGCCACGCGGCCGTGCCACGCCTGCATCCCCACGCCACGCCGGACCCCGCCGCGCCGCCGCCTCGCCCGCCGCTCGCGCCCGCCATACTCGGCCCGTCCCGCGCATTCGCCGCGTGTCGCGCCGCGCCGCTCGCCCGAGCCGGCCCTTCCCCTCTCCACCCCGCGCCCGCGCCAAGCCCTCCCGGCCACGCCTATAAAGGCGACGCCCCGCCCTTTTTTGCCGCACCGCCGCGCTCTCTCCTCCACGTTCCCGAGCGCCAACGCCCCGCCGCCGCGCGCAAATCCCCCTCCGTGCCCCACCGCCCTCCCGCAGCCCACCGTCGCCGGTAAGCCCCGCTCCGTCCCCTTTTTCGCGCCGCCGCCGCCGCTTTCGGCCGGACCTTGAGTAAACACCTTGAGGCCAATGAACAAGGGCGGCAGGGAATAAAAAAGAAAATAAAAAAAAAGAAAAATAGGGAAAAATTAGGAAAAATTTTGGAAAATTTGGAAAAATATTTTGTGAAGACTTGAGTAAAATTTTGGGTAAAAATAAATTATTTTCTTGTATGTTTTCTCGATGCAAAGTTTGAAAATCAAAATCGGACTTTTTCCAGAGTTTCGTTTCGCGACGTTTTAAATCCGGATTTCGTTTAATTCTTTCTCGCCATTTAAATATGCTTCTCTTTTGTGCTCAAACCTTCAAAACCTCGAGCACGAATTCCTCCGCTGACATTTCCAAATCTAATCTCTCAAATAATTACGATCATCGTCTTTGCGAAAACCCTAGGACATCGACTCGATTCCAAAACTCGGATTTTTCCTAGCGACCCTTGTCCTAACTCAAGTAGAATTTTAGGCAAAACATTTGGAGTCGTTTTCATGGCTTTTATGGTTCTTTTTGATCTTTCGGTATTTTATTGAATTCTAATTGAATTCAATTGATCTTTCGCACGTACGGATAGCACTGAAGAAACCGGCATCGACCCCGTTGAAGACACCACCCCTCAAGCGTGCGAGCAAGGCAAGTCATCACACTCTTTGAACATGTTGATCCTACTTTGTGAAATGATGTTGACTTCAAATTACAAATTGCATGCTATACACAAATGACTACCTATGCTTGATATACCCTACATTGATGTTGATCACCATTAGAATTTATTCTTCGTAACCTTCGATGTGATATGACCGGAGGCTAACTTCGGTAAAAATGCTTAGCCTTGCTTATACTAGATCCATGCATACTAATGATTTTACAAGAAAGCCTTGTGCTGTGCAACTACCTTAGGGAAGGTAGTTGAAGTACGATTGTGGAGACATGAGCGCCACATGGCCATGAGAATGATGAACTAAGTTTGATGAAAATTGAAAATGATATACAAATGATTTAGACTGGGGCGGCCGGATGATTTGGGTGGATTCCGGAAAAGGCAAGTGCCGACCCTGGTCAATTAAGGACCGAGCCATGAGATAGCCAGGAAACGAGCCAGTACAACCGTACTTCTCGAATGGGTATAGACCTAGCTGACTAGATAGCCGAGCGGAGGCAGTATCCTTGCATAGATGGTTCTCTATGATGTGGTTTATGTGATGAGAATGCGCGGCCTTTGCGTGAATGGTGGAATTAAATCGATATTAATTGAACTTAAAGATTGAGGAAGTTTTCCCTTACCCGGGTGCGCGTAACTCCTCTCACTGCTAGAAAATGACGGCTAGAGTGCATGAGGGCTTGAGTTCATGGAGCGGGTACTGCCAAAGTGAGGTTATCGAAAGGCTTTGCCGTGACCGTCTCATGTGTTGAGACGTAGGCTCATTTGTTGGGTTGTCGCGGAGTACGGGTAAAGTGTACATCCACTGCAGTGTGAGTGAATCAATCTGTTCGAATAGCCGTGCTCGCGGATATCGAGCATCGTGACAAGACTTTCGCTTGGCTAGACTTTAAACTTAAAATTGCTGGGATGGGTGTGCATGATGATTTCCTTCGCTAGTGGATCAACTTCTCGAGATGCGAGAAGGGGTGGATTCCCCAGAAAATCATGATGAATCGGAGGCGGGAAGCCATCCTTGGAATCACGATGGATGGTAGACAGAACCATCGCCAGATTAATGAACTGTGGAATTAAAACTTGATTTGGCTAGTTGATAGGCTTGTGAAAAGAATTGTGAAAATTGGCTTTATGCAAAAGAACTCCAGCCATGCCTTGAATAACCCTATCATATGCATCAATTCCGTGTTGGCTTGCTGAGTACGGTTGGTACTCACCCTTGCTATACGCACAAACCTTCAGCTGATGGGAATGAAGAGCCAGAGGATCCTTACGCTTACTACCAGGAGGGTGAAGGAACTGATGGCGCTTACTAGGTCTTAGCTTCGGTCGTTGCCTGTGGCAAATGACATGCCGCTGCCTCTATTCCGCTGCCGTATCTAATTTATGCTTTTGTGTTGTATTCGGACCATGAGGTCCTGTGTGTTGAACATTGCCTTCGGGCCTATTGTTGTAATAATGTCGTTGTAAGACTATTCGTGCATGTGCACTTGATTATCCAGTACTGTATTCGTGGGTACCAACTACTCGATCCAGGGAAATGGTACTAAGAACACGAAAGATTCCCGTCCCAAAAACGGGGGTCCACAGAGCTGGTATCAGAGCCATGCGACCGTAGGATAAGACCAAATGGCGCCCTGCCCCTGAATAGTTGGCTAAAGGGAAGTATCCCTACGTAGGATCATTTCCAAACTATTATTTCTGAAAACACCAATATACCTTTTCTACATCTGTATTTTCTTTTCTTTACCAAATGATTATAATGATAACTCTCTTCCTCTAACCCTAAATTGCCTTCAAAAGCAGATGTCGAACCATGACGGAGCCTGGGAGATCACCATCCCACAAGACGAGGGATTTGTGGCGCAGCTTCAGTCCCTGCTGTGGTGTTTAAGATATCCGGAACCACCCACCTACCAAATCAAAAGGCATGGCTCCGAAGGATATCCAGCATGGGAGGCGGCCGTTTCCGTGGAAGCCCGCATGGGAAGTGAAACATCTTTCTGCTTTCACACCCGCTACCACCGTGATTTAGCGGAAGCAGCCATCCAAGATGCGGCTCGCGAAGCATTTCTGCGCCTTAATGCGATACATCGTGCGGAACTTACAGTGACAGAGTTCATGCACCATCCCTATCGCGAGGAAGGCAACCCTGTTTGCACCGTGGAAGCCACCCCCTGCTGCTACAACCCTATGGTCACACATCTATCACGCTGGGTGGAGACAGCAGATGACTGCTACGAAGAGGCCTTGCTTGAGATCAACGACCAGCAACAACGCCTCAATGATCTGGTCGAGAGCCACCAGGGCTGTGGGGATCAGATCAACATGCTGCAGACTCAGCTGCAAGCCAACGGTGCCCAATATGAGCAACTCTCGGACCGCTACATGGCCCGTGGGGAAGCCCTGGTAGAACTGGAGGAGCAGCTCAGGAAGAGCAAGCAGCAAGTCGACCAGCTGAAGGAGCAGCTGCGCACCCGCCCTATCCATGCTGCAGGTACTTCCACCAAGATTGTACCAACACCTCCTGCTCCTGTGCCCGACCACTATTACCTTATGACTCCAGCATGCTTGGATACCTTTCAAGCCATGGTGGAGCAAGCTTTTATGTTGAGCACAGAGCCTGCGCCGTACCTGATAGACCCCACTGCTGCCACGTCCATGGGCCCCACCTCGAGCTCCGTAGGGTGCCATCCGAGCTTGGATCGGGAGAGGAGAACCTCATCCAGATCCATAGCGACTCGGAGTCTGAGGCGGAACCTATGGAGGTCAAATGGGAGTCCAGCGACACCGATCCAATGGAGGAGGAAGCTCCCACTCGTCGCCTGACTCACACTGGAGGTCCCCTCACCCGCCGGACCGCTCGCAAGAGTACACGGCCACCGAGCAGGAAGATTCGGCATGACTCCGAGGCCACCACCTCCGAGCCATGGGGACTCCGATTTGCTTCAGCAGAGGATCACCCCCTTCCTGCGCCTGGCTCCTGCGGATGGTTGGACGATTAGGCGGGAGGACCACCGCAGCTTGATCTCGCTCTGGACGGTTCGGCAGCAAGGACCACACCCTATCCCTCCTTAAATAGTTAATGTAGTAAGACGATGTAGTTGTTGTATCATGGCATGAGGGACTTTGCATGTACAGTCCGTGTACCCCTTTGATGTAATATGATGGACCTAAGTATCGCTTTGTGGTATCCTAATTAATGAGCTTATTATTTTACCATGCTTGTTGATTGAAGATCATTTAAAAACAACTTGAAGAAAAATCACCTAGGAACCATGACCTTAACAGGTCCGATCTCTTAATTCATCTATCTTCTTCAGATGGCGCATCGCCGCAGAGCCGCAGCCACCAACGAGAACCCGCCGGAGCCCAATCCCTCCACTCTGGCGGAGGTTATGGCTTTACAAACCCAACTGCTCCAAGCAATTGCCAACAACCAGGGAAGTCGAGGAGGATCAAGTTTAGGAGAGTTCATGCGAGCTAAGCCACCAACCTTCTCCACGGCCGAAGAACCCATGGATGCTGAGGACTGGTTGAGGGTGATCGAGAAAAAGCTAACTCTCGTCCGAGTTCGGGAAGCAGATAGAGTTATCTTCGCCACTAACTAGCTAGAGGGTCCCGCAAGTGACTGGTGGGACACCTACAAGGAAACGCGAGCTGAAGATGCCGGAGAACCGACATGGGAAGAATTCACGGCTGTGTTCCGTGAAAATTTCGTACCAGCTGCAGTTATGAGGATGAAGAAAATGAGTTCCGCAGCTGCGTCAAGGAAACACCTCGCACATGAGTACCGAACAAGTTTACCCGCTTGCCCGTTACGCCACAAGTGACCTAGCAGACGAGGAAGAGAAGATGGATAAATTTATCGAGGCACTAAACGATGAGCCGAGAGGACCGATGATCGGACAGACCACACCGCTTCCAAAGCCTCATCAACAAGGTCGTACGGCTTGAACACGACCAAAAGATAGTAGAAAATAACCGCAAAAGAAGGCTTGCTATGGCCCGCCCATTTCAGGGAGCAGCACAACGTCCCAAGGGAGCCACCCCGTCCGGATGGAAGCCAAACGTTCGGCAGCGTCGTTCCCCGCTCCCGACCATGTCAGCAGCCGCCTACACCTCGCGTACACCAACGCCAACCCTAGCCGCTCCAGAAGAAGGAATGTGAGCGCTTCAATTGTGGAGAATTCGGGCACTACTCCAAAGAAATGCCCCAAACCACGCAACACTCCCGTGCGCACCGGCGCCAATGCAACGCCCGTCCGAGGAACCCCACCCCGTTGCGTGACGCGCCTGCTCAGACCCCGCTACCCAACAAGGCCGCCACCGGGTTTCGACGTGGCCGTGTGAATCATGTGCGGAGCTGAAGAAGCTCGGGAGGACCAGAGCGTGCTAATGGGTATGTTCTCTATCAACTCTACCCCAGTTAGAGTCTTATTTGATTCTGGAGCCTCGCATTCATTCATATCTTCCCAAGTAAGCAAACAACACCACCTACACCAAGTAGCACTTAAGAGACCTATGTTGGTACACTCACCTGGGGGAGACATAACCGTACCCCATGCTTGCATCAATGTGCCCATACGGATTAGGGACGTGGTGTTTCTTTCAAACCTTATGGTGCTATCACCCCAAACCATTGATGTCATACTCGGGATGGATTGGTTGACCAAGAATAATGGAATCATAGACTGCAGTCGAAGGGAAGTCACGATATCCACCCCATGGGGATCACCAATGAGTATAACTATGGACCAAAACCCGAAGCTATGCGAGCAAGCTAAGTATTCACCATGCTACCTCTAGGCGGGATGCCAGTAGTACAAGAATACCCGGACGTGTTTCCCGAGGAATTGCCCAGAATGCCCCCGGATCGCGACATAGAGTTTATCATCGACCTAATGCCCGGTACTGCCCCTATATCCAAAAGACCTTATCGAATGCCGGCCAACGAGTTAGAAGAACTCAAGAAGCAAATCCGAGAACTACAAGAGAAAGGATTTGTACGCCCCAGTTCTTCTCCTTGGGGAGCCCCAGTACTTTTCGTCAAGAAGAAGGAGGGGAGTATGAGGATGTGCGTGGACTACCGATCGTTGAATGAAGTGACTATCAAAAACAAGTACCCACTACCTCGAATCGATGACCTATTCGATCAACTTAAGGGTGCGCAAGTGTTCTCAAAGATTGATCTTCGGTCGTGTGGACCCCCATTTTTGGAACGGGAATCTTTCGTGTTCTTGGTACCATTTCCCTGGATCGAGTAGTTGGTACCCACGAAGATACAGTACTGAATAATCAGGTGCACATGCACGAATAGTCTTATAGCGACATTATTACAACCATAGGCCCGAAGGCAATGTTCAACACACAGGACCTCATGGTCCGATTACAACACAAAAGCAAAAATTAGATACGGCAGCGAAATAGAGGCAGCGGCATGTCATTTGCCACAGGCAACGACCGGAGCTAAGACCTAGTAAGCGCCATCAGTTCCTTCACCCTCCTGGTAGTACGCGTAAGGATCCTCTGGCTCTTCATTCCCATCAGCTGAAGGTTTGTGCGTATAGCAAGGGTGAGTACCAACCGTACTCAGCAAGCCAACACGGAATTGATGCATATGATAGGGCTATACAAGGAATGGCTGGAGTTCTTTTGCATAAAGCCAATTTTCACAATTCTTTTCACAAGCCTATCAACTAGCCAAATCAAGTTTTAGTTCCATAGTTCATTAATCCGGCGACGGTTCTGTCTACCATCAATTGTGACTCCAAGGATGGCTTCCCGCCTCCGATTCGTCATGATTTTCTGGGAATCCACCCTTCTCGCATCTCGAGAAGTTGATCCACCAATAATGAAATCATCATGCACACCCATCCCAGCAGCTTTAAGTTTAAAGTCTAGCCAAGCGAAAGTCTTGTCACGATGCTCGATATCCGCGAGCACGGCTATTCGAATAGATTGATTCACTCACACCTGCGTGGATGTACACTTTACCCGTACTCCGCGGCCCAACAAATGAGCTTACGTCTCAACACATGAGACGGTCACGGCAAAGCCTTTCGATAACCTCACTTTGCGCACCCGCTCCATGAACTTAAGCCCTCATGCACTCTAGCCATCATTTTCTAGCAGTGAGAGGAGTTCTGGCGCACCCGGGGTAAGGGAAAACTTCCTCAATCTTTAAGTTCAATTAATATCAATTTAATTCCACCATTCACAGCAAAGGCCGCAGCCTCATTCTCATCACATAAACCACATCATAGAGAACCATCTATGCAAGGATACTGCCTCCGCTCGGCTATCTAGTAAGCTAGGTCTATACCCATTCGAGAAGTACGTTTGTACTAGCTCGTTTCCCGGCTATCTCATGGCTCGGTCCTTAATTGACTAGGGTCGGCACTTGCCTTTCCGAATCCACCCAAATCATCCGGCCGCCCGCCTAAATCATTTGTATATCATTTTCAATTTTCATCATTCTCATAGCCATGTGGCGCTCATGTCTCCACAGGCCGTATTCCAACTACCTTCCCTAAGGTAGTTGCCCGAGCACAAAGCTTTCTTGTAAAATCATGAGTATGCAGGGATCTAGTACAAGCAAGGCTAAGCGTTTACGAAGTTAGCCTCCGGTCATATCACATCGAAGGTTACAAAGAATAAATTCTAGTGGTGATCAATGTCAAAGCAGGGTATATCAAGCATAGGTACTCGTTTGTGTATAGCATGCAATTTGTAATTTGAAATCAACATCATTTCACAGAGTAGGATCAATATGTTCAAAGAGTGTGATGACTTGCCTTGCTCGCACGCTTGAGGGGTGGTGTCTTCAACGGGGTCGATGCCGGTCTCTTCAGTGCTACCCGTACGTGCGAAGATCAATTGAATTCAATTAGAATTCAATAAAATACCGAAAGATCGAAAAGAACCATAAAAGCCATGAAAACGACTCCAAATGTTTAGCCTAAAATTCTTCTTGAGTTAGGACAAGGGTTGCTAGCAAAAACCCGAGTTTTGGTATCGAGCCGATGTCCTAGGGTTTTCGCAAGGACGACGATCGTAATTATTTGAGAAATTAGATTGGGAAATGTCGGAGGAATTCGTGCTCGAGGTTTTGAAGGTTTGAGCACAAAAGAGAAGCCCATTTAAATGGCGAGAAAGAATTAAACGAAATCCGGATTTAAAACGACGCGAAACGAAATTCGAAAAAGTCCGATTTCGATTTTCAAACTTTGCACCGAGAAAACATACAAGAAAATAATTTATTTTTCTCTTCGCACTATTCATTGGGCCTCAAGGTGTTCGACCGAGCCCTCCTCCTCCTCTGCTTCGGCCGGAGGTCGGCGCCGGCGCGAGGAAAGGGGCAGCGGCTCGGGGACTTACTAGTGGCGGCGGCAATGGCGAGGGAGAGGCGGCGGCGAACCGGTGGATAGCGGCGGCGGCGCGCCGGAGGGGCGAGGGGCCAAAGGGAGAGGGCGGTGTCACGTCCCGATTTTCGTTCGGATTAAAAATCGTTTAATAATTTATTTTCTAGAAATTAAATAAAATGAAAAGCATATTAATCAAGTGAAAGTATTAAGAAAATAAAAATTTCCTAAAATATTTTTCAAATATTTTTCAAATATTCTCCATGCCCTAAAATACTCTCTAAAATTTTTCGTGAAATTTTGGAGCTCGAAAATAATTATGGCTGGAAATATTTTTCAAATATTCTCCATGCCCTAAAATACTCTCTGAAATTTTTCGTGAAATTTTGGAGCTCGAAAAATAATTTTAATAATACAAAGAACATTTAAGTAATTATTTAAATAAATTAATTAATCAGTAAATAATCTGGTTGAATTTTTATTAAATACTTTGGATGTTCATATAATTTCAGGATTTTTCTTGGAATTATTTGAGTATTGGAAGTATAGATAAAAATTCAAGGAAATTTGGAAGGAAAAGTCTGCTTTGCCTCCCTGATGCTACAGTGTCATCTTCCTCTGTGTACTGTTCATCCGAACATCAAACTCTTTCCTCCCTTCACAAATCCCGTCGAATCACTTGCTCAAATACAAAATTGATTGAGGGAAATTAATCCTCACCTCTTCCTCTCCACTCCCCCATAATTCCCACCCAATCCCGCAATAATTCGTGGTGGATTTCGATTTTTGTTTCTTCACCGTTGAGCTCCACCATGGCCGGCCGATCTCCCTCCTCGGTGGTTTTCCCATCAATTAAATTGCGAAACTAGGTTCCTCTCCTCTTCCTCATCAATTCCCCCACGTTTCTCCCAATTATTAATGCTCTAATTCACCGGATTGAACTCCACTTTGAGTGGCCGCCATGAATAGCCGGCCGGCAAGCTCCCGGCCATTCCCTTCCCCGGCGCCCTTCCCCCTCCCTCCCCGGCCTATAAAAGGGAGCCCTCAGCACCCTCCTCACTCCCTCACACCACCTCGAGCTCCCTTGCTCTCCTCCATTCCTCCGCTCGGTTTCCTCTCTCCTCGGCGCGGCGAACTTCGGCCGCCCTCCCCTCGTCAAGCCGAGAAGCGCCGACCTTGCAACCATCTCCATCGGCCTCGTAGCCACCTCCTCTTCCCCGGCCTCACCTCCATTTCACCCGAAGACCGTTGTGCCGGCCTGCCCATCCACCTCACCGCCGCAACTCCGGTCGGCTTTTACTCCTCACCCGTGCGCCGGTTGGCTGCGCCATCGACACCTACGGTATCGCAGCATCGCCCTCCACCTCGGCCAAGGCTCGTTTTTGCCCGGAACACACTGAAACCCCGTTGCCCGTGGTGCCTCTCCCTCAGCCTTGACGGCGCCACTTCGGCAACCTCTGTCGCCTCACTGATGTGTCTCCTGACATCGTCGTCTCCTTCCTCGGCATTGCGGCATCATCCTCTTCCTCGTCCACCTCTCCCCGTCCTCGGATCGCGCGAGCTGCGTCCTTGTCGTCGCCGAGCGCGCGGTTTCCACTGCCGTCATGCGCTGCGCTGCCTCTTCTCGCTGTTGAGCACACGGTGAGCCGCCCCTCTGCCATCCTTGCCCCTGTCGTCATCCTACTCTTTTCCTTCCAAAAATAATTAAAAATTGCCTAATAAATCAATTTAATTTCCAGAATCTATTTAATGGTCCAAAACTTCTAAAATTCATATCTAATCCATACAAACTTGAAATTGGGCCATTCAAATTGTAAAATTCATCTAAAATTGAGCTCTACATGTTTGTTTACTTTTCTTGTATTGTTCATTTGGTTTTTATTAGGTTTTCCTTGTTTTGCGTGTCGGCGTGTAGACTTCGGAGGTTCGTGTTCGCGAGGAAAAGAAGTTTTGTTCAAAGGAGCAAGGCAAGTCATGTCATTTTGATCATATTGCTATCCGAGTTTACAAAATTATGTTTATTTAAATTATTGCATTTCGCTTTATTAAAATTCCCGTGTCTATCACTGTTTTATTTAGCCTTATCGATTCTCCTTGTTATAGCCCTATTACTTGTATTATTATGATCCTTGATAGCCCTAGGAAAAATAAAACTAGTGAGCACTTTATATATGTGGTACTCACTAGCAAACTTAGGAATATGCTTAGCCCGCTTGAATAGAAACAGTTAGATGTTTTCAATAATTAGACTAAGGAATAACTTGTAAATGATGAAGTTTTGGCTATTTAGCCGTGGCAATAAATGTCCTCTTCAAAATTCCCAAACATGTTTTTGGCTGGGCACGAGGTGCATGGTTTTGTTAGTCGCACCTCGGCCGTCATAAGGACCGGTCTTCGGGCCTCGTTGCAAAGCATTTCCGTACTACACACTGTCTAATGGGTAAGGCTTAACACGTCGACTAGTATGGTCGAAACAAAAAAGACACGGATAGGGATGGATGAAGCCCTAGGAAGGGTTGAAGCCCATGGGCCGACGTCTCGGCAAGTGAAGGCTCGTAACGAGTCGAGATGCGGGGGCATAGATCGCTCCGTCGACCTGTGGCACTGGCGGGGGAAGTCTATGTCGGTCTTCTTTGTTTAGGGCAGTACTAAGCGATGAGTTATGTCATGGCTTCCGTCCGTATGCCATGGTGGCATGTGGCATGTCGCAACACGTGAGGAAGACATGTCTCGGTGGGTAAAGATGTACACCTCGATCGAGTAAATCTATTCGAATAGCCGCGCCCTCGGTTATGGGCAAGCCGAGCAATGTACCCAAGTTAGAGTTTAATTCTGTTTAAAACCGAAAGATTTGGAGTTAGCACATGTTGGCTGAGTTAAGGCAAGATCGCGTTGGTGCGCGACTTGATAATAATTTGACTAGAGATAGGCTCGTGTTTATTAAAATGCCTTAAAATATTTAAATGCATGAAATGCTGGTTTTCTGCAAAATAACCCTATATATGAATTCTTTGTACTCCCTTGCATTATTTGCATTCTCCCGGCATGGCTTGTTGAGTACGGTGGTTGTACTCACCTTGCAATTCCTTCCCTCTTTCGAAGTGTAGTGCCCTCCGAGTCGAAGATGGTGTTAGAGGACCAAGGCTCGACCCCGCTTGAGTTTGCTCGTGGAGTGGAGCCGAAGCCCGCTAGGATCGTCCCCTTTCCGCTGCAGTTTTCTTCGAGTGCGGGGACTAAGTGCCTCTTCTGTAAGTATATTTATACGCTTTAATTTACGTTTGGATCTGTGTATTGATTTGTCATTTTGTGTACCCTGGCTGGTCCTGGACAGGGAATTAATACACAAAATAGTCTGGAAATTTGGGATAAATTTCTGGGCGTGACAAGTTGGTATCAGAGCCATCTCGACTGTAGGTTGAGCCAAATGGTCAAACACTAAGGACAAGTTTGTGAAAACCTTATTTCCGAAAATGTCTCTTCTATCCCTCCGGAGCTCTTTGCAAAGTAACTTGCCAAATTTCACTCTTTCCCCTCCACCTCTTTTAGATGTTGAACCTGGAGGACAAACCCAGTTGCTCGTCAACCGGTGGAAGTCAAGTCAAGCCTCAAGCTTCAAGCAAGAAGATCAAGCCAAGCCACCCCACGTCAGCGTTTCTCAAGGATCAAGCGAAGTCTTTCGGGAGCCTACCTAAACCCAATCTTCTCTGGAAGTGTAGTATCGATAGTTCCTAGGTCTTGTGTTGTTTGCTGTGTGTAGGTGTATGGTTTACATCAGTGGTGGGGATGTGAACATACTAGGTTGTTTGCCTAATCAACTTGAACAATAAAAGTTCACTCACATCAGATCAGTATTAAGTGGGTTAAGGTCTTACCTTTAGCAACCTCTCTTTTCCACCACTTTCATCTCGCAGCAGTTGGTTAGTGCCAAAGAGAATGAGGACAACAATAAGAACAACAAGACGTAGCAAGAGATGCAAGCTCGATGCAAGTTTGGGGTCAATATCAAAATCAAGGCCACTTACCCCAATGCAAGCACACTGTTACTCCCGCTAGTGTACCGCCAAGTTTCTAGAAGACGATGGCACCAATCCCGCCATCATGTTGGAAGGAAATGCATACCACCGACTATGATTACACCGAGCAAGGTCAGGATATAAGAAACAGTTCATGGGACATGAACGCCAGTGACATCACCGAAGATGAGATGAAGTGCTCAAGAAGGAAGGAAGGTTCGGTCAACTTATCATCAAGAGTTTTGGTATGCCTCGGTCAATCCAAAAGCAAAGCGCCTTGTCAACCGTTAGGTCCGATGGGAAAGTCACCGATAGGTATGGCAAGAGGAATTAGAGTCACCGTTACGTGGAACTTTCCATCGTCAACTGGATGTGGTGTTCTAAACCTTCCCGAATGAATGAGCACCCTCGTAATCTTATTTCTATGGACCGACAAAGAACCAAGTCTACGGATCAAAGTTCCAAAGAAAACAAAGAAGTTGATTATTCTCAAGGGTAGTAACCTCATCGCCACGATAGGCGAAAGCTCCACTACCTTGGTAAGGTGAACTTGAAGGAAATTTGGTCTACCTCGAAAGGTTCCGCTTGGAGGCTCAACCAGCAAGACGATTGGGGACCCCAAGGAGTCAACGCCGGTATTGGCGGTCACAACATCTCAAGCCGACACGTTAAGTTGTGAAGTACACCGAACTACTAGGTCAACAATCCAGTCTAAGCAAGCAAAGCAACTAAAAACATCCATAGTCAAGACAAGAGGCGATGAAATAGTTTCTTGGAGTTCTTGTCGTTCGAACTAGGAGCAGCCGAGAACATTCCAAATCTACTGATTAACTAAAGTCGCTAAAAGGTTTCAAGAAAACCCCATCAAGCTCCTATTCAATAGGGTCAATTCTTAAAGTACCGAAGTTGCCAACGTTAGTTGAGCGGTCCAAGGAAAGAAAGATGTTTCAACTCCTGCAATCAGATCAGGGTCAAAGCAAAGAGAATCAACCAGTGTGAGTCAGAAAGAAATTGCAAAAGTCAGCAGACTAACCCAACACCATCATACCCTTTTTCTTTCTAGCCCCGAATCTCGGACGAGATTCCTGTAAGGGGGTAGGTTTGTCACGTCCCGATTTTCGTTCGGGATTAAAAATCGTTTAATAATTTATTTTCTAGAAATTAAATAAAATAAAAAGCATATTAATCAAGTGAAAGTATTAAGAAAATAAAATTTTCCTTTAAAAATTATGGCTGGAAATATTTTTCAAATATTCTCCATGCCCTAAAGTACTCTCTGAAATTTTTCGTGAAATTTTGGAGCTCCAAAAATAATTTTAATAATACAAAGAACATTTAAGTAATTATTTAAATAAATTAATTAATCAGTAAATAATCTAGTTGAATTTTTATTAAATACTTTGAGTGTTCATATAATTTCAGGATTTTTCTTGGAATTATTTGAGTATTGGAAGTATAGATAAAAATTCAAGCTCCCGATGCTACAGTGTCATCTTCCTCTGTGTACTGTTCATCCGAACATCAAACTCTTTCCTCCCTTCACAAATCCCGTCGAATCACTTGCTCAAATACAAAATTGATTGAGGGAAATTAATCCTCACCTCTTCGTCTCCACTTCCCCCATAATGAAGGGTTACGCGGAGGCTACGCTAGCCGAAAACAAAAACTTTTAACCGCGCAAACCAGGAACACTTGCAAGTAAGCGCCGATAGATCGTTACCGATTGGAGTAGAGTGCAGCGGAATAGCCAATCGGGCAATCTGATCCGGAACAGTGTAGCCGATTCCGGAGACGCCGATTCGCCAATCAGCCAATTCGAGTCGTCCGGCCGCGCTCACGCCTCGCTCCGATGCGCCCGACCGCAGCCGATTCCACCACAGCCGATCGCTCCGATTGCAGCCGATCCGAAGCCGATCAAGAGCGCGCAACGTAGCAGCGCCTCTACCGGTATCCACACGTCCGAGGATAGAACGCCGTACACCCGTGTGCTAGCATGCGATGCAAGGCTAGGGTTTGGCTCGAAAGTGGGGAGGGTTTCCGTGGAGATTGATCTCGGCGACTTCGTTGCACGCGATGCAATTGACATGTAGCAGCTCTCCACCCCTCCCTCCTTTATATAGAGTTGTCCGACGGGACTAGTGGCCGATTAGGACTCTATTTTGAATCGGATCTCATCCGTATCTCATAGAGTTGACCGCCCACACGTCGTAAGCCCATAGGACTCTATCCGATCGGATCCCTATCCGATCGAGCCGTATCCGAGTCCAACTCGAATGCCCTGTTCTTATCCCCTTAAGCGTGCGACCCGTAGGTTCAGGTATACTCGGTTTCGGCTATAGTCTAACTTAGCCGATCGTCGGCTCGAGTCTAACTCAGCGACTGTCAATAGCGGCGCCTAGCAAGCACATATTGACACCATAGTATACAAGAATAATATTGGCTCGAACCTGTAATGTGTACACAAATCCCTTTGCCTCATGATACCGATTAGCTATAGGCAAGATGTGTGCCATCCCTTCAATAGCTTAACCATTCACTCGAACCGTATTGGATTATCCGCTCGTTGATTGACTCCTCAATCAACTTAGCATGGCCATGCATTTCCATAATCCATTACCTCGAGGGCCAGTAGATATCTCTCCAAAGGAGGGGCAAATTCCATCTTGATCACTCATATCCCACTCCATGTTTCATAGCAAACCCGAAAACTACCTTTATAACTACCCAGCATTACGAAATAGCGTTTGGTAGTCCCAAAGTAGGCTACTACACATGTTGAAATCCATGGTGATCTCAGGTCTAAGGACTTTGTACCAACACTACCCGAGACCAACTAATGGCACATTAATTCCCGTAGTGTCTCATGGTGGGTCTATCCAACAATGTGTTCTCCAACACATATGTCCATGTTTATTGATTTGGTATCTCCATACCCATGATCTATGAGACATGATCATCAATCAATAAACATGCCGATCTTAGAATCATATTTGTTCCAACAATATGACATATGATCGGGATCGTTTAGAAATAGATTCATACATAAAGAGTCTCATAAATAAGTCACGTACTTATTGATCAATACAAGATGTCTATTTCATGGAACCGAATAAAACTTTATTCATAAATACATAAACATTGACATGATATCCAACATCTCCATGTTGCCTCTAGGGCATATCACTAACAATCTCCCACTTGCACTAGAGTCAATCATGTAAGTATCTAATACCCATTGCTCTTGTGTGCGCCTCATGCTTCGGCCGAGGGAGAGGTTTTGTCGGCGGATCGGCTATGTTGAGATCCGTGTGCACTTTGCATATCTTGACATCACCTCCGTCCACAATCTCGCGGATGAGATGATATCGGCGAAGTATGTGTTTGGACTTCGATGTGACCTCGGCTCCTTGGCTTGCGCAATGGCTCCACTATTATCACAATAGAGAGACATTGGACCGCCGTACTAGTCATCACACCAAGCTCGAAACGAATTTCTTGATCCAAACAGCCTCCTTTGCAGCTTCCGAAGCAGCAATGTACTTGGCCTCCGTTGTAGAATCGCAAGTATCCCGCTTGGAACTCTTCCGCTGACTACGCCTCCGTTCGTGCGAACACGAACCTGCATTGCGATCTATAATCATCCTTGTCTGCTTGGAAGCTAGCATCGGTGTAACCACTTACAACGAGCTCTTCTTCACCTCCATAGACTAGGAACATATCCTTAGTTCTTCTCAAATACTTAAGGATATTCTTTACGGCAATCCAGCTGACCTTCACCGGATCTCGACGGTATCTCGCTCGTAGCACTCAAAGCGTACGAGACATCCGGGCGTGTACAAAGCATGGCATACATGATGGATCCAATTGCCGAAGCATATGGAACCATACCCATCTTATTCCGCTCATCATGTGTCCGAGGACACCGATTCTTGCTAAGATTAATGCCATGTGACATGGGCAAGAAACCTTTCTTGGAATCATGCATGTTGAACCTTTTCAACACCTTGTCAATGTATGTACTTTGGCTTAATCCAATTAGCCTCTTGGATCTATCTCTATAGATCCGAATGCCCAATATATATGCTGCCTCCCTAAGTCTTTCATGGAAAACTATTTTTCAATGAAGACTTGACGAATTCTAGCATAGGGATATCATTTCCAATCGCAATATGTCATCCACATATAAGATTAGAAATACAATTGCGCTCCCACCGACCTTTTTGTAAACACAGGCCTCTTCTTCATTTTTGATGAAACCAAACCCTTTGATTACTTCATCAAAACGAATATTCCAACTCCGAGATGCTTGCTTCAATCCATAAATGGATTTCGTAGCTTGCATATCTTTCCAGCGATTCTCGGATCGACAAAACCCCGAGGTTGTATCATGTATACATCCTCACTTAGGTTTCCATTTAGGAAAGCCGTTTTGACATCCATCTCGCCATATCTCATAATCGAAATATGCAGCAATCGCTAGGATAATCCGAATAGATTTAAGCATTGCGACGGGCGAGAAGGTTTCATCATAATCAACTCCTTGAATCTCGTTTAAAACCTTTCGCCACCAATCGTGCCTTATAGATGTGAACATTTCCATCCATATCGGCCTTTTCTTAAAAACCCATTTACACTCAATGGTTTTGACACCATCAGTGGATCAACCAAGTTCCAAACTTGATTGTCGTACATGGATTCTATTTCGGATTTCATGGCTCCAAGCCACTTGTTGGAATCGGGTCCCACCATCGCTTCCTCATAGGTCTTAGGTTCATCGTTGTCCAACAACAATATATCACATTGTTCCGCACTGTACTCTGTCAGTGCACGACGTGATCTTTCGCACTCCGTGGGCTTGGTGTATCTACAACCGGTGGCGCAACAATTTGCACCTCCCGTTGTGGTTCGTGGTCGCTGAAACATTTTTTCGGTGTTTCTTGAACTTCTTCAAGATGCACCCCCGCTCCCACTAACCCTTCTTTAAGGAAACTCTTTCTCCAAGAAGACACCGTGTCGGGCGACAAACACTTTGCCTTGTTCCCGATTATAAAAGTAATATCCCTTAGTTTCCTTAGGATATCCCACAAAGAAGCACTTGTCGATTTGGGTGTGAGCTTGTCGATCGTAAACGTTTTACATAAGCTTCGCATCCCCAAATTTTGAGAAAAGACAAACTAGGGGGTTGCCCGTCCATATCTCATATGGTGTCTTTTCAACCGAGTTAGATGGAACTCTATTTAGTGTGAGCGCAAATGCTTTCAAGAGCATATCCCCGTAAGGATAACGGAAGATCACTTTGGCTCATCATCGACCGCACCATGTCCAACAAGGTGCGATTTCTCCGTTCGGACACTCCGTTCCATTGCGGAGTTCTGGCGGAGTCAACCGTGGAACAATTCCACAATCTTTCGATGATTACCAAACTCTTGGCTCAAGTATTCCCTCCACGATCCGATCGTAGAAACTTGATTGTTTTCCCTAAATGATTCTCGTACTTCATTCTGGAATTCTTTGAACTTTTCAAAGGATTCGGACTTATGCCTCATTAAGTAGATATAACCATATCTACTAAAGTCATCGGTAAAGGTAATGAAGTATTGATAACCACCTCGGCCGTTGAGCTCATTGGTCCACATACATCGTATGTACGAGTGCCAATAAGTCACTTGCTCTCTCACTATGTCCCGTGAAAGGTGCCTTTGTCATCTTACCAAGTAAACAAGACTCACATGTCTCAAATGATTCAAAATCAAAAGAGTGAAGCAATCCATCCTTATGGAGCTTCTCCATGCGTTTCTTATTTATATGGCCTAAGCGACAATGCCGTATAAACGTGGGGTTTATATCATTAGAGAGTTGCCTTTCGTATTAATGTTATAGATGGGAGACGCTTCAAGATTCAAAACGTATAATCCATTCACCAATGGAGCATGAAAATAGAACATATCTCTAAGATATATTGAACAACCATTGTCCATTGATCTAAAATTATATCCTTCCGCTTGCAAACATGGAGCGGAAATAACATTTTGACATAGTGTTGGAACACAATAACAATTATTCAATTCCAAAACTAATCCCGAAGGTAGATGAAGTGGTATCGTGCCGACAAAGAATCGTAGCAACGCTTGCTCCATTGCCGACGCGCAGTTCACCTCGCCCCTTCTCAATCCTCTACTTCTTCTCATTCCCCGCAACGATTTGCAAATATGAGCTACCGATCCGGTATCAAATACCCAAGAGTCGTAGGTGAAGTAGCGAGATTAATGTCTATAACATTAATACCGGCGAAGTCGTACTTTGCTTCTTCTTGAGATCCTCCATGTACTTCTTGCAGTTCCTTTTCTAGTGGCCTGTCTCCTTGCAGTAGAAGCAAACGGCATCCGATGCCGCCGACCCTTCTTGCCCTTCTTTGCATTGGAGGCACTCGCGATCTCATCGGGAGTTAACTTCCTCTTGGTGCAAAGTTTCTTGACAGTGGTTTGCGCTTTGCCTTCGCATCATCATCACATGATGACCGTTTTCTGGATACTCTCCTCACTGCCTTTAGCATCCCATGCAATTCAGCCAAGGTTCTATCCATATTGTTCATGTGATAGTTTAATATGAATGGCTCAAGCTCGGAGGGAGCGACCGGAGAATCACATCGCAGCCAACTCTTGGCTAAGGGGAAAACCTAGTTTTTCCGGACTCTCGATATAGCCAATCATCTTTATCACATGCGGATCTGACAGATTCCCTCAACAAGCTCGCACGCAAACAAGGACTTTGAGGTGTTGAACCTCTCGGCCCGAGCTTGGTTCTCAAACATGCCACGCAGTCCCCGAATAATAGTGTGAGCATCGCTGCTCTCATATTGCTTCGAAGCTCGGGGGACATTGTAGCAAGCATGAGACAAGCTTATATCTAGGGCATCATTTGTGTGCTTCTCATAAGCCCTCCGTGCGCGTCAAAGGGCATTATTTGGCAAATCCTCGGGATAGGGTACTTCAAGAACGTACTCCTTACGCTCTTGCTTGAGAACAATTCTCAAGTTGCGATACCAATCCATAAAGTTTGTTCCATTTAATTTTTCCTTTTCGAGAATAGATCGCAAATTAAAGGTACGGGTGTAGTATTAGCCGCCATTTATTCTACAAATGTAAAAACAAAGTTTAGCACAATGTTTATGTTATGTCTTTTGTTAAACAATTTAACATAAGACTCCCATTACGTATTTTCCACCTTCCCTCTAGGCTACGTATTGGGTCAAGATCCACATGATAGTTAATTTTCTAGTGAGCTTTGGCATCACCGCTAGAAAATTAGTAACATCGGTAAGCAACTCCTTGCTAATCACATCTCTATGTGACTCTTGTTGTTGGTGTGGCATCTCCATGCCCCGGCCCCAACCTATGCCCCAAGGCCCAAAACTGTTTTGATAGCCTTGTTAAGTAAACCAAATGCTCCCGCCGTATATGTCCGACATATACCCCTCGTGTTATGATAGAGAATGGCACTCTGCTTTGGCGGACCCACCATTGACGAGCATAACGGTGACGGTGCAACATTTGGAAGGGCATCATTACTACTTAATTTTGTGAGGGATGCTATCCTATCAAACAAACATATCACATATATGAAAGCAGGTAGAATAGCATGAAATAGTATGGCCCCCTTCACATGGTGATCTCCATCTCCATGCCGGTGTAGGATCTCCATTTTCATCACCGTTCTTTCGAGTGCCGAATGCTTGATTTCTTCAAACTAAGCTACTACTATAGAAGCTCTAATTGAAGATTACATCGACTCGCAGTGTCGTGAAAGAATATTACAAGCATTGCACGTATGAAAGAATATTACAGGATTGCACATATGAAAGAATATTACATGCATCACATGCATCTCATACATACAATAGGGCCATACCATCTCAAAGCATTCTCTCGCAAAACAAGTTAGGCGTAGAAACGTTTTCTACTTATCGCGAGATACGACACCGAGACGACCTATAAGGGGGTACGCACACGGCGGTCCCGCTACCACACGAAATTCATAGATCCAATCTATGAATTCGCTTACTGAAACCATGTCGGCATAATCATATTATGCCGTCCCGATACACTATCAAGGGAGATGGTTTGCGTAGGCGCGAGGCAGCTAACAAGATCGGACTACGAGATAGCTTCGGCATAATCACATTATACCGTTCCGATACACTATCAAGGAACACTATCTCGAACCCAACTCAAACCGAGTTATATGGAAATTGCTTCGACGTAATCACATTACGCCGTTCCGATACACTATCAAGGAACGCAATTACCATTAACTCTCCTCAACGATCCCGTAAAATCGATTGATCTAATCAACCCGTGTGCAAAACTTGTTCCGATCCAATCTAAAACCCGAACTAAGCAAGATTAGCTCGATACCACCGAAGGGTTACGCGGAGGCTACGCTAGCCGAAAACAAAAACTTTTAACCGCGCAAACCAGAACACTTGCAAGTAAGGGCCAATAGATCGTTACCGATTGAGTAGAGTGCAGCGAATAGCCAATCGTGGCAATCCGATCCAAGTGTAGCCGATTCCCGGAGACAACCGATTCGCCAATCAGCCGATTCAAGTCGTCCGGCCGCGCTTCACGCTCGCTCCGATGCGCCCGACCGCAGCCGATTCCACCACAGCCGATCGCTCCGATTGCAGCCGATCCGAAGCCGATCACGAGCGCGCAACGTAGCAGCCGCTCTACCGGTATCCACACGTCCGGGGACGTAACGCCGTACACCCGTGTGCTAGCACGCGATGCAAGGCTAGGGTTTGGCTCGAAAGTGGGAGGGTTTCCGTGGAGATTGATCTCGGCGACTTCGTTGCACGCGATGCAATTGACATGTAGCAGCTCTCCACCCCTCCCTCCTTTATATAGAGTTGGCCGATCGGGACTAGTGGCCGATTAGGACTCTATTTTGAATCGGATCTCATCCGTATCTCATAGAGTTGACCGCCCACACGTCGTAAGCCCATAGGACTCTATCCGATCGGATCCCTATCCGATCGAGCCGTATCCGAGTCCAACTCGAATGCCCGTTCTTATCCCCTTAAGCATGCGACCCGTAGGTTCAGGTATACTCGGTTTCGGCTATAGTCTAACTTAGCCGATCGTCGGCTCGAGTCTAACTCAGCCGACTGTCAACAGCGGCGCCTAGCAAGACATATTGACACCATAGTATACAAGAATAATATCGGCTCGAACCTCGTAATGTGTACACAAATCCCTTTGCCTCATGATACCGCTTAAGCTATAGGCAAGATGTGTGCCATCCCTTCAATAGCTTAACCATTCACTCGAACCGTATTGGATTATCCGTCCGTTGATTGACTCCTCAATCAACTTAGCATGGCCATGCATTTCCATAATCCATTACCTCGAGGGCCCAGAGATATCTCTCCAAAGGAGGGGCAAATTCCATCTTGATCACTCATATCCCACTCCATGTTTCATAGCAAACCCGAAAACTACCTTTATAACTACCCAAGCATGGAATAGCGTTTGGTAGTCCCAAAGTAGGCTACTACACATGTTGAAATCCATGGTGATCTCAGTGTCTAAGGACTTTGTACCAACACTACCCGAGACCAACTAATGGCACATTAATTCCCGTAGTGTCTCATGGTGGGTCTATCCAACAATGTGTTCTCCAACACATATGTCCATGTTTATTGATTTGGTATCTCCATACCCATGATCTATGAGACATGATCATCAATCAATAAACATGCCGATCTTAGAATCATATTTGTTCCAACAATATGACATATGATCGGATCGTTTAGAAATAGATTCATACATAAAGAGTCTCATAATTAAGTCACGTACTTATTGATCAATACAAGATGTCTATTTCATGGAACCGAATAAAACTTTATTCATAAATACATAAACATTGACATGATATCCAACATATCCATGTTGCCTCTAGGGCATATCACTAACACATAATTCCCCACCCAATCCCGCAATAATTCGTGGTGGATTTCGATTTTTTTCTTCACCGTTGAGCTCCACCATGGCCGGCCGATCTCCCTCCTCGTGGTTTTCCCATCAATTAAATTGCGAAAATCGGTTCCTCTCCTCTTCCTCATCAATTCCCCCACGTTTCTCCCAATTATTAATGCTCTAATTCGCCGGATTGAACTCCACTTTGAGTGGCCGCCATGAATAGCCGGCCGGCAAGCTCCCGGCCATTCCCTTCCCCGGCGCCCTTCCCCTCCCTCCCCGGCCTATAAAAGGGAGCCCTCAGCACCCTCCTCACTCCCTCACACCACCTCGAGCTCCCTTGCGCTCCCTCCATTCCTCCGCTCGGTTTCCTCTCTCCTCGGCGCCGGCGAACTCGGCCGCCCCTCCCGTCAAGCCGAGAAGCGCGCACCTTGCAACCATCTCCATCGGCCTCGCAGCCACCTCCTCTTCCCCGGCCTCACCTCCATTTCACCCGGAGACCGTTGTGCCGGCCGCCCATCCACCTCACCGCCGCAACTCCGGCCGGCTTTACTCCTCACCCGTGCGCCGGTTGGCTGCGCCATCGACACCTACGGTATCGCAGCATCGCCCTCCACCTCGGCCAAGGCCCGTTTTTGCCCGGAACACACCGAAACCCCGTTGCCCGTGGTGCCTCTCCTCGCCCTTGCCGGCGCCACTTCGGCAACCCTCGCCGCCTCACCGATGTGTCTCCCGACATCGTCGTCTCCTTCCTCGGCATTGCGGCATCATCCTCTTCCTCGTCCACCGCTCCCCGTCCTCGGATCGCCGCGAGCTCGCCGTCCTTGTCGTCGCCGAGCGCCGGTTCCTCGCCGTCATGCGCCGCGCCGCTCTTCTCGCCGTTGAGCACACGGTGAGCCGCCCCTCGCCATCCTTGCCCCCGTCGTCATCCTACTCTTTTCCTTCCAAAAATAATTAAAAATTGCCTAATAAATCAATTTAATTTCCGAATCTATTTAATGGTCCAAAACTTCTAAAATTCATATCTAATCCATACAAACTTGAAATTGGGCCATTCAAATTGTAAAATTCATCTAAAATTGAGCTCTACATGTTTGTTTACTTTTCTTGTATTGTTCATTTGGTTTTTATTAGGGTTTTCCTTGTTTTGCGTGTCAGCGTGTAGACTTCGAAGGTTCATGTTCGCGAGGAAAAGAAGTTTTGTTCAAAGGAGCAAGGCAAGTCATGTCATTTTGATCATATTGCTATCCGAGTTTACAAAATTATGTTTATTTAAATTATTGCATTTCGCTTTATTAAAATTCCCGTGTCTATCACTGTTTTATTTAGCCTTATCGATTCTCCTTGTTATAGCCCTATTACTTGTATTATTATGATCCTTGATAGCCCTAGGAAAAATAAAACTAGTGAGCACTTTATATATGTGGTACTCACTAGCAAACTTAGGAATATGCTTAGCCCTGCTTGAATAGAAACAGTTAGATGTTTTCAATAATTAGACTAAGGAATAACTTGTAAATGATGAAGTTTTGGCTATTTAGCCGTGGCAATAAATGTCCTCTTCAAAATTCCCAAACATGTTTTTGGCTAGGCACGAGGTGCATGGTTTTGTTAGTCGCACCTCGGCCGTCATAAGGACCGATCTTCGGGCCTCTGTTGCAAAGCATTTCCGTACTACCACCTGTCTAATGGGTAAGGCTTAACACGTCGACTAGTACGGTCAGAAACAAAAAAAGACACGGATAGGGATGGATGAAGCCCTAGGAAGGGTTGAAGCCCATGGGCCGACGTCTCTGGCAAGTGAAGGCTCAGAACGAGTCGAGATGCCTGGGGGCATAGACTGTCTGCTCGACCCAGGGCACCTGGCGGGGGAAGTCTATGTCGGTCTTCTTTGTTTAGGGCAGTACTAAGCGATGAGTTATGTCATGGCTTCCGTCCGTATGCCATGGTGGCATGTGGCACGTCGAACACGTGAGGAAGACATGTCCGGTGGGTAAAGATGTACACTCTCGATCGAGTAAATCTATTCGAATAGCCGCGCCTCGGTTATGGGCAAGCCGAGCAATGTACCCAAGTTAGAGTTTAATTCGTTTAAAACCGAAAGATTTGGAGTTAGCACATGTTGGCCTGAGTTAAGGCAAGATCGCGTTGGTGCGCGACTTGATAATAATTTGACTAGAGATAGGCTCGTGTTTATTAAAATGCCTTAAAATATTTAAATGCATGAAATGCTGGTTTTCTGCAAAATAACCCTATATATGAATTCTTTGTACTCCCTTGCATTATTTGCATTCTCCCGCATGGCTTGTTGAGTACGGTGGTTGTACTCAGCCTTGCAATTCCTTCCCTCTTTCGAAGTGTAGTGCCTCCGAGTCGAAGATGGTGTTAGAGGACCAAGGCTCGACCCCGCTGAGTTTGCTCGTGGAGTGGAGCCGAAGCCCGCTAGGATCGTCCCCTTTTCCGCCGCAGTTTCTTCGAGTGCGGGACTAAGTGCCTCTTCGTAAGTATATTTATACGCTTTAATTTACGTTTGGATCTCGTGTATTGATTTGTCATTTTGTGTACCCCGGCGGTCCCGGACAGGGAATTAATACACAAAATAGTCCGGAAATTTGGGATAAATTTTCGGCGTGACAGCGGCTAGGGACGCGAGGGCGCTGGGAGGGGAAGAAAGAGGCGGCGACGGTGTGGGAGAAAATGGAGGGCTCCGGCCTATTTATAGGCGCGGTGGAGAGAGAGAAAACGGAGAGAGAAAGGGGGGCCGGCGCGGCGGCACGCGGTGGCGCGAGAAGCGGGCCGGGCGCGCGGACGCGGTGCGCACGGGGCCGGGAGAGCGCGGCGACACTTGGCGAGAGCGCGGCGGGGTCCGGCACGGCGCGGGCACGCGAGGGCGCGGTCGCGGCGGGCGGCGCGGCAGCTGTGCACGTGTGGCGGCGCGGTCGCGGGCGCGGTGTGCGGGCTGCACGGCCGAGCGCGGCGCGCGGGCGCGGCGGCGTGGCGCGCGCGGGTCGCGCGGCGGGCGCGCGCGGGGTCCGGCGGGCGGCGCGCGCGAGGGCAGGGCCGGCGCCGCGCGAGCGCAGCGCGGCGCGTGGCGAGCGCGCGCGGCGGGCCGGCACGGCGTCGAACACTGGCACAATATGAACAGTGAAATTTTTATTTTTCCCGATTTTCCATTTTAATTTCCCATTTTCTATTTTCCTTTCTTCTAAAAATTCCAAAATAAATTCCTATAATTCAAAAATAATTTTTAATATAATATTTCCAACTTTTCTCCACTTTTATTTTCCCACATTATTTTTCATATTTATTTATTTAAAATCCCTCTTTTCTAATTTCAATATTCCTCCTCTTTATTTTTCCGAAATTTTCCTGATTTCGAGTACGACTCCGAATTTTTTATTATTTATTTGTGTCCTAATTTATCTTCTCCCAACCACAATTTCTATTTTACATCACCCAAATCACGTTTTCATAAATCCGCGCTTTCTCCGATTTCTTTAAAAATCCCTGATATGGACTTTCGCATCTTTCATTTCAACAACTCCAAATCATTCAAAACACCAAAAGAAAAATTGACCACGACTAAATTTATGCAACCGAGCCGGCAAATAAGAAGCAACAAACCCGAGAAAGAAGGAACAAGCGAAGGTTTTTGAAAGTTCCGATTTTTATGTTCCGATTTCAGTTTCTTCGATTTTCAGATGTTACAAACCTACCCCCTAACAATAAATCTCGTCCCCGAGATTTCTTACCGTTGCCGAGTAGGTGTGGGTATTCCGTCATCAGGAACTCTTCGCTCTCCCAGGTAGCCTCTTCTTCCGTGTGATTGCTCCATTGTACTTGTACATGCGCCATGACTTGGTCCGCGTCTTCTTTTCGCCTCGTCCAAGATCTTGATTGGATGCTCCGGTAGGTAAGATCACTGTGGACATGGATGGTTTCTAAAGGAGTTTGCTCTTCGGCACCCACGACATTTCTTCAACTGCGACACGTGGAATACCGGGTGGACATCGGAGAGATTCTCGGGCAGCTCCAGCTGGTAGGCCACTTCACCTCTCCTAGCGTTTATCAAGAATGGGCCCACGTATCTTGGTGCGAGTTTTCCTTTGACCTTGAACCTCTGAGTTCCCCGTAGTGGTGAGACCTTTAGATACACGTAGTCACCTTCTTTAAATTCTAATTCTCTTCGTCGGGTATCCACGTAGCTCTTTTGTCGTGATTGAGCAGCTTGTAATCGGTCCGGATCGGCGAACCTTTTCCTCGGCCTCTTTGATTATGTCGCCCGAATACGCTCGTTCACCGGTTTCGACCACATTAATGGGGTTCGGCATCGGCGACCAAATAGAGCTTCGTTAGGTGACATCTTCGATCGGCTTGATAGCTATTGTTGTAGGAGAACTCGGCGTACGGCAAACATTTCTCCCAATCCTTGGTGAAATCCAACACACAGCTCTCGCATATCTTCTAGTACTTGATTCGTCCTTTCGCCCGTCCGTCCGTGGGTGGTAAGCGGTGCAAGGCGAGGTGACTTCCGAGTGCCTCGTGGACTTTGCTCCAAAAATGAGACGTGAATTGGGTACCACGATCCGATATAATTCTCTTTGGTACACCATGGAGACATACAATCCTACTCATGTATAGTTCCGCTAGCTTGGCACCGTTGTAGTTAGTTTTTACGGGAATAAATCGGCGGTCTTGGTGAGCCGATCTACTATTACCCAAATGGAATCGTAACCGCGCAGCTTTGGGTAGTCCAACTATGAAATCCATGCCTATCTCGTCCCATTTCCATTCGGGAATCTTGAGCGGCGCAGTAAGCTCCGCCGGTCGTTGATGCTCGCTTTTACCCTTTGGCATACATCGCACACGGCTACGTATTCGGCTACATCTCTCTTAATATTGGGCCACCAGTATTCTCCCTTCAAATCCCGGTACATTTTCGTGCTTCCCGGATGTAACGAATATGCCGATTCGTGTGCTTCTTTTAAAATCAACCCTCTCAATCCGCCTTGTTCAGGTACGCAGATCCTTCTTTTGTACCACAGGGTTCCTTTGTCGTCTACCGAAAATTCCTTAGCGCGTCCACTGGCCATGCGTTCTTTGATTTCCTGGGTTTCCACATTTCCTTTTTGGGCTTCTTCTATTTGAGTCCTCAGAAGGGGTTGGATTTCCAGTGAGTTCACTTCTCCGTGAGGAATCAGGTGCAGATTAAGTCGAGCCATTTCTTCTTGGAGCTCACTGGCCATACCTTCCAATCCCATATGGTTGCATTGGGCTTTGCGGCTTAGTGCATCGGCCACTACATTTGCCTTGCCGGGATGGTAATGGATTCCTAGATCGTAATCTTTGATCAACTCCAACCATCGTCTCTGTCGTAGGTTGAGATCAGGCTGAGTAAAGAAGTATTTCAAGCTCTTGTGATCAGTATACACATCACAGTGGTTCCCGATCAGGTCGTGTCTCCAGATCTTCAACGCGTGAACGACCGCGGCTAATTCCAGGTCGTGTGTGGGATAATTCTCCTCGTGGGGTCATAACTGTCGTGAGGCATATGCTATGACCTTCCCATCCTGCATTAACACGCCTTCTAGTCCTTGCCGAGACGCATCACAGTACATCACGAAATCCTTCCGGTTGTCAGGTAAGGTCAAGATTGGGGCGGTGGTTAACTTTTCTTTTAGTTGGTCGAAGGCTTTTTGACACTTCTTGTTCCATTCAAACTTCTTTTCCTTCTTCAGAAGTTGAGTCATAGGTCGGGCTATGGTGGAAAACCCTTCGATGAACCTTCGGTTATACCCAGCCAAGCCCAGGAAACTCCGAACTTCCGTCACTGACTTGGGTGCCTTCCATTCCGTGACAGCTTCGACCTTGGCGGGGTCTACCGCTACTCCTCCGACTGATACCACGTGGCCAAGAAAAGCAACTTCCTTGAGCTAGAACTCGCATTTGCTAAATTTTGCATACAGCTGGTGCTCTCGCAGTTTTTCCAGTACCAGTCGTAGATGCTCCGCATGCTCCTCATCGTCCTTGGAGTAGATAAGTATATTGTCGATAAATACCACTACGAATTTATCCAAGTATTCCATGAATACCTTGTTCATCAGATTCATAAAATACGCCGGGGCATTGGTCAATCCAAAGGACATTACCGTGAACTCGTATAAGCCGTAACGTGTAGAGAACGCCGTTTTAGGAATATCTCCAGCTCTAATCTTCAACTGATGATATCCCGACCGAAGATCAATCTTTGAAAAGACTTGCGCACCCTTAAGTTGATCGAACAGGTCATCGATTCGAGGTAGTGGGTACTTGTTTTTAATAGTCACTTCATTCAACGATCGGTAGTCCACGCACATCGTCATACTCCCATCCTTCTTCTTGACGAAGAGTACTGGGGCTCCCCAAGGAGAAGAACTGGGGTGTACAAATCCCTTCTCTTGTAGTTCTTGGATTTTCTTCTTGAGTTCCTCTAACTCGTTGGCCGGCATTCGATAAGGTCTTTTGGATATGGGGGCAGTACCAGGCATTAGGTCGATGATAAACTCTATGTCGCGATCCGGGGGCATTCCGGGCAATTCCTCGGGAAACACGCCCGGGTATTCTTGTACTACTGGCATCCCGCCTAGAGGTAGCATGGTGAATACTCCCGCAGCTTGCTCGCATAACTTCGGGTTTTGGTCCATAGTTATACTCGTTGGTGATCCCCATGGGGTGGATACCGTGACTTCCCTTCGACTGCAGTCTATGATCCCATTATTCTTGGTCAACCAATCCAATCCCGAGTATGACATCAATGGTTTGGGGTGATAGCACCATAAGGTTTGAAAGAAACACCACGTCCCTAATCCGTATGGGCACATTGATGCAAGCATGGGGTACGGTTATGTTTCCCCCAGGTGAGTGTACCAACATAGGCCTCTTAAGTGCTACTTGGTGTAGGTGGTGTTGTTTGCTTACTTGGGAAGATATGAACGAATGCGAGGCTCCAGAATCAAATAAAACTTTAACTGGGGTAGAGTTGATAGAGAACATACCCATTAGTACGCTCTCGTCCTCCTGAGCTTCTTCAGCCCGTACATGATTCACCTGGCCACGTCGAAACCCGGTGGCAGCCTCGTTGGGTTGCGGGGTCCTGAATGGACCACGTCCCGCGCAGCAGGGGTGGGGTTCCTCTGACGGGCGTTGCATTGGCGCCGGTGCGCACAGAGTGTTGCGTGGTTTGGGGCACTGTTGGAGTAGTGCCCGAATTCTCCACAATTGAAGCACTCACATTCCTTCTTCCCGGAGCGGCTAGGGTTGGCGTCGGTGTACGAAACTGAGGTGTAGCTGGCCGGCTGACATGGTCGGGAGCGGGGGAACGACCGGCTGCCGGAACGTTTGGCTTCCATCCAGACGGGGTGGCTCCCTTGGGACGTTGTGGTGCTCCCCGAAATGGGCGGGCCATAGCGAGCCTCCTTTTGCGTTTATTTTCTACCATCTTTTGGTCGTGTTCAAGCCGTACGACCTTGTTGATGAGGCTTTGGAAACCGGTGTGGTCCCGTCCGATCATCGGTCCTCTCACTCATCGTTTAGTCCCTCGATAAATTTATCCATCTTCTCTTCCTCGTCGCTAGGTCACTTGTGGCGTAACGGGCAAGCTGGGTGAACTTGTTCGGTACTCTTGTACCGAGGTGTTTCCTTGACGCAGCTCTGCGGAACTCATTTTTCTTCATCCTCATAACCGCATGGCACGAAATTCTCACTAACGCAGCCGTGAATTCTTCCCATGTCGGTTCTCGGCATCTTCAGCTCGCGTTTCCTTGTAGGTGTCCCACCATCACTTGCGGGACCCTCTAGCTGGTTAGGGGCGAAAATAACTCTATCTGCTTCTCGAACTCGAACGAGAGTTAGCTTTTTCTCGATCACCCTCAGCCAGTCCTCAGCATCCATGGGTTCTTCGGCCGTGGAGAAGGTCGGTGGCTTAGCTCACATGAACTCTCCTAAACTTGATCCTCCTCGACTTCCCGGTTGTTGGCAATTGCTTGGAGCAGCTTGGGTTTGTAAAGCCATAACCTCCGCCGAGTGGAGGGGTTGGGCTCCGGCGGGTTCTCGTTGGTTGCTCTGCGGCTCGCGGCGATGCGCCATCTGAAGAAGATAGATGAATTAAGAGATCAGACCTGTTAAGGTCATGGTCCCTAGGGAATTTTTCTTCAAGTTGTTTTTAAATGATCTTCAACAAGCATGGTAAAATAATAAGCTCATTAATTAGGATACCACAAAGCGATACTTAGGTCCATCATATTACATCAAAGGGTACATGATCGTACATGCACACCCTCAAGCCATGATACAACAACTACATCGTCTTACTGCATTAACTATTTAAGGGGGAATAGAGTGTGGTCCTTGCTGCCGAACCGTCCCGAGTGAGATCCAGCTGGGGTGGTTCTCCCGCCTAATCGTCCAACCATCCGCAGGAGCCAGGCGCATGGAGGGGGTGATCCTCTGCTGAAGCAAATCAGAGTCCCCATGGCTCGGAGGTGGTGGCCTCGGAGTCATGCCGAATCTTCCTGCTCGGTGGCCGTGTACTCTTGCGAGCGGTCTGGCGGGTGAGGGGACCTCCAGTGTGAGTCAGGCGACGAGTGGGAGCTTCCTCCTCCATTGGATCGGTGTCGCTGGACTCCCATTTGACCTCCATAGGTTCCGCCTCAGACTCCGAATCGGTGTGGATCGGATGGGGTTCTCCTCTCCCGATCCAGCTCGGATGGCACCGCTACGGAGCTCGAGGTGGGTCCCATGGACGTGGCAGCGGTGGGGTCTATCGTACGGCGCAGCTCGTGCTCAACATAAAGCTTGCTCCATCATGGCTTGAAAGGTATCCAAGCATGCTGGAGTCATAAGGTAGTAGTGGTCGGGCACAGGAGCAAGAGGTGTTGGTACAATCTTGGTGGAAGTACCTGCAGTGTGGACAGGGCGGTTGCGCAGCTGCTCCTCCAGCTGGTCGACTTGCTGCTTGCTCTTCCTGAGCTGCTCCTCCAGCTCTACCGTGGCTTCCCACGTGCCATGTAGTGGTCCGAGAGTTGCTCATATTGGGCACCGTTGGCTTGCAATGAGTCTCGCAGCATGTTGATCTCGATCCCCACGCCCGGTGGCTCTCGACCGATCATTGAGGCGTGCCTCGCCGGTCGTTGATCTCAAGCAAGGCCACTTCGTAGCGCCATCTCGCCGTCTCCGCCCAACGTGATAGACGTGTGACCATAGGGTTGTAGCAGCAGGGGGTGGCTTCCACGGTGCAAACTGGGTTGCCTTCCTTGCGATAGGGATGGTGCACGAACTCTGTCACTGTAAGTTCAGCACGATGTATCGCATTAAGGCGAAGAAATGCTTCGCGGGCCGCATCTTGGATGGCTGCTTCCGCTAAATCCCGATGATAGCGGGTGTGAAAGCAGAAAGATGTTTCACTTCCCATGCGGGCTTCCACGGAAACGGCCGTCTCCCATGCCGGATATCCTTCGGAGCCATGCCTTTTGATTTGGTAGGTGGGTGGTTCCGGATATCTTAAACACCATAGCGTGGATCGAAGCCGTGCCACAAACCCCTCGTCTTGTGGGATGGTGATCTCCCGTGCTCCGTCATGGTTCGACATCTCGCTTTTGAAGGCAACTTAGGGTTAGAGGGAGAGAGTTATCATTATAACTATTTGGTAAAGAAAAGGAAATACAGATGTAGAAAAGATATATTGGTATTTTCGAAATAATAGTTTGGAAATGATCCTACGTAGGGATACTTCCCTTTAGCCAACTAATCGGGGTAGGGTGCCATTTGGTCTTATCCTACGGTCGCATGGCTCTGATACCAGCTCTGTGGACCCCCGTTTTTGGAATGGGAATCTTTCGTGTTCTTGGTACCATTTCTCTGGATCGAGTAGTTGGTACACACGAAAATACAGTACTGAATAATCAGGTGCACATGCATGAATAGTCTTATAGCGACATTATTACAACCATAGGCCCGAAGGCAATGTTCAACACACAGGACCTCATGGTCCGATTACAACACAAAAGCAAAAATTAGATACGGCAGCGGAATAGAGGTAGCAGCATATCATTTGCCACAGGCAACGACCGGAGCTAAGACCTAGTAAGCGCCATCAGTTCCTTCACCCTCCTGGTAGTACGCGTAAGGATCCTCCGGCTCTTCATTCCCATCAGCTAAAGGTTTGTGCGTATAGCAAGGGTGCGTACCAACCGTACTCAGCAAGCCAACACGGAATTGATGCATATGATAGGGCTATACAAGGAATGGCTGGAGTTCTTTTGCATAAAGCCAATTTTCACAATTCTTTTCACAAGCCTATCAACTAGCCAAATCAAGTTTTAGTTCCATAGTTCATTAATCCGGCGACGGTCTGTCTACCATCCATCGTGACTCCAAGGATGGCTTCCCGCCTCCGATTCGTCATGATTTTCTGGGGAATCCACCCCTTCTCCCAGCAGTTTTAAGTTTAAAGTCTAGCCAAGCGAAAGTCTTGTCACGATGCTCGATATCCGCGAGCATGGCTATTCGAATAGATTGATTCACTCACACTGCAGTGGATGTACACTTTACCCGTACTCCGCGACAGCCCAACAAATGAGCCTACATCTCAACACATGAGACGGTTATGGCAAAGCCTTTCGATAACCTCACTTTGGCAGTACCCGCTCCATGAACTTAAGCCCTCATGCACTCTAGCCGTCATTTTCTAGCAGTGAGAGGAGTTCTGGCGCACCCGGGGTAAGGGAAAACTTCCTCAATCTTTAAGTTCAATTAATATCAATTTAATTCCACCATTCACAGCAAAGGCCGCAGCCTCATTCTCATCACATAAACCACATCATAGCGAACCATCTATGCGAGGATACTGCCTCCGCTTGGCTATCTAGTCAGCTAGGTCTATACCCATTCGAGAAGTACGGTTGTACTAGCTCGTTTCCCGGCTATCTCATGGCTCGGTCCTTAATTGACCAGGGTCGGCACTTGCCTTTTCCGGAATCCACCCAAATCATCCGGCCGCCCCAGTCTAAATCATTTGGATATCATTTTCAATTTTCATCATTCTCATGGCCATGTGGCGCTCATGTCTCCACAGGCCGTATTCCAACTACCTTCCCTAAGGTAGTTGCCCGAGCACAAAGCTTTCTTGTAAAATCATGAGTATGCAGGGATCTAGTACAAGCAAGGCTAAGCAGTTTTACCGAAGTTAGCCTCCGGTCATATCACATCGAAGGTTACAAAGAATAAATTCTAGTGGTGATCAATGTCAAAGCAGGGTATATCAAGCATAGGTACTCGTTTGTGTATAGCATGCAATTTGTAATTTGAAATCAACATCATTTCACAGAGTAGGATCAATATGTTCAAAGAGTGTGATGACTTGCCTTGCTCGCACGCTTGAGGGGTGGTGTCTTTAACGGGGTCGATGCCGGTCTCTTCAGGTGCTACCCGTACGTGCGAAAGATCAATTGAATTCAATTAGAATTCAATAAAATACCGAAAGATCGAAAAGAACCATAAAAGCCATGAAAACGACTCCAAATGTTTAGCCTAAAATTCTTCTTGAGTTAGGACAAGGGTTGCTAGGAAAAACCCGAGTTTTGGTATCGAGCCGATGTCCTAGGGTTTTCGCAAGGACGACGATCGTAATTATTTGAGAAATTAGATTGGGAAATGTCAGTGGAGGAATTCGTGCTCGAGGTTTTGAAGGTTTGAGCACAAACGAGAAGCCCATTTAAATGGCGAGAAAGAATTAAACGAAATCCGGATTTAAAAACGACGCGAAACGAAATTCGAAAAGTCCGATTTCGATTTTCAAACTTTGCACCGAGAAAACATACACGAAAATAATTTATTTTTGCCCAAAATTTTACTCAAGTCTTCCCAAAATATTTTTCCAAATTTTCCAAAATTTTTCCTAATTTTTCCCTATTTTTCTTTTTCTCTTTTTCTTTTTTTCTTTTCTTTTTTTTCTCTTCGCACTATTCATTAGGCCTCAAGGTGTTCGACCGAGCCCTCCTCCTCCTCCGCTCGGCCGGAGGCCGGCGCCGCGCGAGGAAAGGGGCAGCGGCTCGGGACTTACCGTGGCGGCGGCAATGGCGAGGAGAGGCGGCGGTGCACCGGTGGATAGCGGCGGCGGCGGCGCGAGGGGGCGGGGGCCGGGAAGGGAGAGGGCGGCTGGGACGGCGAGGGCGCTGGGAGGGAAGAAAGAGGCGGCGATGGTGTGGGAGAAAATGGAGGGCTCCGCCTATTTATGGCGCGGCGGAGAGAGAAAACGGGAGAGAAAGGGGGCGGCGCGGCGCGCCACGCGGTGGCGCGAGAAGCGGGCGAGCGCGCGACGCGGGTGCGCACGGGGCCGGGAGAGCGCGGCGGGGTCCGGCACGGCGCGGCCCGCGAGGGCGTGGTCGCGGCAGGCGGGCGGCGCAGCGGCGCACGCGTGGCGGCGCGGCGCGGCCGTGTGCGGGCTGCAAGGCCGAGGCGGCGCGCGGGCGCGGCGCGGCGCGTGGCGCGCGGCGCAGAGCGCTGCGGTGGTAGGGCGCGGCGCGGCGCGTGGCGCGCGCGCGGCGGGCCGTACGGCGTCGAACACTGGCGCAATATGAACAGTGAAATTTTTTATTTTTCCGGATTTTCCATTTTAATTTCCCATTTTCTATTTTCCTTTCTTCTAAAAAATCCAAAATAAATTCCTATAATTCAAAAAATAATTTTTAATATAATATTTCTAACTTTTCTCCACTTTTATTTTCCCACATTATTTTTCATATTTATTTATTTAAAATCCCTCTTTTCTAATTTCAATATTCCTCCTCTTTATTTTTCCAAAATTTTCCTGGATTTCGAGTACGACTCCCGAATTTTTTTATTATTTATTTGTGTCCTAATTTATCTTCTCCCAACCACAATTTCTATTTTACATCACCCAAATCGCGTTTTCATAAATCCGCGCTTTCTCCGATTTCTTTAAAAATCCCGGATACGGACTTTCGCATCTTTCATTTCGACAACTCCAAATCATTCAAAACACCGAAAGGAAAATTGACCACGACTAAATTTATGCAACTGAGCTGGCAAATAAGAAGCAACAAACCCGAGAAAGAAGCAACAAGCGAAGGTTTTTGAAAGTTCCGATTTTTACGTTCCGATTTCAGTTTCTTCGATTTTCAGGATGTTATAGGTCGGGATACCATCGTTGAAGATTAGAGCTGGAGATATTCCTAAACGGCGTTCTCTACACGTTACGGCTTATACGAGTTCACGTAATGTCCTTTGGATTGACCAATGCCCCGGCATATTTTATGAATCGATGAACAAGGTATTCATGGAATACCTGGATAAATTCGTAGTGGTATTTATCGACGATATACTTATCTACTCCAAGAACGATGAGGAACATGCGGAGCATCTACTACGGTACTGGAAAAGCTACGAGAGCACCATGTATGCAAAATTTAGCAAATGCGAGTTCGGCTCAAGGAAGTCGCTTTTCTTGGCCACGTGGTTTCATGCGGAGGAGTAGCGGTAGACCCCGCCAAGGTCGAAGCCGTCACGGAATGAAAGGCACCCAAGTCGTGACGGAAGTTCGGAGTTTCTTGGGCTTGGCCGGTATTACCGAAGGTTCATCGAAGGGTTTTCCACCGTAGCCCGACCTATGACTCAACTTCTGAAGAAGGAAAAGAAGTTTGAATGGAACGAGAAGTGTCAAGAAGCCTTTGACCAACTAAAGGAAAAATTAACCACCGCCCCAATCTTAACTCTACCTGACAACCGGAAGGATTTCGTGATGTACTGTGATGCGTCTCGGCAAGGACTAGGAGGCGTGTTAATGCAAGATGGGAAGGTCGTAGCATATGCCTCACGACAGTTACGACCCCACGAGGAGAATTATCCCACACACGACCTGGAACTAGCCGCGGTTGTTCACGCGTTGAAGATCTGGAGACACTACCGATCGGGAACCACCGTGATGTGTATACCGATCACAAGAGCTTGAAATACTTCTTTACTCAGCCCGATCTCAACCTACGACGAGACGATGGTTGGAGTTGATCAAAGATTACGATCTAGGAATCCATTACCATCCCAAGCAAGGCAAATGTAGTGGCCGATGCGCTAAGCCGCAAAGCCCAATGCAACCATATGGGATTGGAAGGTATGGCCGTGAGCTCCAAGAAGAAATGGCTCGACTTTATCTCGCACCTCGATTCCTCACGGAGAAGTGAACTCACTGGAAATCCAACCCCTTCGAGGACTCAAATAGAAGAAGCCCAAAAGGGGAATGAGGAAACCCAGAAATCAAGGAACGCATGGCCGCTGGACGCGCTAAGGAATTTTCGATAGACGACAAGGGAATCTCGTGGTACAAGAAAAGAATCTGCGTGCTCGAACGAGGTGGTTTGAGAGGGTTGATCTTAAAAGAAGCACACGAATCGGCATATTCGTTACATCCAGAAGCACGAAAATGTACCAGGATTTGAAGGGAGAATACGGTGGCCCAATATGAAGAGAGATGTAGCCGAATACGTAGCCGTGTGCGATGTGTGCCAAAGGGTGAAAGCCGAGCATCAACGACCAGCGAGCTTACTGCAGCCGCTCAAGATTCCCGAATGGAAATGGGACGAGATAGGCATGGATTTCATAGTGGGACTACCCAAAACTGCGACTGGTTACAATTCCATTTGGGTAATAGTAGATCGGCTCACCAAGACCGCTAGATTTATTTCTGTAAAAACTAACTACAACAGCACCAAGCTAGCAGAACTGGATTGTATGTCTCCATGGTGTACCGAAGAGGATTATATCGGATCGTGGTACCCAATTCACGTCTCATTTTTGGAACAAAGTCCACGAGGCACTCGGAAGTCACCTCGCCTTCAGTACCGCTTACCACCCACAGATCGACGGACAGACTGAAAGGACGAATCAAGTACTAGAAGATATGCTGAGAGCCTGTGCGTTGGATTTCACCAAGGATTGGGAGAAATGTTTGCCGTATGCCGAGTTCTCCTACAACAATAGCTATCAAGCCAGTCTAAAGATGTCACCAAATGAAGCTCTATTTGGTCGCCGATGCCGAACCCCATTAATGTGGTCAGAAACCGGTGAACGAACCGTATTCCGGCCTGACATAATCAAAGAGTCCGAGGAAAAGGTTCGCCTCATCCGGGACCGATTACAAGCTGCTCAATCACGACAAAAGAGCTACGCGGATACCCGACGAAGAGAATTAGACTTTAAAGAAGGTGACTACGTGTATTTAAAGGTCTCACCACTACGGGGAACTCAAAGGTTCAAGGTCAAAGGGAAACTCGCACCAAGATACGTGGGCCCATTCTTGATAAACACTAGGAGAGGTGAAGTGGCCTACCAGCTGGAGCTGCCCGAGAACCTCTCCGATGTCCACCCAAGATTCCACATGTCGCAGCTTGAAGAAATGTCTCGGGTGCCGAAGAGCAAGCTCCTTTAGAAACCATCCATGTCCACAAGTGATCTTACCTACCCTGAGCATCCAATCAAGATATTGGACGAGGCGTAAAAGAAGACACGGACCAAGTCATGGCGCATGTACAAAGTACAATGGAGCAATCACACGGAAGGAGAGGCTACCTAGGAGAGCGAGGAGTTCCTGAAGACGGAATACCCACACCTACTCAGCAACTGGTAAGAAATCTTGGGGACGAGATTTATTGTTAGGGGTAGGTTTGTAACATCCCGAAAATCGAAAGAACGGAAAACGGAACGTAAAAATCGGAACTTTCAAAACCTTCGCTTGTTGCTTCTTTCTTGGGTTTGTTGCTTCTTATTTGCCACCGTTGCATAAATTTAGTCGTGGTTAATTCCCTTTCGGTGTTTTTGGATGATTTGGAGTTGTCGAAATGAAAGATGCGAAAGTCCGTATCGGGATTTTCAAAAAGAAATAGGAGAATGCACGGATTTATGAAAACGCGATTTGGGAAATATAAAATAAAAATTGTGGTTGGGAGAAGATAAATTAGGACACAAAATAAATAATAAAATATTCAGAATCGTACTCAAATCCGGAGAATTTTGGGAAAATAAAGGGAGAATATTGAAATTAGAAAACAGGGATTTTAAATAAATAAATATGAAAAATAATGTGGGAAAATAAAAGTGGAGAAAAGTTGAAAATATTATATTAAAAATTATTTTTGAATTATAAGAATTTATTTTGGAATTTCAAGAAGAAAGGAAAATAGAAATCGGAAATTAAAATTGAAAATCGGGAAAATAAAAAAGCACTGTTCATGGCGCGCCAGTGCTCGACGCCGTACGCGCCGCACCGGCCGCGCCGTGCGCGCTCGCCACGCGCCGCCGGACCCTCCGCGCCGCGCGCTTGCCCGCCGCGTCGCGCCCGCCGTACTCGGCCCGTCCCGCGCATTCGCCGCGTGTCGCGCCGCGCCGCGCCGCCCGAGCCGCCCCTCCTCTCCACCCCGCGCCCGCGCCAAGCCCTCCCGACCGCGCCTATAAAGGACGGTGCCCCCCCCCTTTTGCCGCACCGCCGCCGCTCTCTCCTCCACGTTCCCGAGCGCCAACGCCGCGCGCCGCGCGCAAATCCCCTCCGTGCCCCACCGCCCTCCCCGCAGCCCGCCGTCGCGGTAAGCCCCGCTCCGCCCCTTTTTTTTGTCGCGCGCCGCCGCCTGCTTCGGCCGACTCGGTGCCGAACACCTTGAGGCCAATGAACAAGTGCGGCAGGGAATAAAAAAGAAAAGAAAAAGAAAAAGAAAAATAGGGGAAAATTAGGAAAAATTTTGGAAAATTTGGAAAAATATTTTGTGAAGACTTGAGTAAAATTTTGGGCAAAAATAAATTATTTTCTTGTATGTTTTCTCGGTGCAAAGTTTGAAAATCGAAATCGGACTTTTTCCGGAGTTTCGTTTCGCGACGTTTTAAATCCGGATTTCGTTTAATTCTTTCTCGCCATTTAAATATGCTTCTCTTTTGTGCTCAAACCTTCAAAACCTCGAGCACGAATTCCTCCGCTGACATTTCCAAATCTAATCTCTCAAATAATTACGATCGTCGTCTTTGCGAAAACCCTAGGACATCGACTCGATTCCAAAACTCGGATTTTTCCTAGCGACCCTTGTCCTAACTCAAGTAGAATTTTAGGCAAAACATTTGGAGTCGTTTTCATGGCTTTTATGGTTCTTTTCGATCTTTTGGTATTTCATTGAATTCTAATTGAATTCAATTGATCTTTCGCACGTATGGATAGCACCGAAGAAACCGGCATCGACCCCGTTGAAGACACCACCCTCAAGCGTGCGAGCAAGGCAAGTCATCACACTCTTTGAACATGTTGATCCTACTTTGTGAAATGATGTTGACTTCAAATCACAAATTGCATGCTATACACAAATGACTACCTATGCTTGATATACCCTACATTGATGTTGATCACCATTAGAATTTATTCTTCGTAACCTTCGATGTGATATGACCGCAGGCTAACTTCGGTAAAAATGCTTAGCCTTGCTTATACTAGATCCATGCATACTCATGATTTTACAAGAAAGCCTTGTGCTCGGGCAACTACCTTAGGGAAGGTAGTTGAAGTACGGCCTGTGGAGACATGAGCGCCACATGGCAATGAGAATGATGAACTAAGTTTGATGAAAATTGAAAATGATATACAAATGATTTAGACTGGGGCGGCCGGATGATTTGGGTGGATTCCGGAAAAGGCAAGTGCCGACCCTGGTCAATTAAGGACCGAGCCATGAGATAGCCGGAAACGAGCCAGCACAACCGTATTCTCGAATGGGTATAGACCTAGCCGACTAGATAGCCGAGTGGAGGCAGATCCTTGCATAGATGGTTCTCTATGATGTGGTTTATGTGATGAGAATGAGGCTGCGGCCTTTGGTGTGAATGGTGGAATTAAATCGATATTAATTGAACTTAAAGATTGAGGAAGTTTTCCCTTACCCCGGGTGCGCCAGAACTCCTCTCACTACTAGAAAATGATGGCTAGAGTGCATGAGGGCTTGAGTTCATGGAGCGAGTACTGCCAAAGTGAGGTTATCGAAAGGCTTTGCCGTGACCGTCTCATGTGTTGAGACGTAGGCTCATTTGTTGGGCTGTCGTGGAGTACGGGTAAAGTGTACATCCACTGCAGTGTGAGTGAATCAATCTATTCGAATAGCCGTGCTCGCGGATATCGAGCATTGTGACAAGACTTTCGCTTGGCTAGACTTTAAACTTAAAATTGCTGGGATGGGTGTGCATGATGATTTCCTTCGCTGGTGGATCAACTTCTCGAGATGCGAGAAGGGGTGGATTCCCCAGAAAATCATGACGAATCGAAGGCGGGAAGCCATCCTTGGAATCACGATGGATGGTAGACAGAACCGTCGCCGGATTAATGAACTGTGGAATTAAAACTTGATTTGGCTAGTTGATAGGCTTGTGAAAAGAATTGTGAAAATTGGCTTTATGCAAAAGAACTTCAGCCATTCCTTGAATAACCCTATCATATGCATCAATTCCATGTTGGCTTGCTGAGTACGGTTGGTACTCACCCTTGCTATACGCACAAACCTTCAGCTGATGGGAATGAAGAGCCGGAGGATCCTTACGCTTACTACCAGGAGGGTGAAGGAACTGATGGCGCTTACTAGGTCTTAGCTTCGGTCGTTGCCTGTGGCAAATGACATGCCGCTGCCTCTATTCCGCTGCCGTATCTAATTTCTTCTTTTGTGTTGTATTCGGACCATGAGGTCCTGTGTGTTGAACATTGCCTTCGGGCCTATTGTTTTAATAATGTCGTTGTAAGACTATTCGTGCATGTGCACCTGATTATCCAGTATTGTATTCGTGGGTACCAACTACTCGATCCAGGGAAATGGTACTAAGAACACGAAAGATTCCCGTCCCAAAAACGGGGGTCCACACCTTTCGAGATGGTGGATATCTAACCCTATCGGCTGTTGTCTGTAACAGATGCTAGCCGATTGGTGGTTAGATAGCAATATTGACTTAGATTATATAGCATATATGATAACTCGACGATTTATGTAAGCATGATTAGAGTGTCATAAAGATGTAAGTACTAATCCCGAGAACGCAAGCCGCCATAACAAGTTCTACCTCTTGTCGGAGATCGAGCCCAATGCAGCCCAACTCGAAAGCAAGAACTCGTCGAAACAAACAAAAGTAGAAAGGGTGGCGATGCACCGAAAGTGTTATTGAACTGATTGTTGTTGATTACATGGTATTGGGCTATATTTATACCCAAATACAAAATATGTCCTTGTCAGACACGACTCTTATCTCTATTACAATTCAAAATACGAACAAGTCCCTTAGGCGGACTCTTACCGACACAATCTATAAAGAAATTACTTAAAACAACCTCATTAATAGATACAATTGCCTTTTTAGGACCCTATCCATCTGTGGCAATCTTCATGAAGCACATCAACCCGATCCGACAGAGATTCCAATGCCATCCTACCGAAATCGGCTACATCAGCTTACCTTGTCCGATTCGGTATCAGCTGATGAACACCTTAGCCGATTTGGTATCAGCCGATGAACTGCTTAGTCGATTCGGTCTGCGACTGGTGCGTACTCTATTTCCGAGAATCATGGTCTCCTCCAATTCCGCTTAGGCCTTAATTCCAAATCCGATTCACGACTTACCAAATTTGGTCGTCAACACATGCCCTCCAAGTCCGTTATATTTATAATATTGCGGATTTGCCGAATCTTATCTCCAAGAAAATCTAGGGCTTTCCGTTCGCACTGTTAACACACCTCTTTAAATAATAACCACCGCTTCGAAGTTTTTCACGCCGTTGATTCTGTTTTCACCGCTTTAGCCATAGCTGTCTCCAACCTCATTGGCGCGATTTCCTCAAAACCCTCGGTGAACCCGTAGGCGGTCTCCTTGCAGCGGCGATCCCATCTCCGGTGATGTCGACGTCTACCAACCCCTCTGGTGCTTCAACGACTGAGTTTCCTGAGGTAAGCCCTATCGGCTATAACTTCTTTTCTTGCTACAGACTGGTTTTCTTCTTCATGATCCGCTTTTCTCTATTATAGCATCCTTCCAACCAAATTGCAATTCCCATTCTAGTTCATTCAAACCAGTTTTTGTTGGGACCAATCGGCAATATTGACCCCACTGAGCTTATTAATGCCAAAACCAATAGGGTTTCCTTCAGACTGAAAAATCCTAGCTTAGCTCACTGGGCTGGAACCTTTAAGTCTTGGCCATCCACTGACAATACTTGGCCGGAGTGGTACAATAGGATATCGGCTAGCAAGCAGACCCATTGGGAAGAACATGGAATAGCTCAGTGCTTATCTCTGACTATAGCCGATATGATTAAGGATGAACCGATGTTGTCGGCTGCAACTTACTTCTGGTCCAACACCCTGAATGCCTTCTTGTTCAATCAAGGACCAATGATGCCGACCCTTCGGGACATAGTCATGATAACAGGCCTGGACATCACCTCATCGGCAAAACCAGTTAGCTTGAATACCAAGGGCAAATTTTCTTTCAAGACCCGAGCCATCGGTGCCTGGAATGGGTTCATCACTCAAAACATGGGGACTGGTCCAGTACCCCCCAAAGAACACACAGCTTTTCTGTTGATGTGGTTAGAAAAGTTCCTGTCTTGTGGTCCAAGTTGTGGCCCTACCACCAACTGGCAGCATGTAGCCGAAGCCCTAGCCGATAAGAAGCAACTTCCTTTGGGCAAGTATCTACTAGGATACATTTACCAAACCCTAAATTCTGCATCGGCTCGGATTGCCTCGAATTCTGCCATCAACACGGTGGCCCTTGGTGGCTCCTGCAAACTTGGCTCAACCTGCATACCCTCAAGGCTGCTAAAAGATCAGCACTAGTGGAAGCCGATTTCCCAACAACGCAGCCGACCATAGATGATGATGGCAATGAAGTCAAAACTCGCCGATGCATATCCTTTGGAGAGGCAACATCCACATACAATGGATCAAAGCTACCGACTGATCTCTTTAGGAATTGGTTCGACAATTTCTATGAAGGATTTCCAAGGGACTTAAGAATCTGGTTTGCTTATGAACACTCTGAAGAATTTGAGCTCCTAGCTGATTTTAGATTCGACGAGATCAATTCTGAGAAGTTTGAAAAATTCAAGGAAGTGTTCACAACTATCATATCCCCTTGTATACTTCCTGTCGGCATCCTTCAAGGCAGGAATGTTCAAGTCTCATATGAATTCTATCATCCGATGAGTGCTGCCAGGCAATTGGGGATGGGTCAACGTCCAATCGGCTTATACTTCATGGACAGGATCCAAACCAAAGGGGAGATCACCTCAGCCCTTATGATGGATAGACTGCTAAACATTCCAGGTCCTCCACTAGGTAGCATTGACAAGATTGAGTTGGCTTTAATGAGTGCAACTTTCAACCAATGGTGGATAGTGTGGAAGAAACATCTTTTTCATCAATCGGCTTCCATGTACTTGACTACTATCTACCCAGAATTGGTTCCACAAGTAAGTATTCTTCCTCTTGTCAAATTCTTCATTGTTAGCCAACACCTTTCAATATTTGACCACTTCTTTCTCCTTGTTTGCATACCATAGACTCACCTCCTTATGCCGGTCCAAGTGGAGCAACCATCTGCTATGCTGCAGGAATTCTTTCCAATGGTGGTGGATTGGCCCCTTCAACAATCGGCTATAACGCCCCCAAGACGGCTTCCCTACTCCATGGCTAGCCTCGCCAGCCGATTCCTTCTGAAGCTGGCAAAAGAAAGATAATCAAGCAATCGGCTGTTAAACCATCGACTACAAGGAAAAAGACTTCAAAGAGACCAAAAACCACTACAGATCAATAGAAAATGGAAGAGGCTGTCGATGACGCTGCTGCCGATGAAAGCGAAACAAGACAAATCATGCAAACACCGCCAGCCAATACACCAGCTCCTCAAAGGAATCCAACACGCCGAACTCGTCTCCCTTTGGTATGTATTCTTCTGGAGTTTACTTCCTTTAAATATTCATTTTCCAATTCTGACTAAACTCTTTTACTTGTAGAAAAAGAAGCTAGCCACCAAGAAGAAACCAACACCGCCTCCATCGGTAACTCTGAACTCAAAGTTTTTCTTAACTTTCAATCAACCGATGTTGAACAAAATCTTTTTTCTTTTTTCTAAGCCTCCTCGCTCTCCAGCACATCCCATCATGAGTCCAGCGAGTACACTCCATCGGCTGTGGGCAGCCACCATGTCGCAAAAGAACCAACACCTATCATCCCTATAAGTATCTCTTCTGAAACTCCATATCGGCTGTTTTGAATCTTCCAATACTTAACAATTCATCATTCCCTTTTTCAAGTTCTAGCTGATATGTTTTCTTTTGACATAAGGCAGTTCATGGATGAAGAGGAAGAGACTACAAGCAAAGCCTTAGCTTCCATAGCAGATGATCTGAAGGCTAAACTGTTAGTGATATGCCCTAGAGGCAACATGGAGATGTTGGATATCACGTCAATGTTTATGTATTAATGAATAAAGTGTTATTCAGTTCCATGAAATAGAGATCTTGTATTGATCAATAAGTATGTGACTTATTTATGAGACTCTTTATGTATGAATCTATTTCTAAACGATCCCTGATCATATGTCATATTGTTGGAACTAATATGATTCTAAGATCGGCATGTCTATTGATTGATGATCATGTCTCATAGATCATGGGTATGGAGATACCAAATCAATAAACATGGACATATGTGTTAGAGAACACATTGTTGGATAGACCCACCATGAGACATTACAGGAATTAATGTGTCATTAGTTGGTCTCAGGTAGTGTTGGTACAAAATCCTTAGACCTGAGATCACCATGGATTCCAACATGTGTAGTAGCCTACTTTGGGACTACCAAACGCTATTCCGTAACTGGGTAGTTATAAAGGTAGTTTTCGGGTTTGCTATGAAACATGGAGTGGGATGTGAGTGATCAAGATGGAATTTGCCTCTCCTTTGGAGATATATCTCTGGGCTGCTCGAGGTAATGGATTATGGAAATGCATGGCCATGCTAAGTTGATTGAGGAATCAATCAACAGACAGATAATCCAATACGGTTCGAGTGAATGGTTAAGCTATTGAAGGGATGGCACACATCTTGCCTATAGCTTAATTGGTATCGTGAGGCAAAGGGATTTGTGTACACATTACAGGTTCAGAGCCGATATTATATTCTTGTATACTATGGTGTCAATATGTGCTGCTAGGCACCGCTGTTGATAGGTCGGCTCAGTTGGACTCGAGCCGATGATCGGCTAAGTTAGACTATAACCAAAATCGAGTATACCTGAACCTACAGGGTCGTACGCTTAAGGGGATAGAATAGATATTCGAGTTGGACTCGAATACGGCTCGATCGGATAGGGATCTGATCGGATAGAGTCCTATGGGCTTACGACGTATGGGCGGCCAACTCTGTGAGATTCGGATAGGATCCGATTTAAAATACAGTCTTGATCGGCCACTAGTCCCAGTCGGCCAACTCTATATAAAGGGGCGAGGGTTGGAGAGTTGCGGTATTGCATTGAACCTAATCCGCAACAGAAGTCGCCGAGATCAATCTCCACGGAAACCCTCCCCACTTTCGAGCCAAACCCTAGCCTTGCATCACGTGCTAGCACACGGGTGTTCGGCGTTCTGTCCCCGGACGTGTGGATACCGGTAGAGGCGCTGGTACGTTGCACGTTGTTGATCGGCTACGGATCGGCTGTGGTGGAATCGGCGAGCGCATCGGAGCGAGGCGCGAGAACGCGGTCAGACGACTCGGCGAATCGGCTACATCGGCGAATCGGCGATTGGTGAATCGGTTGTCCCCGTGAATCATTGTCGGCTTGCGGGAATTGGCTGTCATTGGCCGGCACGGTTCCAGATCGGATAGCCCCGATTGGCTACTTCCGCTGCATACTCCAATTGGTAACGATCTATCGGCCCTTACTTGCAAGTGTTCCTGGTTTGCGCGGTAAAAGTTTTTGTTTTCGGCTAGTGTAGCCTCCGCGTAACCCTTCATAAACTGTTAGACATTGCACAATGGCTAGAAAGCTCTCTAGATACTCTAGTTGTCGATTGTGGGCCGATCAGAGCGAGGTTTGATGAAATCCAGGATCAAATTCCAGAAGACTTGGCTGACATCATCTCTCAATCGGTGTTCCTTGAACGATACCGATTCAAGCTGGAGAAGGCAAGGCAATGGATTGCCGATCAGCGAGAAAGGAAGGACCTTGAAGACACCATCCAAGCTAATCGACTATTAATCAATGCAGACAAAGCCAAGCTTGATGAGATGATTGTTGGGCCAAGCTCCACTCATGCCAACATTGATCAGTTGCCAAAACGCAAGGCAGAGCTTCTATCTGAATCGGAGAAGTGCAACGCGAAACTTGCATCGGAGGAACAAAAACTTGCCGATTTTCCCAGAGCCATCAAAGAGCAAAAATCCAAGTTGAAGACATCTATCAAGCATTTGTCAAATCTAGCCAAGTCTCTAAAGGTGATCCCAAGGACCGATGCAACCGACGCCCAGGCCATTGACGAAATAGAATAAATTAGGCAAAGGGCTATATCGGCTATCAACAAGCTTCTATCTGGATGAGCCAATTCTATAATAGGAGCATATGAGCTTGAAACTTGTGAACTTTTGTGAACCTCTGTAATATAACTTCTGTAATATTTTTTAAAAGTCCACATATTTTTTATATGCATGTATGCTCCCCCAATTTTGCAATGCCAGACGAACATTGATAAAATTATTGCTTGATTAAGGGCGATATCATTTATATTAGCCATCACACATCGGCATAAACACAACCGATTATGATAAGTTAAAAATACTAAGGGCGATACAACTTATATCTGCCATCTAAAGGTGATGTTAACACGTCGGCTATCATGTATCGGCATAACACAGCTGAATCATGAATTGACCCAAATATTTGGGTAATATTTCTTCAAGTATTTTCCGTTGAAAGCCCTTCCAAAAACTTCTCCATCAAGTCCTTGCAACATATAAGCTCACTTAGAAACAGACTTGTAGATCCGAAAAGGCTCTTCCCAATTCAGTGACAACTTGCCGAATTTATTATCATGAGTTCCAATCGGCAGAATTAATTTCCAAACCAACTCGCCTTCTAAAAAAGATTTTGGCATAACTTTCTTATTGTAACGACGAGCAATTCTCTCCTTATCTTTCGTTACTTTCTCCAAAGCACACATCCTAGATTAAACCAACTCCTCTGATTCATCTATCATGAGATTATGATAATCATCGGCTATCAACTCATCTTGTAAATCAATCCTCCTTGAGCCGATGACGCTTTTCCACGGTAACATAGCTTCATGTCCATAAACTAGCTTGTAAGGAGGAACTTGGATCGATACATGACAAACCATCCAATAAGACCACAATGCTTCAGCCAATCGGCTATGTCATTGATTTAGAAATTCAGAAATCTTCCACTTAATCAGTTTAATCAAACTTTTGTTAGATGCTTCTGCCTGTTCATTGGCTTGCGCATAATATGGTGAAGAATTCAACAACTTAATCCCCATGCTTTCTGCAAATTGGATAAACTCATTTGATATAAAGATAGATCCCTGATCGGTTGTGATAGTCTGAGGAACACCAAATCGGTATATAATATGCTCTTTAACAAACTTAATTGCATCCCCAGAATCAACCTTCTTCAATGGTTTGCCTCCACCCACTTTGTGAAATAATCGGTTGCCACCAATATAAACTTATGTCCTTTGCTCGAAGGTGGATTGATCTGGCTGATCATATCAACTCCCCAACCTCTGAACGGCCATGGCTTGATTATAGGATTCATAGCCGATGCTAAATCTCTTTGAATTGCGTCGAATTTCTAGCAATCTTGATAACCTTTATAATTGAAGGGTTACGCGGAGGCTACGCTAGCCGAAAACAAAAACTTTTAACCGCGCAAACCAGGAACACTTGCAAGTAAGGGCCGATAGATCGTTACCGATTGGAGTGTGCAGCGGAAACAGCCAATCAGGGCTATCCGATCCGAAACAGTGTAGCCGATGACAGCCGATTCCTGGGGACAGCCGATTCACCAATCAGCCGATTTGAGTCGTCCGACCGCGTTCTAGCGCCTCGCTCCGATGCGCCCGACCGCAGCCGGTTCGAAGCCGATCAACAGCGCGCAACGTAGCAGCGCCTCTACCGGTATCCACACGTCCGGGGACAGAACGCCGTACACCCGTGTGCTAGCACGCGATGCAAGGCTAGGGTTTGGCTCGGAAGTGGGGAGGGTTTCCGTGGAGTTTGATCTCGGCGACTTCTGTTGCGGATTCGGTTTAAAGCGATCCAACTGATGTGTCGCAGCTCTCCACCCCTCGCCCCTTTATATAGAGTTGGCCGACTGGGACTAGTGACCGATCAGGACTCTATTTCAAATCGGATCCTATCCGAATCTCACAGAGTCGGCCGCCCATACGTCGTAAGACCATAGGACTCTATCCGATCGGATCCCTATCCGATCGAGCTGTATCCAAGTCCAACTCAAGTATCTATTCTATCCCCTTAAGCGTGCGACCCTGTAGGTTCAGGTATACTCGGTCTCGGCTATAGTCTAACTTAGCCAATTGTCGGCTCGAGTCCAACTCAGCCGACCCGTCAACAGCGGCGCCTAGCAGCACATATTGACACCATAGTATACAAGAATAATATCGGCTCGAACCTGTAATGTGTACACAAATCCCTTTGCCTCACGATACCGTTAAGCTATAGGCAAGATGTGTGCCATCCCTTCAATAAACCATTCACTCGAACTGTATTGGATTATCTGTCTGTTGATTGACTCCTCAATCAACTTAGCATGGCCATGCATTTCCATAATCCATTACCTCGAGGGGGCCATAGATATCTCTCCAAAGGAGGGGCAAATTCCATCTTGATCACTCACATCCCACTCCATGTTTCATAGCAAACCCGAAAACTACCTGAGACCAACTAATGGCACATTGATTCCTGTCGTGTCTCATGGTGGGTCTATCCAACAATGTGTTCTCTAACACATATATCCATGTTTATTAATTTGGTATCTCCATACCCATGATCTATGAGACATGATCATCAATCAATAAACATGCCGATCTTAGAATCATATTTGTTCCAACAATATGACATATGATCAGGGATCGTTTAGAAATAGATTCATACATATCGAGTCTCATAAATAAGTCACGTACTTATTGATCAATACAAGATGTCTATTTCATGGAACTGAATAACACTTTATTCATAAATACATAAACATTGACGTGATATCCAACATCTCCATGTTGCCTCTAGGGCATATCACTAACAATCTCCCACTTGCACTAGAGTCAATCATGTAAGTGTCTAATACCCATTGCTCTGGTGTGCGCCTGATGCTTCGGCTGAGGGAGAGGTTTTGTCAGCGGATCGGCTATGTTGAGATCCGTGTGCACTTTGCATATCTTGACATCACCTCTGTCCATTATCTCGCGGATGAGATGATATCGCCGAAGTATGTGTTTGGACTTCTGATGTGACCTTGGCTCCTTGGCTTGCGCAATGGCTCCACTATTATCACAATAGAGAGACATTGGACCAGTCGCACTAGTCATCACACCAAGCTCAGAAACGAATTTCTTGATCCAAACAGCCTCCTTTGCAGCTTCCGAAGAGCAATGTACTCGGCCTCCGTTGTAGAATCAAAAGTATCCCGCTTGGAACTCTTCCACTGATCGCGCCTCCGTTCGTGCAAAACACGAACCCGCATTGCGATCTATAATCATCCTTGTCTGTTTGGAAGCTAGCATCGGTGTAACCACTTACAACGAGCTCTTCTTCACCTCCATAGACTAGGAACATATCCTTAGTTCTTCTCAAGTACTTAAGGATATTCTTTACGGCAGTCCAGTGACCTTCACCTGGATCTGACTGGTATCTGCTCGTAGCACTCAAAGCGTACGAGACATCTGGGCGTGTACAAAGCATGGCATACATGATGGATCCAATTGCCGAAGCATATGGAACCATACCCATCTTATTCCGCTCATCATGTGTCTGAGGACACTGATTCTTGCTAAGATTAATGCCATGTGACATGGGCAAGAAACCTTTCTTGGAATCATGCATGTTGAACCTTTTCAACACCTTGTCAATGTATGTACTTTGGCTTAATCCAATTAGCCTCTTGGATCTATCTCTATAGATCCGAATGCCCAATATGTATGCTGCCTCCCCTAAGTCTTTCATGGAAAAACTATTTTTCAATGAAGACTTGACGGATTCTAGCATAGGGATATCATTTCCAATCAACAATATGTCATCCACATATAAGATTAGAAATACAATTGCGCTCCCACCGACCTTTTTGTAAACACAGGCCTCTTCTTCGTTTTTGATGAAACCAAACCCTTTGATTACTTCATCAAAACGAATATTCCAACTCCGAGATGCTTGCTTCAATCCATAAATGGATTTCTGTAGCTTGCATATCTTTCCAAGCGATTCTGGATCGACAAAACCCTGAGGTTGTGTCATGTATACATCCTCGCTTAGGTTTCCATTCAGGAAAGTCGTTTTGACATCCATCTGCCATATCTCATAATCGAAATATGCAGCAATCGCTAGGATAATCCGAATAGATTTAAGCATTGCGACGGGCGAGAAGGTTTCATCATAATCAACTCCTTGAATCTGTTTAAAACCTTTCGCCACCAATCACGCCTTATAGATGTGAACATTTCCATCCATATCGGCCTTTTTCTTAAAAACCCATTTACACTCAATGGTTTTGACACCATCAGGTAGATCAACCAAGTTCCAAACTTGATTGTCGTACATGGATTCTATTTCGGATTTCATGGCTCCAAGCCACTTGTTGGAATCGGGTCCCACCATCGCTTCCTCATAGGTCTTAGGTTCATCGTTGTCCAACAACAATATATCACGTTATTCCGCACCTGTGTACCTGTCAGGTGCACGACGTGATCTTTCAGACCTCCGTGGGGCTGGTGTGTCTACAACTGGTGGTGCAACACTTTGCTCCTCCTGTTGTGGTTCTGTGGTCGCTGAAACGTTTTCTGGTGTTTCTTGAACTTCTTCAAGATGCACCCTGCTCCCACTAACCCTAGGCTCACCCAATTCACCGATCCAAGAGCTTGCACTTCTCCACAAGCTAGCTCCCGCATCCGTCTCCACAGATCCCCATCCTAAATCCCCATCCTCCGAACCAGATCCACTCCCTCAAAACCACATCCATGGCGGGAGAGAAAAAGATCCCCTTCGAGCAATGGGCGACTTCAGATGTCAAGGACTCCACTCTTAAGGAGATGGTGAAGCACGGAGTTCTCCCTCCCAAGGAGATCGTCAGCTGGCGCCCGACGGCCAGTGAGGAGTTTCCCACTTTGAACACCGGTGAGCTCGTTGTCTTTACCTCTTTCTTCTATTGTGGCTTCGGCCTCCCCACCTCTGAGTTCTTTAGGGGTCTTCTTGACTATTACGGCCTTTAGCTTTACCATCTGAACTCCAACTCTATGCTCCACATTGCTCTCTTCATTCATGTCTGCAAAGCCTTCCTTGGCATCCTTCCCCATTTCCAACCCTTCTGATGCATGTTCTATCTCAAGCCACATCCAAACAAGGATGAGCCCTACGTCGTTGGTGGTGCCGGCTTCCAGCTCCGCGGATCCCTCCGCCGAGACTACTTTTCTCTTCCCTTGAAATCTTCTAACAAGGGCAGGCACGCAAACTGGTTCTATATTGCCAACCTTGAACCCAGTCTGCCAAACTTCGTTGGCCTTCCCCCTGTGCCTAGACCCAACTGGAGCACAGTGCCGGTGGCACAAGACTGGGACGAAGCCAACAAGCTTCTTGCGAAGATCTTGGAGATGAAGCAGAAAGGTCTTCGGGGCGAGCAGATCACTCGGCACTTTATCAGGAACCGACTGGCCCCAATCAAGGAGAGGTCCAAGCCTGCCTTTGAGTACGAGGGCGAGAGGGACCCCAATCGGGAAGACCGCGACTCCCTCAGCTTCGAGATTTTGAAGATCCGCATGTATAAGATATTCTCGACTGGGATTGCAGTCGAGCGCAGCCTCATGCTGCCGGTCCTCCCATATAGCCTATATCGCCCTCCTCCTCCGGTAAGCTGACTTAACTCCTTTATTGCCTTTCAATCTTGATGTCACACTTCTTAGTGTTGAAAGAATCTTTCTTGCAGGAAAATGCCTCCATTATCTCAAAGCCATATAAAATTCATCATGATGACATGCCGGCTCGGCCTGCCAAGAAACCAGCCGGCGGCATGAAGATCCAGAGCGATCCGTTTGGCAAGAGGGCTGCCCCGAGTGAAGACATCAGCAAACGGGTGAGCAAAAGGAGGCTGGTGATTGATGACTTGGATGACGATGTCCCAGCTCCTCAAGCTGAAGCGACCCCTCCAAGGCCATCACCGAAAACGGCGCCCAAGATTCGCCGATCAACCAGGTACGCATCACGACTGAAATTGTGCTCTTTGTTGAAAATTTATCCGTCTTCATCCCGGTCACTCCTGTCTTTCTCCTTGCAGGAGGCCTCAAAACATTGATCCCACTGGGCAAAGTGAGGGCCCAACACGAACTGCAGCAACTGAGGCATCAAAGCCTGCGGAGCCAAGACCCCGGAGCCCTCTCCCGAGTGAGAGCGCTCCGAGTGAGAGGCCCTCACCTCCCAGTGAGGATACCCCGAGGGAAGAGCCCCCGACCGCCAGCCGGTGTACCCCGACTGGAAACCAGTCGACCGCAGAAGAGCCCCCGGCCTCTACTCAAAGGGCCCCGACTGAAGACCGGTCGGGCAAGAGCCAAGAAGGGAAAAGCAACCGAGAAGTTCTGGTTAAGGATTCAACCACCTAAACTGGTAAGTCTTGAATCAATCTCATGCTTTTTAATCTCCAGTCCATTTTTTTGTACCTTCATTCGCTCCTTCTGAATCAATTAGCCAAAGTGGAGGAGATCCCCAGGTTGCAGTCTTCTGAGACCTGGGTCCCTCCAATCAATATTGAGTGGCGCGATTCCGAAGGCCAGAGACAAGGCATTATCTTGAACAAGCAAATGGAGAATGAAGAAAGAGATATGCTTGTAGGCAGCCTGAACGAAGTGACACGGCTGTTAAACGTAAGTTTCGCTCCTTTTCTGTTGTAGCTTTGTAGTCGCTTTTCAGTCGATCAATCTTTCGGAATTGTGTGCAGAGGGTGTATTGCCGGTCGAACACCAAATCTGATGCACTCGAGAAGTTGGTCCCACACTTAAACTCCCTGGAGAACATCCAACAGGAGCTAAAGGCCACTCGAGAGGAAGCTGCATCGAGAGAAGCGGCTCTGAGGAGAGAAATAGCCGCACTCCGGGAGGAGAACCTCGACCTCCGGGGTTCAATCGGGAGTAAGCTCAATCTCCTTAGTCTTTTTGTGTCTCTAATTGCAGCCTGTTTTGGTTTTGGTCGTTAACAACTTTTCTTGTCACAAAGAACTCGTCGGAAGTCCACTCGCTCCAAGCCCGGCTGGATTAGGCTGATGCCAGCAGAGCCGAGCTGGAGAATGAGTTTGAAGGTGAGCTCTTTCAAAACAGTGTTCTTTGTGTTGCTTCATCTTTGAATGTTGGTGTGATCGTTTGTCTTTGGCAGCTTATAAGATCAAGACCCGAGCTCAGTATGATGTTTTTGTTGAGAGGGTCAAAAAAGCCGAAAGCATTAGGGAAGATGTTGCTAACGCGGCGATGCCGATCCAGTTGTTGCTGTTCCATAATGGGCTCGGGGCCAGCTCGTTGGACACCGTTGAGGTCTTCGACAAGCTTCGACGAGCCCCTGATCAGTACATGGCCAACATTTCTGAGGCAGCCATCATGGGGGCGGGCTTCGCCCTTGCACAGACCAAGTCGCTCTACCCCCGGGTAGATGTTGATTCAATCGGGGAGGGCTTCGCTGATGGTACTTCAGATGAGTCCGCCAAGAAAGTAGCCGCCGATGTAGTGAACCACTTTTGATCTTGATTACTTTATGAACACTTGTATGCAACTTTCTGATGTAGACTTGTAAATATTCAGCTTATTTATGTTAATGCCTTGATCCGAGTTTTTATGTAAAATTTCTTAAGTAATTTTTGTCCGACTGTCACCAAGCCTAAGCTTGATTAGGTCATCAAAAAATTCTCAGTCCTTATGCATTGAACTCGAATCAAGGAACATTAAACAATGATAAACCAAATATGCACAGGTTGTCAAAGAAAACCATGCTTTATTGTCATATGTACAGCCCCCAACTGCTAACTCAAGAAGTCATCTTGATTGAGGTTGGCAGTCAAGAATAACATGGAACTTAAGGCAATTTAAGCATAGAATCGTCGAAGATGTTCGATGTTCCAGGAGTTCTCCACCATGGAACCGTCTTCGCGCTTTAGTCGGTACGCTCTTGGCCGAGTCACCTCAGCAATTATATACGGTCCTTCCCATAATGGAGATAACTTGTGACGGTCTTTGGTGGTCTGAATTTTGCGCAGAACTAGATCACCGACAATAAAAGCTCGTGCTCGAATATTACGGCTGTGGTATCCTCTGAGTCCTTGAAGATATCTTGCCGACTGGATCAGGGCTACTTCACGGTCATCCACTCGGTTTTGATCATAGCGTTCGTCATTAAAGCTGCGGACTCGGAGAGATTCATACTCCATTTTGTTTGGCAGCATGGCTTCTGCGCCATAGACCAAAAAGAAAGGAGTTTGGTCGGTAGCCCGACTGGGCGTAGTCCACAGAGACCATAGAACCGAGGGGAGCTCTTGGACCCATTTGCCGACATAAGGATTTAGCCGGTCAAACACTCGGGCCTTGATGCCTTGAAGAACCATGCCGTTGGCACGCTCAACTTGTCCATTGCTTTAGGGATGTGCAACCGATGCGTAGCAGATTTTGATGCCGAAGTCTTCACAGAATTCCTTAAAGATGCCTCCAGTGAATTGAGTCCCATTGTCGGTTATAATTCTGTTTCGGACGCTGAACCGATGGACAATGTTGAGGATGAAGTCTCGTGCCTTTTCAGCAGTAATCGTAGCAACCGGCTTAGCTTCGATCCACTTGGAGAATTTGTCAATTGCGACGAATAAGTGTGTGAATCCTCCTGGAGCCTTTTTGAAAGGACCGACCATGTCTAAGCCCCATACCGCGAATGGCCAGGATAGTGGAATCATTTGTAGTTCTTGGGTTGGGACATGACTTTGCCAAGCAAAGAACTAGCAACCTTCGCACGTGCGAACCACCTTGTCGGCGTCGAAGACCGCCGTAAGCCAGAAGAAACCTTGTCTGTAGGCTTTGCCTACCAAGGTGCGTGCTGCCGCGTGGCTTCCGCATATGCCCAAGTGGATATCTTGGAGTAGCTGTCGTCCTTCCTCAGGTGTGATGCATCTCATCATGACTCCAGACTCTTCTATAAATCAGAATCAACCATGATATAAGCTTGACAGCGGTGTCGGACGCGTTCTGCCTCATCCTGGTCTTCCGGCAGCTCTTGCTGAGTTAAAAATCTGATGAGCGGTGTCCTCCAGTCGGCGTCAATTATGGCGACTTGGCTTGCAGCTTGCTCGTTGGGGGTTGGTTTTGCTGCAACAGTCGGCTCATAGAGATGCTCTACGAAAACGTCTGTTGGTGCAGTTTCTCGCTTCGACCCGAGCTACGCCAACTCGTCAGCTGCCTCGTTGTTATGTCTCCAGACATGGGATAGCTCCAATCCGTCAAACTTGTCTTCAAGTTTGCGAACTTCTTGCCGATAGGCCTCCATGGTGTCGTTCAAACAGGACCAGTCTTTCATCACTTGGTTGACGACCAGCTGAGAATCTCCTTTCACGACCAACCGTCGTATCCCGAGTGAAACAGCAAGTCGCAGGCCATGTAGCAGGGCTTCGTACTCGGCGACGTTGTGTGAGGCGGAGAAGTGGAGGTGAAGAACATATCTTAGCCTTTCCCCAGTCGGGGAGATCAGCACGACTCCTGCTCCCAAGCCAGTGATCCTCTTGGATCCGTCGAAGTGCATGGTCCAGTATTGTAGGTCTTCTCGAGGTATATCTTCTTGTTGTTCGGTCCACTCGGCCAGGAAATCCGCCAGGGCTTGTGACATTACAGACGTCCTCGCCTTGAAAGTTAAGTCCAGCGGCATCAGTTCCAAGGCCCACTTCGCGATGCGCCCAGTCGCCTCCCGGTTGTGGATAACATCGCCGAGTGGAAAGGAAGTGACGACAGTGACCGAGTGACCCATAAAGTAGTGCGCCAATTTCCTCGTGGCTATGAGAACACCATATAGCAATTTTTGTACCTGAGGGTAGCGAATTTTGGCTCCTGTTAGCACTTCGCTAACGAAGTAGATTGGCCTCTGGATCGACTGGACTCGTCCTTCTTCTTCGCGCTCAACCACAAGAACCGTGCTGACCACCTGGTGAGTCGTTGAGATGTATAGTAGCAGGGGCTCCTGAGGCTGAGGTGAAGCTAGGACGGGCGGCGTCGTGAGAAATTCTTTAAAATCTTCAAAGGCCTTGTGGGCTTCCGTAGTCCACTAGAAATCGTCAGTTTTCTTTAGTAACCTGAAGAAAGGCCTGCCACGTTCGCCGAGTCGGGAGATGAATCGGCTTAGCGCCGCCATGCAGCCAATAAGCTTCTGAACGTCTTTCTGGTTACTCGGGGGCTTCATATTCAGGATAGCGTTGATTTTTTCTGGGTTAGCTTCAATGCCGCGATGGGACACCATGAAGCCGAGCAGCTTGCCTGATGGCACACCGAACGTGCACTTCTCCGGATTTAACTTCATTCTGAAGGCCCGGATGTTCGCGAAGGTTTCTTCTAAGTCGGCAATCAGGTCTTCCTTCTGCTTGGTCTTGATGACGACATCATCGACGTAAGCTTCCACGTTCTTCTCGATCTGCGTTTGAAAACATCTTTGGATCATGCGCTGGTATGTGGCCCCGGCGTTCTTCAGGCCGAAGGGCATCGTGATGTAGCAGTAAGCTCCAAACAGCGTGATGAACGATGTTTTCAGGCAGTCGCATTCCTTCAAGCTGATTTGATGGTAGCCTGAGTAGCAATCCAAAAAGCTTAAGAGCTGGCAGCCGGCTGTTGAGTCCACGACTTGGTCGATGCGAGGCAGTCCGAATGGATCTTTGGGGCAGGCTTTGTTGAGGTTGGTGTAGTCAACGCACATGCGCCATTGCCCTGTCTTTTTCCAGACCAGAACCGGGTTAGCCAACCAGTCGGGATGTAGAACTTCCTTGATAAAACCGACGGCTAAAAGCTTTGTGAGTTCTTCCTTGATGGCATCTTTTCGATCCTGAGCGAACATGCGCAATCGTTGTTTGATTGGTTTCGCGTCATCTTTGACGTGTAAAGAGTGCTCGATCACCTCCCTATTTAGGATCTAGCTCAGCGCCGATTACAGCGGTTTTGGAAGGATCCGATGGATCAAGGGAGATTTTCTTCGTTTTGGCGTCGCCTTGTCCCGACTTGGCTATCTTCTTTGCGGGGATTTCACCCTCTGCAGAAGTTGATGCAGCCAATCAGATTTCCTCCTGGCCACGCGATCTCTCACGAGATTAGGCCATGTCGCAGCTTTCCTTGTCGCAGGTGAAGGCTTGCTTGACGTCGCTGTGCAGGGTGATGACGCCGTTGGGCCCCGGCATCTTCATGCAGAGATAGGTATAATGCGGTATTGCCATGAACTTGGCGAGTGCAGGCCTTCCAAGGATTGCGTGGTAAGCCGTCTCGAAGTCGGCCACCTCGAAAGTGATATTCTCCGTTCGGAAGTTCTCTCGAACTCCGAAGGTGACCGGAAGGGCGATGTGCCCGAGTGGCGTGGATGACAGCCCCGGGATAACTCCATGGAAAGGGGCTGAGCTTGCCTTCAGTTCGGCTCTCGGGATTTGCATCTCGTCCAAGGTCTTGGCGAACAAAATATTAAGGGCGCTGCCCCCATCGATGAGGACGCGCTTCAGCTTGATGTTGCGCACCATCGGGTCTAGCACTAGGGGATACCGCCCCGGGTGAACCACTCGGTCAGGATGATCCGAGCGGTTGAACGTGATAGCCACCTCCGACCACCGTAGATATTGTGGAACCTCAGGCTGTGCCGCGTTGACCTCACGGTCGGTTAGCTTCTGTTTCCTCTTGGACTCATAAGCTTGTGGCCCCCCAAAGATGTGATTCAGCTCGCCTACGGGGTCTTGGAAGGGCTCCGCATTTCCAGCCGGGTTATTCTTCTTGGTCCCCGATGGACCGGCTTCGTCAGTCGGCTTCTTGTTGAGTCGTGCCGCATATTAATCGGCGAACTGCTTATAAATAAAGCAGTCCTTGGCCGCGTGCTTGTGGTTGGGATGATGCGTGCACTGAGCGTTAATGATTGCGTCATAGGCCGCGACACGGGGACGGCATTGGGAGTTGGAGGTTGCGTCAACCAGGTCCTCAGGCCGGCGCTTGCGGTCCTTCTGGCCCTAGTTGTTGTTGCCATTATCCTTCTTAGATGTCGGCTTCCTCCCGATTGCTTGGTGTCCCTTCTATCAGGCCGGTCTTGGCGTGCTACTTTGATCGCGTCACTAGACTTGGCATAAGAGTTCGCCGTCTCGAACATCTGCTTCACCGTCTTCGGTGGCTTGCGCCCAAATTTTCCGATCAACAGTTCATCACGGACTCCCTTCTGGAAGGCGGCGATGATGATGTCGTCGGTGATGTTGGGGATCTTGTTGCGCTTTTCGGAGAAGCGCCGGATGTAGTCCTTCAATGGCTCGTCTGGCTTCTAGACAACGTTGTAGAGGTCGAAGTGGGTCCCAGGCCTTTCAAAAGTGCCTTGGAAGTTGGCGATGAAGTGGTCCCTTAACTCGCTCCATGAGCCGATTATGTCTCTTGGCAAGCTCGCGAGCCAGTTCCTGGCTGAGTTAGCAAGGGCAACAGGCAGGTAATTGACCATGGCCTTGTTGTCACCTCCTGCCGCACGGATGGTGAGGGTGTACACGGTTAGCCACGACTCGGGGTCGGTCTTTCCGTCGTACTTCTCGATTCCTGTCGGCTTGAAACCATTCGGCCAATGCACTCGGCGCAGGTCCCGAGTGAAAGCGGGTACTCCATCGTCATTGCTGTTGGGCGAGCCCCTTCGATCTTCGCGGGAGCGCTGGTCTCGTTCTTGATAGCGCCGGTCAAGTACTTCCCGCAGATCGCTCGACGGGGTCCTTGGCAGGCTGCTTCGGTAGTCAGAGTTGTTGCTGCGGTAGACCCGGTGGTGGACGGGTGGACGTCCATGCCGCTTCTTGTGGGAGTCGGCCGATTGTTCTTGCTGCTTCCGAGTGGTCTCGTGGCGAAGGTCTCTTGACCTAGTGGCTGTGCGGTCTTGCTCGGGCCTCTTGTAGTCCTTCGACCTCAGTGGCGGGAGTCGGCTTCTGTCGGGCGTTTCTACCACAGACTCAGTCGGCCTTCGTGCTGAGGTGGAGGGAGAGCCGTTGGCTGTAGCCGCGACGATGGTCTTAATCTTCTCGAGGATTGGCGTCACGTCGGGGGGTGCCGTTTCGATTACGGTGTCCAGGAGGGTGAGAGCGGCAACGGCGTTCTGCTGAGGCGTCTGGAAGATGTTGGTGTTGTGGATTCGCGTCTGAAGTATGGCCTTCCGAGCGGATCGTCCGGTTGCCCTCAGGTCCCTCTTTCTCCTGTCGGCTTCCTCCTTGCGCCTCTTCTCATCTTCCGCCAGCTTGCGCTCCTGCTCAAGCCTGGCTTGTTCTTCCTCTGCGACCCTGCGGGCCATGGCTGAGTCGGTCTCGGCCACCTCAGCCAAGAGGACGTCGAAGCACTTCGGCTCGTAGTCCTTGTCGTAGTCGGAGTCGTTGGCTTCGTCCGAGGGGATGCCGTAGAGGTCGTTGAAGCCTGAAGAGCTGATGTATTCATCGAGCTCTGATGATGAGCAGGACCCGAACGGTTGGAGGATGACTACGACTTCTCGTAAGACTGGGCTGCTTGAATCTGAATCGCTCCAGTCCGAGTCATAACCTGATGACATGGATCCCTCCAAGTGGGTCGATCTCGACTCGGGGGAGAGGAGTTTGCAGTAGATCTCGGCGGCGTTTGGTAATCCAAACGGTGCCGAGAGAGCTTCTCCCTCCGAGTAGATTGATTCCGTCGGGGAGGTGAGAAGACAGCTGTAGATCTCAGCGGTGTTCGGTAGTCCGAACGGAGCCGAGCGGATGCCTCCTTCTGAGTGGATGGAGTTCATCCTGGAAGTCAGGACTTTGTCGCAGATCTCGGCGTTGTTCGATAACCCGAACGACACCGAGTGGATTCCTCCTTCCAAGCGGGCGGCACCCAATTCAGAGGTCAGAACCTCGTTGTAGATCTCGGCGTTGTTCGGTAGCCCGAACGGCGCCGAGCGGGTTCCCCCTCCCGACTGGTCCGAATCCGAGTCAGGGACGGAGAGCTTGTCGAAGCCTTTGGCGGCAAAGTCGTCGATGCCTGATGAAGATCCCATCGCGCTTGCCGGCGAGATTATCAAAGAAGTCTTGACGCGCGGGCCCCTACCTGGTGCGCCTACTGTCGAAACTCGGTTTCGGCAATAGAAATTTGGGGGTGCATTCAAGATCGCCAAGCTCGATGGGTTAGGTGGAAAACAAGATTTAGACAGGTTCAGGCCCTCTCGTGAGGTAATACCCTACTCCTGTTTCGGGGATTCGATCCGCCACGTATTTATTGATCTCAAGATCTGTTGCTCCTAAAGTCTGATCTCTTGAATCTAAAGCTAAAAGCTGATAAAGCATATCCCTCAAGGGACGCCACTTACCCCCCTTATATAGTCTGGGGAGGCGGGTTTACAAGTCGGAAACCTTATCTTACTCTAAGTCGGTTTCCTCAATCTTACCAAACCGTGACTATGAGCCGTTGCCTTATCTTAATGTGCAACGTAATACCCAAGTCGATAGTTGGTTTACATAATTGGCAGGCGCAACCTATCCCTATCTCCAGTCCAATAAGTTTGCCATGTGGATATTCGATTGCCATAATCTCCACACAACTGACTTTCGTGAACACACAGAGCCTATATTTGCCGTGAACTACTCTTGATCCAAACAACCAATATTTGAAGAAGCTCCTCAATCAGTCTTTTATCTGAACTACGACTGTTCCTGAATGTTGCTTCTTTATACTGAACTGTTGACATGATAGCTTGAGTGTGCCTTAGATTCAGACCTTTTAACTTGGGCTTGCTGAAACCCTGCTAACTGCTCGCAACTAACTCTCTTGGTTACAACTCAATTTGCTTCGCGTGGTTGAGCCTCCAAGCAAACGGTTACAAGATATAACTAAACTCATCTTCGATCTTGTCTTTAAAACTAGTAGTTAAGCTTTCGCCTTACCACGAACAATTGTACTCGCCATTGTTGAGGTTGCCCAACATCTCTTTGATTTACAAAGAATCTCGACTTTGAAAACTGGATGCTCCATCGATCGATCAAAAATGAAACAAAGATTGTGCACTTTCATTCCAGGGACTCTTGGACATACTGACTCCTAGTTAACCTTTTCATTCATTGTAACTGCTGACCTGACTATTCCACTTCTGTCTTGACTTCGTTGTCATCTGCCTGAAGCTATTGTGTAGTTGATATTCTTTTCTTGAAACAAACATTGATCGCCTAACGGATCAAGCTCGAAAGGTTATTCCCATGACATAACATTTCACTTTCTCGTTTGTCCTTTACTGGCTCCTCTGGGTTGATAGACTATAAGTCCTGCCGTTGCTTTCTCCGCAACACCAAAATCTGTACACCCACTGAAACCTGCCTTTGATGTTGCCAAGAGTTTTTGTTCTTTGACCAAAACAAGCTCGTTGTCAAGTCTTGGGTGGAACTGATTCTCAAAGGATGATTCTCCGTTGCATTGCTCTGCGGACTATATTTTATGACTTGACACCTGTATCCATTTGCTCCAGGCAGAGGTAACGAAGCAATTCTCTTGTTGTCTTCCTAGGAAACACTGAGGTAGTTTTTCAGAGATTGTAATGGCGGTCTTGAAATAAAGAATCTATCATTAATCCATGCTCACCAATACTATGCAGTTACCACTTTTATTCTAATAAATCCTCCTATGATTTTGCTTTCAACTATATCATTATCCGTTTCACTCTCATGAGGTATCACTTACATTATCCTTTAAAGAGACATCGCCATGATGAGTGCCTCTGCAATCTAACCACTCTTGCTTCACGGATTGACCAATCCTTTTCTTTAGTGGCAATTAGATTATTGGTCTTGACAAAACTTCAATGACCCGACAAGAAACTATAGGTGTCCTGTGACATTGTCAGACACATAAGCTGGTCCACCTTTTGGCTAATCACTGTGAACCATGAGAGAAGGATATTCCTCTTTCAAAACTATAATGAAACTTCTATCACAAAGAAGGTACATGAACACCAAACATTATGGACGGTTGTTGACCCTTGCTAGCAGAATTGCTGACAGGTATGGAAACTGCCTTTCGTGATCCTGACCTGGTTGATTATTTCCATCATTGTGTATATGCTGACCATTGCTTTACTCAACGTTCCCTTCTCATTACATGACTGCCATGAAACTCCTAGGTGTAATGAGCGGCTCTTTAACACCAAAGACTTGTAGACCGTTGCTGACTTTTGTGGGTAGAATTTTGGACTGGTATGACCTTTTTCTTTTGTGGTCCTAACTTTGCTGACTTGTCCTTTCATTGCTTACTAACTGGGTTCCAACAAGAACATTGCCTTGACCATTGATTTTTCTTGGAGAAATGTCGGTCTTCTTAGTAGTCAAAACAGACAAACCTTTCTATTGTTGGCGCCATTTTCCTGTGATTACTCGTTAGGTTGTTGAGTTGGAACAACACGGGGTGCCTGACTTATGTTGACGATAGTCGGGTGAATATTGAACTATTGCTCGAGGCCTTGATAGGCTAGTGTATCTAGGGTTGTACTATCTCCTTGCAGTTGGACTAGACAACTATTTTTCCTGGCACTGCTTGCCCTGCTGGTGTTGGTTCTATAGCTTCGGAGCGGTTGCCGGTGGAACAATAGAGCATTCAATGACAAATCCTTGTGGTGGGAACTTCACATTCCAGTGGCGGTTGGTATCTCTTGCTTTTCTGGCGTCCTGCGGCTGGACCTGACCACTCTGAGCTAGGGTGAGGCTACTAGGGGAGTTGGGGCGTCGACGGACAGTGTCGGTGATTGGTCAATGTTGATACTTTTGCACTGGGCTACCTTTGAGAAACTAACTGTCTTTCCCATTATTGAAATAACAGTTGCCTGACTTTCTTTGTTCCAGAAGCGAACATTTGTTGTGGCGGTGCCTTAGCTCAAGACCATTGGAAGAAACCGGTCTTGATTGATCACGAGGTACATCCATCTAGACATGCATGCTCATGTAGGAACTGGAACATGTAGGGACTCAGGAATTTGGTTGATAGTGTTGTTTCACGGCTATTGGTTGCCACTGCAGTTGGAGTTGGTTGGAGAGCATAAATCATTGCTATTGTTGTCATTGTCGACCAGGAGTTGACGGACGGGTCACAAGGGTGTAACTTAGTCTTCCAATGTATTTTGCTAGTATTGACCTCAGTTAACAGTTCTTAGGCACATGACTTCTTCCCTCACACAGGTAGCGGGTGACCTCCCTCTTCGTAAAGTTGGACTGAGGTGCACCAGTATTTTTGTTGCCGAGTAGTTTATCCAAGGATTCTTTTTTATGATTAACCCTTTGCCATCAGTCGGTGTCTTGGCATACAAATTCCAAGCGCGGTCGAACACTCTGCAAAATTTGTCCTTCTATACCATAGCCACCTAAGGTAACACTTGTTGGTTATGGGGTGGATGATGTCTTTACATATTGACGTAGCCGTATAGGCGCTTGCAATGGTACCGGATTTGATCTTGATTCCATTTCTGAGCTTGCAGCTACGACCATTGGTACCACTGCTACGTCTTCTGTATCTGGCTTTATATCTGTTGTATTCACTCCTTGCGCATTCAACATCTGACCTTGGGGAATCAAAAAAGGAGCAAGAGCGGGGTTTCTGGTACATGCTGTAGATTGCGGTCTGATCTGACCAACTCACTGCCGCTGGTACTGTTGCGGTTGTTGACACTTTCTCTGGAACTGACCAACTGCTGCCGAGAAGAAGGGGTGGAAGAGTGGGGTTGCTAAAGATAAGACCTTAACCCACTTACCTACTGATCTGATGTGGGTGTACTTTTACTCTTCAAGTTGATTAATCAAAAAACCTAGTATGGTCACATCCCCACCACTGATGTGAACCATACACCTGCACACAACAAACAAATCACAAGGTCTAATGACTAACGACACTATCCTTCGGGGGAGGATTAGGTTTAGGTAAGCTCAGGGAAAAACTTCGCTTGAACCTCGAGAAGTACGGACTCTGGACTTCTCGGCTTGACCTTCTTGCCTGAAGCATAGGGCTTGGCTTATCTTCCACGAAGCTTCAACTGGCGCTCCAGGCTTAACAACTAAAGAGTTGGAGAGGAAAGGGGAGAGATTTGATAAATCATTTTTCAAAGAGCTCCGGAGGGAGGGAAGAGGCAATTTCACAAATAAGGTTTTCCAAAAACTTGTTCTTAGGGTTTGACCATTTGGCTCAACCTATAGTTGAGATGGCTCTGGTACCAACATGTCACGCCCAGAAATTTAGCCAAATTTCTAGACTATTTTGCGCATTAAATTCCTGTCCAGGAATAGGCCAGGGTACACAAAATGACAAATTAATAAATAGATCCAAACGTAAAATAAAGCATAAAATATTTACAAAAGAGGCACTTAGTCCTCGCACCCGAACGAAAGCGGCAGGAGAGAAAAAGGCGATCCAAGCGAGGCTTCAGCTCCACTCCACAGGCAACTCAACTGGGGTCTGAGCCTTGGTCTTCTAACTCCGTCTTTGACTCAGAGACACTACACTTTTGGGAAAAGAGGGAAATAGCAAGGCTGAGTACAACCACCATACTCAGCAAGCCACATGGAGAAATGCAGACGTGCAAGGGGAGACAAGAGTAGCATGGGCTATTTTGCATAAATGCGGTTGTAAAACCTTTCTAGTTTAAAACAAGAAAAAGGTTGATTAATTAGATCAAGATTAACCTTCCACTGAACAATGGTAGACCACGTTGAATAGGCCCCATCAATCCACCTGAACTAAACCAGTTCCATTGAGTCAAATTATTAAAGGTGGGACTAATCATGGTGAATCTGGTCGATCGCCCATAACCACGGGCCAGAGGTGTACAACTATACCCACAAGACACGATTTCACACATGTTGCCATGCTGTCAGAGACGCCCGGACCCTCCATTCTATTTGAAATGTGAGTTGAAATGGTTCAACTCATAAGACAAGTAGAACGAAACACCCGAGGTCCCGAGAGAGGGATAAGTGAGACATTGTTGGGCCTTTAGCCTGCCAGTCAACTTCAGCCTGAAGTGTGCCCGTCAAACCACTCGAAGGTGGCAACTAGATGTGTTACACACTCAGGAGACTTGATAAAAATGGCTAAAGATCTACAATGTCTCAAATATTTATAACTCGTACTCGTGTGAATCTAGCTCCCAGAATGTGCGCTAGACTCACACTTTCATCTCAAGCATGATTATACATAGAGAATACACGTAAACTGAAAAGAACTTAAGTATTACATTTCTTAGATAATTACATAGACCGACCGGCCAAATAAATACATTAGAGAGCAGCGAACAGCAGTGGCTTACTACCCATTCCACAAGAAAACTGACTAGGGGGTTTACCCCGTTAAGTTCTCATCCTAAAAGAAACAGTCGGTTCCCCACATCACTCAAAAGACTAAGTCTACACCTGCAAGCAAAATGGATATTCCAGTGGCAAAAGTTAGTACATTAAATAAGTTAATATATTAGCAAGCAGAAAGACAAGCCTAACGCTCTACATGTAAGGAATATAATCAAGGATGGAATTATACGGTTCATTTTAGCGTAAGCAAGTTTTATTTGCATAAAACACTACCATATATGTTTTGCTTTCAAATCGAAATTTCAGCAAGCAATATCTTAGCATATGGGCATCAAAGTAATCATTAAACATGTATAAATATACACCTCATTGCCCTCGATGGCAGCAAGGAGTTCATTCGCAAAACTCAACATGATTTGAAGGAAATTTCAACATTTAGGAGAAAAAATACAAGTCTATACTCAATACATATCCACACATCACTCATGACCGTGAGTACGACTATTCGATTAGTTTAGACTCTGTAGAGTTTGTACACTTTACCTACATGATGTGAATCGCTCTCATAGAGTGAAACGCTCCAGTTTTGTTCGGTATCCATTGGTACCATCATACTCTGCATGTTGAGTATGGACTAGAGTTCTGCTGACTCCCTTTTTAAGGACAGGATTCATTCGTGTTCATAGTACCATATCCCTCGATCGAGTAGTTTGGTACCCACGAATACAGTTCTGAATTACCAGGTGCAAAGTGCATGAATAGTCTTACTACAATAATAGGCCCGAAGGCAATATCCAATACATATAGGACCTACTGGTCCGGATACAACCAAAAGCAGAAATTAGATAAGACAGTAGTCGGAAGGCAGCGACATGTCGATTGCCACAGGCAACGACCGAGGACTAAGACCTAGTAGACGCCTTCTCCTCCTTCGCCCATCTGGCAGTAAGCATAGGGGTCCTCCAGTTCTTCGTTTCCACCATCTGAAGGTTTGTGCGTATAGCAAGGGTGAGTACCCAACGTACTCAGCAAGCCGACACGGAATGATGCACATGATAGGGTCATTCAAAGGATGGCTATGGTTTATTTGCAAAAAGCCAATTTTCACAAATCATTTCACAAACCTAACATCTAGCCAGGTCAAGTTTTAGTTCCATAGTATATTAAGTCGGTGACGGTTCTGTCTACCATCCATCGTGATTCCAAGGATGGCTTCCCGCCTCCGGTTCGTCATGGTTTTCTGGGGAGTCCACCCCTTCTCGCAGTTTGAGAAGTTGAGTCCACCAGCACACAAATTCATTATGCATTCCCATCCCATCATTTCAGAATTTATGAGTCTAGCCACGGGAGAAACTTGTCACGTTGCTCATTAACCACGAGCACGACTATTGGAATAGATTGATTTACTCACACTGCAGTGGATGTACACTTTACCCGTACTCCACAACTGCTCATTGAATGAGCTTTCATCCCTTCATATGGGATGGTCACGGCAAAGCCTTTCGATAACTTCGCTTTGGCAGTACCCGCTCCATGAACTTAAATCCTCTTGCACTCTAGCCGTCCTTTCCTAGCAGTGAGAGGATTTCTGGCGCTCCCGGGGTAAGGGAAAACTTCACAACATTCTCATTCATTACTCAATACTTAGGTCGTAGCCTTATCTCAATAACCAGAACCACCTCTTCACTCAAGAACCACTCTGCAGGGATACTGCCTCCGCTCGGCAATCTACTCCGCTAGGTCTATACCCATTCGAGAAGTACGGTTGTACTGGCTCGTTTCAGGTTATAAGTCTCATGGCTCGGTCCTTAATCGACTAGGGACGGTTCTTGCCTTTACCAGAATCCACCCAAATCCAACCATCCGCCCCAGTCTAAAACATTGGTTTTGTACTTTTTATTTTTCCATCAAAACTATTTTCATCATGATCAAGGCAATGTGGTGCTCATGTCTCCACATGGCGTATTCCAACTATCTTCCCTAAGATAGTTGCCCAAGCACGAAGCTTCTTTGTAAAATCATGAGTATGCATGAATCTAAAGTAAGCATGGCTGAGCATTTTACCGAAGATATTCTCCGGTTATATCACATCAAAGGTTACAAAGAATAATTCTGAGGGTAATCAATATCAAGGCATGGTATATCGAGCATAGGTGTTCATTTTGTGTATAGCATGCATGTTTGAAGTTTAAATCAACATCATTTCTCAAAGTAGGATCAATATGTTCAAAGTGAAGTGTTGACTTGCCTTGCTCGCACGCTTGTTGGACGGGGTCTTCAACGTAGTCGTGTCTGCTTCCTCGGTTGCTACCCATACGTGCGAAAATCAATTTAATTCGATCGAATTCAATAAAAGTACCAACAGATCGAAAAGAACCATAAAACGAATCCTAAAATTCTAATCGAGTTTGAGCGAGAGTTTTGGGATGAAATCCGATTTAAAACGCGAGTTTGGAATTCCTAGGGTTTTCGCAAAATATCTCTCGAATCGATTAAGGGAATAGATTTAAAAAGTGTTGATCAAAAGAATTGGTACTCGAGGTTTTGGAGGTCCGAGTACCAAAAGAAGATATTTTTAATAGCGGAAAGAAAATAGATAAACTCCGAAAACGACGCGAGAACAGAATCTCCGAAAATCCTATTTTGAATTCCGAGTTTGCACAGAAAAATACACGAGAAAACACTATTTTTGCCCAAATATTTTTCCTAATTTTTCCAGATTTTTCCTAATTTTTCCCCATTTTTTTCTCTTTCCTTTTTCTTTCTCTTTTTTCATTCTTTCTTTCCCTTTTCTTTTTTTTCTTTTCTCTTTTTTTCCTTTCCTTCCCTTCCTCTGTTTTCCCCACGCTCTCTCTCTCTCTCTCTGTTTTGGCGACGGGCGGCGCAAGGCACAAGGGCGGCGGCCCGCTTACTGCGGCGACGGCGACGGCGATGGCGAGGATGCGGTGGAGCCGGGTGCACGGTGGAGCGGCTTCGGCCGGCGCACGGCAGGCAACGGCTTGCGGCGAGGAGAAAACGGCGAGTGAGAGGGGAAAAGAGGCGGCGATGTGGGAAAGAACGGAGAGGGGCTTCCTCTTTTATAGGCGGCCGGAGACGGAGAAAAGGAGGGGGTCCGCGCGGCGAGCGGGCGTCGCGGCACGCGGCGAGGCGCGGGGCGGGCCGGCACAACCGAGCGCGACGCGGCGGGCACAGCGCGCGCGCGGGCGGGGTCGGACGTGGGGCGCGGCGCGGACGGCGCGGACCGGGCGCGGCGCAGCACGTGGCGTGCGCGGCGGTGGGGACCGGCGCGCGGCGTCGAGCGGGCGGCGTGGGCGCGGGGCGGGCGCGGCGCGGCGCAAGGCGACACGCGGCGCACGGGAGTGGGGGCTGGGCTCGGCGTGGCTCACGGGCGCGCGCGCGAGGGTGGGGGCCGGGGTGCGGCGCGTGTCGCGCGCGCGGGCGGGGCGCACGGTACGGCCGGTACGGCGTCGAGCACGTGGCGTGCAATGAATAGTGACTTTTCCGAATTTCCGATTTTAATTCTTAATTTTCCAATTCTATTTCATTTCACCTCCAAAATTCAAAATAAAATATAGCACACCCAAAATTAAGTTATAAAATATATTTTCAACCTTTTCACCCACTTTTATTATTTTAAAAATATATTTCACATATTTAATTTAATTCTTTTTCCCTAAATTCCAGAAAATGCGATTTTGATTCGAAATAATTTCTAGACTCCATATATATCCTTTAAAAATATTTTATCACTCATTTGCTCACTAATTAATATTACTCCACCACAAAATAATATTCTTATCCATATATATATATATTTTTGTAAATCCACAACCCTTTATATTTTATATTAAAATTTCCAATCCTAAACTTTGAAATTTTTCTCCCTTTTGGAAATCCGAATCATTTGAATTTTCCCAAACATCGAGATGTATCGCTCACATATAAATTTATGCAACAAAGCTGGCAAATAAGAGGCAATAAACACGATGAGAAGCAAATAGCCAAAAAATTTTGTAAGTTTCGGTTTTTAATTTCCAGTTTTAAATTCTTCGATTTTCAGGGTGTTACAAGTTCACAATGAAGTCTTTACACTACTTAGTTCCTAGCCTTGCACCAGCACGATACGTGTTCTCCCATCCTGAGCATACTAGAAATATAACCCAGAACCGTTAAGTGGTGGGCCCACGCCTTAACTTAACGCCGTGGTGGCGTACACGACGGGAACCCATCCATGTGACACGATACCGTTGTATTGGACAGACTTAGTCGCCTAAACTACCACGACGGGGTAAATAGAAAGTTCCTCTGGGTTATCCGAACACATATACATCGGCCTACCAGAGTGCAAGGCTAGTCGCTAGGTAGCTTATTTGGCTTAGGCCATCCCATACTGGCATGTGGTTGTACAACATACAAAATAAACATACGTTGAGTGAAGTCCTTAGGTCGGTCTGGACACACACTCCCCCTATCGGTGCACAACTAATCACCATATGTGCACCACTTGTGGCCCAAACCTAAATTCCATGTTTTTCATCATTTTATTTGTCAAAAACACAAGTACTTAAGTTCTGTCCAGATTATCTAAAAATAAGTCTTTCATGTTTGTGATGAGCCCACAACTTCGAGGAAAACATTTTTAAGCATGGCTAAGCATCATAGCACTTTAGACATCAAAACTCACATTATAAGGTGATAAAGACAAATTTCTCCTAAGGTTAGGAATTAAGGTTATGGACATATGTGGGGTTAAGGTGATATGCAAGTAATAGGAGTTTATCTAACAAGTTTATCAAGATTTTTAATTTATTAGCATACAAATCGACATGTAAAGTTTGCAATCATTTTCATAACCTCCAAAACATGGGATCAAGGTGATCAAAGAGAGGGAGGTGGGACTTGCCTGGAAATGTCAGCATCCTAATCTTTTCTTCACCGTTTAAGCAATTGTCTATACAAAATACACGTTATGCAATTAAACACCAAAATATGCAAAATAAATCCAAAATGCTCTAAAATGCATGTTTTTTGCACATTAAGTGGTTACTGATCTAAAATGATTTTAGGTGAAAGAATTTTAAATTTATCTTATTTTGTTTAGGAGTTACGCATTTTAGAAGTTTTATCGGGTCGTAGTGGCATAGGGTCAGGAGCTGTTTGGACAGGGCTCCTATAATTTGATTTTTGTTAATTTGAATCCACAGGGATGTGGAGGAGTGTTTTATAGGACTAACACAATTGGTTTCATAATTTTTAGAGTTATTAAGAATTTCTTAGCCCTTTTACGGATTTAGGACGGTTCTAGGCTTATAGTGATATATATATATATATGTGTGTGTGTGTGTGTGTGTGTGTAGGGTTTTGGGTCCAGAACTTGGTTCATCTGCTAAGGATGTATAAGAATAAATAGTTTAGTTAAGCAAGTTAGCTTTAGTTCATTTTTATAGGGTCTATATTGTCCTACCACACATTTTGCAAGTTAGAGGGTGTTCTATGTCATTGATTTACTTTACTAGCCTAGTTAGTGTTGTTTGAGCTAAGTGCTCTAGAGTTTAATGAGTGTGGATGGAGCTTGGTGCTCCTCTGGTCCAGCAAGTGTTTAAATGGATTTATTTGGAGCTAAAGTGCACCTATTCTTTTACACCTATATATGCCTATATTGTTTAGCTATTATTGCAGGCTTTAGCGACCTGGTCGTCCATTCAAAGTTTATGGATAATTTTTAGTATACAAGTGCCATATTTTATTTTATCTAAGTGAAGTTTATTACTTGCTGGATTTATAGAGACTTGGTTCACCAAAAATGGATTAAAAATGAATTTTTTACCAATTTTGCAAGTTAGAGGGTACATAAAAGGGTGTATTTCCTATTTAAATATTTAAGTGATGTTGCTACACAGTAGGTACTTGTTTTATTTTATAATCTTAAATTATGTGTTTTGGCGATTCTACAGAGCTTTAGTTTGCCCAAAAAGGATTTAGAATGAATTTTATATAAATCTCTAAATTTCAGCTTGCCTAAATCACATCATTTTAATACTAATAGTTTTAGGGGTACTTGGTACAAAGTATCTATATGTTGTTGTCTTTCCTAAATAGAGTGTATAAGTTAGTGGATCTGTAGAATTTGAGTTTGCTCAAAAATGAGTTGAATTGAATTTTCTGTGTATTTTATAAGATTGTGCCAGCCCTATTGATGATTTTCCTTATTTAGATTTTAGAGGAAAAAATTTGTACAGTGGGGGCCATGTTTCATAATCCTAAGTTAAAGTTCAACATCTAGGGAGTTCAAAGAAATTTGTTCCACCCAAAAATGAGTTATTTTGGATTTTATATAAATTTTATAAGTCTAGTGAGTTTTCCTGCTCAAAATATAAACGTTTAGGCACAGGTCTATTCCCTTTTTACATTAGAGTCCCCGGGTTTTAATCGATTTACATGAGAGTCCATGGGCCACTGGTCTGTGTCTGGCCGGCTTGCAAAAAGGCCCCTGGGATCTAGGCAAATAGACCCCGTGGTCCTCAGCACGTGTTCAATCAAAGTCCATTAAGAGTCCTCATTGCTCTGTGTAATTGCAAATGGAACCAAGACCCACTTGTCATTCGGTGAGCATTTACATAAGGGCCCCTACAAGATTTAAACTACTACTAATTGGTTTTCCCTGGCGCTTAAGTACGGGGGTCCTGCACGTCAGTGAGACCGCGGCTGACGAAGACAGAGTGCGGCGCGACGGTGAGCTTTGGGGCGGCGTCGGCGATGAGCGGCTGGGTTTCGCATGGGGCTACCAAAAGCAAAAACATGGAGGGTTCACGGCGAAGCCGGCGGTGGTCTTCTTGCAAGCGCAACGGTCGAATAGCGTTGGCGGCAAGTCCGAGCGGCAGTGAGGTTTGGCTCGCTAGTGCACGTCGGCTTCAGCTTGATTTATGGCGAAGTAATGCATGTACGAGTGCTTACTCGGTCCCTAGATACTTACTTGAGGTCGCGCAGGGGTCGGCGATGCTTGAACGGTGGTGGCGGTGCAAAGAACGGCCCGACGGCGGCAGAATCTTCCTGGGTCGACGTTGCCGGCTCACTCCGGCCAAGGGGCTGCTAAGATAGTGTTGATGAGAAATTCGATTCGCACGCACTGGCCTGAGAGATTTGCTTTACTCTAGTGCAGGTTCAAATCGGTCGCCTCTAGTGAATTGAGGGCGTGCCAGTTAGTTTGAACCTGTAACCAACAAGAAACAAGAAATAGGCATTAATGAAAATAGATCCTACGGGATCGGCTGAAGGCATCAATTTATACATAATTACTATCCCAAAGCGCACTTAAACTAAGTGATTGGGATAGATCGGCTATGCCGAGACAGTATAAATCACTTAGGCTAAAAGCGTGTTAGGGTAGTAACTATCTGCATTGATAACTTAGCCGATACTGCAGATCTAATGTGAATCGGTTAATACTCTGATATGTTTTATAAAAAGATATTAATCTGATCTAAACATGCTAAACCTAGATCAATCGGCTGTCAGCATAGCATGACAGATTGATATCGGCTTAGGGCACCTAGATAGAGTAAGATCTTAATATAAAAGGCAATTTTAATATATCTAATAGCAATTAAAACTAAAGATAGCTAAAACAGATAATGTTGGCTGAAACTCCAGCACTGTCTCTAATGGTAAACTTTAAACTAAACAGATCTTAATAGTTCTAAGAGCGACTTAATAGGTCGATTAGATGCAGCATTAAGTATAAAAAGAAATATCATATCTGTATGAGTCAATGTGAACCCTTCGGGACGGTAGACACGACATATAATCTAATTCAACCCCTAGATCTAACCTCGTTGGTTGCTGTCTTCAGAGAGAAACCAGCCGACTGTGGGATAGATCTAGGCATTGCTCTAGATCATAGGCCGCGTATGATAAGTTGCGTAGTTTATAACATCAAAACTAGAGTGTCATGATGATGGAAGCACTAATTCCGATGATACAAACCACTAATAACAAGGAATTACCTTGTTGGGAGGTCGAACCCGATGCAGCCCGAGCAAGAGCAAGAACTCATCAAAAATAAAAAGGGTGGTGATGCACCGATATTGATTGATTGTGTGTTTTTGTTGATATATTTTACAAAGAGCCCTCGGGTCTTATTTATATCCAAGCATAACAATATCCGCGTAGGGTTTCTACCTTATCTACTATTTATGGTACGACAATATCTCGGGACACAGCCCCATGTCGTATTACAAAAGGAATATCTACACAAATCCCTATTTTACAGATACAATTGCCATTACAAGACTCTATCCATAGATGGCAATATCTTTAACGAACATTTGGGAACCGAATCTAACATTTATCTCCGAGCTTCCCTATCGAAATCGGTTCCATCTTCATCCTCGAATCGGAATCGGCTATCGGCTATCCTTATCCGATTCGGTCTTAGCCGACTAGTTTCCCATTCGATTTGATCCTAGCCGATGCGGCCTCTGTTTCTCCACAGATCACACTTCCGATCCGACTCCGCTTCAAACTTGGCCTTGAACCCAGGGATTTGGTTACCAAATTTGGTCGTTAACACATGCCCCCCAAATCCGTAAAATATGATAGTATTGTGGATTTGACGTTGTTTAAACTTCCCACGTAAACTTCGCTCTAATCCGTTTCGGCTATCATGAAATTTCTTTAAATAGCACCCGCCTTGCACCGAACCAAGCCATGCTGTCACTTTTGCATCCTCAAGCCCTAGCCAAAAAACTTTTCGTCTCCTCGGTGACCCCGTCGGAACCCCAAGCGTGACCTCACCGGCGAACCCTTCCGCGGCGACGATCCCCTCCATTAATAGTGTCTTCAAGCACTCGCTCCGACACAGCTCAGGCAGAATACCCGGAGGTAAGTTCCATCGGCTACAGTCCCTTATTCCTTGCAACTTTGTTTTTATCTTCTGTAATCTTGTTCTTCCATCCTTTAATTTGCAGCACCTTGCCCACCAAATCGTCATCCCAGACCTTGCTAGCCCCAATCAGTTCTTGTTAGGGCCGATCGGCAACTTAGACCCTAATGAGTTTATCAATGCCGAAACAAATCGGATTCCCTTTAGGTTTTCCACCCCTGATCTGGCCCACTGGTCTGGTCTTTTAAGTCTTGGCCTTCAACGGACAAATCTTGGTCGGCTTGGTACCTAAGGATGTCGGCTAGGCAGCAAACTCACTAGACTGAACTAGGTATAAGCCAATGCCTAGCTCTGACAATAGCCGACATGTCCAAGGACGAGCCCCTCCTATCGGCTGCCACCTACTTCTGGTCAGATACGCTAAATGCGTTTTTGTTTAGACAAGGGCCGATGACGCCAACTCTCTTGGATGTGTCAATGATCACAGGACTGGACATAACCTCCATAGTCGACCTAGCCGGCGTCAACATCAAATGCACTCATAATTTCAAGACCAAAAGAATAGGAGGCTGGAGCGGCTTTATATCAATGAACATGAAAGATGGTCCAATCTCCGAGAGAGAACACACAGCTTTCCTCCTGATGTGGCTAGAGAAATTTGTATTCTGCGAATCAAGCTGTGGGCCGACTAGCAACTGGCAGCACGTTAGCCGAAGCTATGGTGAGCAAGAAACAAGTCCCCCTAGGAAAATACCTGCTCGGCTATTTGTACCAGACGCTAAGCAACGCATCGGCTCGGCTGGCTTCCAAGCAGGCCGTCAATACGGGAGGGCCTTGGTGGCTGCTGCAGCTGTGGCTAAATCTCCACACTTATCAGGTTGCAGAAAGGCCGACTCCACTAGAAGTCGATTTCCCTTTGATCGAGCCACGGTTCGAAGACGATGAAGAAGTGACCACCCGCTGATGCCTGTCGTATGGGGAAGTAGCGGCAACCTATCCTGGATCCAAGCTGACAGCCGATCATTTCAAAAATTGGTTCGGCAACCTGTACAGTGGCTTTCCAAGCAGTTCAAGGATATGGTTCGCCTATGAAGACTTTGACAAGTTTGAACTCCCAGACGATCTCCGGCTAGATGAGCTTAACTCCGAAAAATATGAAAAACCAAGGGAGATTTACATATCAGCCATAACACCTTGCATCTTCCCCGTCGGCATCCACCAAGGGCGCAATATCCAGAAATCTTACGAATTCTATCATCCGATGGTGGCTGCAAGACAACTTGGCATGGGACAGCTGCCGATCGGCCTCTATTACTCGGACAAGATCCAGGTCAAGGGCAAAATCGAAGGAGACATCATGATGAATCAGCTGCTCAACATCCCTGGTCCCCCTCTGGGCAGTATTGACAATATCGACCCGGCGGTGATGAGGACAACTATCTTTAGCCGATCGTGGAATGAGTGAAAGCGGCACTTGTTCCATCAATCAGCCTCCATGTACTTGACCACCGTCGATCCGGAAATGACCCCATCGGTAAGTGTCTTCTCTTCTTAGTTCTTTTCGGCCACTAGTTGAATTCTTGACTAACCATGCCTTATTCCTTTGCAGACAACCGGCACTTCCCCTCCACATGCAAGTAACATGGGGGTAACAATCCTTTATGCCCCTGGCATGCTGTCCGGCGGTTGCGGGCTAGCCCCGTCACTCATCGGCTTCCACGCGCCGAAGGTGGCTACACTCTTCACGACCAAACCCGTGAGCGGCTGCATTGGCTGAAAAGGGCAAAGCCATCGGTTGCTGCTACTCCGGCTGCAGAGAAAAAGAAACGGGCTTCAAAGAAGCCAAAACCAACTCCAGCCGATGACCTACCTCCAGTCGATCCGGATGTGGATGTGGTCCTCGAAGAAGAAGTTAGGAACGAGGAAATGGAGCAAGCTGTCAACGCTGCCGCAGCCGAAACGAGCTCTTCAGAAAAATATGCTCGGACTCCATCGGCTAAGCAGACCATCGAAAAAACTCCGAGCCCTCTGAAATGCATCCCTCGTTCCCAACCGGTAAACACCTTTCATCATTTAATCTCATCACCTTTTCCATTATGATTCATTGGCTTTCTGTGTCTGTAGGCAAAGAAACAGGCCGCCAAGAAGAAAATGGCTCCTCCTCCCTCGGTAAGTTCTATTATCCTTCATTTCCCTCTTATTAACACAACCGATTTCTGACTTGTATCTTTTTTCAGCCTCCTCGTGCTCCAACACCTGCCCCCCACATATTGAGCGAGCACACGCCAACGGCTGCAGGTGGTGGCGACGCCCCCTCAGTCCTAGTTGTTCGATTAAGTTTTGTCCAGCCTCATAAATCGGCTCATCAGCTTTGTCGACCCTTCTAACTGTCTCATGACTTGCAGTTTGTAGTCGATCTTCTGGACTTCGATCTCTCAGAGTTTTTGGATCCTGATGAGGATGCCGATAAGGCCATGGTGGTGTCGGACGAGGACCTACGGGCTACCTTATCAGACATAGCCAAACGGATAGAGTGCTCCCTTGACTTTCTGGTTACCGACTACGGCTCCATCCGTAGTCGATTTGAGGACGTCCAGGATCGGCTGCCGGACCAACTGGCTGACATCATCGCATCGGCCACCTTCATGGAGGTGCATCGGCACAAGTTCGAACGAGCTAAGCAGAGGATAGCCGATCGCCGAGAGAACCAAGCGTTGGAGGCCACCATCAAAGCCAGTCAACAAGAAATCACCGTCGAGAAGGCCAAGTTCGATGCTTTGAAGATTGAGCTGATTGCTGAACTTGATCGGCTTCACAAGCATCGGGAGGAACTGATAGCCGAACTTGCCAACATCAAAGCCGACATTCTGGCCAAAGAACAACGTGTGGCCGGCCTACCGAAAGAGATTGAGGACCAACAAGCGAAGATCAAGGTGGCCGTGTCACATTTATCTGATATGGCCAGGGTGATGAAGCCGATCCCAAGGAATGATGCGGTCGATGCCAAGGTCATTGAAGAGATAGACGGGATTCGTCGTAGGGCGATATCGGCCATCACCAACTTCCTCTCGCGTGAACTACTTGTAATAGTTGGCTAGGAAATCTTGTACCTCAAACTCGCAGTTCATCTTGTAATCAGCTCAAACTCTTTTGTACTCAGTTTGATCAATGCCACTCATGTGCATGCTTGCCGACCATGCCTGGAATGCTTCGAAAACTTCAAACACGAAAAATTTGCTAAGTCCAATTTTTGCTAATATACATGTATGCCCCCTTAATTTTGCTTATGGTATCCTTAGCATTAACAACATTATCAAATCAAAAATCTGGTCGCCATCGGCTAGGCTGAGCCGATGTAGAAAAATTAGGGGAAAACGTGGCGTGAAAAACGTCCTAAAGGTGATGCTTGTGTCCCACAACGCATGGGCTAACACGAATCGGCACAACCATAGCCAAATCATGAATTGATCCAAACACTTGGGTAAAATTTCTTCAAATACTTGCCGTTAAGAGCCCTTCCAAATACTTCTCCATCCAATCCTTCTAGCATATAGGCCCCTTTAGAGACGCATTTGTGGATCTTGAAAGGCCCTTCCCAATTCGGTGACCACTTGCCGAACTTATTATCCCTTGATCCGATCGGCAATATTAATTTCCAAATGAGCTCACCCTCTTCAAACGTCTTAGGCACAACTTTCTTGTTATAGTGACGGGCTACTCGCTCCTTGTCCCTTGTCACCTTTTCCAAGGCCCGCATTCGTGACAAAACCAAATCTTCGGATTCATCCACCATTAAATTGCAATAATCGTCGGCTGTAAGCTGATCTTGTAACTGAAACCTTCTGGAGCCGACGATTGTTTCCCATGGCAACACTGCTTCATGTCCGCAGACCAGTTTATATGGGGGGACTTGGATAGATCCGTGGCAAGCCATCCGATAGGCCCAAAGTGACTCGGCTAATCGGCTGTGTCACTGCTTGGGTGTTTAGCGATCTTTCTCTTTATCAGTTTGATTAGACTTTTATTTGAGGCCTCTGCTTGCCCATTAGCCTGAGCATAATACGGTGAAGAATTGAGTAACTTGATCCCCATGTCGTCGGCAAACTGAACGAACTCATCCGATATGAAAATAGATCCCTAATCTGTAGTTATAGTTTGAGGGAGACCGAATCGGTATATGATGTGCTCTTTAACAAACTCGATTGCGTCCCTAGAATCGACCTTCTTCAAAGGAATTGCTTCCACCCACTTGGTAAAATAATATGTTGCCACCAATATGAACTTGTGTCCTTTACTCGAGGGTGGAATGATTTGGCCGATCATGTCGATTTCCCAAACTCTGAACGGCCAAGGTTTGATAATTGGGTTCATAGCCGATGTTGGTGCTCTTTGGATAACTCCAAACTTTTGACAGTCTTGGCATCCTTTGTAATACTTGAAACAATCTTCCAGCATCGTCGGCAAAAAATACCCTGCTCTTTGAAGTAGCCACTTCATTTTGTGAGCCGATTGATGCGTGCCACAAATTCCCTCATGCACTTCTCCGATAGCCACCTTGGCTTGATCAGCACTAAGACACTTAAGTAACACGCCATCAATTGTCCGATAATACAAATCTTCGTCGAGCAAGACATATCTCAAAGCCTTGTAGCGCAATTTCCTTGAAGCCGACTAGGAGGGGTTTCGTAAGTAGTTGTAGACATCAAATCTCCAGTCGTCGGCTGTCATGGTGGTGATCTCTACTTCAGTATCTTTCGTCATCGGCTTGTAGCTTGATGCCCCTGAGCTAAATCATTTGCTTCTGCATTTTGTTCTCTGGGGATGTGCTTCAAAGTCACTAGCCGAAAGCTGTCCATCAACTCTCGGCATTTTTGATAGTAGACCATCAGCACGTCGTTCTTGCATTCAAATTCTCCTAACAGCTGGCTGATGACCAACAGTGAATCTCTCATTATTTCGATCGCGTCGGCTTCAACCTCTTTGAGTAGTTGTAATCCTTTGAGTACGGCCTCATACTCGGCTTGGTTGTTTGTGGCATGGGGCGTGATTGAAAAGGTGAACTCAAAGCTTGCCCCCTTGGGAGAAATTATTACCAAGCCGATTCTGCAACCATTGGTGCAAACCAAGCCATCAAAAGTTAGAGTCTAACGCATAATATCTATTGAGCCGATTGAGTCATCTCTGTGTTCCACTATAAAATCGGCTATAGCTTGTTCTTTAACTGCCCTGGGCGCTTGGTATCTTAAATCAAACTCGGTCAAGGCAAAAATCCATTACCCAATCCATCCTTTTAGTATTGGAGCCGATAGCATATATTTTACTACATCGGCTTTGCATACCACGGTGCACTCATTGGATAACAAGTAATGCCTCAACTTTGTGCACGAAAAATATAGGCAAAGACACAATTTCTCCACTGGGGAATACCTTGTTTCCGCATCCAGAAGCCGTCGGCTAAGATAAAAGATGGCCTTTTCCTTCCCTTCAATCTCCTGAATCAACACCGAGCCGATGGACTTTTCGTCAGCTGACAGATATAGCTTGAATGGTATCCCTTTCTATGGAGAAATCAAAACTGGAGGTGAGCTTAAGTAATCCTTGATATTGTTCAACACTTTTTGCTGCTATGCCCCCCAAGTGAATACTTGATCGGTTTTCAGCCGAAGCAAAGGCGTGAACGGCTCCATCTTTTCTGCAAGGTTGGCGATGAATCGTTTGATGAAGTTGATTTTGCCGATCAAAGACTATAGTTGCTTCTTGTCCCTTGGAGGCTGAATCGTCTTGATAGCATTGATGCTCCTTGGTGTAACCTCTATTCCTCTCTCATGAACAAGAAACCCTAAAAATTGCCCGGCCGACACGACGAATGCACACTTTAGTGGGTTCATTTTTAGGTCTACTTCCTCATTCTCTCCAAAACCTATCTCAGATCGGCTATGTGGTCTTCTATTTCCCTGGATTTGACGACAACGTCATCAATGTAGATCTCCACTAAAGAGCCGATCATATCATAAAAAATATAGTTCATGGCCCTTTGATAAGTTGCTCCAGCATTCTTTAAGCCAAATGTCATTACAACCCATTCGTATAAGCCAATTGCTCCTGTGCATCTGAAAGCAGTCTTGTGGATATCTTTTTCGGCCATGAAGAATCTGATTGTAGCCTGCATTGCCATCCATAAAGCTTATGATTTTGTGACTGGAAGAAGCATCCATAAGCAAATCGGCTATGGGCATTGGGTATTCGTCCTTAGGGGTAGCTTTGTTTAGGTCCCTTAAATCAATAGACACCCTAAGTTTGCCATTTTCTTCATTACTGGAACTATGTTCGAAACCCACTCTGCATATCGGCAGGGCCAAATAAATCCAGCATCGTATAGCTGAGTGATTTCGGCTTTAATCGCATCATACATATCGGTTTTAAACCTCCTGGGTGGTTGTTTGTACTGCCGATATCCAGGCTTTATAGGCCGCCGATGCACAACGATAGATGGGCTAAGACCAGGCATCTCAAAATATTCCCAAGCAAAACAATCTTTATATTCCTTTAATAAATCAACAAGCTTGGATCTAAAATGAGAAGACAAGTTTTTGCTAATATATGTCGGCCTAGGCCTATCTCCTGGACCTATATCAATCTCTTCTAACTCGTCGACCGACATAAAACCCTGCCCAAGTTTGCCGTCGTTGTCGTCCATGGTGTCCTCGCTGTAGACGCTCGAGCCCTCCACAACGCCTTCAAAGTAGTAATTGAGGCTCTTTGTCTCCAATAGGCTGTATAGCAGAATCGGACACCTTTAGAAAATCGGCTTGCCAGATTTTGCTAGACAGACAATCGATACTGTCGATTTCCCAAAGCGGCAAATCGGCATTAGCGACATTCAATGACCTGTCGGCTGGCACGATTTTGACCTTGTCGCCTTGCCATTGGATCAAAATTTGATGCATTGTGGAAGGGACGCAGCAGTTTGCGTGAATCCAGTCCCTCCCAAGCAGTAGGTTGTACGATCCCTTCCCATCGATGACGAAAAATATCGTGGGCACGGTCTTGTTACCGACGGTCAGCTCCACATTCAAAACACCCTTGGCTTCCGATGGATTGCCACCGAAGTCTTTGAGAACCATGTTTGTCTTGATTAAATCTTCGGCTCCTTTGCCCAGCTTCCTGAAGGTGGCATAGGGCATCAAGTTGACTGTGGCCCCTCCGTCGACCAGCATCTTCGACATCGACTTCCCGTTAACAAATTCTTTCACATAAAGCAGCTTGAGGTGTCGATTCTCAGTCCCCTCCGGCTTTTCAAAAACAGCTCGCTATGGGGACAGAGCTAGTCTTGCCAAGGTATCCTCCACGTTGTATGCATCGGCTTCTGTAGCACCGAATTCAGTTGGCAGTATAAAGACCATGTTAACCGATGCAGGAACGTTTCCTTTTCCTTTTGCCGCCCTCCTAGCTTGGTCGGCTGGGCTTTCGTCGGCTGGGCTTTCATCGGCCGAGGCCGCTTGTTTCTTAGTGCGCCATCGCTTTGTGCCCTGCCGACGTTGTTGCTGTTGGATTAAACGTCGTACTTCTTCCTCCTGCCCCTAGCTCTTGAGCCGCTGGATGCTTCTCTTTTGTGTTTTGGTAAAGAGGTTCAAAGGGCACCATTGGGGGTTGGCTGATTGCTTGTCATCGCCCTTTTCTTGATCTTTTTCCTGGAAGAAGTCTTGGTGGATGGGGCCGAGCCGACCGTGAACAGAAGGCTTACGTTGGTTGAGCCGAACGGCTTGGGGGACGAATCGGTTAGAACTCTCCAGTTGTGGTTCCCTGTATTCGTCTTCTCTGTAATCACTGCACGCCGGGCAATTTTCGAGGGTCGGCAACCTCATTCATTGCTCCCAGCAGAACCTGAAGAACTTACAATGCCAATGTGGATCACAACCGTCGTGGCGGCGATAGTACGCCATGCCCAGCCGATCCGGCGTCCTTTGTTTTATCCTGCCGCGTCGGCCCTCTTCTTCCTCTTGGATCCTACGTTGGAATCGCAATAGGCTGTCCTACCTAGGCCGACGATCAGCCGATCGTGCGTTGGTATGGACCACGTTGATTGATGTAGTCATATCTCTAATCGGCTCTCTGTGGGGTGATCCTGAGTCGGCATTAACTGCTTCGACTAAACTGTACATCATTCGGTGCTGCCGATCAGCTCGCCCGTGGCCGGTTTGGACCATGTTGACCGGGAAGGGGTTGCCATCAACCTTCATCGGGTTAGCCGATTCTTCGAACATTATCTTCCCAGCTTCAATGGCCGATTGGATTTGCTGCCTGAACACCTTGCAATCATTCGTGCTGTGGGAGGTGGTGTTGTGCCACTTGCAGTATTTTTTTGAGCTCATCGGCTGATGGGATAACGTGGTTGTCTGGTAGCTGAATTTGCTTCTCCTTTAGCAGTAGATCAAAGATCCTGTCGGCTTTAGTGATATCAAAGTCATATTTCTCTTCCTTGGCCGACCTTTTCAACCATTGGCAGGTTATTGCTTTCTTGTTCCTGGTCCACTCTGCTGTTGCCACCTCCACATCGTTGTCACTTGATTCTGTGTCAGTTGCGTAGGCGACGTGGGCGACTTTCTTGAAGGCCTTCTCAGATTCTTGAAATCTCTGCTCGTGGGTCGTCACTTTTTGGGCCAAGTGGGCCAAGCTCTCGAAGTCTTGAGCCGAAAACCTTTCGCGGATTGGCGACAGAAGACCATGAAATGCCAAATCGGCTAGCTGGGAGTCCGACAAGATCAGACTGTAGCATCAGTTCCTCATTTCTTTGAAACATTGAATATAATCATGGACCGATTCTTCGTGCTTCTGTCTGATGTTGGTTAAATCTGACAGTTTCATCTCATGGTTGCCGGAATAGAAGTAGCTATGGAATTGTTTCTCCAGATCGGCCCAGCTCTGTATTGAGTTGTGTGGCAGCGATGAGAACCAGGTAAAAGCCGATCCAGACAATGAGAGCAGGAACAGGCTGACTCTGAGCACATCTGTAGCCGATGTTTCCCCGCATTGAGCCAGGAATCAGCTGACATGTTCATAAGTAGATACATTGTCCTGCCCAGAGAACTTGGAGAAGTCTAGCACCTTGTACCGGTTTGGCAGTGGTACTCTCTCGAAGTGTTCCAGATATGGATACCGGTACATGTAACCAGAGTCCTTTGGCTTGAGACCGAATTGATCACGCATTACATCGGCAATCAGATCGGTCCAAGGTCTGCTGTCTTGAACTTGGGGTATCGGTTCGTATTGTTCATACGGCATGGATCCTTGCCGATACTGAAGTGGTGGTGGCATTTGCGGTCGATACTGGTGATCATGCTGGCCCCCCGGATAATGGTATTGGAGTTGGTTAATAGCGGGAGGTGGCCGATTTGCCAGTGGTGATGACCGCTCAGGAGGGAGCCGATGGCCGCCGGGGTTGTCTTATGGCCCTGGAACGAGGTGGCCAACCGGCTCGGGTCACCGATTGAGGTCAAACATGCTCGCCAATTGCTCCTGGGAAGGAGGCTGTCGTCGGTTCAGGATGAAGGGCTGCGGCCTTGAAGCCGATCCGTGCACGTTGGGCTAGATCGGGGCCCCTCCTGGTGGATTTGGCTGCGCTGGCGGCGGTGTCAGCCGATTTTGGGTTGCCAACACCCTGTAACCCAAGAATTGGCCGTCAGTGAAGTAGGTTGGCCCTCTTTGCAGCTGATCGGCTATCTTTGAATCAACCACGGTGGCTATCATATTGTTGAGAGTGTTGACCAGTATGCCGCTTTGGTTGATAAGGGTGTGATGCACAGCCGAATCGATTCGGTCTTGCATGGTGTGTAGTTACGAATCGTCTTGTTCTTGTTTAACATCCTCCATTTTCTTCTTTCCCTTCCTGTCTTCCTCGGAGGACGTGTTGAGGTCTTCGAGCCTGAATTTAAACTTCTAGAGGACAGCCCCAGACCTAGTCTAGGTGAAGGATTGCAGGTAATTAGCCTGCAGCTGCTCAACCATCTGTTTGTAGTCGGCTAGTTGCTCAGCTGACAGTTGTTCAATCCTCACCGGGATGACGTTTACCTCGTTGATTTCTGGGTTCTTGTCGCTGGACATTGTGTTGAACTCGGAAGTCTGCACTTGGTCCCACCAGACGTGCCAAAAGCGTGTTGATAAGAAATTCGATTCCCACATACTGGCCTGAGAGATTTGCTTTACTCTAGTGCAGGTCCAAATCGGTCGCCTCTAGTGAATTGAGGGCGTGCCAGTTGGTTTGATCCTGTAACCAACAAGAAACAAGAAATAGGCATTAATGAAAATAGATCCTACGGGATCGGCTGAAGGCATCAATTTATACATAATTACTATCCCAAAGAGCACTTAAACTAAGTGATTGGGATAGATCGGCTATGCCGAGACAGTATAAATCACTTAGGCTAAAAGTGTGTTAGGGTAGTAACTATCTGCATTGATAACTTAGCCGATACTACAGATCTAATGTGAATCGGCTAATACTCTGATACATTTTATAAAAAGATATTAATCTGATCTAAATATGCTAAACCTAGATCAATCGGTACATCAGCATAGCATGACAGATTGATATCGGCTTAGGGCACCTAGATAGAGTAAGATCTTAATATAAAAGGCAGTTTTAATATATCTAATAGCAATTAAAACTAAAGATAACTAAAATAGATAAGGCTGGTTGAAACTCCAGCGCTGTCTCTAATGGTAAACATTAAACTAAACAGATCTTAATAGTTCTAAGAGCGACTTAACAGATCGATTAGATGCAGCATTAAGTATAAAAGAAATATCAGATCTGTATGAGTCAATGTGAACCCTTCGGGACGGTAGACACGACACATAATCTAATTCAACCCGTAGATCTAACTCGTCGGCTGCTGTCTTCAGAGAGAAACCAGCCGACTGTGGGATAGATCTAGGCATTGCTCTAGATCATAGGCCGTGTATGATAAGTTGCGTAGTTTATAACATCAAAACTAGAGTGTCATGATGATGGAAGCACTAATTCCGATGATACAAACCACTAATGACAAGGAATTACCTTGTTCGGAGGTCGAACCCGATGCAGCCCGAGCAAGAGCAAGAACTCATCAAAAATAAAAAGGGTGGCGATGTGCCGAGATTGATTGATTGTGTGTTTTTGTTGATATATTTTACAAAGAGCCCTCGGGTCTTATTTATACCCAGGCATAACAATATCTGTGTAGGACACGGTTTCTACCTTATCTACTATTTACGGTACGACAATATCTCGGGACGCAGCCCCGTGTCGTATTACAAATTGAATATCTATACAAATCCCTATTTTAGAGATACAATTACCGTTACAGGACTCTATCCATAGATGGCAATATCTTTAACGAACATTTGGGAATCGAATCTAACATTTATCTCCGAGCTTCCCTATCGGAATTGGTTCCATCTTCATCCTCGAATCGGAATCGGCTATCGGCTATCCTTATCTGATTCGGTCTTAGTCAACTAGTATCCCAACCGATTTGATCCTAGCCGATGCGGCCTCTGTTTCTCCATAGATCACACTTCTGATCCGACTCCGCTTCAATCTTGGCCTTGAACCCAGGGATTTGGTTACCAAAATCGGTCGTTAAATGATAGATGATGCGCATGGTTGTGAACCTCAAGGAGATGGTGTGATTCGATGGAATCAGCGTGAAGCTCACCAGGGAGGGTGGAACAACTCACAGCGGCGGTTGGCCAGAGTTGAGGACGTAGCACCCGATCTCCCTTCTTGCTGCGCCTTTGGCTTGGGTTCTTGGGGGGAACAACGAGGAGGACGAGGTGAAGATGGTGATGAGGTGCCCCGACATTGGCGTTCATCCAAATGATAGGAACACCGGTGATGCCGTGGCGACGGATCCAGAGCCAACGGTGACTGCGACGCCGTGGACTTTGATCTATGCAAGTGCGAAAGAAATGTTCGAGGATGTTAGGCATGGAGAGGGGATCACGTTCCCGAGGACGAATTGCAACGAAGCTCACCAGAGAGGATGCGGCATGGATCGAACACCTTCGGCCGAGGAGGAAGAGAGGTTGTTTCCAGGCGACTCCGAGATGATCTCGCTAGGTCTTTGCGTGGAACACAATGTGGGAGTGGCGTAGAGCTCGGTGGCGAGGTGGTTTTTCAATTGGTGAGGGTCGCGCTGGCAGGGCGCGGCGAGGTGGAAGGAAACCAAGCCGACGCGTGTCCTCTCTATTTCCTTCTCTCTGCTACCCTCATAAGCGGTAGAACATAATATACCTCAGTGAAGCAAGCCCAAGTTGTTAGTGATATGCCCTAGAGGAAACATGAAGATGTTGGATATCATGGTCAATGTTTATGTATTTATGAATAAAGTGTTATTCAGTTCCATGAAATAGACATCTTGTATTGATCAATAAGTACGTGACTTATTTATGAGACTCTATATGTATGAATCTATTTCTAAATGATCCCTGATCATATGTCATATTATTGGAACTAATATGATTCTAAGATCGGCATGTTTATTGATTGATGATCATGTCTCATAGATCATGGGTATGGAGATACCAAATCAATAAACATGGACATATGTGTTAGAGAACACATTGTTGGATAGACCCACCGTGAGACACTACAGGAATTAATGTGCCATTAGTTGGTCTCAGGTAGTGTTGGTACAAAGTCCTTGGACCTGAGATCACCATGGATTCCAACATGTGTAGTAGCCTACTTTGGGACTACCAAACGCTATTCCGTAATCGGGTAGTTATAAAAGTAGTCTTCGGATTTGCTATGAAACATGGAGTGGGATGTGAGTGATCAAGATGGAATTTGCCCCTCCTTTGGAGAGATATCTCTCGGGCCCCTCGAGGTAATGGATTATGGAAATGCATGGCCATGCTAAGTTGATTGAGGAGTCAATCAACAGACAGATAATCCAATACGGTTCGAGTGAATGGTTAAGCTATTGAAGGGATGGCACACATCTTGTCTATAGCTTAATTGGTATCGTGAGGCAAAGGGATTTGTGTACACATTACAGGTTCAGAGCCGATATTATATTCTTGTATACTATGGTGTCAACATGTGCTGCTAGGCGCCGCTATTGACAGGTCGGCTGAGTTGGACTCGAGCCGATGATCGGCTAAGTTGGACTATAGCCGAAACCGAGTATACTTGAACCTACAGGGTCGCACGCTTAAGGGGATAAGAACAAACATTCGAGTTAGACTCGAATACGGCTCGATCGGATAGGGATCCGATTGGATAGAGTCCTATGGTCTTACGACGTATGGGCGGCCAACTCTATGAGATTCGGATGAGATCCGATTCAAAATAGAGTCCGATCGGCCACTAGTCTCGTAGGCCAACTCTATATAAAGGGCGAGGGGTGGAGAGCTGCGACACATCGGTTGAATTGCATTGCACCGAGATCAATCTCCACGGAAACCCTCCCACCTTCGAGCCAAACCCTAGCCTTGCATCGCGTGCTAGCACACGGGTGTTCAGCGTTCTGTTCCCGGACGTGTGGATACCGGTAGAGCGCGCTGCTACGTTGTGCCCGTTGATCGGCTACGAATCGGCATGTCGGAGCGAGGCGGCTACGGCGGCATCGGCAACGAGAACGTGGTCGGCGGCTCGGATCGGCTGCGGCATCGGCGAGATCGGCTGATTGGTGAATCGACTGTCCCCGGGAATCGGCTGTCGGCTTCCGGGAATCGGCTACACTGTTCCGGATCGGATAGTCCTGATTGGCTATTTCCGCTGCATACTCCAATCGATAACGATCTATCGGCCTTTACTTGCAAGTGTTCCTGGTTTGCACGGTAGAAAAGTTTTTGTTTTCAGCTAGCGTAGCTTCCGCGTAACCCTTCAGTGGTATCAGATCTAATCTTGCTTAGTTCGGGTTTTAGATTGGATCTGGAACAAGTTTTGTGCACGGGTTGATTAGATCAATTGGTTTTACGTGATCTGTTGAGGAGAGTTCATGGTAATTGCGTTCCTTGATATTGTATCGGAATGACGTAATGTGATTACGACGAAGCAATATCCATAGAACTCGGTTTGAGTCGGCTTTGAGATAGCGTTCCTTGATAGTGTATCGGAACGGTATAATGTGATTATACCGAAGCTATCTCATAGTTCGATCTTGTTTGCTGCCTCACGCCTACGCAAACCATCTCCCTTGATAGTGTATCGGGATGGCATAATGTGATTATGCCGATATGGTTTTCGTAAGCGATTTCATAGATTGGATCTATGATTTTCGTGTGGTGTTCCGGGCGCTGCCCGGAAGCCCGCGAGGGGGCGGCTTCCCTCTCGACCCCCCGCTCGCTAACCGGCTAGCGGGACCGCCGTGTGCGTCCCCCTTATAGGTCGTCTCGATGCCGTATCTTTGCGATAGGTAGAAAACGTTTCTACGCCTAACTTGTTTTTGCAGAGAATGCTTTGAGATGGTATGGCCCTATTATATGTATGAGATGTATGAGATGCATGTGATGCATGTAATATTCTTTCATATGTGCAATCCTTGTAATGTTCTTTCATACGTGCAATGCTTGTAATATTCTTTCACGACCTACGAGTCGATGTAATCTTCAATTAGAGCTTCTATAGTAGTAGCTTAGTTTGAAGATATCAAGCATTCGGCACTCGGAAGAACGGTGATGAAGATGGAGATCCTCTACACCGACATGGAGATGGAGATCACCATGTGAAGGGGGCCATACTATTTCATAATATGCTATTCTACCTGCTTTCATATATGTGATATGTTTGTTTGATAGGATAGCATCCCTCGCAAAATTAAGTAGTAATGATGCCTTTCCAAATGTTGCACCTGTCACCGTTATGCTCGTCAATGGTGGGTCTGTCAAAGCAGAGTGCCATTCTCTATCATAACACGAGGGGGTATATGTCGGACATATACAGCAGGGGCATTTGGTTTACTTAACAAGGCTATCAAAACAGTTTTGGGCCTTGGGGCATAGGTTGGCGCCGGGGCATGGAGATGCCACACCAACAACAAGAGTCACATAGAGATGTGATTAGCAAGGTGTTGCTTACCGATGTTATTAATTTTCTAGCAGTGATGCCAAAGCTCACTAGAAATTAATTAACATGTGGATCTTGACCCAATACGTAACCTAGAGGGAAGGTGTAAAATACGTAATGGGAGTCTAATGTTAAATTGTTTAACAATAGACATAGCATAAACATTGTGCTAAACTTTGCTTTTTCTGTTGTAGAATAAATGGCGGCTAATACTACACCCAGTGCTTTTAATTTGCGATCTATTCTCGAAAAGGAAAAATTAAATGGAACAAACTTTATGGATTGGTATCGCAACTTGAGAATTGTTCTCAAGCAAGAGCGTAAGGAGTACGTTCTTGAAGTACCCTATCCTGAGGATTTGCCTAATAATGCCACTGCAACTGCACAGAGAGCTTACGAGAAGCACACTAATGATGCCCTAGATATAAGCTGTCTCATGCTAGCTACAATGTCCCCTGAGCTTCAGAAGCAATATGAGAGCAGTGATGCTCACACTATTATTCAGGGACTGCGTGGCATGTTTGAGAACCAAGCTCGGGCCGAGAGGTTCAACACCTCAAAGTCCTTGTTTGCGTGCAGGCTTGTTGAGGGGAATCCCGTCAGTCCGCAAGTGATAAAGATGATTGGCTATATCGAGAGTCTTGAGAAACTAGGTTTCCCTCTTAGCCAAGAGTTGGCTACAGACGTGATTCTCCTTCATATTAAATTATCACATGAATAATATGGATAGAACCTTGGCCGAATTGCATGGGATGCTAAAGACGGCTGAGGAGAGTATCCAGAAAACGGTCATCATGTGATGATGATGCAGAAGGCAAAGCGCAAACCACCTGTCAAGAAACTTTGCACCAAGAGGAAGTTAACTCCCGATGAGATCGCGAGTGCCTCCAATGCAAAGAAGGGCAAAAAGGGGTTGGCGACATCAGATGCCGTTTGCTTCTATTGAAAGGAGGAGCCTTTGGAAAAGGAGCGCAAGAAGTACATGGAGGATCTCAAAAAGAAGCAAAGTACGACTTACGCCGGAATTAATGTTATAGACATTAATCTTGCTACTTCACCTACGACTCTTGGATATTTGATACCGGATCGTAGCTCATATTTGCCAACTGTTGCGGGGAATGAGAAGAAGTAGAGGCTTAAGAAGGGCGAGGTGAAACGCGTGTCGGCAATGGAGCAAGCGTTGCTACGATTCTGTCGGCACATACCACTTCATCTACCTTCGGGATTAGTTTTGGAATTAAATAATTGTTATTGTGTTCCAACACTATGTCAAAACGTTATTTCCGCTTCATGTTTGCAAGCGGAAGGATATGATTTTAGATCAATGGACAATGGTTGTTCAATATATCTCAAAGATATGTTCTATTTTCATGCTCCATTGGTGAATGGATTATACGTTTTGAATCTTAAAGCGTCTCCCATCTATAACATTAATACGAAAGGCAACTCTCTAATGATACAAACCCCACGTTTATTTGGCATTGTCGCTTAGGCCATATAAATAAGAAACGCATGGAGAAGCTCCATAAGGATGGATTGCTTCACTCTTTTGATTTTGAATCATTTGAGACATGTGAGTCTTGTTTACTTGGTAAGATGACAAAGGCACCTTTCACGGGACACGGTGAAAGAGCAAGTGACTTGTTGGCACTCGTACATACCGATGTATGTGGACCAATGAGCTCAACGGCCGAGAGGTGGTTATCGCACTTCATTACCTTTACCGATGACTTTAGTAGATATGGTTATATCTACTTAATGAGGCATAAGTCCGAATCCTTTCAAAAGTTCAAAGAATTCCAGAATGAAGTATAGAATCATTTAGGGAAAACAATCAAGTTTCTACGATCGGATCGTGGAGGGAATACTTGAGCCAAGAGTTTGGTAGTCATCGAAAGATTGTGGAATTGTTCCACAGTTGACTCCACCAGGAACTCCACAATGGAACGGAGTGTCCGAACGGAGAAATCGCACCTTGTTGGACATGGTGCGGTCGATGATGAGCCAAAGTGATCTTCCATTATCCTTCTGGGGATATGCTCTTGAAACAGCTGCGCTCACACTAAATAGAGTTCCATCTAAGTCAGTTGAAAAGACACCATATGAGATATGGACAGGGCAACCCCCTAGTTTGTCTTTTCTCAAAATTTGGGGATGTGAGGCTTATGTAAAACGTTTACAGTCTGACAAGCTCACACCCAAATCTGACAAGTGCTTCTTTGTGGGATATCCTAAGGAAACTAAGGGATATTACTTTTATAATCGGGAACAAGGCAAAGTATTTGTCGCCCGACACGGTGTTTTCTTGGAGAAAGAGTTTCAAAGTACATACATTGACAAGGTGTTGAAAAGGTTCAGCATGCATGAATCCAAGAAAGGTTTCTTGCCCATGTCACATGGCATTAATCTTAGCAAGAATCAGTGTCCTCAGACACATGATGAGCGGAATAAGATGGGTATGGTTCCATATGCTTCGGCAATTGGATCCATCATGTATTCCACGCTTTGTACAATTCCAGATGTCTCGTACGCTTTGAGTGCTACGAGCAGATACCAGTCAGATCCAGGTGAAGGTCACTAGACTACCGTAAAGGACATCCTTAAGTACTTGAGAAGAACTAAGGATATGTTCCTAGTCTATGGAGGTGAATAAGAGCTCGTTGTAAGTGGTTACCCCTATGCTAGCTTCAAAACAGACAAGGATGATTATAGATCGCAATCTGGGTTTGTGTTCTGCCTGAACGGAGGCGCAGTCAGCTGGAAGAGTTTCAAGCAGGATACTGTTGCTGACTCTACAACGGAGTCCGAGTACATTGCTGCTTCAGAAGCTGCAAAGGAGGCTGTTTGGATCAAGAAATTCGTTTCTGAGCTTGGTGTGATGACTAGTACGACTGGTCCAATGTCTCTCTATTGTGATAATAGTGGAGCCATTGCGCAAGCCAAGGAGCCGAGATCACATCAGAAGTCCAAACACATACTTCGGCGATATCATCTCATCCGCGAGATAGTGGACAGAGGTGATGTCAAGATATGCAAAGTGCACACGGATCTCAACATAGCCGATCCGCTGACAAAACCTCTCCCTCAGCCGAAACATGAGGCACACACAAGAGCAATGGGTATTAGATACTTACATGATTGACTCTAGTGCAAGTGGGAGATTGTTAGTGATATGCCCTAGAGGCAACATGAAGATGTTGGATATCATGGTCAATGTTTATGTATTTATGAATAAAGTGTTATTCAGTTCCATGAAATAGACATCTTGTATTGATCAATAAGTACGTGACTTATTTATGAGACTCTATATGTATGAATCTATTTCTAAATGATCCCTGATCATATATCATATTATTGGAACTAATATGATTCTAAGATCGGCATGTTTATTGATTGATGATCATGTCTCATAGATCATGGGTATGGAGATACCAAATCAATAAACATGGACATATGTGTTAGAGAACACATTGTTGGATAGACCCACCATGAGACACTACAGGAATTAATGTGCCATTAGTTGGTCTCGGGTAGTGTTGGTACAAAGTCCTTGGACCCGAGATCACCATGGATTCCAACATGTGTAGTAGCCTACTTTGGGACTACCAAACGCTATTCCGTAATCGGGTAGTTATAAAAGTAGTCTTCGGGTTTGCTATGAAACATGGAGTGGGATGTGAGTGATCAAGATGGAATTTGCCCCTCCTTTGGAGAGATATCTCGGCCCTCGAGGTAATGGATTTTGGAAATGCATGGCCATGCTAAGTTGATTGAGGAGTCAATCAACAGACAGATATTCCAATACGGTTCGAGTGAATGGTTAAGCTATTGAAGGGATGGCACACATCTTGCCTATAGCTTAATTGGTATCGTGAGACAAAGGGATTTGTGTACACATTACAGGTTCAGAGCCGATATTATATTCTTGTATACTATGGTGTCAACATGTGCTGCTAGGTGCCGCTATTGACAGGTCGGCTGAGTTGGACTCGAGCCGACGATCGGCTAAGTTGGACTATAGCCGAAACCGAGTATACCTGAACCTACAGGGTCGCACGCTTAAGGGGATAAGAACAAACATTCGAGTTAGACTCGAATACGGCTCGATCGGATAGGGATCCGATTGGATAGAGTCCTATGGTCTTACGACGTATGGGCGGCCAACTCTATGAGATTCGGATGAGATCCGATTCAAAATAGAGTCCTGATCGGCCACTAGTCCCAGTAGGCCAACTCTATATAAATGGGTGAGGGATGGAGAGTTGCGTCACATCAGTTGAATTGCATTGCACCGAGATCAATCTCCACGGAAACCCTCCCACCTTCGAGCCAAACCCTAGCCTTGCATCGCGTGCTAGCACACGGGTGTTCGGCGTTCTGTTCCCGGACGTGTGGATACCGGTAGAGGCGCTGCTATGTTGCGCGCTGTTGATCGGCTACGAATCGGCTGCAATCGGAGCGAAGCGACTATGGCAGATCGACAACGAGAACGTGGTCGGCGACTCGGATCGGCTGCGGCATCGGCGAATCGGCTGATTGGTGAATCGGCTGTCCCCGGGAATCGGCTGTCGGCTTGCGGGAATCGGCTACACTGTTCCAGATCGGATAGTCCTGATTGGCTATTTCCGCTGCATACTCCAATCGGTAACGATCTATCGGCCCTTACTTGCAAGTGTTCCTGGTTTGCACGGTAGAAAAGTTTTTGTTTTCGGCTAGCGTAGCTTCCGCGTAACCCTTCACAAGTGGCTGCCATGTGGGGCCAAGGTGAAAAGGGCAAGGTAATTTGGAGTGGTATGGGTAGAGAAGAGAGTGTATATTGAGTTTCGGCTAAATTTCAAATTATTTTTCCCTCCTAAATTTGTAACTCTATAGCTTATTATGTGGGCATGGTAAATTTGTGAAATATTTATTGAGGATACATGGTCATCCCCAGGTTCCATTTTCTTTTGTTGCACTAAAAAATATTTTGTGGTTTGTCCCCAGAAATTAATCGAATTCAGGGTAATTGAAGGCTTATTTGAAGTTTTAGAGGGCCTAAACAGTGAGGAAAAATTTTGGAAAAATTATATTTATTCATGATATTTAAACTAGTATTTGAATAAATTATCTCCTATACACACTCATGTGCATTTTAATGGTATTTTGGGTAAGTTGGCCTTTTAGCCGATTCAAATTATTAATTAGCCTGTTATGTGGCTATTTTGTTTAATTTGTTTGGGGTATCAAACCCAGTTGTTAAATTGCAAAAAAATTAGGTTAAGTTGTACATAATATTTGGTACCTTCATGAGTTGTTCCATAATTTTATCTCCTATGGTTTAACCTAGAAAATTAGGGTAGCCTCCTTAGGTCTATGCGTCTACGCTAGGTGCACGCAACTGCTTTATTCTTTGGATTCGTATTAACTTTCCTTTTGGGCTGAGGAATTGATCTTTGGATTAAATTCTTATGTCTACATGCTTTCATCAAAAATTAGGTGTAGATTTTCTTGGTAAATTTAATCTGGCTAGACTACGCGTATATGACCTATAATGAGATGTGTTTTCAAAAATCCGAATATACGCAAATAATCTAGATCAAAATGGGCCTTATGTTAGTATGCATGCTTCCATGTGAGCTTGCATTTTTATCCTAGGCCATAAATGAAAAAGTTTTTACTTTGCTCTAGAATTGGGTCTACCATGTAAAGGCCTAGATGGAAATCCTTTAACCTAAGCTAGAAAAAGAAAATTTTTGGTTCACAAAATTTGAGAAACCTTTAATTTATTTTATTCGGACAAAATTTTGTCGACCCTAGAATTTAGGTATGTGACACATGCCCCGAAGTATCACCACGATACTGCAAAGGGGGAAATCGTGACAAGACCCTTCACATAACTCCCCTTGACCAAGCGACTCCACACTAAGGTTTCGTCCCTACCCCTAGACCATGGTAGGCAGCCCCCTCTGGTTCCTAGGTGAATCCGGCAACCGCATAGACCTTGCCCGGTCCATCCAAACTCCATCACGCCCACCCTTGCCTGGATGCATCGGCCAGGAAAAAGCTACACTACAAGTCCAGTCATTGCCCATGTTGGCTTGTGGAAAGTATTGTAAGTCTTCCAAGGGTTCCTATGAACCGGTCCTTACTTGCCATTAGTGCAACAAGCAAAACCATGCACCCACAGCCCACCATTTTAAATCACATTTTAAATCAACCTTTATTCCAAGGTAATACTGGTCCAAGACCATCATTTCATGTTACTATCAGCCAATAGTTTAGTTCTCCCATTAGGTGAGCTAGTGTGATTAAGCATGGCTAAGCGTAAATAATCCTAGAAAGATCACGTAAGTGATGCGAGCCAGTCAAATTAATCACCCAGGTTGACAATGAATGGGTAACAATTAAACATGGCACAAGCGATCAGATAGGTTGTAAAACAAGGAAAAACTCTAATAAAAACCAAATAAACACTACATGAAAAGTAAACAAACATGTAGAGCTCAATTTTAGACGAATTTTGCAATTTGAATGGCCCAATTTGGAGTTTGTATGGATTAGATATGAATTTTAGAAGTTTTGGGCCATTTAATTAAATTCTGGAAATTAAAATAGATTTATTGCACAATTTTTAATTAATTAAAAGGCGGCTGCCGACGTCACGCTGACCTCAGCAAGGGGAGGCACACGTGGGAAAAGGCTGGTCCACTGTGGATCGAGTCCACGGCGCCACGAGTCGGCGCACCACGTGGCGCACACGTGGCGCACCAACGAGGCACCGACGTGGCTGCCACGTGGACAGCATCCGACGGCCTAGATCCGCAACGGGGCGGAACGGGCGGCCGTGAGGAGAGGGAGGTCGGCTCAGCATGGCCGACAGCGATGCGGCGGCAAATGGTCACCGGGGCGACCGGCAACGCGGACGGGTGGCGGCAGCGCGGCGAGCTCAGACGGGACGACGGTTGACGAGCGTGCGGCGACGGCGCACACGGCGGCGCACGGGCTCGGGCAGTCACGGGCAACGAGGTGCAGCGACCAAGAGGGGTGGCGCAAGCGACAAGCGAGGAGACGGCACGACGGCATGCGGCGACGCGAGCGGAGGTAGCGCGCGGGCACGCAGCGGCGCGGGCGGAGCACGGGCTCGGCTGGAGTGGCGCGCACACGCGCGTGCTCGGACACGACGCGCCAGAGATGGGTGATGGCACGTGACGCGCGGCGCGGCGCGGAGAGCGGCCCTTGGCAGTGAAACGAGGTGCGTGCGCTCGCGAGCGCTGGTGCGAGACGGCGGCATGCAGTGGTGCGGGAGCAGTGCGACGAGCGGCACGGACAGCACGGCGAGAGGCAACGGCGGCACGTGGATGCACACAGTAACGCGCGTGCAGAGAGGCAAGGTGCGACAGACGACGGTAGAGAGAGGCGAGATTGGAAAAGAGGGTGGTGCTCACCGGCGATGGGACTTGCAGAAGAAGGCGGCGTCCGACGTGGAAATGAGACGGAATTTTGGGGAAAAGCGGAGGCACTACGTAGTTTCACCCTATAGCAACCAAAGTTTTGCTAACGTTATACAATTAGTTGCAATAGGCTGTTCTATTGCAACGAGTTCGTGAAATTGTTGCAATATGGGGGGGCTTTTACAACAATTTTGGTGGTGTTGTGAAAGTTTTTTTTGTGTTGCAATAGACATGTATAATCGCAACACTTAATCGCGATGTGGGGCGGCCATGGCAGCATGAGCGCGTGGAAGATGGGGGAGAGGGATGACAGTGGGCCCCACCTGTCATTGGCTCGGGAGAAAGGGAGCAACACCACACTTTGCGCGCGGGAGGAAACTATGTGGGCCGATGCACGAGCGGACCGGGAGGAGAGAGAAGGGGCGCAAAGAGGACCTTAGGAGGGAGTGGGACGACGACGGCCAAGAACCAGACGAATTTAAAATTTGTTTTTTCCTTTTATTTAATCGATAAATGATCTTTTTACTTTTATAAATACTTTCAATGCTCAATTAATTCTAGGAAAAATCCTAAAAATATATGGACATTCAAAGTATTTAATTAAAATATAAAAAGGTTAGTTATTAATTAAATAATTTATTTAAGTAATTAATTAAATGTTTTTTATGATTAACATTATTTCTAGAGCTCCAAAATTTCACGAAAAATTTCGAGAGTATTTTAGGGCATGGAGAATATTCCAAAATATTTCCACCATGATTTTTAAAGAAAAAATTAATTTCCCCATTTAAATTCACTTGATCAATTTATTTTCTTTTTAATAATTTCTAGAAAATGCATTATTAAATGATTTTTAATCCCGATCGAAAATCGAGGCGTGACACAAGGCCAGTCTGTAACATCTGTTTCTCATATCCTTGAACCTGTGAATATAGTCTTGAAGAGAATCATCATGTTTCTGTTTAATTGCTCTTAGATCAGACAGCTTCATCTCGTGGACTCCATTGTAGAAGTACCTATGAAACTGCTTTTCCAGATCGGCCCAACTTTGAAGAGAATTATATGACAAAGATGAAAACAATGTAAAAGCCGATCCAGATAAAGATAGAGGAAATAGTCTAACCCTCAGAGCATCAGTAGTCGATGCCTCACACTGAGCCAAAAATCGGCTGACATGCTCATAGGTTGACACTTGCCCTGAGAATTTTAAAAAATCTGGGACCTTGTATTGATTTGGCAATGGGACCCTCTCAAAGTACTCAGGGTATGGATGTCGATACAAATTACCATTATCCTTAGGCTTAAGACCAAACTGCTCCCTCATCACATCGTCTATCTTATCAGCCCAAGGCTTTTGCTGAGGTGCCCCTTGAACCTGCTATTGTATCAGATCAAATTGATTAAGTTGAGGCAAATACTAGGGTTGAGATGATGCCCCTGGCTGATACTGCACTTGAGGTGAATGAGGATGATACCGGAAATTAACATTGCCCTCCATATGATGTTGAGGAGACTGATGCAGCATATGGGCTTGCCGATCATGAACAAACTGAGAACTGATAGGCTGATGTTGCTGTGGAATCTGCTGCCTCATCGGCTCAGCAACCGGCTGGTGTATTTTGAACATAGTCGTAACTTGATCTTGAGTAACCTGAGGGATGTTATGTCCTATATGTTGAGGTTGCTATTTGACCAAAAGCAGAGGACTGAACCCTGGTTGCTTCTGTGCCAATGATGATGCAATTTGCTTTCCAGGTGCCAATGCTGATGCCATCGGCTGTTCTGGGACAACACCTGAAACAGGCTGCTATTTGTCAGTAACCAGAGTCCTATTTGTGGAAAATTGCCCTCAGGAAGAAACACTGGCCCCTTGGCTTGATGCTCAGCAATCCTACTATCAACCACAGAATTGATCATGTTGTTTAGAGTATTAACAAGAATTCCTGACTGGTTGATCAAAGCATGATGCACAGCGTAATCAATCCGATCTTATAGATTGTTGAACTTTATAGGGCCCTTATCTTGCTTGACATCCTGAGTTTTACCCTCCTTGCCAGAACTCGTTTCGGGCTAATCATTGTTTGGCGAAGCTACCTTATACCTATGAAGCACTGTGCCCGAGCGAGTCTAAACAAATGAATGCAAAAATTGACTTTGTAGTTTATTCATCATCTCCTCAAACTCTGCCTTCTGTTCTGGCGTCAGTTTTTCCATTGTCATGGGAATAATGTTCTCTAGGTCAAGATCAGTTGACTTGAGATCCACCATGATGCCTTGACTTCTAATCGGGTCCCGCCGGGCGTGCCAAAAACATATCAACGTGAAAAACACACACTGGCCTGAGAGATCTGCTTAACTCTAGTGTAGGACCTAAATCTCACTTTTGGGTTCAAGGGCGTGCCATTTGGTTTGATCCTGCAACCCACAAGAAACTAAAGAAAGAAAACATAGTTAAATCCGTAAACGATAGCCAATCGGGTAGTGGCCGATGACGTATCATCCAATATTAAGCCGATGCAATATGCATGGGATCGGCAAAGGGAAAATTAGATTTACTCGATTGGCTGTAGATATCAGTAGTATATAATCTAGGTCTCAAAATGCGTTTAAACCAAGTGACTAGGATAGATCGGCAGTGTGCCGAGACAGTATAAATCACTTATGTCTAAAAGTACTTTAGGACAGAAATTATACGTATTTATAGCATAGCCGATGTGATAAATCTAACTTGTATCGGCTAGTATTCTGATACCACTTTATACTGAGATATCAATATAGATTAAATAGATCAAACAGGAATCAATCAAGTGTTGAGATGACCTAACAGATCGATAATGAGCTTAATATATTTTACCACAGTGAGATCTTAATATAAAGGGCATATTTAGCATATCAAGTAGACATGTAGGAAACAAGATAGCTAAACCAGGTAAGATCGGCTGATACTATCTCTAGGAGCAATCGTAGAACAAGATAGATCTTATGATTCTAGATAATAGTTAGTAGGTCGGACTTAACAGATGCAACACTGAGTATAAAGGGAAGCATAAGGTCTAAACAAGTCGATGAAAGCCTTTCGAGATGGTGGATACACTATATAACTTAGGTCAAAGTTGATATCTAACCCTATCGGTTGTTGTCTGTAACAGATGCTAGCCAATTGGTGGTTAGATAGCAATATTGACTTAGATTATATAACATATATGATAACTCAACGATTTATGTAAGCAGGATTAGAGTGTCATAAAGATGTAAGCACTAATCCCGAGAACGAAAGCCGCCATAACAAGTTTTACCTCTTGTCGGAGATCGAACCCGATGCAGCCCAACTCGAAAGCAAGAACTCGTCAAAACAAACGAAAGTAGAAAGGGTGACAATGCGCCGAAAGTGTTATTGAACTAATTGTTGTTGATTACACGGTCTTGGGCTATATTTATACCCAAATACAAAATATGTCCTTGTTGGACACGACTCTTATCTCTATTACAATTCAAAATACGAACAAGTCCCTTAGTCGGACCCTTACCGACACAATCTATAAAGAAATTACTTAAAACAACCTCATTAATAGATACAATTGCCTTTTTAGGACCCTATCCATCTGTGGCAATCTTTATGAAGCACATCAACCCGATTTGACAGAGATTCCAATGCCATCCTACCGGAATCGGCTACATCGGCTTAACTTGTTCGATTCGGTATCACCCGATGAACACCTTAGCCTATTCGGTATCAGCCGATGAACTCCTTAGCCGATTCGGACTACGACTGATGTGTACTCTGTTTCCGAGAATCATAGTCTCCTCCAATTTCGCTTCGGCCTTAATTCCAAATCTGATTCATGACTTACCAAATTTGGTCGTTAACAATAGGATGGCATGAGTCTTGACTATAGCTTAATTGATATCGTGAGGCAAAGGGATTTGTACACACATTACAGGTTCAGACGATATGATCCTCTTGTATACTTTGGTGTCAATACGTTCTCCTAGGGGCCGTTGTTGACGAGTCGGCCGAGTTGGACTCGGGTCAGAACCATATATACCTAAGCCTACAGGGTCGTACCCTTAATGGGAAAGAACAGGCATTCGAGTTTGACTCGGATACCGCTCAATTGGATAGAGATCCAACTAGACATAGAGTCCCGATGGGCCTTTAGGCCCAGTCGGCAACTCTATATAAAGGGGACGAGGGGTGGAGGGCTGTAGGTGCAACCTCTAAGCAAGATCAACTTCTCCACGGAAACCCTAGTCCACGTCTGAGCCAAAACCCTAGCCATGCATTGTGTGCTAGCACACGGGTGTTCGGCGCTCCTTCCCTGGATGTGTGGATACCGGTAGAGACATCGCTACGTTGCGGTGTAAGTCGGCGAATCGGAACGGATTAGGTGAGATCGGATCGTGGTCGATGTCGTGGTCGGCGATGTGGTCGGCGAGCTGGTCGAGAGATCGGATCGTGGTTGGCGACGTGATCGGGGAGCTGATCGGAAGATCAGAGCGAGGTTGGGGGAGGCGCTGTCCGAGGTCGGCGAGATTGGGCAAGGCGCTGTTCGAGGTCGGCAAGACTTCTCGACGTGCGTACATTGGGTCGACTACTCCAACGTAGTTTTTCCGTTGTACTGCACGTCACTTGGTAACATTCTATAGACCCTTACTTGCAAGCTTTCCTAGATTACGCGGTAGAAATTTTTATTTTATGCTATCGTAGCCTTCGCATTTTTCTTAAAGAAGATCCCCGAGTTCCGACTAGCCGAATCCATTATTCGGTAGTTGGAAGTCAAACTGGTCGGGCGAATCGGCACAGCATCAACAAGATCAGGCGAATCGGGCAAGATGATCCGAGGTCGACAAGGTCGGGCGAGATGGTCCGAGGTCGGCAAGGTCGGGCAAGCCAGTCCGAGGTCGGCAAGACTTTCCGATGTGCGTATGTTGGGTCGACTACTCCAATGTAGTTTTTCCGCTGCACTGCGTGTCACTTGGTAACAATCTATAGACCCTTACTTGCAAGCTTTCCTGGATTGCGCGGTAGAAAATTTTGTTTTATGCTATCGTAGCCTACGCGCTATCCTTTCACAATAACCCTACTTTAGTTTGTATGTATATATGGATGAATACCACACGGATTACAATGGGGGGTAAGATGGCTAAACTAATCCATCGACTAGGACCTGTCGAGAACTGCCCGACGAGATCTACTCGGCGAGTATGGTTTTGGTTTTCTCCAGATTGCCTCTCGATGTGGCTTTGGCTATGGCTTGTATTCGATATCCCTCTCTCAACAGGGGGCCTTGTATTTATAGTTATAATCGTCTTCTTCTCCAAGTAAAACTCAGAGAACTAGAACAAGATACGGGCTAAGGAGACCTTGTCTTCTCCTAATAGAACTTTGACACCTTCTATCCCGAGAAGACAATTTCCTTCTATATCTGCCGTATTTTCTTAATCAAAGGATACCTTTTCATATATCATTAGGTATATGATATTGTTGTATACCACGAACCAAAGATAGGAGGTATGTCTTATCCTTGACGCTGACATTAGTCACTTTAATGCAAATGAGTAGGACAATGTTCTCAACCAAAGACCTTAGAACTATAGTTGTCCAACTCGTCTAATCGTTCTTGGACGGGCGAGAAGGTATAGAGTATACGACTAAGTTCTCTGCCTAGTTTAGACCGAGAACACAATCATAAGTTGAATTTGGATTGAAGTCAAAAACTTAAACTAACATAAACAAATCTATGAAAAATGTGTTGATGATTTCTCTTTCTTCCTTGAAATTCGAAGCATCAAATATGACTTATAAATCTCACTTTTGAGATCTATTTGGGTTCCGTTGAGCAGCTCAACCAATGCTTTCACTTTCCTCTTACGCACCCCACCTCTCGCCTTAGTTTTCGCAAAACCCTAAACCACAAGCTCCATCAATCTCGATTAGCAACCTCATGGATCTCCCGGAGTCAACCATTGATAAGGAGGCGATGGCGAAGTTGTAGCAGGAGGGTGTCCTGCCATGCGTGCGGGTGCTGAACCAATCAGAAGGAGGTACAAATCCTTTGACTAACCTAGGGCATATAATCGCAGTCGCATCATTCATCCAATGTGGTTTTTGCCCTTTCCTTTCAAGTTCCTTTCTCTTCTTCTTAATTTCTACGATGTCCATCGTCTTCATCTAAACCCCAACTCCATTGCTTTCCTAAGCATCTTCACCCATTTATGTGAGGCGTATCTCAGGGTACAACACTTTCTAGATTTGTTTAGATACGTTTATGAGCTTAGATGGATAAAAACTTCTAGAATTTCTGGATGTTGTGGTCTCCATCTCACGGATGGGATAAAGGAACAATATATTCCCTTCAACTGCCCATCTTCGAGGAAGGATTGGAGAAAGAAATGGTTCTATCTCCATGTCAATGACATCGCCCCTTGTCTTGCTGTCCCTGAAGAAAAACCAACCCGGTCGACGTCATGGACCTCCAAACCTATTCTGACTTTTTCCTTTAAAAGCTTTATAGAAAAAATCCATAACCTTCAAGAACGCGGTCTGAGCGGATCCAAAGTCGTTGAAGACTTCGATTGTCATCGGATCCAGCCTCTTCAAGCCCATGCTCACCCCGCGTACAAGTACACAGGGGAACAGGACGTGATGTGGCTATTGCACTGAGATATACAACCCGTAGCCTTCCGACGTGAACTTGAAGACTTAGATTGATCCCTGGCTAATAGTCTTGTAAATTTATCTTTGTTGCAATCCTTGATGCGGCGACCGTGAAGGATCACGTGGCGCAGGTGGTGATCGATCCACCGTCCGCTGCAGCCAATGTCCCTACACCAATATGTGACCTCCCACAAACAGAGTGAGACACCATTATGAACATGAGTACTTGGATCACTTTCCTTGTCAATTGTATCTTTGCTCGTACGAATAGTAATCCGAACTCTTGTAGGCATGGCCTCTCATGGATGTCATCGGTCCTCTAGTCAACCACCCGACTTCTACTTCTTTGAAGGATTAGGTCGTGGCCGAGCAGGGAGCGGCGGCCTCTGTGCCAGAGGGCAGCGACTCCAAGAGGAAGCTGGCCGACATTGACAAAGACCACCGGAGCTGGGACACTGACAAAGACTGGTGGCTCCTAGGTAGGATCTCGATTAACATATGTTGATTCTAGTGATCGTCAATATGTGCACTAGATCAAGGAGATGGTGGCATAGATGTTTATACTGGTTCAGACCCTCGGGAGAGGTAATACTCTACTCCAGTTGTATGTAGATTGGATTTGTATCAACGAATGATCAATCAATTCGTTGCCCTATTAGGGTTTCCCAGCCGTGAAGAGTTGCCCCGATCTCAGGATCCTGCCCCCTCTCATATAGGATGAGAGGAAGGGTTACCTAGTCGATTGAAACTAAATCTTTCTATTCTATCTATAAAAGATAATATGTGCATGATTCTTGAGATTTATATCTTATCCCGGTAATCTCTCTTTCTTTGATTACAAGTAATTCGGATGGGCCCAAAAGACTCGACCCACCCCACGTTACATGGTCCAAAGACCATGTCGTGGATACTCGGGTATCATGTACGCCAAAGTAGCCCCAGAGTATGACGAGCTGTAGAATTTTTTTAACTGAATAGTTATCTCCGGATGTAGCAGACGGACGAATGATGAAGTAAGGTCGATGTAGTCAAATCTTACATCAAATCCATGTGAGCCGAGTAAGGACGAAGCTTACGCGACATGGCCGAGTAAAACAAAGATTTCAGCTTCAGCTTCGAAAGATTTTCCTATAAATTAGGAGTGGTCCATTCAAAATATTTCCTAAATTTTTTTGCCGACTTTTTACTGGAGTTACAAATATTAAACAGACAATACCATAAAACTCGGACATTCTTTGCCGAGGCTGGACGGAAAGCCCTTGGCAAGCTTGTTTATACACCCATCATTTGAACATTAGTCAAGTTGTATATATCAGAAACAGTAATACAGAATGTCACTCACTACCTTTGCGGCTTTGCATGATTACATCACTCCCCATCAAATCAGAGGATCTTTTTAAAATCTAAAAAGTTGTTCACTTGCTACAGATTAGGCTTAATTTAAGCTTCTAATTAGGAAAATCATGCGAGAAACGATAGAAGTTTGAAGGGGCACCGTGGAGTCGGTCCACTCCAGCCTAGCGCCTACCGCCGCCGCCGCCCATCATCTTCTTGAACTCGTCGAAATTGACGCAGCCGTCGCCGTCGGCGTCGACGGATCGGATCATGCGGGAGCAGTCGGCGACGGAGCACTTATCGCCGAGCTGCCGGAGCACGCGGTGGAGCTCCCGGGCCGAGATCTTCCCGTTGCTGTCGGCGTCGTACATCCGGAACGCCTCCCGCAGCTCCGCCTCCGACGCGGCCTCCTGGTCGCCGCCGCCGCCGCTGCCCTTGCTGCCGCCGTGAAAGGCGGCGAACTCGGAGAGGTCGACGAAGCCGTCGCGGTCGGAGTCCATCTCGTCCATCATGCGCCGCACCTCCCCGGCCCCGGCGGCGCCCCGAGTGCCCGCAGCACGGACGCCAGCTCCTCCGCCGAGATCTTCCCGTCGCCGTTCGCGTCGTACCGCCGGAACACCTGCTCCAGCTCCGCCATCGGCATCCCCGGTCCCCCTCCTCCGCCTCCGCCACCGCCGCCGACGTCCTCCACCTTCGGCGACGCCAGCCCACCGCCTCCTCGCCCGCTCGCCATGTGCTCTTCCCTCTCGCCTCGGTCTCCGCCCCCGTCGTGTTTGTCCTCCTGCTTTTTATTCCGCGTAACGTGCGCGAGGCCACGTAGCGGCGAAGCTACGCGGTACGCGGGCCTCTCCAGCGAGTCCCGCCCACTGTCACCGGCACACGGGGACCACAAAGCTAAAATCCGTGGGCCCCACACGTCAGTCACACAATCCGGCGGCGGGTAGAGAATTCGGTGGTGCGCCATAGCGCCGGGACCCCGTCTCGTGACGGAATCATCTGGAAGCGCCCAAAAAATGGCAAGCGGCCACCGAGGAGGGGTCAGCTCGAGACTGATACGTGGGGCCCAGCAGGACCCCCTCGGGGGGAGGGGGCCACTATGTCAGGGTGGGTGTGGGGTCCCCTGTGAGTGTGAGATTAGATGGGGGATGGATGCGGCGTGGCCGCGTCGGAGACGAAAGGTGTGCGCCGACCGCATCACTTGTGGGTGGTGGTTGCGTCGATTGGTGGACGTTGTGTGCTGTGCCTGTGCGCATGAGGAAGAGAGAGGGAGAGCGACTGATCTGTTCACGCGGTCTAAACCGCGTTGGGATCTCATGGACGAGACGGAACAGCCAACAGCTGGTTGGTGGGGATTTTTTTTCTTTGTTTTCTAAAGTGAACGTGGAATTTTGGATCGCCTACGTGAATTTCTAAAATCTATCAGAATTGCTACTTAATTATCATAGTTTTTTCCTCGAGAATCTTTCGATTTGCAGGCTGTCAGATTGATGTTGAGATTTGTGCGAGGCCGTCAAATTGGTGTTGAGATTCGTGTAAGACGTGGAAGAAAAAATTCGACAACGAATATGTCATGCATGATCAAACCCACAATCTCATGAGTGAAGGCGCATCTCGCTAGTCAGTCCACTATTTTTTTTATGAGCTGTGAGTTATATTATGGTTACATCATAGTTATAATTATACTATTTATATTTAAAAGTTTTTTAAAAATATCATTATCATTGTATAGTCCGTTCCTTCATATTCTCTAAGCCAAAGAATACATCGCTGAAAAAAAATATTCATGCAAAAGAGGATTATAACGAAATTTAGTTTTAAGGTGAGATCTTGTATTTACTATAGTTGAGTTGTAAAATTCAAAAAGACCAAACTAATTCTAACATTGAGTTGTAAAATTTAAAACTGTTCTCGCATCTTATCAGTACAAGCTCTAACGAATAAAGCCTTTGTTTAATAAATCCTTTTTAAGAACCAGGGTTCGGTTGGTCATGGCAGTATCAAATCCCGTAGAATTGAGATATACAGTATTTGTTTTGTTGTCAGGATTTTAGTAAACTCAGTGTGGCGTTATTTGTGGTATACTATTGACATCAATATATTTTAATGTTGACAACTGTATCTTTCTCAACTTATCTCGACACGTTTCTCAAACTATTAAATAATATATTTTTTAAAAATTCATATAAAAGTTGTTTAAAAATATATTAATTAATTTTTTTCAAAAAATAAATTAATACTTAATTAATTATATGTTAATAAGTTGTTTTGTTTTACATGTCAAGGGATTAATTTCTAACCAGAAATCAAACATATCTTAAGTCACGACCTCTGTTTTAAAATAAAATATAACATCTAACATAATCTAATACTACAAATATAAAAAAAACGAATATGAATAAGGTATATGTCTAAAATCATAGTATTAGATTTATCTAATTCAATATAAATTATTATATTTTAGTACAAGGAGTAGCAATATTTAAGATAGCAATGGCTTGCGAGGCCGGGTCTCCCATCTCTTCTCTAGCCATTGCTAGAGTGGTTTTTTCCCTTCAATAAGGTTTAGTTTTTATTCTTTTTTTTCTATAAATAAAATCTTTGGAGTATAGTCGTTTAGTTTTTTCTTTGGAGTATAGTCGTTTAGTTTTTTTCTAACTTGCGTGAATGAAGTTACGTTTACTTAGAGTTCTTCTTTTCATTTTTTTAGTCTGTGTAGTAATAAACCTAGTATTTTCTCCTTATGAGTACTTGATCCATCTGTCAAAATTTATAATAGTCTCGAAGCCAGTAAAAACCAAAAACAAATCATTTTTAGTCCCGGTTAAAAACTGCAACGGCTCTCTGGGATCTTTAGTCTTAGTTTATTTTTTGTCAGACTGTGTTAGGGCGTCAAGGATCTTTAGTCCCGGTTTGTAACATTAACTAGGACTAAAGATTCTATCTTTTATCTCGGTTGGTGTTAGCATCCAGCACTAAAAATCTAAATGATCTTTAGTTCTTGCTAGTAACACCAACCGAGACTAAAGTGAATGTGTTTTTTATATTTCTTCTTCCTCCTCCAGCTTGAGCCATTGCTACAAAGATTTGCAGGAGAAAAAGAGATGCTGCCAAATTTTTTTGTAAAATTGTTTTGGTGATAGTATACAAATCGAAGGGATTTATAAGGTTAGCAACTTGATGAGGACATCAACACCGTCGATGTATCCACTTCTACCCCAACACCGCTTACACCGCTTGGTCCTATTACTCGCGCTCGTATCCGTCAACTCAACCATCAAGTAAGTTTATTTTAAGCTCCTGTTTATCATATTTAGACATTGAAGATGCGCGCACTCTTGTTTTGCTTAGGAACGATGGAGAGGATTAAAAGGGAGAAGGATTCGCGCGGGCTAAATTCGGACTGCAGGACAGTGCTAACTTATGATGGTTTCCACGGCTTTGTTTGGACTCTGATTTGGACGTTCAAGTACTTCATGGAAAGATTATAAAGTCTACTTTCCGATGGATTCGGCCTCACTACCATATCTATCCAGAATCATCCGCAATCGTCAATTTAGGACAACTAACTTTTTCTGTCCGAGGTGCTACGCCACCAAATTGGGCCGATGGGCCTTGTATCCAGTTGAGTCCATTACGAACGCGTCTTAGGTTGGAGAACGACCCCAACTCGTCCTCCCACCTGTATAAATACCCCGTAGCCGCCATAGAACAATTTGAGTTTTGTTTATGTAAGTTTAACTATCGCTACTTCCTGATAGACACTTGTGTCGGCTAGACCATTCATTTTATTTGTTTCAGAACCCTACCTTTCTCGTGTGATTCAGATCTAAAATTCCTATTTGCAATTTGAGTTGCTATTCATCTTGTTCTTACGAGTTCTTCGATTGCTTGTAGGAATAACCCTTGTGATTCGGTTGATTGGGTTTCCGCAAGATCACGTCAACTAGTGGAGTCGGTGTATCGGTTGCTAAGGCGCAATTCCTCCGTAGAGTTTTTAGTCGGGCCATGAACATCACTCCATCAAATCAAGGCTAACAACTCACTGAAAGATCGGGACACCCTAGTGCACATCACAACTTTATTCTGTAATGATCTATGCTTAGCATATTACATTTGTAGGTATATTTCTAACATTTTTATCTCTAAATAGGTCTCATGAAAGAGAAAATTTGTTTAGGAAAAATTATTTTACTTCTTAAAATTAACAACTCTATCCTCTACTCTACTGATGTATGCTTAGCATATTATATTTGTAGGTATATATATATATACTTTTATCTCTAAAAAGGTTTACGAAAAATGATGAGAGAGAAACTTTGTTTAGGAAAAAATATTTTATTTTTTAAAAGTAGGAAATTCATCCTCTAGTGATGTATGCTTAGCATATTACATTTGTAGGTATATTTCTAAGCATTTTTATCTTTAAAAAGATTTATAGAAAATGATGAGAGGGAAAAAATTTTTAGGGAAAATTGTGTTAATTTTTAAAATTAGAAACTTGTGGATAAAAATGTTATAAAATAGATGACAAAGGAAAAGCATAGAAAATTTGATAAAATATTAGAAAACTAAGGTAATTTAAAAATCGTTAAAATAGTTAGAAATAAGTACACTATGTGCATGGAGTACAATAATTCTAAATTTTATTAAGTATAATATATTATGTATGTGAGATTATTATATAATTATTATTCTAATTATTTATATATAATTATTGTAATATTATTTAAATAGTTTGACTTTCGTGGATTTTTCTTACTTTTTTTGTGCATTTCATGTAGATGGATCGACAATGGATGTACATCGCAGACCGATGGTCGACAGAGTTTACTCAAGTCGTGTATTATTTTTTGAGTGTGGCCAATGCTAACAAGTATAAGGGCTTTATACGTTGTCCATGCAAAAATTGCAAAAGTCAGAAGGAGTATTCTACATCAAGAATTATTCATGCCCACTTATTTCAGTCGGGATTCATGTCTCACTACAATTGTTGGACATCAACGGAGAGGTAGGGGTTGCAATGGAAGAAGATGAAGAAGATGATGATAACATTTCGAACTGTGGACAATACGGTGGATTTGAAGAAAATATAGCAGGCGAGGCGGATGAGGATGTTGAAGATAACAACGATGCCGATGATCTTGGTCAGATGTTGCGTGACGTACAGGAGGACTGCGAAGGTGAAAAGGAGATACAGAAATTTGAGCATATGTTGGTGGACCACAAAATATCCATGTACCCAGGTTGCGAACAGGGGCACAAAAAGTTGGGTACCACGCTGGAATTCTTGCAATGAAAAACAAAAAATGGTGTTAGTGACAAGGTATTTGGCGAGTTACTAAAACTCGTGAAGAACATTCTTTTCGAGAGAAACGAATTGCTGGGATCAACGTACGAAGCTAAGAAGTTAGTTTGCCCTCTAGGACTTGTCACGCCCAAAAATTCACACCAGAATTTCTGCAGCTAATTTGTGCATTACATCCTCGTCCGGGAATCGCCGAGGTACACAAATCGACGTTATTGATAATACGAATCCTCGTCTTAGAAACAATATAAAAGAGTTACATAAATGCAGCGGAAAAGAAAGTAAAACCGACTTAAGCTAAACTTTGACACGAGCGAAGCGGAACACCAACTCCACGCTAAACCTTGACGAGAACAAGCCTACACCTCCTCGGAGACCTCGCTCTCAACCTCGGCACCGAAGGGGAAAAAGAAGCAAGACTGAGTACAACCACCGTACTCAACAAGTCACACCGGAAAAAAGGGGTACATGATGCAAGATAAATAACAAGGAAAAGTCAAGGGGCTCGATTTGCGTAAACAAGCATTTGCGTATATAATAATAATATTTAAAGACAAGAAAAAACAGTAGTAATGATTAAGCAATATTAAACAAACACTGTTCAACGCTCAAACCACGTTGCAACAGGCCCATCCATCCACCCGCACTAGTCATAATCCAACATTTCATTCGAATAAAGTAAATGAGACTAATCAAGGTGAATCCGGTCGATCGCCCGTAACCGTGGGCACGGCTATTCGAATAGTTTTTACTCGATCGAGGTGTACAACTCGTACCCACAAGACACAATCCCACAACACAATACCGTGCGCCGTGCACCACCACGGTGCCCGGAAAGGAATTGTGACAGACCCTTCACACAACCTCCTCTAATCAATCGTACCACACCAAGGTTTCGCCCCCATCCCCATCGGCAATGGGCGCCCCTCTAGTGCCGCGGTGAATCCGGAAGCTGATCAACCCTTAAAACCGGGGCCGACCCAACTCCATCACGCTCACCCTCTCTGGGATACGTTAACTAGAGACAGCTGTGCTACGGGCCCAGCCATTACCCATGCTGGCTTGTGGTATGCACGGCATTTCTTCCAGGGTTTCCCGAGAACCGGTCCTTAATTGTCATGAGCACGCTAACCAAAGTCCAACCATGTGCTCACGACCCACCTTTCTTATAATTAAATATTATTAAAACCAAAGTCATATCTTAATATCGTCGGAAGATCCAATTTAGAAATAAACTTGATTAGTGTGACTTCCTTAAGTGAGCTAGTTGCGCTAAGCATGACTAAGCAACCTTAAACTATCATCTAGTCACATTGGATCCCAAGTTATCAATGGTATAGGGTAAACAATCCTATGGTTGAGTACAATAGGTATAAAACATCCCATAAAATGACATTCTAAAACATATGCAGTATTTGAAAGAAACGGAGATATTTACATAAAATAGGTACAATATGGTCAATATAAGGTATGACTTGCCTTGCTCGGAGCGGGAACCTCGGCGACTACTTCAAGAGAACGGGCTCGCCGGAAAACTCGGGATCTACACGACAAACAAAGCACTCAACAAACACCCTAAAAAGTCTACTGAAACAGCACTGAAAAGTATTTTTAATGGATTCTTGACATTTTTCTGGATTTAATGAAATTTGAATGGACTAAAACGGAGCTCGGATTCAAAAGATATGAATTTTAGGAGTTTAATTGCGATTTTTAAACTAAACAGAAAAGATTAAATTATTTATTGCGCAATTAAGTCCTGGTGACGTCACCCTTGCGCAGCAAAGGGTGGCGTCGGCATGACGTCGGCCGGCGGCGTCGGCCCTAGGGCGACGTCGGCCGGCTGCGCTGCGCGCGCGCGGGAGGCGGCGCGGCGGCGGATTGCCGCCACGTGGCGCAATCCGAGCGGCCGGATTAGCGCGGCGGCGCGATCAGGCGGCCGGATGGCGACGATCGGACGGCGCAGATCCGTCGCGATCGGACGGCGCAGATCCGTCCGATCCGCAAGATCGGACGGCACGGGGCGCGCTAGGGTTAGGGTTAGGGTTTGTGCGCGGCGGCGCGGCTCAGCTCGCTCGCCGGCCATGGCGCGCGGCGGCGGCCGGACCTCGTCGGCACGGGAACAACGACGGCGGGCGGCGCGATGCACGGCAACGACGGCGGAGCGCGCGGCTCGGCACAACGGCTCGGGGCAACGGCAACACGGGAAACCGAAGGGGAAACGCGGCGGCGCACTCACCTGGAGATGGGGAAGACGACGACGGCGGTGACGATTTTGGGGCTAGATTGAACGGGAAACAAAGGGGAAACGCGGAGGCGCACGAGGGGACTTTATAGGGGCGGAAAGAGGCGGATTGCGCACGGGTTGAGCGCGAATCCCTCGCCGTCGGTTTCGGACTCGGAGAGAGAGAGGATAAACGGCGGCCGTTGGGGGCGGCGGCGTTGCGGCGCGCGGAAGTGCGGGCACGAGTGCGGCGGCACGGCGGAGCCGGCGTGGGGCCACGCGGCGAGGCGCGCGAAGCGGCCGGGTAAGAGGCGGGCGGCGCGGCTATGGGCGGCGGCGGGGGCCGGCGGCGCGGGGAGCGGCTCCGACAGGTGGGGCCCACCGGTGGCGGCGCGCGCGCGAGGAGCGCGCCGGACTTGCGTGGCGCGACGGACCGTGGGCTTCGGCCACGTCCGGAAGGCGCGCGCGCGGACTTGGCGACGGCCGCTACGGCGACGGGCGGGAAAAGAGCGTACGGACGTACGAAAAAGGAAGAAAAAGAAAAGAAAAAGAAAAAGGGAAAAGGGACTTAATTAAATTCTGTTTGCTTATTTAATTGATTAAAAATACTTAGAGTGCTCTAAAAATTCCAAGTAAAAATCCTGTTAGCGTATTTTGACATGAAGAATTCAAGAAAAATCCTATCATGTCATTTCCATTTATTAATTGCATTTTAAAATTATAGGTTGACTCCAGGTTAATTTCAGAAATTCCGATTATTTCCGGGTAAATTATTTTAAATGAATTTAGGGAAAAACTCAGGATGTGACAGGACTAGAGGTACAAAAGATATATGCATGTTCGAACGATTGTATACTCTATTGTGGTGAGGAGTAGGAGAACCTAGAAGCATGTCTGGTTTGTAAAGCACTTCGATACAAGATTAGACAAGATGATCTAGGCGAAGTTGACGGACAACCTTCGAAGTAGAGAGTTTCTGCTAAGGTGATGTTGTATTTTCCTATAATACCACGGCTCAAGCGTTTATACAGGAACAATTACCACGGCTCAAGCGTTTATATAGGAACGAAGAGCATGCAAGAATGATGCGCCACATAGAAGAACGCTGACAAGACGGGATGCTGAGACACCCCGCCGATGGGTCACAGTGGCGAAACATCGACAGAACATTTACAGATTTCGGAGAGGATGCACAAAATATAAGGTTCGGTTTAAGTACGGATGGCATGAATCCTTTTGGACAGATGAGCAGCGGCCACAACATTTGGCCTGTTACAATTTGTATCTATAACCTCTTCCCTTGGCTATGCATGAAGAGAAAGTACATCATGATGCCAATTATTATTCAAGACCCAAAGAAATCTGGTAACGATATTGATGTGTACCTGAGACCATTGGTCGAAGGTCTGAAACTGTTGTGGAAGAAAGAAGGTGCCCCGTGTGGGATGAGGACAAATAGGAGCAGTTTAATCTACGAGCGTTGCTGTTCGTAACCATCAACAATTGGCCTGCACTTAGCAACCTATCTGGACAGTCAAACAAGGGGTACAAGGCTTACACCCACTGTATGAATGAAATCGAAAGTACGTATCTGAAACATTGTAAGAAGGTTGTGTACATGGGCCATCATCGCTTTCTTCTTGCAAGCCACCATGTCCGAAAGAAAGACAAATATTTTGAACAGAAGGCAGACCACCGTACTAAGCCAAAACATCGTAACAGAAAGGTTGTGTTTGCCATGGTGAAAGACCTAAAAGTAGTATTTGGAAAGAGACATGGCAGCCAACCTATAGCAAGTGAAGATGGTCACGCGACGATGTGGAAGAAGAAGTCTATTTTTTGGGAGTTACCCTATTGGAAACTCTTGGATGTCCGCCACACAATCGACGTGATGCACCTCACTAAGAACCTTTGCGTCAACCTGCTGGGCTTCCTAGGTGTATAGGGAAAGTCGAAAGATACACTTGAAACACGTAATGATCTCAAGCATATGGAACAATGCGACGGCCTTCACTCGGTACCAAAGAAGAAAGGAAACCATTACTTGAGTCCAGCCAACTACAGTTTGAGCAAGGCAGAGAAGGAAAACATGTTTGAATGCCTGGAGAGCATCAAGGTACCGTCTGGATACTTCTCGAATATAAAGGGAATAATAAGCACGAAGGAGAAGAAGTTCACAAACCTAGTGTCTTATGACTACCATCTGCTGATGACACAACTGTTTCCTGTTATAATTTGAGGTATCCTTCCTGATAATGTCCGGACAACAATACCAAAGCTATGTGCTTTCTTGAACGCAATTTCACAGAAGATCATCGATCCAGACAGACTAGAAGCCTTTCAAAATGATGTGGTGCAATGTCTTGTTAGCTTTGAGATAATCTTTTCACCTTCCTTCTTTAATATCATGATGCATCTTCTATGTCACCTTGTTAAAGAGATCCGTATCCTCGGTCCTATATTCCTACACAACTTGTTTCCTTTCAAGAGGTACATGGGCGTTCTAAAGAAGTAGTTCGTAACCGTTCTCGTCCGGAGGCCAGCATCGCCATGGGGTATGAAACAGAGGAGGTTATTGAGTTCTGCGTAGACTTTATTGAAGACCTTCATCCAATCGGGGTGCCGGAATCAAGCAATGAAGGGAGACTACGGGGAAAGAGGACTCTTAGAAGGAAAGCAATAATGATCGTAGACAATGATTTGTTCCGTAAAGCACATTTCACGATTTTGTAACAATCTTCGTTTGTGGCTCCTTATATCGAGGAGCACTTGGCGATTGTTCGCTCCAAAAATGCCAGTAAAATATAAAAGTAAGGTGATGTAGCTTTATGAGAGAAAAAAGAAAGGAGATAATTTGTAGCATAGATTAATCATTTAAGGGCGAAAAAAATTGAGGTAATATGGTTTAATGAGAGAAGAAAATGAGGAAGATAATTTGGCCCTATAGATTAATTATCTAAGTACTAAAAACAGTTGATGTGATATGACTTAGTGAGATAAAAGAGAAATAGCATTAACTAAGTGAGGATGAATATAGGATATTATAAAAATGGTGGAGAGATATATTGAATATTATATGAATTAAATGAGATGATGATTTAATATACTTTTAAAGATCTAAATAAAAATATAGATAATATAGGATAATTGCATGATGTTTAAATGTAATAATTGTTAGTGGATGATAATGTGACATCTTTGCATGTTGAGCTCTAGGATTGATTTAGTGGGTTGTATGGATGGTATTCTGATTGAAAGATTGACACACCCACATAGGCTGACATCTTGTATATTGGGACTTTTGGCATGCAATCAACCATGGTTTTCCTTAAGGTGGAGATGTCTTGGAATGTGTTGATCTCACCTAGCGAGCTGAGCCCCAAGGCTCTCTTGCTCCTCAAGGCTGTCATTGTCGGTCTTCTGGAGGACATAGCAAACAGGAAGGCCTCCAAGGATCATGGTTACTACATTGCTGTCAGTGAGATCGAGGCCTCCAAGTGCGCGAGCTGACCGGGGATGTTCTTTTCCCGGTGACATTCACCTGCATCACACAGAAGCCTACGAATGGCGAGGTCTTAGTTGGCTCTATGGATAAGATACTCAAGCATGGCGTGTTCCTCAAATCTGGACCGATAGCATCTTCCTATCAGAGAAGACGATGAGCGACTACATGTACATGGGCGGGGAGAAACCCTAGTTCATGAATGACCACTCGAAGCTGGAGAAGGACACCGCTGTGCGCTTCAAGGTCATGGGTTTCCGCTGGATGGAAGCTGATCGCCAGTTCCAGCTCCTTGCTACCCTGGCTGGTGACTATCTTGGGCCACTATGAACTGCTTCCACAGGTTAGTGGTGATGGATGGATCTAACCTGCTGTCTGTAGTTTGATGTCACGACGATGATTAGACCAGTAGCTGTGATGCTGGCTGTTGATGTAAGTGACATTTGACCCTATGTTTAGCATTTCAGCATGATGCGAATTGTCATGGCCGATAAACCTCTGTTTCCTATCGCGGCTCACAGTTCTACTATGCATATATTTGTCGCATTCCTTTCTGAAATATTTGCCTTTGCAACGTCGAATTTGCAATATTTCTCTATGCAATTGTTTCCTTGTGTTAAAATCAGCTTATTATGACAAGTAACACCAAAATACCAAAGATGTTACCCTGACAAGCAAATCTTTTTTCCCGCAAATTTAGGTTTTGAACCTACCTGATACCCGTGTATGACAGCTAGTAGTAGTTGGCAAAGCGTATTGTCTGCTGCACACTTCATTGCTACACACTTCTCGCCAAAAGAGGTAGAAAATTTTAAATCTTACAAACAAATTTCTTCTTTTTCATATTATTATTGAATTTTCGTCATGGTGATTGGTTAACGACCACAAACTTCAGGAATTACCAATCTGCAACCAGGTTTCAGAGAAAGTTCCTCTGCAAAGTGCATCTCTGATCTACAGAGCTCGAGAAATAAAATAGATTTGAGCCCCATTGTGATGCTCTTCATTGGTAGTAGAAAACAATTTAAATTATTGATTTTATTTGGTTAAAGGATTCAAATCTATTTATATTACTATTAGCGGTGGTGAAAACGTAAAGGTGTATTACTGTAAAAAAATTGTAAAATGTAAAAGGGTATAATCGTTATTTAGTAGTGACTAAACTTTTTTTTATGAAATATGAGCGATGTCAACGCAACGAATCATTATATATCAATTAAAAAATATAAATGACAAGTTATCCCTAATCATTACATTAATAAATTATATTTATTCTTAACAATGGATCTTTTTATTGGTAGTATATCTATACTACAGTAGAGATACCGAAGCGCGACTAATCTATTCGTAGTTGGAAGCCGACTAGTCAGTGATTTTGGCAAGTGTGAACTGATTAATCCGGTCCCTAATGACAGTTAATTATTGTGTTGTGTACCGAAGGGCAACAATTTGTTTAGATGTACGATAATAATGTGAGTTAATAATAAAGCATGCAATGTCCATAGCCAACGATACAGGAGATGGGCTTCAATTGTGCAATAGATTTTGAAAAATAAATGATAGAAAACGATGTTTTTTTTGCTGAAAGTTGACCCAAAAGTCATCATTCCAAGTCGTTGCTGTGTCGTGTCTGATATACTACATTATTTTTGTTGTCTTGTTAGCTCTATCCATCAAAATCATCATCAATCCATGTGTATCTCTAGCATGACTGAACAATGTTCGTCATTGACAACCTTACTTGCTTAGAGCCATATCTAGGATTGAATAATACCTTATGCATGTCCATCCCATACGATAACACCATTAACTATGTTTTCTTGTGCCCTGTACTATTGTTTTTATGCCCTTATCATCCTCCTTCCTACCTCCCATGTGGAGGAATTCATCTAAAATGGATTCACAGATGCTGAGCTAACACTCGAAGGTGAAGCTTCAATTGATAGGAATCACATAGGGCTAACAAGTGGCTTAGTAGGAGGTTTTGGCCATGCCTTCTACAAGTATCCTCTAAACTTTAGAAAGAACTCAAGCAGTCCCAATGACCCCTCCTTTGCTACAACATTTGTGTTCACTATTACAACTTTGAGTTATCAGCCTTGAAAAGGAAGTGATGGTATTGCCTTTGTGCTTTCTTCCACCAACAAGTTGATAAACCACTCCTTGGGAGGTAAGTACCTAGGCCTTTTCAATGTGTCGAATACTTCACAAAATATATTAGCTATCGAGCTTGATACCTTCATGAATCCTGATTTGAACATGGATGATAATCATGTTGGAATAGATGTCAATAGCTTGATTTCAATCAACTCCCATACTTCTGGGTACTATACTTCTGATTGTGGATTCCAATTCCTTAGGCTTGCCGATGATAGATCTGAAATATTTCAGCTATGGGTGGACTATGATGGCAAAGGTCACCAACTAAATATCACCTTAGGTTCTCCCTATTTCCCTAAACCTGAATATCTGCTACTTTCGAGCATCGTCAATCTATCATCCTTGTTACCAAGCTCTATGTATATTGGGTTTTCCGCGTCGATAAATTCACCGGAGACATTTTATTCTAGGTTGGAGCATCAAGAAAAATGGGAGAGTCCCACCACTTACCTATTCTGCACCTTCAATCCCATCCCCAAACCCACAAACATATGGATGGAGAGGCAATAACTACTTTGTATCACCACCTCCACAGCTTAACTCCCACCAAGTTCACATACCCTCCTTACACATTCTCCTACCAATAGTTATATCTTCAGTTGTCTTGCTTGTTATTGTTGCTTTCCTGGGTTCTTACTATTGTAAGAAATGGTGGAAAAAAGCTGGGTCACAAGAATGGGAAATGAAGTGCAGGCCACCATCCTTCACATACAAAGATCTATATAATGCAATTTCTAGGTTCGGTAACAAAATGCTCCTTGGCAAGGGAGGGTTTGGGAGAGTTTACAGAGGATTTCTTCTTGCCTCTAAGCAGAATGTCACGATCAAGCGCATCTCCCCGGAGTCGAAGCAAGGGATGAAGGAGTTTATGTCTGAAGTTGCGATACTAGGCAATGTTCGCCACCGGAGTCTTGTTCAATTACTTGGCTATTGCAAGAACAAGCATGAACTCCTTTTGATTTATGATTATATGCCCAATGGTAGCCTTGATAAATATTTGTATGGTCAACATAAGCTGGCACTAGGTTGGTCTCAAAATTTTGCATTATCAAAGGTGTCGCATGTGGACTTTTTTACCTCCATGAGGAACGGGAGGGTGTGATCATCCATCGAGATATCAAGTCCAGCAATGTACTACTTGATGAGGAAATGAATGGAAGGCTGGGTAATTTTGGCCTTGCAAGATTGCATGATCACGGAGTTGGTGCACACCACACGTGTGGCAGGCACATGTGGTTACATTGCTCCGGAGCAAGCTAGGCTTGGCAGAGCAACCAAGGGTACCGATGTTTTTGCATTTGGGGTGTTCATGATGGAGGTTACATGTGGAAAGAGGCCAATTGAGGTGAATGCTTGCGGAGAGCCACAAGCGCCAGCAGATCATGTGCTCAATGCCTGGCAATGCAGTTCAATCATAAACTCCATAGATCCAAGTCTGGAAGAAGATCACGTTGCAGAGGAGGTAGAGTTAGTTTTAAAGCTTGGGCTTCTATGTTCACATTCATCGCCCAAGGTGAGGCCTAGCATGCGCTTAGTGATGCAATACCTGGAAAGGGAAGCAACGCTCCAGAACTTCGCATTTAGTTTCTTCAGCATTAATAAAGCTAATAATGAAGTTTATGGTCAGCATATTGTATCAAATCCCTCTGTAGCAACCACCATAACCACTCTTTCTGGAGGAAGATGACGCTTGTTGCAGTATGTATTTTCTATATGATCGTATACGATTTTACATCATTGTGTTGAAACTGATAGTGTACAAAAACACAAATAATTGTTAATCAGTGCTCCTTGTTCCTTGTGAAATACACCAAAGAACTGTTCAAAATGTTTTTGCTAGCACATTACGAAACAATTAGACTTTGTTCACAAACCAGAAGGAGAAATTAAGAGCATGATGCAGGAATAATCCGATTAATGGTCCAATTTGTAATCATTTTACAAAATACCCGTAGTAATCAATTAACAAAACGAGATTAATGAAATCATGGAATAGTCCGTCACGCAATAGATTATAGATATTTATGAAAAATTTTGTTCATTGGAAATCTGCAGCTCAGTGTAGATAATGTTCGTACATTTTGAGATAATGTACATAATGTCCATACATTTTATTTCCCTAACCATCTAACTTGTACATACATTCTTTTACACTACAACATAGGCTCCCAATATGAGTCACTACACATGTCCTATGGAAGCCTTCTAATTAACTAGTGTGGTGGATGTTACAACTACTGTAAATCAAGGAATGATTTTGCTACAACAAACAGCTGATCATAAGATTGGGGAACCCAGATTCCTTGATCTGATCCCAACAGATAAATGAGCATGTCCTAACTCCTAATGCTATTCACTATTCACGAGAATGGGTGGCAACAATAAGAGGAGCAGCTTTTCTAGCAGAGCATTAACGGAGATGACGAATTTCAATCAAACCAACGAGGGAAGGAACTCAAATTTGTGCCTTCTGACAAGGGGGTTTGACTAGGCAAACCCTCTTATGTCATGGGAGAATGCAAAGTTGGGCGGCAGCAACATAAGGGGATCATCTGCAGACTTCTTCAGGTAGGCCATCGCCAGGGCGTATCCAAGTGCCCGTCCAACAGGTATGGCCACAGCATTTCCAATCTGGCGATACCTGCAGCCAGGCTCACATGTTAACCTGTGCTAAAGAAGGCTCAAAAACTATCAGTAGCTATACATATTATCACTCCTCTTTGGGCAATAGGACAGTGATCTGCACGTGGACATACTGTCAACCTTGGCCGCCTGATCAAAGTTCTAATTATAGGGTCTACTACTCAGGGTATCTGAATGCATTGACTGCTAGAAAAGATAAGGGACATCCAACCTTGGCCCCGAAGAATGGACCCCAACCCTGAACTACAAGCCAGGCACTGATACTGGGTAACTTAATCATGTGAGGCCACTCAACCATGGATTTTAGCTGAAGTGGTGCAGGTGTTCCACTGGTTTTGACATGTGACGTGAATTAAATTTTGGCTAACATAGCACCCCAATTGGAAGAATTACCAAAGTTATAGCCCTCACCCATCAGTCCGTATCTTCTACTTCTAGCATCCTCGACTACATGCAACTCCTCTCTGCACGCAACCACCCATCGATCTCTCTGAAAGCCCTAATTGATAAGCTCGTCCCTTTTCACCATGCACCTGATGACCAACAGTAACAGAACCTCAATGATGACAGCAGCAGTGAGGTCACTACTGTTGGCCATGCAACAAATGTTGCTGGCGATAGAGGACCTTGAGGATGGTGACAATGGAAATGGTAGGCTTCAGGGATGACAGCTGCAGCCGATGACCTTGGTGAGGGAGGTTCTTCAGGAAGAGGGGAGGAGAAAGGAAAGTAAACAAGGGCTGTTTTGGCCACTGACGTGGACTCCAAATCAAACAACTAAACTATCCATGTATATGCCACATCATCTAATTCCAGCTTCAAATGGCATTGAGTGGGTAAATTACTTGGTACTGAAAGTTATCAATGGTCAAACACCCTGTCTTGTAGTATGGGGTCTTTAGTCGAGGGCTCAAAAATACTCAAATGATATTATTTAAGAAAACCTCATAAGCGCACTAGTGATAAATTGCAGAATTCAACAGTTTAGATATGCCAATTCATAGATCAACATGGAAAAAATTGGGCCCTTCATCACTCAAAATAAAAAAGGTAAAGACAAACAAGTACCTGTCTTTGACTGTTCCACGAAACCTGTAGTTATCAGGAAAGCCCTGCAGCCGAGCACTTTCACGAATAGTAAGCAGTCTGTCTTGTGCAGGATGTATCAAGGCCTGAAACATACCCTCTCAATAATTATTTTGAATCACAACCAAAGTGGATAAAAAATGAGAGAATTAAAGATAACCTGCATACGGGCATTTGGAACTGTCAGCACGGTTCCCACTACCTCATCCCACCATACTCGACCAAAAGGTCTAAAAATAAATTATAGAACAAACATATAAAGCATAAACAAGAACAAATATATCTACGAACAACACAACTAGATAAACTGAAGTTTGGAACCAACCTTAAAGATTTACCATTCTCATAAGCTAGTATGCAATCAAGCACCTGAAATGAAAAATAACAACCCATAGCATGGTAAGCTAATCAAAATTTGCACATACAGAAGTATATAGTTCCACATAGGGGATTTTTGTGTTAAATGTCTTACCAGAGGACGACCAGATGGCAAAAGTATTCTTTCTTTCGTTGGATCTAATCTAGCGACATTGTCAGGACCAACTATGACTCCTGGAAGGTCCCTAAAATTAGCTCCCTGAAATAGGACAGATGACACTATAAGGTTTGACCTACCTAACTTAAATCTGAATGTAAAGCATTTCAGCCAACCTTTCTCTTGGGAATTTGCAATACCCTCTGGTAGTTATCATTATCCAGTACCAATGGTCGATGGTCATACAATTTTGAGGACTTGGAATCTTTTGTAACATGAGCTTTGGGACCATGCACTTCTGCACAAAATTTCATTCGTGAGTTTCTGATATAGCTACAAGAAACATAAATATAATTGGTCAACAAAAGGTGTACTAGTTAATTCTTAAAAACCAGGAACACCATATAGAGAAAAATAACACCTAAAATGTTAACTTATTACACCCATCATATGCTGTTCTCAATATTTCTCCAATTGAATGGATACTTTCCTTGTTCCATATTTTACAACAATTGCTATTAAACAGACTTATAAATGATCATGGAAAAATAAACGGAACTCTGCAACTTAGTTTCTTTCTTTCTTTCTTTTTGCTAAAAAAAAACTAATCTAGTTATTATTATCTGCCCCCATGGTTTGAACATTTTAATATTCGGTTGTGTATGGGAATACATATTCCTTGTTACAAAAACCTAAAACTAATATACAAGAGCATGGAAGAATATTCAAGTTTATTATACAGAAGTGTATGCGATCAACTCACCAACATTAAATGACCGAATGTATCTTTGGAATTCAGTTTGAGGACCCTTTACATACAGCATTTCATCACGACTTTCCCCATTTGCCACCTAATAATTCAACTTAAGTATCAAAATGTCGTTCAAATTAGATATTTCAAAGATATAATGTTGTCAGTTACTTCTGGGAGATCAGAAAGAATGTCTTCAAGGACAATTGGTCTCGCTAGTTGCATTGGTGTGTTATTGGGCCAACCAACCAAATTACGCTACAACGAGAAAGAGGAAAGTGTCATTATTACTCTGAATGCCAATGAATTCTCATTATAACATAAAACATAAGACATCATAGTTGGCATCAAAAATGGAAATTCCATAAGATTTATTATACAAAACATGCTGATCACAACCAAAAAAGTGGTATGTGGGATTTTAAAAAATGCAGCAACAGTGCCAGAGGAAGTGCTACACGAAGGAGATTGATACTCTACATGACAAATAGGAGCTGCCAGTTGAGCGGTTAGGAGATAAACTTGTTATATCATCTTAGATTTATCCTTGGGGCCAAGATTGTGTTGTTTACTTGAGAGTTTAGTTGTGATTGTTAGGTGCTGACAGAAACTATATGAGGGGCATAAAGCTAAAGGGTTAAGCAAAGATGGATAAACAAGTCTCATAGTTTATGTTCAGATAGAGTCTTTCCCTTTAATGGCTGCTCTATAACTATGCCTCCTAATAAGTGCTCCCCTTAAGGACCTTGACCTAGTGCCGTTCTGTCTCAAGTCATTTCCGTCTGACAGACTCTGACCTCGCTTGAACAGTGGTGTGCCTCAATCGTGTTACATACAAAAGGTAAACTGGAACGTCTCCATACAATTAGATGTCTAAACTTAAAATAAACTTATCAGGTCAAAGCATATTTACCTCAAAAGCCAACGGGCAGCCATTCTTCACAATCGCCTCATGTGTAGGCAGTGGAAATGGGGGTAATTTCTATAGTGTGAAAATAGTATAATGAGGGGCCAAGAACACAAATATGCCTATACAAGATAAGATTACTTACCTCCTTAGGATGACAGCCTAATAAAAATACACGCATCCGAAATTGTGGAAGGCCATAACATCCAGCAGCCATGATCCCTAGTCTTGCTTGATAATGCATTGCAACTAGCCGACTTAAAGCATATCTTGCAAGTGTTGCATCAGCAAATTTCAATATATCAAGGACGTTTTCCATGTACACATATTTGGGCTTCAAAAATTGCACAACATCCATAAAAACTATGATCTGCTTGTTTTTCTCACATTTAAACGGTGCCTCGAATTCTCTATTGCGGTTGTAGCCACTAATTCCTTGGCATGGTGGACCCCCGCATACAACGTCAACACCACCCTGAACACATTGATAAACATGACATGGAAATGAATATCAAAGAGTCCAACTGTAGCAAGTACATGTAAAATTAAAATAATTACTATTATTTCCTAAAATTATTCTTAGTAGTTGTCGATATGAGATAAAGTATATTTGTCAAAGACTGAATTGATACACCGGTTGGCACCTAAATCATAGAAATCAAAATGTTAAGTAAATGTACCCTTGAAAAAAGCTACACTATATTGATTTAATTTGTTTTCATGAATGCTAACTGTGTATGGAAGCATTTGTCCTTCCCATTTATTTTTTTTTCTGTGTGGACAGATAACATTACATGTCTTAGTCTAATATACGATGATCAAGAAATTAACAAATACAGGTAACAGAAAAATGTGCTTCGCCAATAAGCTAAGGGTTGTTCGTATCTCGGGCATATGGGTTAATCTAGATTGGAGCCAAATTCAGCTTCATTGTGTTTGACTGGATCACCTGAGATGTACTCTATCTGGTTAAAACCAATGTTTCTGACATCAAAACCACCCTAATACATAATTTAACCAACAATTTATATGCTATCTAAATTTTTTTTGAGTTTATCTGATATAGGAAATTTATTTTTATACAGAGGTCTATTTGGAGATGTCTTTGTCCATATTTCACAAATAAAAACATGACCAATCTTACTACTTTCCCATTAACATTTTAATTTTAGAGTAATTTAGGTCGTTGATAAATATAATATGTAATATAATCACTAATATAATGCATATTGTTTTATGGAACAACCAGTCCTGCAGCAATTCGCGTATCAACTCCTAGTAACTTACAAAGTTATAAACTGCTACTCAATCCGAAAGAAATTAACGAGACCAACATAAAATCTGCCATGATGCCATCCAAAGACCACTCGTAATCTGCATTTATTGCTTTGCCACTTCTATCGATACTTTTTGTCCTTTTTCTCTGTTTAGTTTGTCAAGAGACCAATTTAACCTTCTACTAAAATTCTTTCCTAATCCTTCTCAGCCATGAGCTAGTTAGCATGTGTATCAAAAACTAAAACAAAGTGCAAGGTGGTTTTAGTCCGTATTGACAAACATGCATAGCAAATGGTGGATGGTCAACATACGTTGGCGTGAAGAAACCAAAACTAGTGCTTGCCTTGGGTCGGTTGAATGCAAAAACTGTTCATGCAAATGGATCACTTTCAACCGTTCGAACCAGGTGGTTTTGTGGTGAACCAGAATTAAATCAACTAGTTGGACCAGCTGGTGTAGAAAACAACTGAACCACTTCCAACCGTTTGGAACCAGGTGGTTTTGTGGTGAACCAGAATTAAACCAAGATTGGCTGGACCAGCTGGTGTAGAAGAGTCAGGATATTGCCTCAATGGCTCGTTACACCATTTTTAACCCAAAAATGCCTCAAAATCGTTGGAGGCAGCTTGATCCCAGACTGGCAAGCTGGAATTGCTAACATTGACCACCCAACTAGCTTGGTTTTTGTGTTGAAAGTGGAATATAGAATATATCGTCTTTGACTGTACGACGGGCCAAACATCCAACCAGACAGTCAGACAACCGGACCATGGAACCAAAAGCTCAGCCGGTTGGCTCACCAAAGGGAAAGTGCAAAACTTTGATGGTGAAAGCAAGAACACAGCTATGTTTCTTCGTTAAAGGAAATTAGTAATCAAACACAGAGTAAACTTCTCAGTGCTAATGGAAACTAAAATTGGAAAAGGAAATCCATATAAGCCCCATCAAATGCAAGTGCACTTGTCAAATTCTGACTACACAATGGTTTAATCTACCACAACTATTAAGACAGTAAAGAAACAACAAACACTTACAGGGAGTGGTAATATCCTTTGCCTGTGGCCTTCAATAACAAAATCCCTAATTGCCTCTTTGCAGTTCCTGCACTTTAAAAGTCAAACTGTTCAAACTTTGGTGGAGGCAAGTTATTTGGGAATGCAGGCTTCAAATATTTTGCATACCTTAATCCTTCAACTGGCTCCCATGTGTCATCATGAGGGCCATAACCCTTCCAACGGACCTACATGCATGATAAATCAACCCATTAACTTAGCAAAAAACAGTAAAAACAACGAACATGAACAAAGAAAAGGGCAGAGCATGATCTATGGAAATACATAGATAAATACATGATCTGCAAATAATATAGCACCAAGTGACCAAAAAGATCTTGTACCAAGGTTAAGGCAAGAAAATGAACTTATTTAACAACATGAATGCACAATGCGAAATTCTCCATACTTAGGCCCCGTTTGGATGGCTGAAACGTTTCAGATTCTAATGAGAAACCGGAGAAACTATGCCAAACGGAAGTGGAGCCAACAGTTTCGAGACAGAAACATTTCTAGTTTTACATGGGTAAGGTGAAACTGGGTTGAGGCAGTTTCTAGTGATTCACTTACACTTTTCCCATTCCACCCCCGTGACCAGCCAAACCAGAGAGAATCCCCGGGGCATATTAGTCTATTCCAGCTTCTTACCTACTTTTCAGAATCAGAATCCAGGAAATTTGCCAAACGGTTTCACAAGTGATTCTAATTCTTCAAAAAAACATTTCACAGGAGAACCGAAACGTTTCTTATAGAATTTGGAGCCCTACCAAACGGACCCTTAATATCAAAAGCACGCAGTATAAGATTTAGTCTACAATTACATGAATGATAGATAGCATCAAAGGCATTCATCCTTTCAACGAGGGCTGAGACACAAAGTTGGATCCTTACCTTATAATCACTCCTACACAATTAAGATGCAATTAACATAGGGATCCTTTATTACTACGTCCTGCAGTGTTAAACTGTTAATGACAGTAGTACTTTTTGTTTAATTCTTAGCAATTCTATAGACATCATGCTGAACTATGGAGTTATATTATTTCTTTGGTTGCTATGGCCTCGATCAGGTCAAAGTATTTCATTACATTACACAGTTGTTATTAATGGATAACATATGTTCCTGGTCACCCGAATATTTATTCAAATGTCCATTCTGTATTTCAGCAGTCTAAACAACTTGGCATTCCTAGATGTAAAAACATATTTCACAACAAAAGCCATATCACTCGTGTTCAGCTCCTTTATAATAGAATCTACATGTTACTCATTAAAAATGTTTGTTGCACACGCACACTGACTAGTTATTTGAATCACTGAGTTCAAATTATTAAATCGAAGGGTAAATAGATAAATTTATGTTGCTGATAATTCTGACAAGGAATCAAGTTGCTGATCTGGTACTGGAACTTATATTTACAAACCTTAAAATACAAGCCATGTTTGCTGACTTTGTTTGGATCACCAAAGCAAATGTCAACTAGCTTCCATACTTCAAACTCCTCAGGTGGGATGGTAGAACAATCTGGAGTTTCATTATTGGATTCTGTTGTACTGTCAACACATGCCTTGGTCCTACTATGCTTCACATATGTTTTGCATAACTTCTCCCATTCTTTTAACAGTTCAAGGAAATCATCCGTGGTTTCATTCCGAACCTACCAAAGCAACATGCCAATATTTGCAAATGGGCAAGAAATAACAATAGTAATCATACTGGGGGGGAACTGCTACCCGTGTTTCTGGATGATTGATCCTGAAGCTTTCGCATGCAATTTCATCATCATCGATGGCCCATCTCTATAAGTATCATGAAAAGCATTTAAAAATATGGAGCCACTAAGTTATAGCACATCTATGATTGTTTGTGTAAGACAAGTACCGCTGAAAGATTCACACCACCACCACGAGCACCAAGGCATAGTCCAGTTGACATTCCTCCACAACCACAATACAGGTCTAGCAAAGAGAGTTCCATCTTCTCTAGCACAGGAGATTTGTGCTTCTTATTGACATCTATCTTCTTCATTTTGTCATTGATTCTACTAGTGTAACAGGATTGCACTACATCATTTGTGTCTCCTGCTTTTCAAGAAATTTAATCAGAATAATAGGCACACAAAAGAAATTATTGCAGATGAAAGAACAGAAACCATGCAAAATGTAATTTACAAGACAATACATTGCAGAAAACTATGATCAATACAAAAAAAAAAAAGCTAATTCAAACAATTGCAAGATGTGGAGAGCAGCTTACAAACAGACATGATTGGCTCTGTGAAGCATTCATTGTTGAGAATACTAACCCATTTCTATGGTAGAGAATGTACTATAGTCGATAGAGTATTTCATGTCATAGTAATAGTCGGATGAAGGAACTGACTTGGATTTTCCATCTACCTGTAAATAAAATCAGAATCATGTCTCAATGGAAAATGTTTCAGTACAACATAGCCATCACAAGACAATATCAAAAATGCAACATCAAGCCTTACACTAGGAGGAACTTGCACGATTGTCACTTTCGAGACAATGCAGTCCAGTAAATTGTCATCTGTCAGGTCTGAGTAAAAGAGCCTCCTCGGGTCATGCGATTGTGCTTGCTCTCCCATGACCTGAGATCGGTTAAGAGGTTTAAACCTTAAAGCATTAAGGAAAAGTAACATAAACTTGTCTGTCAGCTTCTATTTTTACAAGCTGAAAATGAAGTTATGGTCACAGTACTCTAGGTTTGATGCCTATGCAATTTAAAGTTTGTCAAAACAAGCATAATGTTTTAGTCAACCAGAACTAACCGTGTCTTCGGCTGTGAAAAACCATTGCACTCTGAAGTAACATTCACCAGCTTTTGTTTCAAAGAACTCTAGCAACCTGCCAATATAATTTGGTTTTCCCTCTGGACCCTGCAAAAGTTAAATCTATTAAACTTGTGCGACAAAAATATTTTTTGATAGCAAGATAAACATTACTTCCATATAAGAAAGCAGCAAAGTCACAAAAGGCATACCCTGAAATCAAGCATCTGTAGATAAACTACATAAAGACTCCACAAAAAGATACGGTAACTAGTTTGCCATACAATTGTAAGAAGGACAAATTGAACATAAGAATCATTGAGTTGTTTTTCCTCAGGGAAGTCAATTTTATACGACTGAATTTAAATGCAATGTGTCACTGATGTGTGACATCTGGATCAAGGACCTAAATATAGGCCTCACAATGAGTGTTGTATTGTGGATATGGATGAAACTCAGTGGCAAAGGGTGGATTTATCCTTTTTGAGAACCAGTCTATCACATTGGTCAGTTCAAAGACTATCAACCAATGAAGACGCAAGTCCATAAAAGCTACAGAAATGAAAAATAAACATATAAATCTTAACTTGCCTTTACAAATGCGCATTCTCCGATGCAAAATGTGTATCTGGAGACTTTGGCTTGTAAATAGTGACATTTGACATCCAAGTCAGCTCTGCCAGCACTGTAATATAAGGTAGTGCATATAGCTGTTACCATGAATAGGTTCAATTATTTATCAGATATAAATACTGAAAATAAAATAGCGCATTTGGGCTCACTTGGAAAATGTTTGGCTGCTGGTCCTCTTATCCTTCAAGAAAACAAGCAAAAAAATGTTACTCACTTAAATTTAATTGTTATAGGCAGCATACGGGCAGACCATATAATACCATTAGCAAATTAAATTTACACCCAGGTGTAGAATAGCAATTCAGCACCTCGCAGTAGTGCCACAAGGAGACATCCAGTAACAAAACCAGTGGTACAGTCAATAAATAGTAACATCAGAAGGGGAGTGCAGTAACAAACCAATGGAAACTTATTAATGAGTGCACTATGTTTGAAATGGCACACCCTTCATGCTGTTACTCCACGAGGAGAATAACTATTCTACACCTGGGCGCAAAATAGAGTCTAAGTGTACAATACTGTTGTCCATAAATTCTTTATATACAAATATCCAAAATAACAAACTTCAGATGAAACCCTATAGGCTGACAAAAAATGTACAAGCATGTTTATGTTCATGTACAACTATGAATATGGCTCCACATGTCGAAGATTTTTGAGATTCACTTAGCCACATCTATGTGGGGAAACTTCTTGCAAGATATCAGTGTAATATAATAGATAAAAGAAAAGGAGGCAACAGCTTTTTCACACAACTTCTGTAGTTATGCATTACTTTTTCCTTTTACACCAAATTTTACCGCCATGCAATCTTCAAATTAAAATTTTCATCTAGCCAAGTTGAATACCCTATCCAGATTCTAGATATTCCTTCTCTTATTTACACTTTCATATTTTAATCAACGCCAAATTTGCTCCTGGCTGCTAATCAAGGCAATCATTTGTTGGTTCACACTGCAAAAGTCGATCTTTGCAGAACACTGCTATTTCATGACCAATTGACAAAGGTCACTGCAGCTGATATAGCACCACTTCTTGTCACGAGAGAGAATGAGGTGAAATGACAAATTTCCCCTTCAACCATATTGCACAAATATTGGTTGAACCTTAAGGTGCTACAACTTGCAAGGTGGGTGAGATTAGGCACTCATCTTGCAAAATGCTCAAAAAGTCACACAACTTGATTGAGGGTGCAAATTGAGTCAATGCATGCCATGCAGAGTGATTGCGTAAATTTGGACACAAGATTGGTTGCCTGAAGCACAAAACAATCGAAAATGGACAAATTGCACACACCATTGCTGTTGGGCTCCCGGCAGCCTATACTAGGACATCAAGTTTATCTAGAGAATGTAAGTGTACCATATGCTGCCATATGTTGCCCTTAGGCCGACTTGGGCATGTTCCGATCTCATCAATGACCAAACTTTCACTTTCCGCTCACGTCATGAGCATAGGAAAACCTTTCCAGTACAGGCTAGATTTCCAGGCAAAGCCTGCTATTAAATAGCTATGAAGGCCAGGCAAAGGCTTGTTGGGAATCGAAACAAACCCAGTGTCCATGTCAGCGTCCACATGGCATGCGTTGGACTTCATTTGAGCAGTTAGCATTTGGCAAGATGACTAATATGGTCACTGTATTTTACTCTTAATATAAAATATTGAAAATCAGAATTTTCAAATTTGAACTTAAGAAACACTTGTACAGGATATTAACTTATCAGCATTCAAGTTTTCTGAGCTTGAATTTAAATAATTCAAATTTCAGAATTTTTATTCTATTAAACCTTAGATCACATTTACTATTCAAAACTATAATAATTTATATTTAAAAATCATAATTTTTGGCTAAAAACAGAAATTCGATGGTTTAGAAATTTATAATGCCTAAACATTAAGTTTTGCGTTCTTTCTTTGAAATTTCATATTTTTAATATCCTTCTTAGCCTTGTCAGCATCAAATTTGGCTTTTGATGTTAAAAAGGATCATCTATAGACATTACACTCTCCATCAATGGAATGATGTTCCACTGGCACCATGGTGGTAATGATCACACAATAGCAGTGTCCTATGGCAAAGATCAACGATGGTGATGTAAACACATAAATAATTGACTAGATTAGCTTCTGTGGGCAAGTGTTACCTAAAATCAATTTTCATTTGTTTGAACCGTTGTTCAAACATGGGTAATAGAAAATTCTTGTCTGCATAGGAGATGCAACCTTTCAAACCTAGAAGCAATGCATGAGGTCTAATTTTTATTTCTTGTTATTCTTTCTGTTTCCAATTGATGCATAGCTTCTAATTCCCATCACAAACATTGGACGTCGGAGCTTGAATATCATCTAAGGTTGAAACCATAAAGCACACTGGAACATATATAGGTTGTTATTGATCGATGGAAACAAGTTTATTAGTATAGTCATATACTTGTATTTATCCTCCACCATACAATTTTTAAGTTCTAACATGTACTATAGTAAAATGAATGTGCAAACAATTACATGTTTACCCATTTCACATCTATGCTTTCTGACACTTCCTTCCATGCTTGAACATTATTGTTAGGAATATAAACTACTCCCTGAATTGCATCTGCACTAATCAGCAGTTCTCACTACTGCATGTACTTCCGTGACAAAGACATGAATAGATATTTCAAACAGAACTCCTACTCCTAGGGAAATATGAAAAAGATCTACTTGTATACACTAGTGCGGATCGGGTTATCTGTGTCGGACAGGATACCTCATCTGTGTCGGTAAGTGGCTTGGTCATGGATATATTGGTCAGTGATGTGAAAACTCATCTATGTCGAGCTAGCAGCCGTCACCGATAGCAATCATCTTTGTCAAGCCTAAATAAAAGACCGTCACGGATGACTCTCCTCCAAGGTTCATAATTACAAACCTTCACGGATGAGAATTTGTGCCCTTTTTGAATTTTAAATGCACCAAAAAACCCTAAAATATTCTAAATATTACTAGGGTATTCAAACCATGGTCACAGATCATTAGCCAGAAATTCATGATTTTTCAAGTGATAAATGCAAGCACATTGTAGTGGGATTCGAACCTAAGACCTCTCAACACATGCAAACCAATCTTACCATGTCACCTATAGACCATATGTTGATAGGTCTTCAGATGTTATTCTTTTAATTATTCTTCTCCAAACATGAAACACAAATTTGAAACTCTAGATGACTACAAATAAGAACGCTTTCAACTACAAAGTTGCAGATCTCATCAAGCTCTACAACTTTAGTGTAGGGTATGTCTCCATCCAAGGTCGTTTGAAATTTTCAAAAAATATTTTGGAAATAGATCACATCACTTATAACACATATTCGGGGATGAAAACAATCTCAAATGAAAGTATTGTCAATGAGAAAGTTGTAGATCTCATCGAACTATTTGACTTCGATATAGTGCATGTCTCCATCCGAGATCATTTGAAAAATTCAAAATTAGGTTTTTCAAAATAGATCTCACCATTTATAATGCATATTCGGGCATGTAAACTATCTCAAATTCAAATGTTGTCAGTTTTAAAGTTATATATATATCGTCAAGATCTACAACTTTTATATAGGGTATGTCTCTATCTAAGGTTGTTTGAAAAATTCAAAAAATTAAATTTTCCTTCATCCGTGACGATTCGTAACTACCACCTTTAACAGATAACGTTATCCATGAAGGGTGGTAGTTACGACCCGTCGGATGAGTGCTCTCATCTTTGATAGGTCATCTCACTACACCGATGACATGTTATCCGTGACGGGGCATGGTTGTGACCCGTTATAGGTCATTCGTAACATGTTACAACTACGACCCGACAAAGATGACCTTATATCTGTGACGGGTCATCCCCGGTAGTCATATCTTAAACGGGAAACTTTTTGAACCGGTAGTCATATCTTAGCCCGAACGGATGACTCGTCAAGGATGCTCAGATTTGTACTAGTGATATTTATTTAACTAATCTGCAATAGTCTACATCTTATTGTTATATTGCTACAGAAATATGGCGATGAAGCCATGCAGAGAGCAGAAAGCCAGCCAAATCACGTGCATACCTTTTTCATGGTTTGGTAATTTATTTCGTAGCGGTGAGGCCACTGCTTCCTAGCCTGATCATCAGGAACTGCATCCCCCACAAAGAAACAGGAACAACCATCCGTTTCCAACATCACTGAATCAACCACGTGCTTGTCCAAAATAAGTTCATGCTTAGTGCTCAGTTCTGATATCATTGGAACTCTTGGTGATTTGGACATTGAGCCATTATTGTTCTGTGCCCTCTTTAATTTTTCCAAGTATTTAACCGACAACGTCCTGGCCCTCTGTGTCTTTGGAGGTTGAGAGGATCTTCTTCCTCTCCCTTGAGGCATCTTTCTGACCACTCGTGATTTTGCACTTTTCAACCTTGAGTTGCACAACACAATACCACCACCATCCACTCCATCCAGACTTGTCAAGCACTCTTCGACAGCAAGCTTATGCTTTTTAGTAGGTATACAAGCATCTGATTTCTGCAGAGGAGGTCCACCATTTACCATTGGTGATATAGCTGACACCCTGTCTGAATTCACCAATACCTTTGAGGCTAACCTAGTCTTCCTTCGAGGAAGAACAGAGGCTCCATTGTCTTTCAACAAACTATTATTCACTGCTGGTAAAGCCACCACAACCTGATTGTAGAGACCACCTGCTTTCTGATTATTCTCGTAAGAGGAACTTCTGTTCTCCACGGCAACAATTTCTTGCAATCCTTGAACCTTCACCCCATTAATCAAATCAACTGTATTTACTGAAATTGGCCCAGTTAACACAGGGAGTTTGCTCCCTTCACTGCTTCTACTCTTCCTTGAATCTGCAAAGCGTCGCTTGGAAGCTCTAGATGAGTCTCCATTCTGATTAAAAGGCATGAAACTTGCTGCTGAGTTGATTTTCACGATCCTTCGTGATCTCCGCAGAGCTGCACCATTTGTACAAGTAGCATCTACCTCGGGACCCTCCGCATCCATGGTTGTTCCCCAAGCAACCGAAGGAGAAGAATCCTTGATAGGATCCTCAGCCCCCAAACCGACCTCATCTGGGGAAGCAAGAGGCGGCGATGGCACGTAGTTGAGCGTACAATCGAGCATTCTCCCGTCTAAATTGGCTTCCATGGAAGCCACAGACGGCGGTAGTGGAGACTCCATCGCCGGTGCGGAGTCGGCGACGGGCTCAAACCCCCGCGCATCAAAATCCACTGGAGGAGACGACGATAGCGGCGGACCAGGCGAACAATCAGCGCCCGAATCGAGCGCACTCGCCTCGGGAACGTCGCCCAACGAAGCCGCCCCCGCCGGCGAACCGATCGGCGCCGCGGGCTCGAACTCCGCGAACCCCGCCGCGGCCGTGGGGGGAACGAGCGCCGTGGCCGCGCCCTCCCCGGCGACGACCCCGGTGGACCTCCAGGGTGCACCGTCCCAGGGGCCCCCCGCGACGTCCATGATCTCGGGCTCCACCTCCGCCGCGGCGAACTCGGCCCCCACGCCGAACCCCCTCGGAGGCGACCACATGGGCTCCAGCTCCTCCGGGGAGCCGAAGAGGGCGGTCCACAGCGAATCCAGCCCGGCGCTGAACCCCCCCGCGTCCTCCGCCCCGTCTTCGCCCCCCGGCGAGCCCTCGGCGGCGGCAGCGGCGGGCGGCGGCGAGATGGGGTCGGGGGGCGGGGTCTCCATGGCAGGGCACGGGCACTTCCTCCCCAACCACCACACCACCACCAGCAGCGAAAGGTAGTTGGAAGTCAATCGACGTGTCCAGTGGCATTCACTTGCTGACTTCGCGTTTCACACCAGAATTGCCACGGTTCGGGTTGGATTTGCCCGAAAGAGAATTGTGGTTTTTCTTTTTCTTTTTCGAGGAAAGAGAGCGGCGCATTTGAGAAACTGAAGCTTCCATTTCTGACAAATTCACGTTCAGTGAGTTGAGGGGAAATCATTCCCCGTGGGTGCTGGACTGAAGTTGTGCCATGTAGGACCGTATTTAAATGTTTATTTTTTTATTATAGATTTCGAGCTCTATAAATAGGGCCGTATGACTATTTAACTGAGTATTAGGTTTATTTAATGACTGATCTAGTACAAGTTAACTGTACAAATTAACTATACTTCTTACATGAAAGCATAAAGCTACACCATCTTGTAGTGTTCATATTATTAATCAAAGATACAAATTATACATATAAAACTGAAGAAAAATTTGAAAATTATATGTATTTATTATTAACCTATCGCCCACGAAAGTCGCAAGGATTACAGATGAGTTTCCATCATGCAGACTCACTGCATCTATATTAAGACGGTATATTTATTTTAACTCTCAAAACTGGTATATATATATGGTATATATATATTGTTTCTATTGATAGAGAAGGCATGTATTTTTTTAAAAAATATCTGTAGTTAAAATAACTACGAAACCTTATATTTTTCATTGGGATGTAACATATGGAGTCTTTATCTACTTATTTTTGTGCTCTGGGTAGATGGTCTCTACAACAAGTGAAGGTCATGTCCAACAAAGTATCAACTAAAGAATTGAAGAGTGTACATTTTTTACTTAAAGTCGAAAGCACTTTTAAAAATAAATTATATATGTAAATAAATGTAGCGGTGCTTGTCTACATCTTAATAAGTGCTTTGAAAAAAAACTGAAGTACTAACCAATTGCGTTCCTTTTCCTTACTTCCCTTACACTCTTCCGTCTTCTTCAACGGTCGAAACGTTCTAATCTCCTTGTTTTATTTGAGTGGTCCTCTCTCATCAGTTGTATTGAAGGGCGTGGACAAAATACAACAAAATACAAAAATGACAAAAATGACAGCTGACTTGTGTGTTTGCAAGCAAAATGGAACTCGCAAAAGTCCAACCTGAATTCAGCCAGCAAAAACTGCTAACTGGTCATGTTGTGAGGTCTTAACATTTGGCATTGGTTCTAGTCTTGGTCTTTATGTGGAATTTTGTCGAAAATGTTTTTTTCTAATGTGCGTATGTATTGTTACGTGGTCGGCTCTTCCATTGTAAATATATACTCTCATCGGTTTTTAATGTATGACGCCATTGATTGTTTGACGTGACATTTGACAATTTGTCTTATTAAAAAATTAGATAAATATTATTTATTTTGTTGTGACTTATTTTATAAAAAACTATAATCTTAACTTATACTTTTCCATATTATACTAATAAGACAGATCGCTAAACTTTACGAGAAAAGTCAACGGCGTATACATTATAAGTCTATATATTCAATGATAATTACTTTAATAGAGAGAGCCTAACTTAGTGAGAGTGTGGATGTAAGCTCAGACTACCCAAGTTCAAATCATCGCCGAGACAAATTTGGGTGCCTCTTTATTCTTAATTAATTTTGAAAGCCATCGGATTCCTCTTAGGTTACTCTTGTTTTAGAGAAGTCCTTCAGATATTGAATTGATCCCTTTGAAAATTGTTCCGAATTCCCATGTTCGAAAGGAAGCTTTAAAATAGAGTGGATTGTGCTCACAGTACAATAACTTGGCCGATGGATACATCCAGGTGCAACAACTTGAAGATTTTGACTATATCGGTACAACAAGTTGGCAAGGTGGGTGCATCTTTGATCCAAAGGGCTGCCACACAAGAATATTTTCTACGTCATTCATCCATGTCAGCTCCGGAGACAAGTCAGCCATCATATATGGTTTGGTCTGCATTTTACAAAGAAAAAAACCCTGATAGCTTTTATGTTTCAATTGTTTCCATTAATTTATAGGAATGAATATCTACTAGGCTTTTAGCAATCTGTTTTTGACTCAACCAACAGGCAACAGACCTACGTGCCTCTGCTCTCTTCGTGATTTTCTCGGCAGATCGGGAGGCGACGTGAGGGGGTAGTCGGCGCGAGGGGAACGACGTCGTGAGCGATGCTGGTTCAAGTGCACCGGAATTCATGGCTAGCCAAAACTGATCCAAGGCCAAGAACCAACCGGATTGTCAGCGTGATCGAAGCTGGAAGCCTGGAACTAGGATGGCCCCAACTCGACGAGTTCTTGGAGTATGGTTGTACTAGTTCCAAGGTTCAGGATATTGATCTTGTATGTGGGATCACCAGGACATTGTGGAATCCATCAATTGGGAGAGAATTACAATAATAGGATTCTAAACATCACACTTTGCTATTATAGAACTTCAAACATACGTTTCGCTAAAATAACCCTTTAATCGTTGGCTTCTCGTTTTGTATGACATTTTCTCCATTTAATGTATTTTCTCCATCCAAATACATGTATGTTGACCTATTGGACCGTATTGTCCTTCACTGTTTGTTTCGCGTGAGTTCGACGTCATTTCAGTTTCCTCCGTTGACGCCGCTCAATGCCCGGTGATCCACCGTCGCTGGCCTTCCTTCCTCCGCCGACGGTCGACCATGCACCGACGGTGGCTTCGCCTGGCCAGGAAACACGGGCCGGCAGAGCCCAGCTGGCCACGCCGGACATCGTAGGCCTGGCCGTGGCTGCCCTAGGCCTGGCTGCGCCGCTTGGAGGACCGTGCCTAGCTGCGTCGCCTGCTTCCTTGGCCGCGCCGGCATGTGATGGAGGCCTAGCCACGCTTGCTGGAGGCCTGGCCGTGGCAGCTACAGCCATGGATGCGCCGCCTGTTATTTTGCCCGCCTCGCTTGGTTCCCTGGTCGTGTCGGCGGCCGCTGGCCTGGCTGCGCTGGCTACCGGCCTGGCAGTGGCGATTAGTGGCCTAGCAATGGGGGATGTTGGCTTGGACGCATAGGCTGGTGGCATGGACGCGCAAGGCGCGACATCCGATGACCACGTTCAACCAGCAGTGGAGGCCCCTACCAACGCCAGTGTTGTAGCCGTTGCCAAAGCATTGTTGCCCACTGTTCCTCTTCCGGCAATAGAGTATGACCTTCCCGTTCTTCAAGTGGAAGGGTATATATTCATTGCACTAGATTTATTTTTTTACCATGGTAGTAGTAGACAGTAGTAAAACTTGATTTCACTTGTTTAGGTCCGAAGTAGATCATGTGGGAAATATGGAAACAGTTGATTGGGCTACCATACAAATAGTCGAGACACATGATGATGAAGGTCATATTGCAGTTATGGCGAGAATCAAATTTGTGAGCTGCTAGGCTTCATAGAGGAGAGTGCAACAAATATACCACCTGCACAGGGCTTCGATGGCCGAATGGATGAAGAGGGGCATGACAATGAGCTTGGGCAAGATGATGATGGTGTTGCCATTCCTACCAGTGATGCCATACCAGATGAGATGGTCATTTCATATGATAAGAATAACCCTTCAATGAAGGTAGGAACAGTGTATCCAACAATGGAGGAGTTCAAGCTAGCAGTGCGGCAATATGCAATCAACAAGGAGTTCAAGTTAGGAGTAGAGAAGTCATGTAAGACGAGATATAGGGCTTTTTGCAAGTCTGGTGATCAAGATTGCCATTGCCCTTGGAGGATAAATGTCACTAAACAAAAAGGCCAAGGCACTGTGGAGGCATTGTGGAGGTGAATGATTTTTTTAATTTCATTAATTCTACTTGTTATGTAAACTAATATCAATCTCATTGATTTTTTTTTGCAGGTAACCATCTTAGTCGATAAGCATACATGTTTGTCTAGCATGAGGCAGATAACTACAATTCCAACTTGCAAATGGGTAGCTAGCAAGGCTGTGAGTATTCTTAGAGATGATCCAAATATTGGTGCTAAGGAACTGCAAAAGAAGTTGTAGACAGAGTACAAGTGTCAAATTGCATATGACACTGTATGGCGAGATAAAGAAAGAGCTCTTGATGAGGTTTATGAAAAATGGTCAGATAGTTTTCAGCTGTTGTTTAGGTGGAAAGCCGAGGTAATGAAGCGGTGCCCCGGGAGTGTAGTTGAGATTGATGTGCTTGAGGTGGATCGATAGGTATATTTCTACCGTTTTTTCTGTGCTTTTAAACCTTGCATTGATGGTTTCTTGGAAGGCTGTAGGCCTCATTTGAGCATAGATGCTACAACACTTAATGGAACCAAAAAAAACTAAGAATGAAGAAAAACTAAGAATGAAGGGGTGCATGGAAGGTGGCCACAAAAAGAAAGGTTCGAAGGAGGGTGAATGTACCAACGAGGGGGAAGGTCACAATGAAGGTGACAACGATACTGCTCGGGAAAGAAGATGATCAGAGGACCTATGACTTGCAAAATATGCGAAGAAAAAGGTTATAGGCAAGCTAGTGCCAAGTGCCCACTCAATGGGACCGCAAAAAAGAGGTAAGAACAAATTTTATTTATCGAGAAACAAAAAATAAAAATATTAATATTATTTTATTTGATCAATTGTAGGAAGCTTAGGCAACCTAGGAAGAATGTTACAAAAGCTGTGCTAGCGGAACCTAGCACCCCACGGAGGCTGACTAGAGAAGAAATCCTATGAGATAGTAAGGGTCAGGAGTATTAACATGTTTACTGTCCATTAAATTTTCCATATATCTAATTGTCATATCGTATTTATGTGAGTAAGCTTGTGATGTTATTAGGAGAGGGCACATCTTCGCAAGACACCACTAGTCCTGTGAGGATGCCTACTGCGGATGCAACAAAAAAGATGACTCCAAAGCGAAAGCTACATATTGGATGAATTATTGTAGCTATGCAATAGGCCTCGTCAGCAGATTATCGCATATGTGTTATGTGTCTTAGCGCCAAGTGAGATAAAAAGACATTGCCTGAGCAAGTTTTGGTGCCCTGTGGATTGATCACTTTGATGTAGATTATCGCATATGTGTTCTATGTCTTAGCGCCAAGTGAGATAAAAAGACTTTGCCTGAGCAAGTTTTGGTGTCCTGTGGATTGATCATTTTGATGTTTGTGGTTACGGATTTGAATGATGCTATGTAAACTCTTGACTTTTGTCCTATTAGTTATCAGCAGACTGCTATTTACTTGCCCTGCCTCGCTTGTTGTTGGTTCTCCTTGCTTGTACACGCACAAAAAAATGCCCAGGCGGCGACGGCAGCAAGAAGCCACCCAGCCTGCACTTCACGGCGGCGGCGTGCAGTCTCCAGTAGATGGCGGCAGTGCAGGCAAGAAACAACAGGGAAGGGCAATACGGTCCAAAATACATGTATTTGGATGGACAAAATAGATTAAATGGAGGAAATGTCATACAAAACGAGAAGCCAACGATTCAAGAGTTATTTTAGCAAAGTGCATCATTGAAGTCCTATAATAACGAAGTGCGATGTTTAAAGTCCTATTATTGCAATTCTGTCATCAATTGGTATGATGTTGTTCTTTGTACAAGACAAATTAAAGCACTTCCAGAGTATATATATAGCAGCATTTACAGGGCTTTTACATCACTTGCATACTCTGAATACTGATTTCTGAATACTACAAAGCCAACTATACCACTTAGCAAGGCTCCAAAGACATCAAGAAGCACAGATAAGTGGCAATTCATCAGCAACAAAGAAACGATCAATTTTTGCTATCTTATTGTACACCTGAGACAATTGTCCTGTTACCAATCCCAGCAGGAAAACAACACTAATTCTTCAGAAGAAACAATTATTAGGGGAAATTCAGTAGTTTACACGTAATGTTCTCAGTTAATATCCTGTGAAGCTGCCAGTTAGTACTGACTCTAATTTAGATCTGACAAACAACCGAATCTCAATCATCCAAAAAGAGTATTTTTTTCCTTGAAACAAACAACAACACGTTGTTTTATATTGATATAGAAAAAAATTATAAAACTGTAGCCCTAAAAGGTTACCATTACAAAAAAACAGAACCACCATCACACACCAACAACGTCTGCACACACCGAAGACCTAGCACCCCACTCCACCACCACACACCAACAACGTCTGCACACACCGAAGACCTAGCACCCCACTGACCGCCGCTAAGTAGGATCAGGCACCACCAAGCTGTCGACGGGCTATACCCAAAGACGATTTTTGGAGGGTATAGGGGACGTTGGAACCAAGGTATACCCGAGATTGAGGTAAAAGAGACAGGAGAGAGATTTTATACAGGTTCGGGCCCCTTAACTGACAGATAATAGCCATACTCATATTAGTCAAAGCCGATGTTACCTTTATATATCAGTATCATACGAGTACAATATTTTTGATGACCTAATCTAGTCTCTGTCGGCTTGACAACTAGTGCAGTATTCTTCCTCGAATATGAACTCGATGAGATTGTTGGTAACTTTAAATCCCTCATGTCGGCCTTTGTGGGTCTATATTAGGTTTGTCTAGATCTGTCTTGGTATTTGTCTCTTGTTGGCATATCCCTCTCCTCCTGGGGGTCTTATATTTATACCCTCGGGTGGCCCCTTTCCAAGTAGAACTAGGGAGCCAAGTATGAATACGATCCGAATACTCATTGTAGCATCCGAGTAGGACTCTTCTTCTCCTTCCTTATCCTGAACACCTTTCGTATGTGAGTCTAGATTTTGTATAAGACTTGGTATATGGTGGGCTCCGCCAAGCTTAACACATAAGTATTGGGTATGTCTTATCTATAACATTGACAGAAGTCTCCGACCTCAATGCAAATGATTGGACTAGCGTTCTCGACCATGTAGCCTGAAGATTCATCATTGTTGGAATCACCTAGCCGTTCTCAGAATACCGAATAGACATGAAATTCATGGCAAATCATCTTTCCTGGCCATAATAGAGAACACGACCATTGTTTGAATTTGGATTGAGTTCAAAAAATATTATTTTGGCGAGTAGACCATCACTTTGTTCAATCTTTCTTTCTCCTTATGTAGGTTCTCAAATCCATACAATATATACAACCATGCTATAGCGTTGCCGTTGTGAGTTTCTTGTAGTCGGCACAAAATGTGACCACAAGACAACTCTTTACCTCTGCTCTGTCATGGAACATCTTCTTATATATACTGAGACTTGAGGTTACTAATCCAGCGTCCATTTAGTTGGAAATAAATACCGACTACTGTGTACCTTAGTACCAATATATGTCTTTTACTTGAGTACAAGAACTACCAGTTTGAGCTTTATTTAGTCAAGACAAGATACCAACTATAATAAAGCCTCAAACTAGTCTCTTTTACTCAAGAAGGCCAATTGCTTTGATATCTGATTTTCGTGACATCAATTCTTAGAACAAAATATTAGACAAAAAGCCCCAAGCAAACGCTTAAGAGTAACATGAATTAAAAATATTAAAAATAAATTGCATCTATATGTGACAATAAACGAGTACTCTCACCAGAGCTGTCCTCAGCTAAACGGAGTTGTGTACTCTTCGTAGCCCCCAGTTGGTTTTATGGAATTTTTTCTCAAAAGCAGCTTGAATCTCATAACAGACTATGTCGAAGTAGCGAATTCCTAGCTCCCAGCCGTGAAGTTGGAAAAATCAATTCCCAATTGGCTGAGTTATAATCTAGAGCAATGTCTAGATCTATCTCGCAGTTGGCTGAGTTCTCTCTGAAGACAGCAGCCGACAGAGTTAGACTTAGGGGTTGATTTAGATTATATTGTGTGTCCACCGTCTCGAGGGGTTTCCATTAGCTTATACAGATCTAGTATTTCTTTTGTACTTAATGCTGCATCAAATCGACCTGTTAAGTCACTCTTAGAAATACGGAGATCTGTTCGGTATAATGTTTTCCATTAGAGACAGTGCTGGGGTTTCCATTAGAGTCGCCTTTTATATTAAGATCTCAATCTATTTAAATACTCTAAGCTAGTATCAATCTGTTGAGTCATATCACTAGTCGATTGATCTAGGTTTGTCGCATTTAATTCAGATTAATATCTTTTTATAAAACATATCGGTGTACTAGCCGATTTACATTAGATCTGCGACATCGGCTGAGTTATAAATGCATATAATTTTTATCCTAATGTACTTTTGGATCTAAGTGGTTTATACTGTCTCGGTATACTACCAATCTATCCCAATCACTTAGTCTAAACGTGCGTTGGGATAGCGATTATATGTTTATTAATTTCTCTAGTCGATCGAGTAGGATCTAATCTTAACCCAAATGCATATTTTTTTGTTTTCTTGTTGGTTACAGGATCAAACCAACTGGCACGCCCGAACTTCACCAAAGGCAATCAACTTGGATGTGCACTAGAGTAAAGCAAACCTCTAAGGCCAGTGCGTGGGAAGCTTTTCCCATCAACATGCTTTTGGCACGCCCAGTGGGACCACTGCGAACTTCCAAGTCCGAGACAATGGTTGACATCAAAACTCCTTACATTGACCAGGAGAACGTCATCCCGGTGACAATGGAGCAACTGTCGGCTGAGCACCTAGCCGACTACCAGCAGATGGTTGAGCGGCTGCAGGCACATTACCTGCAATCTTTCACCTAGACCAGATCTGGGGCAGTCCTCCAGAAATTCAAGTTCTCCATTGAAGACTTTGACATGTCTAATGAGGACAAAAAGGAAAAGAAGAAGATGGAGGACATCAAACAAGAGCAGGATGATTCGGGGCTCCACACACTACACGACCGAATCGATTCGACTATCCACCACGTGCTTGTCAACCAGTCCGGGATATTGGTTAACACTCTCAACAATATGATAAGCACCCGTGGTTGATTCAAAGATAGCCAAGCAGCTGCCAAGGGGGCCGACGTATTTTGCCAATGGCCAGTTCCTGCCTTACAGGACGCTATCTACTCACGGCCTGCCGATCCCTCCACTAGGACAGCCGAATCCTCAAGGAGGAGCTCCAATCCAACCAAATGTACAAGCATCGGCTTCAGAGCCGCGTCCTAAGATGCTGGTTAGGCAACAGCCTCAGCACCAGGGCCACGACATCTCAACAGTGACCCAGGAGCGGGTGGAGAACATGTTCAACACCAATCGGTAACCTATCATGTCTAAAGAGCCGATTGGCAGCTTCGCACCGAAACCGCATCACAATGCCAGCGGTAATCGGCCTCCTTCTAAGTAGTCACCCCAGTTCGCGCCTCGGCCGCCTCCCGCTGCAAACCAGTTCCAATATCAATATCCGGGAGGCCACTACGAGCGACAATACCAGCCGCAGACGCCGCCACTCCAGTATTGGCAAGGACCCGTTCATACAAGCAATATGAGTCGATACCTCAAGTCCAAGCTCAAGACAATAGACCTTAGGCCGACCTGATTGCAGACGTCATGCGTGATCAGTTCGGCCTTAAACCCAAGGATTCCGACAGCATGTACCGGTGCCCGTATACGGAATACTTCGAGAGGATGCCCCTGCCAAACCGGTACAAGGTGTTGGATTTCTCAAAATTCTCTGGGCAAGACAACGTGTCCACCTATGAACACGTCAGCCGATTCCTAGCTCAATGCGGGGAGGCATCGGCTATAGACGCGCTCAGAGTGCGTTTATTCCCGCTATCACTATCGGGATCGGCCTTCACCTGGTTCTCATCTTTGCCTTACAATTTAGTACAAAGCTGGGGCGATCTCAAAAAGCAATTCCACAGCTACTTCTACTCCGACACCCATGAGATGAAGCTGTCGGACCTCACCGGCATCAGGCAAAAGCACGAAGAATCGGTTCAAGACTACATCCAACGCTTTAGAGACATGAGGAACCGTTGCTACAGCTTGGTGCTATCGGACTTGCAGCTAGCCGATTTGGCTTTTCACGGACTTTTGGCCCCAATCCAGGAGAGGTTTTTGGCTCAAGACTTTGACAGCTTGGCCCACTTGGCCCAGAAGGTGACAACCCACGAGCAAAAATTTCAAGAATCCAAGAAAACCTTCAAGAAAATCACCCACATCACCTACGCAACATATTCGGATTCAAGCGAAAGCGATGCAGAGGTGGCGGTAGCCGAGTGGACCAGAAGCAAGAAGGCCATAACCTGGCAATGGCTGAAAAAGTCGGCTAAAGAGGAAAAGTATGATTTCGACATAACTAAAGCCGACAGGATCTTTGATTTACTGCTGAGGGAGAAGCAAATTCAGCTTCCGGTCAACCACATTATCCCATCAGCCGAGGAGCTCAAAAAGAAGAGGTACTGCAAATGGCACAACACCACCTCCCACAGCACCAACGATTGCAAAGTCTTCCGCCAACAGATACAGTCGGCCATCGAGGCAGGGAAGATTAAGTTCGAGGAGTTGGCAAAGCCGATGAAAGTCGACGACGATCCTTTCCCTGTCAACGCTGTCCAAGCCGGTCCTTCGCGAGCTGATCAACATAACAGAATTGTGTACAGCTCAGCCGAAGACCAACAAGAGCCGACTGCAGTGGGGGCCGCGCCAATCAACATGGTTTACGCCAACGACCGATCGGCCGATCATCGGCCCAGACAGACGGACAGCCGACTGTGATTCCAGCGGAGAGTTCAAGAAGAAGAGGGCCGACGCGTCAAACCATACCATAGGACACCCGATCGGCTAGGTGTAGCTTATTACCGCCGCCACGACGGTTGTGATTTGCATTGGCGCTGCGAGTTTTTCAGGTTCTACTGGGAGCAAGGACTGAGGCTGCCCACTCTCAAAAATTGCCCATCATGCAATGAATACAAAGAGGACGAATACAGGGATCCACCAGTGGAAAGTTCTAGCCGATTCATCCCCCGAGCCATTCAACTTAATCAGTGGAAACCCTCCGTCCACGATCGGCTCGGCCCAATCCACCAGGACTTCTTCCAAGAAGAGGACGAAGAGGAGGCTGATGACCAACAATCAGCCAACCCCCAATGATGCCCTTCGGACCTGTTCACCAAAACCCAGAAAAGGAAGATTCAGAGGCTTAAGAGCGAAGGACAGGAAGAAGAAGTCCAGCGGATGATCCAACAACAACAACGTCGGCAGGGCACAAATCAATGGCGTGTCAAGAAACAGGCAGCCACAGCCGATGAGAGCCCAACCGACAAGGCCAAAAGGGCGGCAAAAGGCAAAGGAGTGGCTGCTGCATCGGTCAACATGGTTTTCATATTGCCGATTCGAGGCTGTCGAAGCCGATGCAGACACAGTAGAAGAAACCTTGGCTAAACTGGCACTGTCCCTGGAGCAAGCTATCTTCGAGAAACCTAAGGGGACCGAAAATTGGCACTTGAAGCCTTTATACGTCAAAGGATTTGTCCGATGTCCAAGATGCTAGTTGATGGAGGGGCTGCTGTCAACCTAATGCCTTACGCGACCTTCAGAAAGCTGGGCAAAGGAGCCGAAGATCTGATCAAGACAAACATGATGCTCAAGGAATTCGGCGGCAACCCTTCAAAAGCCAAGGGAATTTTAAATGTCGAGCTAACTGTCAATAGCAAAATCGTGCCCACAACGTTTTTCGTCATCGACGGGAAGGGGTCGTATAGCCTGCTGCTTGGAAGGGATTGGATCCATGCCAACTGTTGCATGCCTTCCACAATGCACCAAAACTTAATCCAGTGGCAAGGCGATAAGATAGAAATCGTGCCAGCCGACTGGTCAGTCAACGTCACAACGTCGATTTATCCCTTTGGGAAATCGACGGTATTGATTGCCTCTCTGGCAAAGTTTGGGAAGCCGATTTCTTCAAGGTGTTCGATTCTGATATACAACCCATTGGAGACGAAGAGCCTCAATTACTACATTGAAGGCGTCGTGGAGGGCTCGAGCGTCTACAACAAGTACACCGTGGACGACATCGACGACAAACTCGAGCAAGGTTTTATGTCGTCCAATTATTTGAAAGAAGTGGATATAGGTCTAGGAGATAGGTCTAGGCCGACATATATTAGTAAAAATTTGTCTTCTCATTTTAGGACCAAGCTTATGAATTGTTAAAGGAATATAAAGATTGTTTTGCTTAGGAATATTTTGAGATGCCTGGTCTTAGCCGATCCATTGTTGTGCATCAGCTTCCTATCAAGCCCGGATATCGGCAGTACAAACAGCCTCCCAGGAGGTTTAAAGCCGATATGTATGATGCGATTGTGCAGTGTATGATGCCATATGATGATGGATTTATTCGGCCCTGCCAATATGCAGAATAGGTTTCAAACATAGTTTCAGTAATAAATAAGAACGACAAGCTTAGGTGTGCATCGACTTCAGAGATTTAAACAAGGCTATTCCCAACGATGAATACCCAATGCCCATAGCCGATTTGCTAGTGGATGCCGCCTCCGGTCACAAAATTATAAGTTTCATGGATGGCAACGCATGTTACAATCAGATTTTTATGGCCGAGGAAGACATCTATAAAACAACTTTCAGGTGCCCAGGAGCAATCGACCTATACGAATGGGTCGTCATGACTTTTGGATTGAAGAATGCTACAGCTACGTACCAGAGGGCCATGAATTACATATTTCTGTTAGTGATATGCCCTAGAGGCAACATGGAGATGTTGAATATCACATCAATGTTTATGTATTTATGAATAAAGTGTTATTCAGTTCCATGAAATAGACATCTTGTATTGATCAATAAGTACGTGACTTATTTATGAGACTCTATATGTATGAATCTATTTCTAAATGATCCCTGATCATATGTCATATTGTTGGAACAAATATGATTCTAAGATCGGCATGTTTATTGATTGATGATCATGTCTCATAGATCATGGGTATGGAGATACCAAATCAATAAACATGGACACATGTGTTGGAGAACACATTGTTGGATAGACCCACCATAAGACACTACAGGAATTAATGTGCCATTAGTTGGTCTCAGGTAGTGTTGGTACAAAGTCCTTAGACCTGAGATCACCATGGATTCCAACATGTGTAGTAGCCTACTTTGGGACTACTAAATGCTATTCTGTAACTGGGTAGTTATAAAGGTAGTTTTCGGGTTTGCTATGTTACATGGAGTGGGATGTGAGTGATCAAGATGGAATTTGCCCCTCCTTTGGAGAGATATCTCTGGGCCCCTCGAGGTAATGGATTATGGAAATGCATGGCCATGCTAAGTTGATTGAGGAGTCAATCAACGACGGATAATCCAATACGGTTCGAGTGAATGGTTAAGCTATTGAAGGGATGGCACACATCTTGCCTATAGCTTAACGGTATCGTGAGGCAAAGGGATTTGTGTACACATTACGGGTTCGAGCCGATATTATTCTTGTATACTATGGTGTCAATATGTGCTGCTAGGCGCCGCTGTTGACGGGTCCGCTGAGTTGGACTCGAGCCGATGATCGGCTAAGTTAGACTATAGCCGAAACTGAGTATACCTGAACCTACAGGGTCGCACGCTTAAGGGGATAGAATAGATATTCGAGTTGGACTCGGATACGGCTCGATCGGATAGGGATCCGATCGGATAGAGTCCTATGGTCTTACGACGTATGGGCGGCCAACTCTATGAGATACGGATGAGATCTGATTCAAAATAGAGTCCTGATCGGCCACTAGTCCTAGTCGGCCAACTCTATATAAAGGGGCGAGAGGTGGAGAGCTACGATACATCAGTTGGATCGCGTTGAACCGAATCCGCAAAAAAAGTCATCGAGATCAATCTCCACGGAAACCCTCCCCACTTTCGAGCCAAGCCCTAGCCTTGCATCGCGTGCTAGCACACGGGTGTTCGGCGTTCTGTCCCCGGACGTGTGGATACCGGTAGAGGCGCTGCTACGTTGCGCGCTGTCCATCGGCTGTGGAGGAATCGGCTGCGGTCGAGCGCATCGGAGCGAGGCGTGAGAACACAGTCGGACGACTCGGATCGGCTACAACATCTACGAATCGGCTGATTGGCGAATCGGCTGTCCCCTGGTATCGGCTGTCGGCTTGCGGGAATTAGCTACACTGTTCCGGATCGGATAGCCCTGATTGGTTTTCACACTCCAATCGGTAACGATCTATCGGCCCTTACTTGCAAGTGTTCCTGGTTTGCGCGGTAGAAAATTTTTGTTTTCGGCTAGCGTAGCTTCCGCGTAACCCTTCAATTTCATGATATGATCGGCTCTCTAGTAGAGATCTACATCGATGACGTCGTTGTCAAATCTAGGGAGATACAAGACCATATAGCCGATCTAAGGTAGGTTTTGGAAAGGACAAGGAAGTATGCCTGAAGATGAACCCTATCAAGTGTGCGTTTGGCGTATCGGCTGGCCAGTTCCTAGGATTTCTTGTTCATGAAAGGGGAATTGAGGTCACACCGAGAAGCATCAACGCCATTAAGACGATTCAACCTCTGAAGGACAAGAAGGCATTGCAGTCCCTGATCGGCAAAATCAACTTCATCAGGCGATTCATAGCAAATCTATCAGAGAAGATGGAGCCGTTCACGCCTTTGCTTCGGCTCAAAGCTGATCAAGCATTCACCTGGGGGGGCAGAACAACAGAAAGCCTTGGACAACATAAAAGATTACCTCAGCTCTCCTCCAGTCCTGATTTCTCCATAAAAAGGGGTGTCATTCAAGTTATACCTGTCAGCCGATGAGAAATCCATCGGCTCAGTTTTGATTCAGGAGATCGAAGGGAAGGAGAAGACAATTATCTATCTTAGCCGACGACTTCTGGATGCAGAGACAAGGTATTCACCAGTGGAGAAGTTATGTTTGTGCCTGTATTTTTCATGCATGAAGTTGAGGCATTATTTGTTATCCAACAAATGCACAATGGTGTGCAAGGCCGACATGGTAAAATACATGTTATCGGCTCTAGTTCTTAAGGGGCGAGTAGGGAAATGGATATTTGCCTTGACAGAGTTTGACTTGAGATATCAGGCACCCAAGGCAGTGAAAGGACAGGCTATAGCCGATTTAATAGTGGAACACAGAGATGATTCAATCGGCTCATTGGAAATTATGTCTTGGACGTTGACTTTCGATGGCTTGGTTTGCACAAACGGATGCGACATCGGCTTGGTGATAATCTCTTCCAGGGGGCAAGTTTTGAGTTTGCTTTTTTCATTACACCCCATGCAACAAACAATCAAGCCAAATATGAAGCCGTGCTCAAGGGATTACAACTGCTCAAGGAAGTCAAAGCCGACGCCATCGAGATAATGGGCGAATCACTATTGGTCATCAGCCAACTATCAGGAGAATATGAATGCAAAAATGACACGTTGATGGTCTATTATCAAAAATGCAGAGAGTTGACGGACAGTTGTTGGCTAGTAACCTTGAAACATATTCCCAGGGAACAAAATTCAGAAGCAAACGATTTAGCTCAGGGGCATCAGGCTATAGGCCGATGACGAAAGAGATTGAAATAGAGATCACAACCATGTCAACCGACGACTGGAGATATGAAGTTTACAACTATCTACAAAATCCTTCCCAGTCGGCTTTGAGGAAATTGCGCTACAAGGCTCTGCGATATGTTTTGCTCGATGAAGATTTGTACTATCGGACGATTGATGGCATGTTGCTCAAGTGCTTAAGTGCCGATCAAGCCAAAGCGGCTATCGGAGAAATTCATGAAGGAATCTGTGGCACGCATCAATCGGCTCACAAGATGAAGTGGCTACTTCGGAGAGCGAGATATTTTTGGCCGACGATGCTGGAAGATTGCTTCAAGTACTACAAGGGTTGTCAGGACTGCCAAAAAATTTAGAGCCATCCAGCGAGCACTAGCATCGGCTATGAATCCCATTATCAAACCTTGGCCGTTCAGAGGTTGGGGAATCGACATGATCGGCCATATCAATCCACCCTCAAGTAAAGGACACAAGTTTATATTGGTGGAAACCGATTATTTTACCAAGTGGGTGGAAGCAATTCCTTTGAAAAAGGTCGATTCCAGGGACGCAATTGAGTTTGTCAAAGAACACATTATATATAGATTCGGTGTCCCTCAGACTATCACCACGGATCAGGGATCTATCTTGATGAGGACATCACTCCTTCGGATATACATAACAACCCTCCATTGGACATTCAAGGTCCAATCACAAGTAGGGATGAAAGCGGGGATGGGAAAATCCCGTACCGACCGTCACCGAATACTAAAAATCCCGATCGAATACCGTATCCGCGAGAAAAATGGGAACAGAAAAAAAACGGGAACGGGAATGGTTGGGGTGTTTTCCCGATCGTATTCACGGATCCCGTATTTATCCGGGAAAATTCCCGCGGGAAATTCCCCTTTTTGAGCTCATGTGTATAATAAAACATTCACTCTAGTCTATTAAACCTTCACTCATAGAATTTTTGGAACATTATAAGCCCATGTGCATAATAAAACCTTCACTCATACCGTAAGATTATGTATGGTTGTAATTGTTGCATCTAGTTAACTCTTTGAAGTGGTTATATGTGTGTCGACGTTCTCGTTTTCTTCTATTGATTCCCGATCGTAATTGACATGCTCCCGACCATTCCCGACCGTTCCCGATGTCCCGTATTACTGAATTCGTTTTCCCGTCCGTCTTTCCCGTTTCCGTTTCCGTTCCCGCTAAAAAAATATGGGAACAGGAATGGTTAAGGTCTTTTCCCGATCGTTTTCGACCGTTTTCATCCCTAATCATAAGTTTGTTTAGTCTCCGACAAGTTTGTTCAGTTTGCCGACAATATGGGGATTAAGCTGTTAAATTCTTCACCATACTATGCTCAGGCTAACGGGCAAGCCGAGGCTTCAAATAAAAGTTTGATCAAATTGATAAAGAGGAAGATCGCTGAGTACCCAAAGCAATGGCACAACCAATTGGCCAAATCATTGTGGGCTTATCAGATGGCTTGCCACGGATCCATCCAGTTGCCTCCATATAAATTTTTCTACGGGCATGAAGCAGTTCTGCCATGGGAGAACATCATCGGCTCAAGAAGGATTCAACTACAAGATCAGCTAACAGCCGATGACTATTATAATCTAATGGTGGATGAATCAGAAGACCTAGTTTTATCAAGGATGCGCACGTTGGAGAAGGTGACCAGGGACAAGGAACGAGTAGCTCGTCATTACAACAAGAAATTTGTGCCAAAATCTTTTGAAGAGGGCAAGCTTGTTTGGAAGTTGATACTGCCGATCGGGGATAGCAAGTTCCGCAAGTGGTCACCTAACTGGGAAGGGCCTTTCAAGATCCACAAATGCGTCTCTAAGGGAGCTTACATGTTACAGGGATTGGACGGAGAAGTATTTGGGAGGGCTCTCAATGACAAGTATCTAAAAAAATATTACCACAGTGTTTGGATCAACTCATGATTCGGCTTAGGTTTTTCCGATCCATGTTAGCCGATGTGTTGTGTGATACGCATCGCCTTTAGGACATTTTTTCTAAGTTTTTCCCCTTTGGTTTTTTCAAATCGGCTCAATCTAGCCGACAAATGTTGGATTGTTTGGATTAATAATTTTATCAATGCTGAAGGCATCATCGACAAAATTAGGGGGGCATATACCGTACAGAAGTCAGAAATCTGAAATAGAGGACTTAAATTTTTTTTGGGGATTTTTAAGTTTTTCAAGGCATTCGAGACATAAGGATGAGTGAATCGGCAGAAAGCATGTGATTGGATTAAGGATGCAAATAGCCGGTTACAAAGTTATGTATACACGAGCAAAATACAAGTTACAAGTTACAAATGTTGAGGGTTCCGAAGGTTCTATCCTATTACAATCCCAAGAAGTTGTCTATGGCCGCTATTGCTGCCTCCTTGATGGCATTGACTTTATCAACTACGGCCTTGTCTTCTTGCTCGGTGCCAGGGACTGCTTTGGCCGATTTGTTCAGCTCCCCCAAGTGTTTTATAGTGGCAGTCACCTTGCCCCTTTGATCTTCTTGAGCCTTGGGGAGATCGGCCAGCGATTGTTTCTTGGAAGCAATTTTTGCCTTGCACTGATCCAACTGCAGCAGCAGGCCAGCTTCTTCTAGCTCAAGCTCGTCAATCTCGCTTTGTGTGGCCAACGACCTGGCCGAGTTCATCTAACTTTGCTTTCTCGGCCTCCACGTTTTGCATGGTCGCATCAATCCTGGCCGCCTGATCGGCTTGAGCCAGCCGCTCAAGCATCCTGCACATCGCCCGCTCTAGCTTGGACCGATGCTGATCGATGTTCGAGACCTTCTTGGCCAGGTCGTCAGGGAGCTTGTCTTCGACTTCATAGAAACATGACCGAGCCGATCCACACTCCACAACCAGCCGGTCGACATCAATGTCTAACCGATGACGAATGTCTTGAAGCTTCTCTTTGACTTTGTCGGCTATCACGGTTTTGTCCGGGCTGGTTGCTTTGGTTTCTTCCTCGCCGATGAACTCTTTGATGTCAAAGGGCATTAAATCGGCTAGAGTCTGTAAACAAGGACATAGCAGTCAGACATGGGATAGGAAGACCGATTTTCCAAGTTCTGAAAAGAAAAAGGGAGAGAAGTACGGCTTACTCGCACGGCAGGAGCTGGAGTGGCAACTTCTTCGGCAGCCGGGCTGGCTGGGGCAGCAGCCTCTGCGACGTCATGGCTAGCCAAAGCAGCCATCTCTTCGGTGTCCTGGTTGGATGGAGCAGCAACTTCCTCGGCATCATGGCTGCCCATGACCGATTGAGTGTGTTCACTTGAAGCCTGGGGGCAGCCGATGGAGACTGAGGGGGCTACACAAAAGACAAATGTTAGTAACGATCGGCTAAATGTAAAGACACAAGCAAACAGAGAGATAAGTTCAGAAGACTACTCGTGAAGCTGGGCGAGGAGTGCGACCGGCTAATCGCTTGAACTAACAAAGGAAATTTGATTAAGGCATGGATAATTATAGTTCGAAAAGCCAAATTCTAAAAGATAAGGCGCTTACCGGCCGTTTTGAAGCAGGGGGACTTGGTGGAGATGGAATGTCGGCTGGCGGGCTGACTGAGTTGTGACTTGTGCTGCTTGATTTAGCCGCTTCCTCCATGGCTTGAGAGACCTCTTCGTCCATAACCACCTGATTGAGGAACTCGTTGATGCTTGGATTGATGGACGGGAGGCTGTCAGCTGGCACACTCGACTTCTTTTTCTTCTGTCTCTTTGTAGGAGCAGCCGATGGTTGCGCAGCCGACGGAGCGGCCCTCTTCTTCCTTATCACCGGCTGGTGAGTGTTTTCAACTTCGGTGCATCCCAGCCGATGGCAGATGGAGCGTATCCACCGCCGCCTGGAAGAACACCCAGACGGTACTCGATGGCGACGCCAGAGTTGCTCACTGTTGGCGGGTCTATTTCTATCATCTGCAAGGGAAAAATTTTCAAGTATTAGCTAGCAAGAACGACCGATTGTTCAAAACAGAAAGTACTAAGGGTAAAGAGCTTACCGAGGGGATTTCATCTAGAAGTAGGGTGGTGATGTATACGGAGGAGCGATGATGAAAGATGTGCCTTTTTATCTCCACCCACCACCTATCATAGGCCGAGCTCGTCTTGTGGGCTAGTTCCATTGTTCCGATGCTACCGAGGGGTGGGCTTTCTATATCCATCAGCCTGTTCATTACTAACTTGGAGTCCACCACTCCTCGGGTTTCGATCTTATCGGCGTAATAACAGCCGATGGGCAGTTGCCCAAGTCCAAACTGTCTAACCGGCCGACACTGGGTAATAAAATTCGTATGTCTTCACAATGTTTCGGCCCTGGTGGATCCCAGTCGGCAGAATGCATGGAGAGAGCGCTGTGGTGAATACTTCTCTGCATCTAGGGTGATTGGCTGAGTTGATCTCATCAAAATCTAATTCGACTGGCAATTCAAAGGATGCCCTGTCCTCATAAAAGAACCAACAGTTATCCCTAGCGAAACCGTCATATAGGGAGAGAAATTGTAGACCCCCGTTTTTGAGGACGGGAATCATTCGTGTTCATAGTACCATATCCCTGGATCGAGTAGTTTGGTACCCACGAATACAGTACTGAATTACTAGGTGCAAAGTGCACGAATAGTCTTACCTCAAGTATTACAATAATAGGCCCAAATGCAATATCACATTTAGGACCTACTAGTCCGGATACAACCAAAAGCAGAATTTAGATAAGATAGCAGTCGGAAGGCAGCGGCATGTCGATTGCCACAGGCAACGACTGGGGACTAAGACCTATTGCGCTCCATTGTCTTCATTCATCCTGGTGGTAAGCATATGGGTCCTCCAGTTCTTCGTTTTCACCATCTGAAGGTTTGTGCGTATAGCAAGGGTGAGTACCCAACGTACTCAGCAAGCCAACACGGAATCATGCACATGATAGGGTCATTCAAAGGGTGGCTGTGGTTTATTTGCACAAAGCCAATTTTCGCAAATCATTTCACAAACCTAACATCTAGCCAATCAAGTTTTAGTTTCAGAGTATATTTAATCGGCGATGGTTCTGTCTGCCATCCATCATGATACCAAGGATGGTTTCCCGTCTCCAAATCGTTATGATTTTTTTGGGGAGTCTATCCCTTCTCGCAGGTCGAGAAGTTGAGTCCACCAGCTCCCAAAATCATTATGCATACCAACCCATCATTTTAAAATTTATGAGTCTAGCCACGGGAGAAACTTGTCACGTCGCTCATTAACCACGAGCACGGCTATTCGAATAGATTGATTTACTCACACTGCAGTGGATGTACACTTTATCCGTACTCCGCAACTGCTCATTGAATGAGCTTTCATCCCTCTATATGGGACGGTCATGGCAAAGCCTTTCGATAAACTCACTTTGGCAGTACCCGCTCCATGAACTTAAGTCCTTATGCACTCTAGCCGTCATTTCCTAGCAGCGAGAGGAGTTCTGGCGTTCCCGGGATAAGAGAGAAAACTCACTTAATCTTTAAGTCATCGCTAAGTTCAGTTTATTATTCACATAAAGGCCTTTTGTCTTATCAGAATCACGGGCACTCTACCATTGGTAGGCCCAGGACACTCTACCTATTGGTAGGTCCTTAACTCAACACCTACACCTGAACCACTATGCAGGGATACTGCCTCCGCTCGGTTATCTACTCCGCTAGGTCTATACCCATTCGAGAAGTACGGTTGTACTGATTCGCTCTAAGTTATAAGTCTCATGGCTCGGTCCTTAATTGACCAGGGACGGTGCTAGCCTTTGCCGGAATCCACCCAAATCCATCCATCCGCCCCAGTCTAAAAACATTGGTTTTGCATTTTTGGTTTTCATAAAAACTCATTTCATCATGTTCTAGGCAATGTGACGCTCATGTCTCCACATGCCGTGTTTCAACTACCTTACCTAAGGTAGTTGCCCATGCATATAGCATTTTGTAAAAATATGAATATGCAAGATTCTAGTATAAGCATGGCTAAGCATTTTACCGAAGATATCCTCCGGTTGTATCACGTCGAGGGTTACAAAGAATATTTCTAAGGGTAATCAATATCAAGGCATGGTATATCAAGCATAGGCATTCATCTGTGTATAGCATGCATGTTTGAAGTTTAAATCAACATCATTTCGCAAAATAGGATCAATATGTTCAAAGGGAAGTGTTGACTTGCCTTGCTCGTGACCTTGTTGGCTTGAGTCTTCGACGTTCTCGACGGTTCCCTCGGACTCTATCATACGTGCGAGAAACCCAATTTGAATTCGATTAGAATTCAAATAAAATCCAATAAGATCCAATAAAAGCCAAATGAATCGCGAAAGCGGCTCCTAGTACTAGGCTATGACCCTATGTGAACCTAGGTTCGAGTTTCGGCGAAATTCGAGTTAGAGCGAAAGAGTTATAAGGATTTGAAGTTTTGTATTGAACCCGATTTAATTAAATATGATATGATATTTATTTTAAGTTAATATGCTTAAAGTTTAAGAAATATTAGGGTTGATGATTCAATTAATAAAAAGGAAGTGGTTATCCTTCAATTTTATCAAAATTTCATTTGGTCGAGAAGCCCTAGGGTTAATAATAATCGAACCTCGAAATATTTAATAAACCTTGAAGCTTAGATGCCAAAATAAATATTTTGGAATTTTGAGTTTAGAAAATCCATATATTAAAAACAATATTTAGGTGAATAATGGGTTTCACAAAAGATAGGAATTTTTGGAGAGGGAATAGGTTAAGATGTTTGAATATAAGTTCATAATTATTTGCAAAAGAAATTTTGGAAAAGAATAAATAATAATCTCTTGAAAATATGTAAAATTCATTGTAAATAAGATTTAGGAATTCAAAAGAGTAAATATAAATTTTTTATGATTTTTACTAGGCTTCTCCTAATTTTATTTCCTTAATAGAAATAAAATAAAATTAATTCATAAATTTGCTTTGACCGGAGTCGAACCTACAACCTCCTTTTCTCAGCTCGGCTCTCTTTCCACTAGGCTAGCGAGCCGATCTTGTTTCCTTTTCTCTTTCTTTTCTTTTCTTCCTTCTTCCCTCTCTTTTTCTTCTTCCCTGTGAGGCCGACGGCGGGGCGAGGGTGAACGGCGACGAGGATGGCCGTTGCTCAGGGTCTATTGGTCTCTACCCCATCTACATGACACGAGGGTCTCGTTTCAAGGCACGGCCGGGCCGGAGAGGTGGCGGATTGGGCCGGCGACGGTGAGGTGGTCACGGCGGCGGAGGCGCATGACGACGGCGAGGTCTAGCGGGGTTTTGGCCGAACTAGTGGGTCTTAGAGCATCTACGGGACACGGGGAAGCTAGCTAGGGGCTTGGATCGGCCGGAAAGGGGCGGTGGTGGTCTGGCCACGGCGGCGGCCGAAACAGAGGAAATGCGACGGCTCGTCGGCGATTGGTCTCCGGCGGCTAATCGGCCCGGGAAACTTAGGGGAAACGAAGCTTAGAGCACGTAGATTGTGGACGTACCTTTAATTTGAGAAGAAATCGACCGAGGAGGATGGATTTTGAGTTTTTCTCCGGGTGGCCGGTGCTAGGGTTCTTTGGCTGCTCGTCGGATTCCTTCAAAATCCGAGTGATGCGGTGTGGGGAATTTGGGGGAAACTTGGGGAAAAGCTAGAGGAGTGATGAGGAAGATATTTTGCATAGGAAGTTTGATCTGTCATGGCCTTTTTATAGGCGTTCCATGTCGGTTTTGGTTCGGGCGAGGCTGGAGGCGATGGCGCGCGTGCGCATGGGGTACACGGCGACGTGCGGCGAGCGCTGAAGAGGGGCCTGCGGTGAGGAGCGACGCGTGGCGGTGCTCGGGAGGGGGCCGGGCGTGGTGCAAGACGTGTGGGCGCGAGGGTTGGCTGGGTCGGGCGCGGGGCGTGGTGGCGCTCGGGGCGGGGTCTGGGTGAGGGTGGCTGTCGTCGGCTCGGCGTGGGCACAGTGCGGCGGCGTGGGGCACGGCGCTGCGGGCGTGACGCGCGGCGTGCGGTGGCGAGGCGGTCCGGGGCCCCGGGTACGGCGTCGAACAGGTGGCGCGCAATGAATAGTGACATTTCTAATTTCTTGATTTAAATTTCCTATTTTCCCATTTATTTTTCCTTTCACCTCTAAAATTTAAAATAAATTCTAGCACACCCAAAATTAAGTTGTAAAATATATTTTCAACCTTTTCACCCACTTTTTATTATTTATATATATACATATATATATATATATCCATATGTATATTTTGTATGTATATATATATATATTCACATGTATATCTTCCCTTTTAATTATATTTAGAAATTCTTGGTATTTTATCCTAATATTTTAATATTGTTCCCAAAAGCAAGTTTTATTAGATCATAGCTCTCCCTAATTTATTTTTCTTAGAATTTTATTTTAATTATTTTATTCTTGCAATTATTCTTTTCCTTTTTAGGGTTTTGAAATTGCCCTTAACCTTATCCTTTTCAAAACAACTATTTATTTATTTTAACTTGGCATCAAAGACTCATGAATAAAAGGCAAATAAATACGACAAGATGCAATCAATCAAAAGATTTTTGCAAGTTCTGATTTTTATGTTTCGATTTTTAAAACTCCAGATTTTCAGGGTGTTACAAACCTACCCCCCTAACAATAAATCTCGTCCCCGAGATTTGGGTTGGGTCATGATTGGGAGTCGGTCGGTATAATCATATAGGATGGATCCATTGGGACTCCCTCTTAACAGAATGACGAATAGGTTGGCTGCTCAGGGTGACGCAGGAATCTATCACTGAGTTTCTAAGGGTGGTCCACTTCGATTCTTTGTTTCAGATAACATGATGTTGTCAGTTCTTAAAATCCTTGGGGCATCCTTCAAGCATGCAAGATTCAGTAGGTCTCTAATTTCCTAAGTTGTATAATAGACTTGCTGTTCTGAAACTGTTGGAATCTTTAGCTGCAGACGGGTGGTGATCCTGGTAGGATTGCAGTCGTGTGATTTTGGTGGGCGACAAGAGGTTATCTAGAGAAGGTTTGGTTTTACCTAGCTTCAATATAGTGTCCAATCTGAGGGTCCAGGGTTATGTCACTCTACCCCCTAACAATAAGTTCAAGCTTGGCTTCATAGGGTAAGGGTAGTAGTGGCGTTTTCAGGCTTGGTTGGCATCTTTACCATTCCTAGATAGAGTTCAACGCACAAGTTCTTAACATGTCCTCAAGATCTTGGCTTGCCTTTTTGGGTCTATCCGTCGATCTCCTAGGCTTTTCTTTCCACCTTTGAGTAGGAATGGTTCACTGGAATGGGCTCTTCGTATCATATCCGGGGCTGGGTTTTCTGAGTCATTGTTTGCGATTCCTTCGCCCCCGGGTACGGTGATTTTCCTTGTGGTTTGCTCATACCTCATTGTATCTTGGTCTATGGTTATGCTCGTCGGTGAAATTCTTGGGGTGGTCATGGTGGCTATCTCTTGGTCATAGGTTATCTTGTTCCCAGTCAACTGGTCCATGCTAGAGTGATACTGAGGGTTTGTGGCGGTATTATGACGCTTGAAGAAAATACTATGTCTCTACTTCAGATGGGCATATTGGTGTCGGTATGGGGTACAACTATATCTCTCCTGGGTGAATGTACTATCATGGGTCTCTTAAGGTCTACCAGATGTAGGTTATGTTCTGTGCTTGTTTTTGAGGTTATGGAAGAATGCAGATTTCCAAAACCAAACAAAAATTTGATTAGTGCAGAATGGATAGAGAACATACCCATCAGCACGACCTGGTCCTCCTGGGCTTCTCCTGTACGCACGTGGTTTACTTGGCCACAGCGGAATCCGGTGGTTGCCTCCTTCGGCTGGGGCGTTCTGAACAAGCTTCGTCCGGGCACTGGGGTAGGGGTTCCTCTCACAACCGTGGCGTTGGCTCTAGTACGGTTGGGTGTGTTGTGCGGTTTGGGACATTGATTGGCATAATGCTCGAATTCTCCGCAGTTGAAGCAATTAACATCCCGGTTTCCCGGTGCTGCCAAAGTGGGGCCGGGGTACGAAAAGGTGTTGCCGGTGGCCTGCTAGCATTGTTGGGTGCAGAGGGACGATTGGCCGCTATGATGGCTGGTTTCCATCCTGTTGGTGTTGCTCCTTTGGGTCGCTGAGATGTCCCTTGAATTGGACGGGCCAGAGCAACCCTTCTCTTTCGGTTGTTTTCAACCATCCTTTGGTCATGCTCAAGCCTCACGACCTTGTTGATGAGGCTTTGGAGGCTGGCGTGGTCTTGACCGATCATCGGTCCTCTCAGCTCGTCGTTCAGTCCTTCGATAAATTTATCCCTCTTCTCTTCTTCGTCCGCCAGGTCACTTGTGGCGTAACGGGCAAGCTGTGTGAATTTGTTGAGGTACTCTTGCACCGAGGTGTTGCCTTGGCGTAACCTACAGAACTCATTCTTCTTCATCCTCATGACTGCGGTGGGTACAAAATTTTCATGGAAGGCGGCCGTGAATTCCTCCCAGGTTGTTTCTCCGGCATCTTCGGCCTGGGTTTCCTTGTAGGTGTCCCACCAGTCATTTGCAGGTCCTTCCAGCTGATTGGTGGCGAATATGACTCTATCCGTCTCTCGTACTCGGACGAGGGTCAGTTTCTTCTCTATTACCCTCAACCAATCCTCACCATCCATGGGTTCATCTGCCGAGGAGAATGTCGGCGGATTTGCTCTCATAAATTCGCCGAGGTTTGATCCTCCGCGTTGTCCTTGGTTGTTGGCGATAGCTTGAAGCAGTTGGGTCTGTAAAGCCATGACTTCCGCTAGGGTGGAGGGGAGCTCTGGCGGGTTCTCAGTAGCTGCTGGGGCTCTGCGACAATGCACCATCTGAACAACGTGGATAAGGTAAGAGACTTGATTGCTAATGTCACGATTCTAAGGAATTTTTCTTTGAGTTGTTTAAGGTGATCTTTCAAAGCAAGCTTGGTGGAATAAACTCATTTAAGACATAATATGGAACTTCATATCAGTTCATAGATGTTACATCATGGGGATACATTAGACATGCGTAGTCCCATACAACACGATACAACATCACTAATATGGATCTAGGGTTTTCATACATAAGGGTAGGGGCATGGTCATTGCTGTCTTAATTCCTTTCAAAGCAAGACCAGGGTTGCTGCAGATTTCTCGTCTAGTTATTCGGGTTGTTGCCCGATCTAGGGTTGCCACCTATGGCTGTTGCATTGGCACCGATAAGAGGAGGGATGCTGCGTGGTTTGGGGCATTGGTTGGCATAGTGTCCAAACTCTTCACAGTTGAAGCAATTCACATTCTTTTTCCTTGGGGCTGCCAGGATAGGTGTTGGAGTGCGAAACGGTGTGGGTAGTTGTCCTAGGGCAGTCATTGGCATAGTGCCCTAACTCTCCACAGTTGAAGCAGTGCACATTCCTCCTTAGACGTCGAGGAATCTCCTCAGCATCTTCAGGGGTACACACTGTGCTTGTGATGATCATCCTGCCAGTACCACCTGTAGTCCATTTTGGTGACTTCCTCTTCTTGGGGTTAGATGGTGGCGAACTGAAATCTTGGCCGGTTGTTTGATTGGATCCTATCCTTTCTTCCGTACTGTACCTCTCTCTCGATCGGGGTCCTGGTGTGCTTGTCCCATGTACTGTTCTTTACTCCATGTCCTTGTTCCGTGGAACCGTAGTGGGGGTCAAGTGTTCCATTCCATCCCAATGGTGGGTTTGGTGTTACCACTCTCTGTGGGCTTGACAGTGTACTTGCGGGAGTCATCAGGGTTTGCGACGGAACGTACCGGCGTTGCTCTGGGCACTGACCCAGAATTTGCATTGGTTGCTGTTGAAACAGTCGTTGCATCTGTTGCATCATCATGGTCATTAGCTGCATCTGGTTAGCCACTACCTGGGATAAGGTCGGGTTTATAGGAAAGGAGGTGGAATGTCCGTAGGGTCGCTCTGGGTTGATCCATGAGACTGCTGGGATCTTGATTTACTGCCCTTGGCTCTGCCCATCTATTGTCAAAGAGAAAGAGAAAAGTAGAGGTTAAGCTATGGATGGGGCCTTATTCTGTGTACTCTCATTGTTTTAGTGGGTTAAACAATCTCCCAAGTTCCAACATGGTCATAGTCTGACATCTATTTTTGAAGATAGCTTAGGGTTAGAGAAAAGTAGTGGTAAAAATTCAAATGTTCGTAGAGAATTGGGGGTCAAGGGTGTAAGGAAAAACATATTTTTTTGTAGAAATAGTCTGTATTTTCAAAATAATCCTATGTAGGGATATTTCCCTTTAACCAACTATATAAAGGGGTAGGGCGCCAGTTGGTCTTATCCTACAGTCGCACTGCTCTGATACCAGCTCTGTAGACCGCCGTTTTTGAGGATGGGAATCATTCGTGTTCATAGTACCATATCCCTGGATCGAGTAGTTTAGTACCCACGAATACAGTACTGAATTACCAGGTGCAAAGTGCACGAATAGTCTTACCTCAAGTATTACAATAATAGGCTCGAAGGCAATATCCACTACATTTAGGACCTACTGGTCCGGATACAACCAAAAGCAGAATTTAGATAAGATAGCAGTCGGAAGGCAGCGACATGTCGATTGCCGGAGGCAACGACTGGGGACTAAGACCTATTGCGCTCCATTGTCTTCATTCATCCTGGTAGTAAGCATAGGGATCCTCCAGTTCTTCGTTTCCACCATCTGAAGGTTTGTGCGTATAGCAAGAGTGAGTACCGAACGTACTTAGCAAGCCAACACGGAATCATGCACATGATAGGGTCATTCAAAGGGTGGCTGTGGTTTATTTGCACAAAGCCAATTTTCACAAATCATTTCACAAACCTAACATCTAGCCAGTCAAGCTTTAGTTTTAGAGTATGTTAAATCGGTGACGGTTCTGTCTGCCATCCATCGTGATACCAAGGATGGTTTCCCGTCTCCGGATCATCATGATTTTTCTGGGGAGTCTATCCCTTCTTGCAGGTCGAGAAGTTGAGTCCACCAACTCACAAAATCGTTATGCATACTAACCCATCATTTTAAAATTTATGAGTCTAGCCACGGGAGAAACTTGTCACGTCGCTCATTAACCACGAGCACGGCTATTCGAATAGATTGATTTACTCACACTGCAGTGGATGTACACTTTACCCGTACTCCACAACTGCTCATTGAATGAGCTTTCATCCCTCTATATGGGACGGTCACGGCAAAGCCTTTCGATAACCTCACTTTGGCAGTACCCGCTCCATGAACTTAAGTCCTCATGCACTCTAGCCGTCATTTCCTAGCAGGGAGAGGAGCTCTGGCGTTCCCGGGATAAGAGAGAAAACTCACTTAATGTTTAAGTCATCCCTAAGTTCAGTTTATTATTAACATAAAGGCCTTTGTCTTATCAAAATCACGGGAACTCTACCATTGGTAGGCCCAAGACACTCTACCTATTGGTAGGTCCTTAACTCAACACCTACACCTGAACCACTATGCAGGGATACTGCCTCCCCTCGGCTATCTACTCCGCTAGGTCTATACCCATTCGAGAAGTACGGTTGTACTGGTTCGCTCTAAGTTATAATTCTCATGGCTCTGTCCTTAATTGACCAGGGACGGTACTAGCCTTTGCCGGAATCCACCCAAATCCATCCATCCGCCCCAGTTTAAAAACATTGGTTTTGCATTTTTGGTTTTCATAAAAACTCATTTCATCATGTTCTAGGCAATGTGGCGCTCATGTCTCCACATGCCGTATTTCAACTACCTTCCCTAACGTAGTTGCCCAAGCATATAGCATTTTGTAAAAATATGAATATGCAAGATTTTAGTATAAGCATGGCTAAGCATTTTATCGAAGATATCCTCCGGTTGTATCACGTCGAGGGTTACAAAGAATATTTCTAAGGGTAATCAATATCAAGGCATGGTATATCAAGCATAGGCATTCATCTGTGTATAGCATGCATGTTTGAAGTTTAAATCAACATCATTTCACAAAATAGGATCAATATGTTCAAAGGGAAGTGTTGACTTGCCTTGCTCGTGACCTTGTTGGCTTGAGTCTTCGACGTTCTCGACGGTTCCCTCGGACTCTATCATACGTGCGAGAAACCCAATTTGAATTCGATTAGAATTCAAATAAAATCCAATAAGATCCAATAAAAGCCAAATGAATCACGAAAGCGACTCCTAATACTAGGCTATGACCCTATGCGAACCTAGGTTCGAGTTTCGCGAAATTCGAGTTAGAGCGAAAGAGTTATAAGGATTTGAAGTTTTGTATTGAACCCAATTTAATTAAATATGATCTGATATTTATTTTAAGTTAATATGCTTAAAGTTTGAGAAATATTAGGGTTGATGATTCAATTAATAAAAAGGAAGTGGTTATCCTTCAATTTTATCAAAATTTCATTGGGTCAAGAAGCCCTAGGGTTAATAATAATCGAACCTCGAAATATTTAATAAACCTTGAAGCTTAGTGCCAAAATAAATATTTTGGATTTTTGAGTTTAGAAAATCCATATATTAAAAATAATATTTAGGTGAATAATGGGTTTCACAAAAGATAGGAATTTTGGAGAGGGAATAGGTTAAGAAGTTTGAATATAAGTTCATAATTATCTCGCAAAAGAAATTTTGGAAAATTATAAATAATAATCTCTTGAAAAGATGTAAAATTCATTGTAAATAAGGTTTAGGAATTCAAAAGAGTAAATATAAATTTTTTCATGATTTTTACTAGGCTTCTTCTAATTTTATTTCCTTAATAGAAATAAAATAAAAAAATTCAAAAATTTGCTTCGGCTAGGAGTCAAACCCGCAACCTCCTCTTCTCGGCTCGACTCTCTTTCCACTGGGCTAGCGAGCCGATCTCGTTTCCTTTTCTCTTGCTTTTCTTTTCTTCCTTCTTTCCTCTCTTCTTCTTCCCTGTGAGGCCGACAGCGGGGCGAGGTTGAACGGCGACGAGGATGGCCGGTGCTCGGGGTCTATTGGTCTCTACCCCATCTACATGACACGAGGGTCTCGTTTCAAGGCACGGCCGGGCCGGAGAGGCGGCGGATTGGGCTGGCGACTGTGAGGTGGTCACGGCGACGGAGGCGCACGATGACGGCGAGCTCTGGCGGGGTTTCGGCTGAACTAGTGGGTCTTAGAGCATCTACGAGACACGGGGAAGCTAGCTAGGAGCTTGGATCGGCCGGAAAGGGGCGGTGGTGGTCTGTCCACGCGGCGGCCGAAACAGAGGAAATGCGGCGGCTCGCCGGCGATGGGTCTCCGACGGCTAATCGGCCCGGGAAACTTAGGGGAAACGAAATTTAGAGCACATAGATTGTGGACGTACCATTAATTTGAGAAGAAATCGACCTAGGACGACGAATTTTGAGTTTTGCTCCGGGCGGCCGGCGCTAGGGTTCTTCGGCTCCTCGTCGGATTCCTTCAAAATCCGAGCGATGCGGTGTGGGGAATTTGGGGGAAACTTGGGGGAAAGCTAGAGGGAGTGACGAGGAAGATATTTTGCGTAGGAAGTTTGATTTGTCATGGCCTTTTTATACGCGTTCCATGTCGGTTTTGGTTCGGGCGAGGCCGGTGGCCATGGCGCGTGTGTGCGTGGGGTACATGGCGACGTGCGACGAGCGCCGAAGAGGGGCTTGGGATGAGGAGCAACGCGTGGCGGCGCTCGGGAGGGGGCCGGGCGCGGTGCGAGACATGTGGGAGCGAGGAGCGGCGGGGCGCGCGAGCGGAGCGTGGGCACGAGGGCGGCGGGGTCCGGGCGAGGGCGCGACGCGTGGCGGCGCTCAGGGCGGGTTCTGGGCGAGGGTGGCTGGCGTTGGCTCGGCGCGGGCACAGTGCGGCGGCGGCGTGGGGCACGGCGCTGCGGTGCGGCGCGCGGCGCGCGGTGGTGAGGCGGTCCGGGGCCCGGGTACGACGTCGAACAGGTGGCTCGCAATGAATAGTGACATTTCCTAATTTCCTGATTTAAATTTCCTATTTTCCCATTTATTTTTCCTTTCACCTCTAAAATTTAAAATAAATTCTAGAACACCCAAAATTAAGTTGTAAAATATATTTTCAACCTTTTTGCCCACTTTTTATTATTTATATATATATCCATTGTATATTTTGTATGTATATATATATATTCACATGCATATCTTCCCTTTTAATTATATTTAGAAATTCTTGGTATTTTATCCTAATATTTTAATATTGTTCCCAAAAGCAAGTTTTATTAGATCATAGCTCTCCCTAATTTATTTTTCTTAGAATTTTATTTTAATTATTTTATTCTTGTAACTACTCTTTTCCTTTTTAGGGTTTTGAAATTGCCCTCAACCTTATCCTTTTCAAAACAACTATTTATTTATTTTAACTTGGCATCAAAGACTCGCGAATAAAAGGTAAATAAATACGACAAGATGCAATCAATCAAAAGATTTTTGCAAGTTCTGATTTTTATGTTTCGATTTTTAAAACTCTAGATTTTCAGGGTGTTACAGAAATCATTCGGCTAATAAATCAGCCGATTGCTTCGACCCCTCATGAGTGGTTGCCGCTTCTCCAAATGACTGGCACCTCCTGGTGGTCACTTCGTTTCCTTCATCGTCCTCAGATGGCTCCAGGAGGGGAAAGCAAGCATCGGCTAGCTGTGGTCGACCAGAAATCTTTTGTGTCATTAACACTAACCAGAGTTGGAGAAACCACCAAGGTCCCCCGGTATTGACACTGGCATTGGCGGCAATCTTGAAGATGGCTTGGTTCAAGGTTTGATATAGGTAGCCGAGGAGGAATTTGCCTAAGGGTAGCTTCTTTTTGTCCACCAAGGCCTCGGCTACCACTTGCCAGTTGGCTGTTGGCCTGCAGCTGGATCCGCAGAAGAAGAACTTCTCGAGCCACATCATAGGGAATGCGGCGTGTGTAGACCCTCGTTTTTGAGGACGGGAATCATTCGTGTTCATAGTACCATTTCCCTGGATCGAGTAGTTTGGTACCATGAATACAATACTGAATTATCAAGTGCAAAGTGCACGAATAGTCTTACACCAAAAGTATTACAATAATAGGCCCGAAGGCAATATCCAATACATATAGGACCTACCGGCTCGGATACATCCAAAAACAGAAATTAGATAAGATAGTAGATGGAAGGCAGCGGCATGTCGAATGCCTACAGGCAACGATTGGGGACTAAGACCTATTGCGCTCCATAGTCTTCATTCATCCTGGTAGTAAGCATAGGGATCCTCCAGTTCTTCGTTTCCACCATCTGAATGTTTGTGTGTATAGCAAGGGTGAGTACCCCGTGTACTCAGCAAGCCAACACGGAATGATGCACATGATAGGGTCATTCAAAGGGTGGCTGTGGTTTATTTGCACAAAGCCAATTTTCGTAAATCATTTCACAAACCTAACATCTAGCCAGTCAAGTTTTAGTTCCAGAGTATATTAAATCGGTGATGGTTCTGTCTGCCATCCATCGTGATACCAAGGATGGTTTCCCGTCTCCGGATCGTCATGGTTTCTTGGGGAGTCTATCCCTTCTCACAGGTCGAGAAGTTGAGTCCACCAGCACAAAAATTATTATGCATACCAACCCATCATTTTAAAATTTATGAGTCTAGCCACGGGAGAAACTTGTCACGTCGCTCATTAACCGTGAGCACGGCTATTCGAATAGATTGATTAACTCACACTGCAGTGGATGTACACTTTACCCGTACTCCACAACTGCTCATTGAATGAGCTTTCATCCCTCTATATGGGATGGTCACGGCAAAGCCTTTCGATAACCTCACTTTGGCAGTACCCGCTCCATGAACATAAGTCCTAATGCACTCTAGCCGTCATTTCCTAGCAGTGAGAGGAATTCTGGCGTTCTCGGGATAAGAGAGAAAACTCACTTAATCTTTAAGTCATCGTTAAGTTCAGTTTATTATTCACATAAAGGCCTTTTGTCTTATCACAAACACGGGCACTCTACCATTGGTAGGCCCAGGACACTCTACCCATTGGTAGGTCCTTAACTCAACACTTACACCTGAACCACTATGCAGGGATACTGCCTCCGCTCGGCTATCTACTTCGCTAGGTCTATACCCATGCGAGAAGTACGATTGTACTGGTTTGCTCTAAGTTGTAGTCTCATGGCTCGGTCCTTAATTGTCTAGGGATGGTACTAGACTTTCCCGGAATCCACCGAAATCCAACCATCCGCCCCAGTCTAAAAACATTGGTTTTGTACTTTTCATTTCTTCCATCAAAACTATTTTCATCATGATCAAGGCAATGTGGCGCTCATGTCTCCACACGCTGTATTCCAACTACCTTCCCAAAGATAGTTGCCCAAGCACGAAGCTTCTTTGTAAAATCATGAGTATGCACGAATCTAATATAAGCAGGGTTAAGCATTTTACCGAAGTTATCCTCCTATTATATCACATCGAAGGTTACAAAGAATATTTCTAAGGGTAATCAATATCAAGGCAAGGTACATCAAGCATAGGTATTCATTTGTGTATAGCATGCATGTTTTGAAGTTTAAATCAACATCATTTCGCAAAATAGGATCAATATGTTCAAAGGGGAGTGTTGACTTGCCTTGCTCGTGACCATGTTGGCTTGAGTCTTCGACGTTCTCGACGGTTCCCTCGGACTCTATCATACGTGCAAGAAATCCAATTTGAATTCGATTAGAATTCAAATAAAATCCAATAAGATCCAATAAAAGCCAAATAAATCGTAAAAGTGGCTCCTAATAATAGGCTATGACCCTACGCGAACCTAGGTTCGAGTTTCGGCGAAAACCGAGTTAGGGCGAAAGAGTTATAAGGATTTGAAGTTTTGTATTGAATCCAATTTTGTTAAGTATGATGCGATATTTTTTAAATTTGTTTAAAGTTTGAGAAATATTAGGGTTGATGATTCAATTAAAAAAAGGAAGTGGTTATATTTCAATTTTGTCAAAATATCCATCGGGTCGAGAAGCCCTAGGGTTTATAATAATTTAAATCAAAATTAATTGGTGTCGCGGTCTACCGAAAATGGGTTGGGAAGGATTTAACATAAAACATATATGTCGAAAAAGGGTTGATCGGGAATTATAAAGATAGTTTATAATTCTTTGAAAAGATTCTTGTTTTATGAATATAACCTAAATGAATGAATGTGCCTCTCAAAGATATATAAACATTTTGGAAATTTATTGAATTAAAAGTTTGAAGTTTTAAGTAAATATAAACTTCATAATTATTTGCAAAGCAATTTAAAGTAAATAAATAAACTCTTTTGAAAGATGCAAAACCTTTGTGATTAGAGTTTAGAAGAGTTTAAAAGAATTAAATATTTTCTAGGATTATTATTATTATTATTATTATTATTATTATTATTAGGCTTATATTAATTTTAAACTCCTCAAAAGAATTAAAATTTTTTTTCAAAAGATTGCACTGGCTGGGAATCGAACCCGCGACCTTCGGCTCACGCGGCTCGGCTCCAGCCGCTGCGCCGCCGAGTCGATCTCATCTATTTCCCCCTCTCTTTCTTTTCTTTCTTCTTCCCTCCCTTCTTCTTCTTCGTGAGGCCGACGGCGCGGCACAGCCGAACGACGGCGAGGGGGGACCGGAGCGCGGGGGCTAAAGGGCCACGCACCATCTACGTGACACGAGGGTCTCGTTCCAAGGCACGGCCGGGCTGGAGAGGCGGCGGATTGGGCCGGCGATGGTGGCCTGCTTGCGGCGGCGGCGGAGCTCAGCGCCGGCACGCTCCGGCCATGTTTTGTCCAGAACCGGCGTCTTGCGAGCATCTATAGGCTGAGGGGGTGCTGCCTATGGGGTTAGCTGGGCTGGGAAGGAGCAGGGGGAGCTGGCGACGCGCGCACGGCGGCGGCCGAAGCAAGGGAGGCACGGCGGGCTCGTCGCTGGCGACTTTCGGCAGCTATTTGGCTCGGGAGACATGGGGGAAATAAATCTTAGAGCACGTAGATCATGGACGTACCTTCAATTTGGGAAGAACTCGACCGAGGGCGACGAATTTGTGATTTTTTCTTCGGGCGGCTGGTGCTAGGGTTCTTCGGTTCTTAATCAAATTGGGACGGCTCAGTGCGCAATAGGTGGGGGAAATTTGGGGGAATTGAAGAGGAGTGACTCACGAAGAAATTTTGTATATGGAACTTGATCTGCCTTGGCCTTTTTATAGGCGTTCCGTGCCGGTTTTAGTTCGGGCGAGGCTGGCGGCCATGGCGCGCGTGCGTGGGGGGCATGGCGACGTGCGGCGAGCGCCGTGGAGGGGGCCTAGGGTGAGGAGCGACGAGTGGCGGCACTCGGGAGGGGGCCGGGCATGGCACGAGACGCGGGCGCGAGGCGCGGGGCGGGCGCGGCGGCGGCTCGTGGCGGCGCTCGGGGCGGGGTCCGGGCGTGGGCGCGGCACGGGCGCGCGAGGACGGCAAGGGGCAAGGGTGGGTGGCGTCGGCTCGACACAGCACAGGCGGCGCGCGGTGGCGAGGCGGTCCGGGGCCCTAGGTACGTCGTCGAACACTTGGCGCGCAATGAATATTGACCTTTCGCATTTTCCCGAATTAAATTTCCTATTTCCCAATTATTTTTCCCTTCACCTCTAAAATTTAAAATAAATTCTAGCACATCTAAAATTAGTTTGTATAATATGTTTTCACCCCTTTTCATCCATTTTATTATTATTATTATTTATATATATACATATATATATATCCATATGTATATTCTGTATGTGCATATATATATATTCACATGTACATTTTCCTTCTTAATTATATTTAGAAATTCTTGGTATTTTATCCTAATATTTCAATATTGTTCCCAAAAGCAAGTTTTATTAGATCATAGCTCTCCCTAATTTATTTTTCTTAGAATTTTATTTTAATTATTTTATTCTTGCAACTACTCTTTTTCTTTTTAGGGTTTTGAAATTGCTCTCAACCTTATCCTTTTCAAAAAAATTATTCATTTATTTTAACTTGGCATCAGAGACTCGAGAATAAAAGGCAAATAAATACGACAAGGTGCAATCAATCAAAAGATTTTTGCAAGTTCTAATTTTTATGTTTCGATTTTTAAAACTCCGGATTTTCAGGGTGTTACAGCGTGCTTCCTGGTGCTGATTGGCCCATCACCCATGTTCATGGCCACATAGCCATTCCAGCCGCCTATTGCTTTGGTCTTGAAGGAGAATTGGCCCTTGCCTTCTAGCCTATTTGGGTTAGCCAATGACAGAATATCCAATCCGGTGATCATAACTACATCGGCTAAGGTGACAGTCATGGGGCCTTGCTGGAGGATGAAGGCATTCAGGGTGTTGTTCCAGAAGTATGTGGCAGCCGACATTAGTGGTTCGTCCTTAGGCATATCGGCCACTGACAGCGCAAGGCATTGGGCTATCCCCATCTCTTCCCAGTGGTTTTGCTTGGTCGGCTGCATTCTCTTATACCATGCCGGCCAAGACTTGTCCATGGACGGCCAGGATTTGAAAGTACCAGCCCAGTGGCTCAAGCTAGGGTTCCTCATCCTATATGGCATTCTATCAGTTTTGGCTATGATAAAGTCAGTGGGGTCTTTGTTGCCGATCGACCCTAAAAAGTATCTTTTGTTGTTGAGTAAACTTGGGATCACTACTTGATGGCTGAGGTGCTACAATCGGGAAAGAAGAAGATTTCAGAGTTAAAACCCTAGCATGCAGGTCTACAGTTGAAAGCAAACAGAAGAAGGGGGTTTTTAGCCGATTAGGGCATACCTCAGGGAACTAGCGGGGGACGAGGCCGATGGAGCGACAGAAGTTGCCATTGGAGCGCCTGGGGTCGCCGGAGAAGGAAATCGCTGCCGCGAGCTTTGGGAAGATGAAGATGTCACCAGAGAACTCGGGGACGTTTGTTGTGTTGGATTTGCTCTAACGGAGCGAGTTGTTCGGCGCGAGGAAGGCTTTATTTAAAGCGTTTTCGTAACGACCGAAACAGACTCGACCTAGGGTTATGCGGGAATTCAAAATTGCAAAAAATCCACAACATTATCATGTCACGGACTTGGGGGGCATGTGTTAATGACCAAATTTGGTAACCAAATCCCCAGGTTTGAAGCCAAGATTGAAGCGAATTCGAAGAAGGAGCGCGATCTGCGGGAAAACAGAGGCTGCGTCGGCTGAGTTCGAATCGGCCATGAATCAAATCGGCTGAGTCCGAATCGGATCATGATAGCCGGTAGTCGATTCCGTGCGAAGATGGAAATGGAGCCGGTCCCGAAAGGAAAACTTGAAGATAAAGCATTGGATTCGGTTTCCAAATTGTGCGTTAAAGATATTGCCATCTATGGATAAGGTCCTACAACGACAATTGTATCTTTTAAGTTAGGACATCTTGTATAGTTTCCTTTTGTGATAATGTCGGTTTGTTTAGAGATTTAATCTGTAATAGGAATCATGTCCGTCACGGACTCATTGTATGTTCGGGTATAAATATGACCCGAGACTTTGTAAGAAAAACAACACAACCAATACAATCTCGGCACATCGCCAAACCTTTTCGTTTTTACTTTTCTCGACAAGTTCTTCCCTTCGGTCGGCTGCATCGACATCGATCTCTGAACAAGGTAATTCCTTGTTACAAGTGGCTTGTATCATCGGGGTCAGTGCTTTCATCACCATGTTACTCTGATTTCGATGTTATAAACTTATTAAGTTATCATACGCGACATATAATCTAGAGCAATGTCTAGATCTATCTCGCAGTCAGCTGAGTTCTCTCTGAAGACAGCAGCCGACAGAGTTAGATTTAGGGGTTGATTTTGATTATATTGTGTGTCCACCGTCTCAAGGGGTTTTCATTAGCTTATACAGATCTAGTATTTCTTTTTGTACTTAATGCTGCATCAAATTGACCTGTTAAGTCGCTCTTAGGAATACAAAGATCTGTTCGGTATAATGTTTTCCATTAGAGACAGTACCGGGGTTTCAGCCGGCCTTATCTGTTTTAATCGTCTTTTTAGATTAACTACTATTAGATGTATTAGAGCCGCCTTTTGTATTACGATCTCAATCTATTTAAATACTCTAAGCCAGTATCAATCTGTTGAGTCATATCAACAGCCGATTGATCTAGGTTTATTGCATTTAATTCAGATTAATATCTTTTTATAAAACAGATTGGAGTACTAGCCGATTTACATTAGATCTGTGACATCGGCTGATTTATAATTTTTATCCTAATATCCTTTTGGATCTAAGTGGTTTATATTATCTCAATATACTACCGATCTATCACAATCACTTAGTCTAAATGTGCGTTGGGATAGCGATTATATGTTTATTAATTTCTCTAGCCGATCGAGTAGGATCTAATCTTAACCCAAACGCATATTTTTTGTTTTCTTGTTGGTTACAGGATCAAACTAACTGGCACGCCCGAACTTCACCAAAGGCAATCAACTTGGATCTGCACTAGAGTAAAGCAAACCTCTTAGGCCAGTGAGTGGGAAGCTTTTCTCATCAACACGTTTTTGGCACGCCCAGTGGGACCACTGTGAACTTCCAAGTCCGAGACAATGGTTGACATCAAGACTCCAGACATTGACCAGGAGAACGTCATCCCGGTGACAATGGAGCAACTGTCGGCTGAGCACCTAGCCCACTACCAGCAGATGGTTGAGCAGATCTGGGGCAGTCCTCCAGAAATTCAAGTTCTCCATTGAAGACTTTGACATGTCTAATGAGGACAAGAAGGAAAAAAAGAAGATGGAGGACATCAAACAAGAGCAGGATGATTCGGGGCTCCACACACTGCAAGACCGAATCGATTCGGCTGTCCACCACGCGCTTGTCAACCAGTCTGGGATATTTTTTTAATGTTTGATGTACATATCGTTCTCCCTTATTTTTTTAATGTTTGATGTCATTGTTTTTTACATAAGCTTAACCATTCGTCTTATAGAAAGATCTAATTATTATTTATTTTGTTATGATTTATATTATTATTACAGATATTTTAACATGACTTTATTTTTTTCAGATTTGAAAGTTTAAATAAAATGATTAATCCGTAGAAAGGACGTCAACTGTAGAAAGAAGAAATATATTGCTTAAAAAAAGAAAAGAGACCTACTATCTTCAGCAGGCATGTACGAAAGCACATGCCGACTATATATATGACAACACTTGGATCAGAGTTGAAGTCAAGCTGGAGTCGAACTGCGAAACCTTTGGGATAAGGTCGAGAGCCTGATCTCCCCTAGGGGTCAAGCGTCCCGACCTCCCCCAGTCCGACCTTGGCACTCCTTTCTCGACCCTGACTCCTCGACCCAACTTCCAGCCTCCTCGGGGCAAAACTTGGCTTGCAAGGAGACGAGGAGGGGACAACCCGGCAAGGAATGACGTCACCCGACAACACAGCGTAGGTCGAATGTGCAGAGGAGGGGCCTCAAGGCAGGATAAGACACAAGACGCCCACGGCGCGCAGGGCACAGAGGACATCTCCATGTACCTTTCTCAGATGTTGTTTGTACTCACCTTTTTAGATCTTTAGTCTTAGCTTACTTGGCCCCCAAGTCCCTTGTAACTCCCCCTTGAGCTATAAAAGAGAGGGCAGGACGGACTGAAGGGGGGATCCCAGCATCCGAGTTCATTTTCGTTCTCGCTCTTTGCTTGTTCTTGGCCGCATGCTCTAAGCCCCAAGAACTCACACTTGTAAACCTTGTTTATCATCCACCCCAACAAAGAACACCGAACGTAGGCCTATTATCCTTTGGGAGGGCTGAACCAGTATAAATCTCGTGTCTCTTGATCTTTGGCTTGTCTTAGTGACTCGAGTCGACCACCAGGTCCTGAGAGGAGGCGCATTCCCGACCACTCACTCACCTCCTTGGGCACCCCTCTCGGAGGACTGCCGACCTACCCGTCGACAGTTGGCGCGCCAGGTAGGGGACGCACGACTCTTATTCGCTTCTGACAATTTGGTGGAGAATCCTCTCTTCATCGTTCTTGCTTGTTGCGGAGGTTTTGGTCGTCGGGAGCTTGTTGCGTCGTGTCATCGGCTTCGGCTTCCTCGCTTTCCTTCACCAGGCTTTTTGGGGCTTTGAAGCACGCTGGCACGAGGCATCAGCTCCCGCGGATTCGATCCTCCAACAGATACATGTTCTTCACTCATTTATTTTTGTAAGGCAGCTTCGATATCTTTCCATTTGTTATTTGTTGCTTTCCGCCCTGCCGTCGAGCAGCCTACAACTAATCAACGACTTCTGCGCTTCACTTATGGCCAATCTGAGCTATGCGGCCTCGACCCCCGATGGTCGGGGTTCCCCGGTAGGTGGTCTGTTGAGTGCTCCATAGTTGCTCAGGTGCTTGGCACTCTCTCCTGACCAGTCGAGTAACATTCGAATGACCCGATAACTTCCGCGCCATACTCATGACCAGCTCTGAGCTTCGCGGCCCCGACCCCTTTATGGTCCGGGTTCCCATGAAGGAAGTTTATCGGATGTGTTTGTGTTACTTGATGGTTCGATGGCTCTCCCGAGTACTAAGTCGGCACGTCCTTGCCCGATGTAGTGGTCCGACCCCTCGCCCTCCGGTTAGAGCATGGGAATCCCCTCCCAGGGCTGGTTGTGGTTGGGACCCGATACACGATGATCGAACGCAATGTCGAATTACTCGAGGGGCTCGGTCTTCTGAGACCTTCTAATTCACCCGTGATGCTAAGTGAATGACTACAACACTGAGGCTCGATTCGAAACCTGTCGACGTCCGGTTCGAGAATCCTCCTGCACGCTGCGGGCAACAATCGCGGTCCGAGGTACGGTAGTCGGGAACGGTGCGAACGGGTGAACTTAAGTTTGTTTCGCGGTTTTCTAAACTGCGCTCTCTCCCTCCCATCTCACCTAAGGGCTCGAATTAAATTATAACAAAAGCGAGGTCATGGGCTTCAACCCATCCTCATCACTTTCCTTGATCGCCGGTAGTGATTCACGATAATTTTCGACGAAGGAGGTGTTCTCTAACATATGGCTTAGGATTTCCCTTCCTTCCGCCGGAGTCTTATGTGAAAATGAACCACCGGATGCGATATCAAGGTGTAGGGCAGACTCTTTGTCAAGACAGAACCAAAAATGTTGCAACAGCACATGGTCGAGTAAAGACAGGTCGGGGCCGGAATGAACAAGCGTTGAGAACCTGGCCCAAGCTGCACCTATAGTTTCTTTCTCAGTCTGCTGAAAGCTGAGAACTTCTACGCGCAGAGATGTAGTATGGGTTAGCGGGAAGAACGCGAGATAGAACTTGTCTCTGAGTTTTTCGCACTCACCGTGTGTTTTCTCTATGGTAAGAGTGTACCATTGCTTCGCCCTTCGGTAAGCGAAAAGGAAAACAACTTCCACTTCAAAGTTCTTTGTGTCATGCCTGGAATTGCCATGCATGAACACAATTGTTCAAACTCTCGCAGATGATTGTTTGGATTCTCATGGTCTTGTCCAGAGAAGGATTGCTCCTGAACCATGGCTATAAAGCATGGGCAGAGTTCAAAGCCAGTTGAAAGAATTGGCTCAGAAGATGGTGGTGGCTCAAAGAACTTGCCCTTCGAAGCGGATAAACTTTGGATATATTGCTACATAATCTAGGGGATAAAAGGGAAAATAAAAAGATATGAGGATGTCCTAAGCTCTAGGATAAATCAGCAACCGTTCCCCGGCAACAGCGCCAGAAATGCTTGTTGGTATTTCTTACGATCACAGAATAATCCGCAAGCGCACAGAATACCGTTGTAGCACTTCATCCAAGGGAGTATTCCAAGGGATATCAAATCCAAGGAATGGTAGGGATTATCTAAAAGAAGGATCATCCAAGGACATCCAAGATTAGGTAGGCGATAGTATAGAGAGGATTACTATGGTTGGGGCTCTAAGAAGCAGGTAAATTACTCTGGCTTTTTTCTTGCTTGCTTCGAGCGCCGACTTACACTCGGTATGCCGAGTGACTCCAGCCTACAACTCTACGCCGTACCCGAACGCGGAGGAATACAAAGGACGGACAGGGCTGTCATCACCTGCCGCCTACCTCTCTCCCGTGGAGTACGAGGCAGACAAAGGTAATCTCTAGCCTAGACACCACGTCTAAACTATTGAATACTACTCTAGTCTCGGTCAAGAACACCCGTCTTCATCATGGGTCTTCGACTAGAGCACCCAAATTAGGACGGTGATCCCACAAGCAAAATTAAAGTAAAGTACTCAATGTAAATACGTAACAACCAAATTAAACACAAACACTTACTTTATTGAAGAAAGCATTCATCGAGGTACAAGGCCGAAGGTCGGCACCGGGACTCCCGGCACTCCTCCGAACTACCCCTCGGAGAAATCTCCGACATTTGGGGCACTCCTTTCGGAGCTTCCCCTCACTCTCTAACCTATCTTCTAAGTACTATAAAGCTAGCACTAAAACCTTTGAATTGAAGCTTTGATCTTCTTGGAGGTTGTGTTGAGTTGAAGTAATGGCTCCTCTTTTATAGCTTGGTATGGCGGTTGGATGGCGGTTAGTAACCGCCATACCAACCTAACCACCATTGGGAGACAATGATCTGATGCCACGCGAAGGGTAGAGATGAGGGGCGCCCGGCCTGGTTCGGCCGAACTAGGGTTCGACCGAACCCTAGCTGGCTCCTCTCTCCACCGCCTTTTGCCAATGACTAATGTGTGGGCCCTTAGGTCAGTTCCTGGATGTTTGGTATTAATTTAAGTCGGTTTCACCTGATTTGTGGGCCCTCCAATCTGCGGGAAGCTGACGTGGTGATTGCCGATTGGTTGGAGTTATGTTCATCACCATGAAAGCACAGTTTTCACTTCAATTTGATACAAGAGTCACTTGCATACATTAATTTACCAACACTCATGAAAAAGGTTAGTTTATAACCCCTACTGCTACGTTGATATGCCAAGTTTGTTCCACTTATGCAGGGATTGACGGTCTGATTTAAGGTGATAACGACCGTCAACAGTGGCTTTGCCTATTCGGGCGATGACTTTCGGGCCATCCCCCGTCGAAGTTGAATTACCATGAGCTTCCGGGTAGTAGACCCGTCAAACACAATAATTGTCGCAGGACCCCGAGGTACGGTCGAATCGAAAAGAAAATCCCACAGACTAGACCCTAGGCTTGGATGTACCATCCGACCCTAGGCTCGGGGGCTACACCTGACATGTGCACCTGGGCGGTGCACCTACTGGAGTTCGAGCTGCAAGATTCTGGAAACCTGTTGAAGCCCTGCCGCAATGCCTTTGGGAACCCACTGAAGATGGCAGAGAAGACCTTAGATCCTAAGGATGGATGTCTCATTCCTCCTTAGGCTCAAGGGCTGCTGTGGGGGGTGTCACCCCAGGGTAGCACTCGGACCACAGTTGAAGTCAAGCTGGAGTCGGACTATGAAGTCTTTGGGATAAGGTCGGGAGCCTGACGTCCCCTCGGGGTCAGCCACCCTGACCTCTCCCAGTCCAACCTCGGCACACCTTTCTCGACCTCGACTCCTCGACTCGACTTCTGGCCTCCTCGGGACAAAACATGGCTTGCAAGGAGACGAAGAGGGCAGAACCCGGCAAGGAATGACGTCACCCGACAACACAGTGTAGGTTGTATCTGCAGAGGAGGGGCCCCAAGGCAGGATAAGGCACAAGATACCCACGGTGCGCAGGGCACATAGAGCATCTCAATGTACCTTAGATGTTGTTTGTACTCACCTTTTTAGATCTTTAGTCTTAGCTTTCTTGACCCCCAAGTCCCTTGTAACTGCCCCCTTGAGCTATAAAAGGGAGGGCAGGACAGACTGAGGAGGGATCCTAGCATTCGAGATCAAATCACTCTCAGTTCTTTGCTTGTTCTTGGCCAGCTTACTCTAAGCCCCAAGAACTCTCTCCTGTAAACCTTGTTCATCATCCACCCCAACAAAGAACACTGGATGTAGGCCTATTATCCTTAGGACGTGCAGTGCAGTGCAGCGGAAAAATTACGTTGGAGTAGCCAACCCAACGTACGCACGTCGGGAAGTTTTGCCGACCTCGGACCACCGCTGACCTCAGACTGTCTCGCTCGACCTCGCCGACCTTGGACTGTCTCGCCCAACCTCGCCGACCTCGGACCATCGAGCCCGATTCGCCCGATCTTGTCGACACCGCGTCGATTTGCTCGACCAGCCCGACTTCCAACTACCGAATAATGGATTCGGCTAGTCGGAACTCGGGGATCTTCCGATGTCACCGATTACACTGCAATGTAGCGATATATCTACCGGTATCCACACATCCAGGGAAGGAATGCCAAATGCCCGTGTGCTAGCACGCGATGCACGGCTAGGGTTTTGGCTTAGACGTGGACTAGGGTTTTCATGGAAAAGTTGATCTGGCTTAGAAGTTTCCCACTTTGATCTCCGCCCCTTGCCCTCCTTATATAGATTTGGCCGACTGGGCCTAAAGGCCCATCGGGACTCTATATTCGATCGGATCTCTATCCGAACTGTGCCATACCTTAGTCAAACTCGAATACCTGTTCCATCCCGTTAAGTGTGCGACCCTGTAGGTTCATGCAGACTTGTTTTCGACCCAAGAACACTTCTCGGCCGACCGTCAATAGTGGCCCCTAGCAGAACGTATTGAAACCAAAGTCTAAAAGAAGATCAAATCGACTGAACCTGTAATGTGTGCACAAATCCCTTTGCCTCATGATACCAATTAAACTATAGGTAAGACACGTGCCATCCTATCAATAATTTAATCATTCACTCGATCATGTATTGAATTATATATCTGTTGATTGACTCCTCAATCAACTCGGCATGGCTATGCACTTTCATAATTCATTACATCAAGGGGCCCAAAGATATCTCTCCCATAGGGCAAATTCCATCTTGATCATTCACATCCTACTGCATGTTTCATAGCAAACCTAAAGACTACTTTTATAACTACCCAGTTACGATATAGCATTGGTAGTCCCTAAGTAAACCATTACACATGTTGGAATCCATGATGATCTCAGGTCTAAGGACTTTGCACCAACACTACTTGAGACCAACTAATGGCACATTAATTTCCTGTAGTGTCTCAATGTGGGTCTATCCAACAATGTGTTCTCTAACACATGTTCATGTTTATTGATTTGGTATCTCCATACGATGATCCATGAGACATGATCATCATTCAACGTACGTGCTGATCTTAAAATCATATTCGTTCCATAGATATGATATATGATCAGGGATTATTTAGAAATAGATTCATAGACAGAGTCTCATGAATAAGTCACATACTTATTGATCAATACTAATTATCTATTTCATGAAACAAAATAATAGTTTATTCATTAATACATAAAAATTGACGATGATATCCAACATCTCCATGTTGCCTCTAGGGCATATCACTAACACGAACAAGGAGAGGGATGGAGAAAAACAGATTGGACTTAGAAGCTAAACTTTATTGATTTATAACTAATTTGATCTGTTCTTCATTAAAACATTTAAAACACACTCAACATCCTTAACTAGACAACCCATACTCACACTTGATATAGGTTGACCTCTACCCCACACACAAACACTCCTAACACACAGCTTCTAACAAACAGGAAAACTAGGAAGACTGTAAACTAAGGGTGGTGACACTCTAGCGGCCGGAGCGACTTCTGCAATCGGTGGAGTCGAAACCACTCTCTTGAGAGTCTCCGACTTCCTTATCCTCCGAATTCCTTCGGGAATCCTCAAACTCCACATCTCTTCCCGGAGTCCTAGAGCTAGCGCTGCTGCTACCTCCGCTGTGACTGGACACGGAGATCCAACCTCCTCTTCCTCCTCTGTCCTGGGTCAGAGCAGAGGCCGAGGCAGGAGCTGGGGATGATGGAGGAGCTAGAGGGGGAATCCTGGGCGCTAGCTGCATATGCACAAGGGCCTTGGTGGTCTTTCGGGGCTTGATCCTAATCCGAAGGATGTTGGGAACCGGAAGTCCCTTCAGGGTGGCGATCTCCTTCTTGAGGCGGTCCTCCTCATCCTTCAAGGTCTTGATCTTGAGGATCTTTTGATCATTCAAGGCTTTGGCTGCCTTGTGAAGCTCCGCATGCATCTGGTCCAACCCTTTAATCACAGTCCTCATGTGTCTAAAGGTGGTATCACTCTCCCCCACCACAGACTGGAAGGAGTTGACATCCGGTGAGCTTCCGCGCTGGGGATGAAGCGGTAGGCAGAGTGGCGGAGATGATAGTCGTGCATTTCCCTCATCCGGGCCAGCATCAGGTAAGCAACCTCTTGGCAGGCATGCTCATCCGTTCCTTCCGAAGCAGTGACCACCATGTTCGGAGGTTGGTGCCGATGAAACCGTGCACCTCCAAGCGGACCTGATGGGGCAACTCGCTGCTGAATGGCGAGACGGTGGTGTACTCTGGTGCACCAGGATAGCCCACTGCCAAGGCCATCCTTGCCAACTCTGCGACGAAACCTTCCAGACCTTGACCGTGGTGGGTAACGGGACGGCCTGTCATCTAGAGAAGACAAAGGAGGGGTAATCAATGCATGCTCAAGCCCGAGTTAAATAAAGCAATGAAGGACTCAAGTAAAACAAATATGTCAAGAAGGGTTTTATGCATGAAACATTTTCATGAAGCCAAGTAAAGACACAATCTACACAGTAAAATAATACTTAAAATTAATGCTTAGGTATATTAGGTATAAAATCTGCCACCATTCCCACCTAAACTTGACTTAGGACTTCTATCCCATTGAAATCCCGACTGACGGTCGAATAAGATTGCAATGGTTCAAATTTATTTTCAAAAGTCCGATTACTTAGACGACTTGGTTTTCAAAAACTTTCCATTTTAAAATTGATCAAGATTTTTCCCAAACCCGAGGAAACAGAACCCCATTTTCTTGGAATAACTCCAACCGCAAATGCTTATGCATATGGAAAAAGTTTAGAGGGCTCCTAGGGTTTTCCAGTTGGCTTGTCCTACCCGGAATTGGCTCTAATACCAACTTGTCACATCCAGAAATTTAAACCAGAATTTTTGAAGCTATATGTGTATTAAAAATCTCTATCCAGGACCAGCCAGGATACACATACAACAATTGTTGATATTACAGTTCCACATCTTAAAAACATTACAAGAAGATTACAAAAAGAGCAGTGGAAAAGAAAAGGAATCTAAGCCTAGTGTTTACACCCAAAATTGGCACCTAGGAATCGAGATAGGAAAATTGCCAATGTTTGGGAAGTCTGCCGGTTTCCTTCGAGAAGGCCGGTTTGACCGCCATGTATTGGTCGGTCGGGCCGGGCCTTGGGGCGGTCGGACCGGCGGATGTGGCCGGTCGACCGGCAGAGTCCAAAACCAAGTCAAATTCATCGGTACTCGGGTTCCTTCCTCCATACGGTATGTCTCAGGTTTCCAAAGGTGTCTACCCCGAATTGGACGTGGCGGAGGGCCTGTAGAAGGCAAGACCAACCCCTATTTAAGGGCCAAGGCCGGTTCAATTGGCAACAACACATACACAACACAAGATCAATCTAGTTTCTAGTTTTTAGTCAATTGAATTGTTCTTTTACTTTTTTTTACTTTACCCTAGTTTAGTCCATCTTTGTCGGTTTGCGCCATAAACCGTCCGCCGCCGCTGCGAGAGTGCGACACCTCTTTGTAAGTTTGTCTTGAAAACTTTTTGTTCGCCCACGAGACGGGTGTTTATCTATTGTTTTATCTAAATCATCTTTGCTAGCCAGTTTAATCTATAAAACCCATCTTGCTTTAGTTCTTTGCTAGATCGGGGTGGTTGGCGACTCCATATCACCGCAAGGCATTTAGGTGTGTCAATCGTGTTCGTGCCTTTGCCAAAAAAGGTGCCAACACAATTTTTGGCGACTCCACTGGGGAAGTCCGCTCAACGCCATCTCAATTTCGACGCCGCCATGTTGAAGAAGGTCGCGTAAGAGGTAAGTCCATCTAACGTCGACCACATATCGTTGGATGATCTAGATGGGGAGGCACGCAAGATTATGGAGGAGCGGATCAAGGCGATCACGCATGAGGTTTTGGACAAATCGTGTACCAAAACCCATCAAGGCATCGTCCTCAAACCCGGGAGCCCGCTCAAGGTCATCCGTGATGAGGTAAATACTGATGATCTAGCTCTTCCTATTCAAAAACTAGTGTCAAGTTTGGTGGATGAGTCCGTCACCGCCGCTGTCAATAATAAACTTGAGTCTGCTATGGAGACTTGCTTTAATAAGATGTTTAATGCTTACATGGGTGCTAAATCAGGTTCTCCCATGACCGATTTACCATATACCTCTGTTGAGAGTGCTGGTGAGGCCCCTGTACATCACATATTTAAAAAAACCGACGGGACAATCGTGCAATACCCTGAGGGGGTGAGTTCTGCCGCTTCTATCGGTCTGACCGGCCCTACGGCCGGTCTGACCGGCTCACCAACTGGCCGACAGGCCGACCCAACCTTTCCACACATCGGTCGGACCGGCCCACGAGGCAGTCGGCCGCTCCCTCAACGGTCGGCCGGCGGCTACATGACCGGTCGGAGCCGCACCCGGTGGGCCGGGTCCATGGCCGGTCAGACCAGCGCTCTGGTGCCGTATAGGAAATAGATCCAATTACGGGTAACTCAGTTTTATACCACATTCCTGTGCACAACCCCCCTGTAGCTACTGTTCACGCACAAGTTCCTCCACACGTTCCAAATCAGTACAATGACCCTAATAGAGGGTATCCGCACGACACTAGGTATGGCCAATATGGCAATATTGCGCCGCAATAACCACTTTTTAGGCCATCGATTTTACCCAATCCTCCAAGGCCTGAAAATATGGAGGACAAATTAGAAACATTATTAGAGAATTATTTGGAATTGAGCCCAGGAATCGTGCTAGGGTTTACCAAAAGCCATATCCTGATTGCTTCGATAATGTCCCATATCCTCGTGGCTATAGAGTTCTTGAATTCACTAAATTCAGTGGTGAGGATAATAGGACCACATGGGAGCACATAGGCCAATTCTTAGCACAATGTGGAGAGGCTAGTACTTCCGATGCTTTTAAATTGCGCTTATTCTCTTTATCATTGTCTGGTACTGCTTTTACATGGTTTACTTCATTGCCCACTAATTCTATTCATACTTGGGCTCAGTTCGAACAAAAATTCCATGATTATTTTTATACCGGTGAAACTGAGCTTAGGCTTTGTGATTTAACATCGGTTAATCAAAAAATATAATGAATCTGTCACTGATTACATTAAGAGATTTAGAGATGCTAGTAACCGGTGTTTTAGTTTAAATATAACTGAAAGAGATTTAGCTGTTCTTGCTTTTAGTGGTTTACTTGCCCCCATTAAGGAAAGATTAGATGGCCAACAATTTTTGGATGTTAGTCAGGTCATGCAGAAGGCTCTGGCTCAGGAAAGCCGGGTCAGATATAGAAAAAGATTTGTTAGGCCCAGTGATAAGAAATCTCATGTTAGCATGATTGATTGCCCTGATAGCGATTCTGATATTGATGAGGACGATCATGATATGTATGTGGCTGAGTGGTCTTGGACTAACAAGAACAAGCCTTTTGTTTGTTCTAGCTTGGCGCCGACTCCCCGCAAGGATCGACAAAGTAAAATTAAGTATAGTTTTGATGTGGCAGAGTGTGATAAATTTTTTGATTATCTCTTACAAGAGAAGCAAAATAAATTGCTTAAAGGCCATGTCATACCTTCAGCAGAAGAATTGAAGCGTCGCTCTTACTGTAAGTGGCATGATTCTTATTCTCATTCTACTAATGAGTGTAATGTTTTTCATCGACAGGTTCAATCGGCCATAGAGGAAGGACGGTTGAAATTCATTGAGAGCACCAAGATGAAGCTTGACAGTGACCCTTTCCCTATTAATGCCATTGATCTCAATGGCAAGAAGGTGTTGATTCGGCCGGAGCAAGCAGATTCTACTAAGGGGAAGGAGGCTGTCATTGGAGAGGCCAAGCCCAAGATGCTTGTGCCAAAAGGTCCAGAGGTTGGTGTTTGGAAGAAAAATGAGGGTAAGGCTTCAACATCAAGGAAACCCCGGAAGCCAAAGGTGACTTTCGATATGCTCTTGAACAAGTACGAGAAGAGAAGCGTAGAGAAAGAGCATAACAGGGGCAAGAGGCCAAGATCGCCTCCTAGGGAGCGATTTGGTCATTCGTCAAGGGCATTGGAGCCGCCGTTCCCGCATTGTCCTCAAGTCATGCCATGGGGACCTTGCCCGATGCCGCCGCCAAGTTATCCTTTTCCTTACTTCATGCCTTGGGGGGCACCACCACCAATGTATAGTCATATGCCTCTAATGCAATTTCATCAAGGATGGGGAAGGTAGAGGAGATCATCTCATGGAGGTGCGTCCTCATCAAGTGGAAGCCGGTTTTCACCAAGAAATCGATTTGGGGGAGAGAAGAGGATGCATAAGCGCGCTAAGGCTGAGGAGAGGGCTTCGGATCTCATGATGTGCCAATACCATCTGGAGAAGAGGCTAGAATAGTTTTTGGCAGTCGAGCCAAAGCCGAGAAGAGTTTTGTATAGGAGAACAGTCAGACCGGACTCTCTGGCCGGTCTGACCGGAGATCTGCAACCGGTCTGACCGAGCCCTCTGGCCGGTCCGACCGTTGCTCCAGTTCCGGTCTGACCGGGCTGATGGCCGGTCTGACCGATGGCCTAGAGCCGGTCTGATCGTGTCCTCCGACCAGTCTGACCGCCGGTACAAGGCCGGTCCGACCGGTTACCATAGCCGGTCTGACCGATAGTCTGTGAGAGGTGGTTCTGATTTTGCTTCTTCTTCGCGGAAAAATAATGGAGGACATTATATACCGCCTGGAACAGAGCCAAAGCCAAGATTGATGTCTAAGGATTTGGATTTGACGGCTACGCAAAGGAGGAGGTTGCAGTGTCTTCGGGCCAGTGAGTTGAGGGAAAAGCAGGCCGAAGAATGGAGAGACAGAAGGTTTGATGAGCTGCGACCACCACCAATGAAGGAATGGAGATCCAAATCGGCAAAGGGTGAAGAGCCGATGGTTGTTCGGGAAGAGAAGGAAGAGAATGAAAAATCGGTTGAGATGTCGTCACCAGGTGAAAGCATGGACAGCAGTATGGTGTGCATGTTGCCGATGGAATTTTGTGCCATGGAGGAGGCTGAAGTAGCTCAACTTTCATTAGGTCCAAGAGACGCGGTTTGAGAAACCCGACGAGTCCAACCATCATATGAAACCTCTTTATCTTAAGGGCCATATTGATGGGAAGCCGGTCTCTAGGATGCTAGTGGATGGAGGCGCTACTGTGAACCTGATGCCATATTCCCTGTTCAAGAAGTTGGGTCATGAAGAAGCTGAGTTGAAGAAGACCAACATGCTCCTTAACGACTTCAATGGTGAATCAACGGAGGCTAAGGGGATCCTCTCTGTGGAGCTCACGGTGGGTAACAAGATGTTGCCTACCGCCTTCTTCATCGTTGACGTGCAAGGTAACTATAGTGTTATTCTGGGGCGTTGTTGGATTCATGCCAACTGCTATGTTCCGTCTACCTTGCATCAATGCATAATTCAGTGGGACGATGATGAAGTTGAAATTGTTCAAGCGGACACATCGGCTGAGCTTGCAATGGCCGATGTTTCAGTAGGGTGGAAACATGGGGATATGTAGTGCTTGTCAGGGTTAGATCTTTCTAGCTTTTATTTTATTAGTGTTTCCAAGGATGGTTTTGTACCTATCTCTGTAAAGCCGGCTAGTTTAGCACGGCTAGGCGATATTACTTTATATGATGAATAAAATAGCCAATTTAGAGTGGTTACAAAAGAGAGTGCAAGAATATCGGTCTACAAAGAACAATATTGGAGAGACCATAGAGGATTTTGATGAAGTAGAGAAGCTTGGTCAGGGGTTTACATCGGTCGATCCATTAGAAGAAGTGGACATAGGAGATAGAAGTGTTCCAAGGCCGACTTTGGTAAACAAAAATATGAAAGCCAATTGTAAAGTTAAAATAATCGAGCTGCTTAGAGAATATGTTGATTGCTTCACGTGGGAGTACCATGAGATGTCGGGACTTAGCCGTGATCTTGTTGAACATCGGCTTCCGATAGAATCAGGGTTTAGGCCTTATAAACAACCCCCTCGCCACTTTAACCCTCTCATATATGATCGTGTCAAAGAAGAGATAGACCGATTATTAAAGGCGGGGTATATTAGGCCATGCCGGTATGCGGAATGGGTGTCCAACATCGTTCTGGTAGAAAATAAGGAGAGTGGTAAGATTAGAGTATGCATAGATTTTAGAGATTTAAATAAAGCCACTCCTAAAGATGAATATCCTATGCCTATAGCCGACATGTTAATAAATGATGCTTCGGGCCATAGAGTGATTAGTTTCTTAGATGGCAATGCCGGCTACAATCAAATCTTTATGGCAGAAGATGATATGTACAAGACGGCTTTTAGGTGTCCAGGGTTTGTCAGGTTGTTTGAGTGGGTCGTCATGACATTCGGGTTAAAGAATGCCGACACAACATATCAAAGAGCAATGAATTTTATTTTCTATATTGATGATATTGTTGTCAAATCGGATGGCATGGATGGTCATATAGCTGATTTGAGATTAGCCTTTGAGAGGATGTGTCGGTATGGTTTGAAGATGAATCCACTCAAGTGTGCTTTTGGTGTGTCGGCGGGGAAGTTCTCAGGGTTCATGGTACATGAGAGAGGGATTGAGATTGATCCTAAGAAGGTTGAGAAGATTCAAGATTTTAAAGCGCCGACATGCAAAAAAGAAGTTCAGAGTTGCTAGGTAAAGTGAATTACTTGAGGAGATTTATATCTAACCTAACAGGTAAAATCAATGCTTTTGTTTCTATTTTATGTTTGAAAAAGGAAGCCAATTTTACTTGGGGGGCAGCACGACAAGAGGCGTTTGAGGGATTGAAGAAATATTTATCTACCCCACCCGTGGTGCGAGCGCCTAAAGCCGGAATTCCGTTTTGGTTATATATTGCTGTTGAAGATACAGTCATTGGAGCTGTTTTGATGTAGGAGGAAGATGGCAAAGAATATATAATCACATATTTGAGTCGCCGTCTTTTATATGCCAAAACGAGGTATGTTTTTGTAGAGAGACTTTGTCTTTGTTTATTCTATGCTTGTACCACGTTGCGTCATTACTTGTTATCTAGTACATGCATAGTTGCTTGTCAGACCGATGTCGTTAAGCATATGTTGCAAAGGCCAATTCTAAGTGGGAGAATTGGCAAACGGGCATATACATTGATTGAGTATGATTTGGCTTATGAACCGTTGAAATCTATGAAAGGCCAAATTGTAGTAGATTTTGTAGTAGACCATCATGTGGATATTGCTTATGAAGATGAGGTTTGCTTGCTTAGTGTTACACCTTGGAAGATATATTTTGATGGCTCTTCGTGTAAGGAGGGTCAGGGTATAGGTGTAGTTTTGATTTCACCCAATGGTCAGTGTTTTAAGGCATCGGTTCGTTTGGAGTATTATTGTACAAATAGTCAAGCTGAATACAATGCTTTGCTATTCGGTTTACAAGTGATGAAGATCGTTGGAGCTACACATGTGGAAGCGTTTGGTGACTCAGAATTGGTGGTGCAACAAGTTGCCCGGGTTTACAAGTGCTTCGATGGGTCACTAATTAAACAGGTATCTTGATCAATGGATATTATTGCCAATTTTGATGATTTTGCCATTAAGCATATTGCTAGGAGTGAAAATTCTAGAGCGAACGACTTGGCTCAACAAGCATCTGGTTATAGTGTCAAAAGAGGGATATTTTTCATATTAGAAAAACCGGTGCTTGATTACAATTCTTTGAGCAAAATTGCTGCCGGTCTGACCGTGGATGGCCGGCAGTCCGACCGGAGCACTGTTGCCGGTCTGACCGTGGGTGGTCAGCGGTCAGACCTGTGTTGCTTGGCCAGTCAGACCGAGCTCACAGAAGATGCTGGGAGGCATGATTTAACTGATACAGAGGCTGAATTGAGTTTAGATTCGGACATATGTGCCCTAGAAACAGCAGAGGATTGGAGAATACCTTTGATTCAATATTTAAAAGATCCTAGCCTTAAGGTTGATCGAAAAATTCGGTGGCAAGCGTTCAAGTATACTTTGCTCGATGGAGATTTGTATCGCCGAAATATAGATGGGGTATTATTGAAGTGCCTAGATAGTTATCAATCTAAATTGGCTATGGGAGAGGTACATGAGGGTATTTGTGGAACACATCAATCGGCCCATAAAATGAATTGGTTGCTTAGGAGAGCAGGGTTCTATTGACCGAAAATGATTGATAATTGTTTCAGATATTATAGAGGATGCGAAGCCTGTCAACGGTTCGGTAATGTTCAATTGGCACCAGCTACAGTGTTGAACCCTATTATTAAACCATGGCCGTTCCGGGGTTGGGTTTTGGATTTCATTGGTCAAATTTGTACTTCATCATCAAAAGGGCATTGGTTCGTGCTAGTTGCAACGGATTACTTCACCAAGTGCCCATGCCGCTCAAGAATATTACTCATATGGAGGTAATTGACTTTATTTTGAAGCATATTATACATAGATTCGGCATTCCTCAAACATTAACTACAGACCAAGGAGCTTCTTTCATGTCTAAAGAGGTGAAATGTTTTGCCGAATCTTATGGTATCAAGTTGTTGAGTTCTTCTCCTTACTACGCTCATGCTAATGGACAAGCCGAGTCTAGTAATAAAACTTTGCTAAAGTTAGTTAAAAAGAAAATCGAAGAACATCCCAAAAGGTGGCATGAGGTGCTTTCTGAGGCATTATGGGCACATAGAATATCTAAACATGGTGCTACCAAGGTAACCCCTTTTGAGCTAGTCTATGGACAAGAAGCCATTTTGCCGGTTGAGGTAAATCTTGGCTCTCTTCGGTATATAAAGCAAGACGATTTGTCGGCTGAAGACTACATGTTCTTGATGGGAGATAATCATGATGAAGTGGTCGACAAACGCTTGAAGGCTTTAGAAGAAATAGAGAAAGAGAAGAAGTGGGTGGCCAAAGCGTACAACAAAAGGGTGAAGGTGAAGACATTCCAAGTGGGAGATTTGGTATAGAAGACAATTTTGCCTTTGGGTTCTCAATCTAAAGAATTCGGTAAGTGGTCCCCAAATTGGGAGGGACCTTATCGGATATGCAGAATCGTTCGAGGGAATGCATATTTTCTAGAAACACTTCAAGGAGAACGGTTTCAGCGAGCTATTAACGGTAAATACCTAAAGAAATACTTCCCGAGTGTTTGGCAAGATGCTTAGGAAGTCCTATGGCCGGTAATTAGATTATCGCCCTAAGATAAACATGTTCTATGCTTTTAGATTCACGATGTTCATCATAAAAGGCAGGGGGTATGTGTTTACACCCAAAATTGGCACCTAGGAATCGAGATAGGAAAATTGCCAATGTTTGGGAACTCTGTCGGTTTCTTTCGGGAAGGCCGGTCTGACCGCGATGTATAGGTCGGTCAGACCGGGCCTTAGGGCCGATCAGACCGGTGGCATGTGGCCGGTCTGACCGACAGAGTCCGAAACCAAGTCAAATTCATCGGTACTCGGGTTTCCTTCCTCCATACGATATGTCTCTGGTTTCCAAAGGTGTCTACCCTGAATTGGACATGGAGGAGGACCTATGGAAGGCAAGACCAACCCCTATTTAAGGGCCAAGGCCGGTTCAAGTGGCAACAACACATACACAACACAAGATCAATCTAGTTTCTAGTTTTTAGCCAATTGAATCGTTCTTTTACTTTTTTCTACTTTACCCTACTCATCTTCGAATTCTTTGGCTTCTTCAAGCACTGGCTCTGGTGAAGAGGCAAGGATGAGTACTTCCACGTACTCATCAAGTCATACCGGAAGATAGTGGTATGAATGCAAGGGGACACAATGATTTGGCTAGGGTTTTCTTTTTAGCACACAAAACAGCTTAAATTCACAGCAAGGAGGTTTGAAAATAGTAAAACAGTTGTAAATAAATAATTAAGCAATTTTAAATATCTAACACTGTTCAACGTTATCCCCACATTGCGACAGGCCCAAACCATCCACCCGTACTAGTCATGTTCCGTTACTCAGGTTTTTAACAGTGTAAGACTAATCACGGTGAATCCGGTCGATCGTCCATAACCATGGGCATGGCTACTCGAATAGCTTTACTCTGATCAGAAATGTACATCTGTACCCACAAGACACAGCCCTACAACATATTTTCATGCGCCGGAATACCACCACAGTACCCCAAAAAGGACTGTGATGGGACCTTTCATATAACCCCTACTAACAAAGCAAACCACACAAAGGTTTCGCCCCCACTCCCGTTCCTGGGCAATGGGCAGCCCCTCGAGTGCCGCAGTGAATCCGGCAGCCCAGCAACCAATAAACCCCCGGCCGACTGCAACTCCATCACGCTCACCCTCGCTAGGGTTCACTGGCTAGGAAAGGCTACACTATGAGACCCACCGTTGCCCATTTTGGCTTGTGGTTTGTATGTTAATTCTCCCACGGTTTCCCATGAACCAGTCCTTAATTGCCATGAGTGCGACTATCAAAACCAATGCACCCATAGCCCACCATTTGCCATATTTTAGTTCTTAATCCAGTTTACAATGTTGCCAGATTATATCCTTCATTTTATGTGTCCAAAATAATGTAATCTAGATGAAATAACCCATTTAGTGTGCTAGTTGGTCTAAGCCAGGCTAAGCATAACCTAGGCCAAAAACTAGTCATATTATTGCCCAAGTTTATCAATGGTTCAGGGTGTCCAACCTAGGGCTGAATTCTAATAGTAAGGGTGTAATAATCCCCATAAAATGACATTTGAAAATACATGCAGTTTAACCGAATAAATGAGGTATTTTAGAAAAATGCGTGTAATATGATCAATAATAAAGCATGACTTGCCTTGCTCTTCGACTTGAGGAAACTCCGCAACGACTTCGAAGAAAACAGGGTCGGCAGAACTACTAGGATCTACACAACAAACAAAGCACTCAACAAAACATGCTAAAGATCTACTGAAATAGGGGACAAACCATTTTTAATGGATTCTTGGCACTTAAATGGAGCTCGGATTGAAAAGATATGAATTTAGAAGATTAACTGTGTTTTTACTAAAGAAGGAAATTTTTAATATTTTGTTGCACAATAAATTCCGAGATTGCGTCAGCGCAAGGGCTGACGTCAGCATTGACGTCATCGGCCGCGGGAGTACCGGTCCACGGTGGATCGGGTCCATGGGCCAAGCGACGGTTGGTGCACCATGTGGCGCTCGTGGCGCCGACGCAGTGCCGATGTGGCGACCAAGTGCCTTGCCACGCGGGCAGGCGAGATCAAGCGAAAGGTAGATCGGACGACCGAGAAGCGGGCAAGGGCGGTGCGGCGGCTGGCAATGGCGCGCGGTGGTCGGAGACCGGCCGACGCCATTGGAGCGACGGCGCGAGGCGGCAGTGTGGCACGACATCGCACGAGCAAAGCCGCATGTACACGGGAGCAGTGGCATGCGCTCGGGCCGAGAGGGAGAGAGGAAGGGCGGCTCACCGCGGGACGCCGGAGAGGATGAAGACAATGGTGCGAGCGACGAGGGGACGACGGGAGGTGACGGCGAGGGGCGACCGAGGGGTCTCAAACGGCGGCGAAGAGGATGGAGGTGGTGGGGATGTTCGGCATGGCTCGGGTCGGCGGGAATTGGCGTCCTAACGGCGACGGAGGGCGGCAAAACTCGAGAGCTCGGTGCTAGGGCGAAGGGGTGCACGAGAGAGCTCGGGAGTGAGTTGGGAAGGACAGGGAGGACGACCGATGGCTTTTATAGGGCTCAGGGAGGTCGGTTTTGGCTGGGGAGCAGAGTAATTTCTCGCCAGAGTTCGCGCAGGAGAAAATTGGGGAAATAATGGCTGGCGATTAAATGCAGCCATTATGAGGCGTGGGAGCGGCGGACGGGGGCGGCGACGACCCGCGGGACGGGCGGGGAGTTAAGGCGACGATTAAAGGTGCGTGGGAGAGGCGGGGCGGCTAGGATCTGCGCGGGGCTAAGCAGCGTGAACAGAGGCAGCGCGACCGGAGGTAGGGGACGAGCCTGATAGGTGGGCCCCACATGTTAGTGTCCCAAGAACCAAGGGAGGGGATTCAGACTTTCTCGTGCATGACAAAGCTTAACGAGCCTCGGCCTTCAGCTAAACCGCGAGGGAGAGAGAGGAAGGGCGGCGCGCGGGAGGGAATGGGCGGCCCACGGCCAAAAAGAGCGGAAAAGGACGGATGAGAGAGATAAGGATTTTTCCGGGTTTATTAATTTTAATTTTTATTTTAATTTGTTAAAAATTATTTCTAGTGCTCGGAAATTCCACTAAAAATCCTACCATGCCATTTCCAATTAGAGATTGCATTTTAAAATTGTTTCTTTGCTCTAGGTTGATTTTCCAATTATTTCTTTTGTGATTTTCTTTAATGATTTTTAAAAAGGGAAATACCTCAGGGTGTGACAGTCGGCGACCGACGAGGAGGCATGGTGGCTTGGTGCCAAGGAAGTGAGGCGGCCAGCGAAGAGTCGACGATCAACGAGGGGCACGGCGATGCGGTGAAGAGTCAAAGCAGACATGGAGAGAATCAAGCGCGGGGGAGCAGCCACCTCTGGCCTTCTTGCTGAGGCTATGTTGGGGTGGTCGTGCGTCATGGTGCGGCCTTGGGCTAGTGGCTGGGTGAGGGAGAAAGTGAGGGGAGAGGACACAGGAGCAGACGCCGACCGCTGTTGCCCTTCTTGATGTGGCTGTGTGAGGACGGTTGCACGTGTCGCAATGGGCAGCCTAGTGCTGGCTGCTGGGAGGGAGAGAGGGAGGGAATTTAGCGTTGAGACTTGAGAGGATTTCAGCTTATATATGGAAAAGATGGAATCGGCCAGCTGGGCTTAAACTCTTTAAGAGCATCTCCAAAGGATTATGTTTTAAAGTTCCTAATAACCATTGTTTAGATAGCCTCTCTTAAAGTTTGTCATCTATATTTGGTGGTATTATTCAAAAGAGTCACAAAAATTGAATCCCTGCAAATTGAATTGTGGGCCTTCATCTGTGTGGGGCTAGCCTCCTAAGCATCATCCTTATATGACCGTATCCTGTGTTGGCATCATCCACATAATTAAGCCTCAATCAGTCGCCGCCGGTGTTGCTGCAGGCGTTGTCGCCCGACGATGTCCACCAGCATGAAAGTATCTGCTGCCGGCGTGGTCGCCCGGCGACATCCACCCACGCATAGCATCGCGCGCTGTCATCGATGCTGGCACTAGTACATGTACGTGCTGCCATTGTCAATTTTTGGGATTCAATTTTTCATCTACCTCATCGTGTTAATCATTGTTTTCCAATTAATTTATGTTTGAAGGTTAGCCACATCTTACACGCTATCATCTGATATACGATGAACAACAGTCAATCTTTCTTTGAGGAGTTGTTGGATTCATCATCATCGGATGATGATATGAATTTTCTGATGTGTCATGTATTTGAAGATGACGATGAAATTCAGAAGCATGGTAGTTCTCTTATGGGTCATCAAGTAATTGATCGTGATAGAGAAGGTGGTCATTTTAGATTATATGCGGACTACTTCTCCGATAATCCGACCTACGGTCCAAGTTATTTTAGGCGCAGGTCTAAAAATAATATTTCTGAACCAGTCAATTATTATATTATTATATTTTTTAACAGGTGCTACTCCCGCTGCTGGTCTTGGGGCTGCCGGTGCCGCTTATCTTGGGGCCGTCGGAGGTGCTATGTGGGTGTTAACGACCAAATTTGGTAACCTAACTCCCAGGTTTGAAGCAGAGATTGAAGCGGAATTGGAGAAGATGCGTGATCTGAGAAGAGACGGAAGCAGAATCGGCTAAGTCCGAATCGGCTACGGAGCCCGGCTGAGAGCGAACTGGACTAGGTCAGCCGATAGCCGATTCTGAGTTAGGGTGAAGTGGCACCAATCCCGATGGAAAACGTAGAGATAAGAAGTTGGATTCGGTTCCCAAATTGCGCGTTAAAAGATATTGCCATCTACGGATAGAGTCCTGTAACGACAATTGTATCTGTAAATTAGGAATTTGTTTAGATTTCCTATTGTAATGTGGCATGGGACCATGTTCCGGGATATTGTCGTACCATGTATAGTAGATTAGATAGAAACCGTGTCTTGCATGGGTAGTTTTATTCTTGGGTATAAATAGGACCCAAGATCCCCGTAAAAAGAACATTAAACAATCAATACAACTTTCGGCGCATCGCCTCCTATTTTCTTGAGACGAACACTTGATCCGGCTTCGGGCTGCATCGTTTCGATCCCCGATTAAGGTAAATGTTTGTCATTAGTGGTGTATCTCGTTGAATTTAGTGCTTCTATTGCTATGATACTCTAGATTCAATGATTTATGTTGTGCTAGTTATCAAATATCACATATAATCTAGAACAATGTCTAGATCTATCTCGACATTGGCCAGTTTCTGTCAAGAACCAACAGCCGATAGAGCTAGATCTAGGGGTTGACCTAGGTTATATGCGATATCCGCCATCTCGAGGGGTTTACATCAGCTATAATAGATCTGATTGTTCTTTTTATACTTGATGTTGCATCAATTTGACCTATTAAGTTGTTCTTAGAGCTTTTATGATCTATTCGGCTAGAAGTATACGCTTAGAGATAGTGCTGGGGTTTCAGCCGGCCTTATCTGTTTTAATATTCTTTTGGTATATTTACTATTAGATTTATTAAAGCTGCCTCTAATATTAAGATCTTGCTCTGGTTAAATGCCCTAAGCCAGAATCAGCCTGTCAGCCATAGCCGACAGTCGATTGATCTAGGTTTAGCGCATTTAGCTTAGATCAATATCTTGTTATAAGATGTATCGGAGTGCTAGCCGATTCACAGTTAGTGGTATCGGCTAGGCTGTTAATGCATATATTTATTATCCCTTTGTACATTTGGATTAAGTGATTAATACTGTCTCAGCGTAGCCGATCTATCCTAGTCACTTAGTTTAAATGCACTTTGGGATAACATATATGTGTAAATTGATTCCCTCAGCCGATCCAATAGGATCTAACTTAACCCTTATCGCATACATTTTTGTTTTTTTCTTGTTGGTTAACAGATCAAACCAACTAGCACGCCCTGTATTTCACAGACAACCGAGAAGGATCTACACTGGAGCTAAGCAGATCTTCCAAGCCATCGCGTGAGAGAAATTTCTCATCAACACTCTTCTTGGCACGCCCAGTGGGACTATCTCTGTCAACTCTCTTAGGACGCATCGACGCAGCTGACAAGATGGTCGACATCAAGAGCCCCAGCGTTTCTGAGGAAAACATCGTGCCTGTGAAGATGGAACAACTGTCGGCTGAACAACAAGCCGACTACAAAAAGATGGTAGAAGAGCTCCAAGCCAACTACCTACAGTCGTTCACTCAGACGAGGTCTGGGGCTGTGCACCAGAAGTATAAATTCAGCATGGACAAATTCAAGGCATCCTCCTCTAGCGGATCAAAGGACAAACAAAAGGCGGAGGAGCCGACTCAAGAGAAAGATGATTCGGATTTGCATACTTTGCAAGACCGAATTGATTCAGCCGTGCACCATGCACTGGTCAACCAAAGTGGCATCCATGTCAACACCCTCAACAATATGATTGCCACTGTGGTCGACGCCAAGATAGCCGACCAACTGCAGCGGGGGCCGGCCGACGTACTTCACAAACGGCCAGTTTCCTGGTTACAGGACATTGGCCACCAAGGATCGGCCGATCCTACCACCAGCACAGCCAGGGGCGCCAGAAGGGGTCCTCAACCAGCCGAATCCATCTGGATCGGCTTCGAGACCGGTGGTCACCATGCTGAACCGACAACAACCACTTCCCCAGGATCAGATCGCCAACATGTTCAACAATAATCGGCAATTAGAGCCAATTGCCCAGATCGGCCTGGGAGGACAGTACAACGCCGGTGGCTGATAGTTGTTCCCGGATCCACCAACGCCACCGCCGATGAATCGGCCGCCTCCCGCTGGCCATCCACACCAGTACCAGTACCAGGGAGGCCATCAAGATCGGCACTACAGGCCCCAGACACCGCCACCTCTGTATCGGCAAGCACCCGCGCCATATGATCAATATGAGCCGATACAGCAGGACAACCGGACGTGGGCCGATTTGATTGCGGACGTCATGCGCGATCAATTTGGTCTCAAGCCAAAAGACTCGGGAAACATGTATCGATACCCCTATCCGGAGCACTTCGAGCGGGTTCCACTGCCCAACCGATACAAAGTCCCAGACTTTTCGAAATTATCAGGGCAGGACAATGTGTCAACCTACGAGCATGTCAGCCGATTCTTGGCGCAGTGCGGCGAAGCATCGGCTACAGATGCCTTGAGGGTTCGATTGTTCCCCTTGTCTCTTTCGGGATCGGCCTTCACCTGGTTCTCTTCATTGCCCTACAACTCGATTCAGAGCTGGGACTATCTCGAAAAGCAATTCCATAGCAACCATGAAATGAAGTTGTCGGACCTCACCAGCATTAGGCAGAAGCACAACGAATCGGTTTAAGACTACATTCAACGCTTCAGAGAAATGAGGAACCGATGCTACAGCCTGGTGCTGTCGGACGCCCAGCTAGCCGATTTGGCCTCCCATGGCCTGATCGTGCCGATCCGCGAGCGCTTCTCTGGTCAAGACTTCGACAGCTTGGCGCATCTTGCCCAGAAGGTGACGGCCCACGAGTAGAGGTTTCAAGATACCAGAAAGGCCGTCAAGAACGTAACTCAAGTCATCATCGAATCAGCCTCCGATTCTAGCAACGATGACGCAGAGGTTGCGGCAGCCGAATGGGCCAAGAATAAAACGGCCATCGTCTATCAATGGCTGCTGAAGACGGCTAAAGAGGAGAAATACGATTTCGACATCACCAAGGCCGATAGGATCTTCGATTTATTATTCAAGGAGAAGCAGATCCATCTTCCCGAGAACCATGTGATCCCATCGACCGACGAACTGAAGAAGAAGAAGTACTGCAAGTGGCACAACTCTACATCCCATGCCACTAATGATTGTAAAGTCTTCAGGCAGCAGATCCAATCGGCAATAGAGGCCAGGAAACTCAAGTTTGCCAATTCCACTCGGCTCATGAAAGTAGACGGCAACCCCTTCCCGGTCAATATGGTTCAAGCCGGCCCCAGGCAAGCTGATCGACAGTGCAGAATGACGTACAGCTTAGCCGAGACATTAAAAGGGGTCAAGGCAGAGAGCAAACCGACTGGAGATCAAGCCGCGCCAATCAACATTGTGCGCCCCGTTGCCCGATCGGCTGACCGACGACCGATCAACACAGACAGCCGACGCCGCTTTCGACAGCAATCTTGGCGGGAAGAAGAGGCTCGGTTCGAAGGATCCCTTCGATAGGAGCCAGAGACATGAAGCCACCGGTACGACAGGGATCACAGCGGTGCCGACCCTCATTGGCATTGTGAATTTTTCAAGCACTGCTGGGAAACCGGGATGAGGCTGCCGATGCTAGACAATTGCCCAGCCTGCAGCGATCACCGTGAGGACGAACACAGGAATCCGCTAGTCAACAACCCAACTCGGTTCGTCCTGAGGGCCATACAGCTCAACTAGTGCCGACAGTCCGTCCACGATCGGCTAGGGCCAATCCACCAAGACTTTTTCGATGAAGAGGACGAAAACAATGACTACCACAACAAAGAAGAAGTCGATGATGAAGAATCGGCCAATCCCTAATGGTGCCCTTCTGACCTCTTCACCAAAACGCAGAAACGAAGAATTCAAAGGCTGAAGAGTGAAGGAAGGGAAGAAGAAGTTCGGCAGATGATCCAAGAACAACGCTGTCGGCTGGGCAAGGGCAAAAAGCAATGGAGGCCCAAAAAGAAAACTACGCCAGCCGACGAGAAACAAGCCAGAGAGAGTTCAGCCGATCAAGACAGGAGGGCAGCCAAGGGGAAAGGAAAAGTTTCTGCATCGGTCAACATGGTATTCATATTGCCAGCTGAATTTGGCACTCCTGAGGCCGATGCAGGCAACATTAAAGACGCCTTGGCCAAACTAGCACTGTCCCCAGATCAAGCAATTTTCGACAAGCCAGAGGTGACCGAAAATCGGCATCTCAAGCCACTGTACATAAAAGGCTTCATCAACGGCAAGCTGATGTCAAAGATGCTAGTAGATGGGGAGTTGCACTAAACCAGATGCCCTATGCAACATTTAGAAAATTGGGTAAGGGAGCCGAAGACCTAATCAAGACTAACATGGTACTCAAGGACTTAGGCGGCAACCCATGAGAGACCAAGGGTGTGTTAAATGTCGAGCTGACCGTCGGCAACAAGACCGTGCCCACAACCTTTTTTGTCATCGACGGGAAGGGGTCTTACAGCCTGCTGCTCGGGAGGGACTGGATACATGCCAACTGTTGTGTCCCTTCCATCATGCACCAGTGTCTGCTTCAATGGGACGGCGACAAGATAGAGATTGTACTAGCCGACAGGTCGTAAGCATCGTCAATGCCGATTTGCCACTCTGGGAAATCGATGGCATTGATTGTTTGTCCGGGAAAATCTGGCAAGCCGATTTTCTAAAAGTGTCTGATTCTACCATACAGCCGATTAGAGACGACGAGCTGCAGCTGCTGATTTGAGCAAGACGTCGTGGAGGGCTCAAGCGTCTACGGCATGGACACCGCGGACGAAGACGATGGCAAGTTCGGGCAAGGTTTTACGTCGGTCGTCGAATTAGAGGAAATAGACATAGGCTCTGGAGACAGGCCTAGGCCGACGTATATTAGCAAAAATTTATCTTCTCATTCTAGATCCCAGCTTATTAATTTGTTAAAGAAATATAAAGATTGTTTTGCTTGGGAGTACTTCGAGATGCCTGGCCTTAGCCAATCTATCGTTGTCCATCAACTGCCAATCAAGGTAGGCTATCGGCCGTTCAAACAGCATCCCAGGAGGTTCAAAGCCGATATGTATGATGCGATCAAAGCCGAAATAACTCGGCTATACGATGCTGGATTCATTCGGCCTTGCCGATATGCCGAGTGGGTCTCAAACATTGTCCGAATAGATTTAAGCATTGCGACGGGCGAGAAGGTTTCATCATAATCAACTCCTTGAATCTGTTTAAAACCTTTCGCCACCAATCGCGCCTTATAGATGTGAACATTTCCATCCATATCGGCCTTTTCTTAAAAACCCATTTACACTCAATGGTTTTGACACCATCAGTGGATGAACCAAGTTCCAAACTTGATTGTCGTACATGGATTCTATTTCGGATTTCATGGCTCCAAGCCACTTGTTGGAATCGGGTCCCACCATCGCTTCGATAGGTCTTAGGTTCATCGTTGTCCAACAACAATATATCACGTTGTTCCGCACTGTACCAGTCGGGCGTACGACGTGATCTTTTAGACCTCCGTGGGGCTGGTGTATCTACAACCGGTGGCGCAACACTTTGCTCCTCTGTTGTGGTTACGTGGTCGCCATTTGAAACATTTTCGGTGTTTCTTGAACTTCTTCAAGATGCACCCTGCTCCCACTAACCCTTCTTGAAAGAAACTCTTTCTCCAAGAAGACACCGTATCGGGCGACAAACACTTTGCCTTGTTCCCGATTATAAAAGTAATATCCCTTAGTTTCCTTAGGATATCCCACAAAGAAGTACTTGTCGATTTGGGTGTGAGCTTGTTTTGTAAACGTTTTACATAAGCTTCGCATCCCCAAATTTTGAGAAAAGACAAACTAGGGGTTGCCCTGTCCATATCTCATATGGGGTCTTTTCAACCGACTTAGATGGAACTCTATTTAGTGTGAGCGCTTTGTTTCAAGAGCATATCCCCGGAAGGATAATGGAAGATCACTTTGGCTCATCATCGACCGCACCATGTCCAACAAGGTGCGATTTCTCCGTTCGGACACCCCATTCCATTGTGGAGTTCTGGCGGAGTCAAACTGGAACAATTCCACAATCTTTCGGATGATTACCAAACTCTTGGCTCAAGTATTCCCTCCACGATCTGATCGTAGAAACTTGATTGTTTTCCCTAAATGATTCTCGTACTTCATTATGGAATTCTTTGAACTTTTCAAAGGATTCGGACTTATGCCTCATTAAGTAGATATAACCATATCTACTAAAGTCATCGTAAAGGTAATGAAGTACGATAACCACCTCGGCCGTTGAGCTCATTGGTCCACATACATCAGTATGTATGAGTGCCAACAAGTCACTTGCTCTTTCACTGTGTCCCGTGAAAGGTACCTTTGTCATCCTACCAAGTAAACAAGACTCACATGTCTCAAATGATTCAAAATCAAAAGAGTGAAGCAATCCATCCTTATGGAGCTTCTCCATGCGTTTCTTATTTATATGGCCTAAGCGACAATGCCAGATAAACATGGGGTTTATATCATTAGAGAGTTGCCTTTCTGTATTAATGTTATAGATGGGAGACGCTTCAAGATTCAAAACTTATAATCCATTCACCAATGGAGCATGAAAATAGAACATATCTCTAAGATATATTGAACAACCATTGTTCATTGATCTAAAATCATATCCTTCCGCTTGCAAACATGAAGCGGAAATAACGTTTTGACATAGTGATGGAACACAATGACAATTATTTAATTCCAAAACTAATCCTGAAGGTAGATGAAGTGGTGCTGTGCCGACAAGAAGCGTAGCAACGCTTGCTCCATTGCCGACGTGCGGGTTCACCTCGCCCTTCTCAAGCCTCTACTTCTTCTCATTCCCCGCAACGACTTGCAAATATGAGCTACGATCCGGTATCAAATACCCAAGAGTCGGTAGGTGAAGTAGCAAGATTAATGTCTATAACATTAATACCGGCGAAGTCGTACTTTGCTTCTTTTTGAGATCCTCCATGTACTTATTGCAGTTCCTCTTCCAGTGGCCTGTCTCCTTACAATAGAAGCAAACGGCATCTGATGCCGTCGACCCCTTCTTGCCCTTCTTTGCATTGGAGGCACTCGCGATCTCATCGGGAGTTAACTTCCTCTTGGTGCAAAGCTTCTTGACAGTGGTTTGCGCTTAGCCTTACGCATCATCATCACATGATGACCGTTTTTCTGGATACTCTCCTCAGCTGTCTTTAGCATCCCATGCAACTCAGCCAAGGTTCTATCCATATTGTTCATGTGATAATTCAATATGAATGGCTCGAAGCTCGGAGGGAGCGACTGGAGAATCACATCAGTAGCCAACTCTTGGCTAAGGGGAAAACCTAGTTTTTCCAGACTCTCAATGTAGCCAATCATTTTTATCACATGCGGACAGACGGGATTCCCCTCAACAAGCCTGCACGCAAACAAGGACTTCGAGGTGTTGAACCTCTCGGCCCGTGCTTGGTTCTCAAACATACCACGCAGTCCCTGAATAACAGTGTGAGCATCGCTGCTCTCATATTGCTTCTGAAGCTCAGGGGACATTGTAGCTAGCATGAGACAGCTTATATCTAGGGCATCATTAGTGTGCTTCTCGTAAGCCCTCCGTGCAGTTGCAGTGGCATTATTTGGCAAATCCTCAGGATAGGGTACTTCAAGAATGTACTCCTTACGCTCTTGCTTGAGAACAATTCTCAAGTTGCGATACCAATCCATAAAGTTTGTTCCATTTAATTTTTCCTTTTCGAGAATAGATCGCAAATTAAAGGTACTGGGTGTAGTATTAGCCGCCATTTATTCTACAACAGAAAAAGCAAAGTTTAGCACAATGTTTATGCTATGTCTTTTGTTAAACAATTTAACATAAGACTCCCATTACGTATTTTCCACCTTCCCTCTAGGTTACGTATTGGGTCAAGATCCACATGTTAGTTAATTTTCTAGTGAGCTTTGGCATCACTGCTAGAAAATTAGTAACATCGGTAAGCAACTCCTTGCTAATCACATCTCTATGTGACTCTTGTTGTTGGTGTGGCATCTCCATGCCCCGGCCCCAACCTATGCCCCAAGGCCCAAAACTGTTTTGATAGCCTTGTTAAGTAAACCAAATGTTCCTGCATGTATATGTCTGACATATACCCCCTCGTGTTATGATAGAGAATGGCACTCTGCTTTGGCAGACCCACCATTGACGAGCATAACGGTGACGGGTGCAACATTTGGAAGGGCATCATTACTACTTAATTTTGCGAGAGATGCTATCCTATCAAACAAACATATCACATATGAAAGCAAGAAGAATAGCATATAGTGAAATAGTATGGCCCCCTTCACATGGTGATCTCCATCTCCATGCCGGTGTAGAGGATCTCCATCTTCATCACCGTTCTTTCGAGTGTCAAATGCTTGATTTCTTCAAACTAAGCTACTACTATAGAAGCTCTAATTGAAGATTACATCGACTCGCAGGTCGTGAAAGAATATTACAAGCATTGCACGTATGAAACAATATTACAGGGATTGCACATATGAAAGAATATTACATGCATCACATGCATCTCATACATACAATAGGGCCATACCATCTCAAAGCATTCTCTGCAAAAACAAGTTAGGCGTAGAAACATTTTCTACCTATCGCAGAGAAACGGCATCGAGACGACCTATAAGGGGTATGCACACGGGGTCGAGGGGAAGCCGCCTCGCGGGCTTCGGGCAGCGCCGGAACACCACACGAAATTCATAGATCCAATCTATGAAATCGCTTACGGAAACCATGTCGGCATAATCATATTATGTCATCCCGATACACTATCAAGGGAGATGGTTTGCGTAGGCGCGAGGCAGCTAACAAGATCGGACTACGAGATAGCTTCGGCATAATCACATTATACCGTTCCGATACACTATCAAGGAACGCTATCTCAAACCCAACTCAAACCGAGTTATATGGAAATTGCTTCGACGTAATCACATTACGCCGTTCCGATACACTATCAAGGAACGCAATTACCATGAACTCTCCTCAACAAATCCCGTAAAACCGATTGGTCTAATCAACCCGTGCACAAAACTTGTTCCAGATCCAATCTAAAACCCGAACTAAGCAAGATTAGCTCTGATACCACTGAAGGGTTACGCGGAGGCTACGCTAGCCGAAAACAAAAACTTTTACCGCGCAAACCAGGAACACTTGCAAGTAAGGGCTGATAGATCGTTACCGATTGGAGTGTGCAGCGGAAACAACAAATCAGGGCTATCCGATCCGGAACAGTGCAGCCGATTCCCGCAAGCCGACAGCCGATACTCGAGGACAGCCGATCCGAGTCGTCCGACTGTGTTCTCGCGCCTCGCTCCGATGCGCTCGACCGCAGCCGATTCCTCCGCAGCCGATGAACAGCGTGCAACGTAGCAGCGCCTCTACCGGTATCCACACGTCCGGGGATAGAACGCCGAACACCCGTGTGCTAGCACGCGATGCAAGGCTAGGGTTTGGCTCCAAAGTGGGGAGGGTTTCCGTGGAGATTGATCTCGGCGACTTCTGTTGCGGATTCGGTTCAATGCGATCCAACTGATGTGTCGCAGCTCTCCACCCTCGCCCCTTTATATAGAGTTGGCCGACTAGGACTAGTGGCCGATCGGGACTCTATTTTGAATCGGATCTCATCCGTATCTCATAGAGTTGGCCGCCCACACGTCGTAAGCCCATAGGACTCTATCCGATCGGATCCCTATCCGATCGAGCCGTATCCGAGTCCAACTCGAATATCTATTCTATCCCCTTAAGCGTGCGACCCTGTAGGTTCAGGTATACTCGGTTTCGGCTATAGTCTAACTTAGCCGATCATCGGCTCTAGTCCAACTCAGCGGACCCGTCAACAGCGGCGCCTAGCAGCACATATTGACACCATAGTATACAAGAATAATATCGGCTCGAACCTGTAATGTGTACACAAATCCCTTTGCCTCACGATACCGGTTAAGCTATAGGCAAGATGTGTGCCATCCCTTCAATAGCTTAACCATTCACTCGAACCGTATTGGATTATCTGTCTGTTGATTGACTCCTCAATCAACTTAGCATGGCCATGCATTTCCATAACCCATTACCTCGAGGGGCCCAGAGATATCTCTCCAAAGGAGGGGCAAATTCCATCTTGATCACTCACATCCCACTCCATGTAACATAGCAAACCCGAAAACTACCTTTATAACTACCCAGTTACGGAATAGCGTTTAGTAGTCCCAAAGTAGGCTACTACACATGTTGGAATCCATGGTGATCTCAGGTCTAAGGACTTTGTACCAACACTACCTGAGACCAACTAATGGCATATTAATTCCTGTAGTGTCTCATGGTGGGTCTATCCAACAATGTGTTCTCCAACACATGTGTCCATGTTTATTGATTTGGTATCTCCATACCCATGATCTATGAGACATGATCATCAATCAATAAACATGCCGATCTTAGAATCATATTTGTTCCAACTATGACATATGATCAGGGATCGTTTAGAAATAGATTCATACATAAAGAGTCTCATAAATAAGTCACGTACTTATTGATCAATACAAGATGTCTATTTCATGAAACTGAATAACACTTTATTCATAAATACATAAACATTGACGTGATATCCAACATCTCCATGTTGCCTCTAGGGCATATCACTAACATGGTTTTCGGCTAGTTACTCTAAAACATATCCCAAGGGAGGAGAATACAGAAGTCAATGATTTAGCTCAATGGGCATCGGGCTACAGGCCGATGATAAGAGACGTTGAAGTGGAAGTCGCTGCCATCACAGCCGATGATTGGAGGTTTGAAGTCTACAACTATTTACAAAATCCTTCTGAATCGGCCTCGAGGAAATTGCGATACAAGGAGTTGAGATATGTTTTGCTCAACGAAGATCTTTATTATCGGACGATCGATGGAGTGCTGCTAAAATGCCTTCGAGCTGATCAAGCCAAAGTGGCTATCGGAGAAGTTCATGAAGGGATTTGCGGCACGCATCAATCGGCTCACAAGATGAAGTGGCTACTTCAGAGAGCAGGGTACTTCTGGCCAGCGAGGCTGGAGGACTGTTTTAAATATTATAAAGGTTGCTAGGATTGTCAGAAATTTGGCGCCATACAAAGAGCACCAACATCGGCTATGAACCTGATCATAAAGCCTTCGCCGTTCAAAGGAAGGGACATCGACATGATCGGCCAGATCAATCCACCCTCAAGAAAAGGGCATAAATTCATTCTAATAGCAATGGACTATTTTACAAAGTGGGAGGAGGCAATTCCTTTGAAGAAAGTCGACTCCCAGGACGCAATCGAGTTTGTAAAAGAGCATATCATCTACTGATTTGGCGTCCCACAAACAATTACAACAGACCAGGGATCTATCTTCATACCAGATGAGTTTGTTCAGTTTGCCGATGGCATGGGGATCAAATTACTTAATTCTTCGCCGTACTACACATAGGCCAACGGGCAAGCAGAGGCTTCTAACAAAAGTCTGATCAAGCTGATTAAGAGGAAAATTTCTAAATACCCAAAGCAATGGCACAGCCCATTAGCCGAATCACTTTGGGCATATCGGATGGCATACCATGGATCTATCCAAGTTCTCCCATACAAGTTGGTCTATGGGCACGAAGCAGTACTGCCATGGGAAAATATCATCGGCTCAAGACGGATTCAGCTGCAAGATCAACTCACAGCCGATGATTACTATCACCTGATGGTGGATGAATCAAAAGACCTTGTTTTATCACGGATGAGGGCCTTGGAAAAGTAACAAGGGATAAGGAACGAGTAGCCCGCCATTATAACAAGAAAGTTGTGCCTAAATCTTTTGAAGAGGGCGAGCTCGTTTGGAAATTAATATTGCCGATCGGATCCAGAGATAATAAATTCGGCAAATGGTCACCAAATTGGGAAGGGCCTTCCAAGATCCACAAATGCGTCTCTAAAGGAGCTTACATGTTAGAAGGTTTGGACGAAGAGGTATTTGGAAGGGCTCTAAATGACAAATATTTGAAAAAATACTACCCAAACGTTTGGATCAACTCATGATTTGGCTCTTTTTGTTTCAGCCGATTCATGCTAGCCGATGTCTTGCTTTGAGCAAGCATCGCCTTTAGGTCATTTTCAAGCCAAGTTTTTCCCTAGTTTCCTATAATTGGCTGGTGTTGGCCGATAGCGACGATAACGAAGTGCAATTATGTTAAGTTCATAATTTTATCGACATCGAAGACATCAACAAAATTAGGGGGCATATATATACAACAATCGCTATCAAGAAGGCAGACATCATACAACAGTCACGATCAAGAAGGCAGACATCAGCCAAACAGTCACGATCATACAACAGTCACGATCATTTTGAAGTTTCCAAAATTGGCAAGTCGGATATTAAACGATGCAAGTATGGGCCGATTACAGACAGTTAATTACAGATCGACAGCTTAAGCCCATTACACAAAATTTCTTGAGTTCTGAGCCTAAGTCTATTACATCGGCTACCGAGCTAGGAATGCGTCTATGGCTGATAGAGCCACAGCTTGAATTGCCTTGACTTCATCGATCACCTCTTGGTCTTTGGCGTCGGAGCCAGGGACCACCTTGGCTGATTTGTGGAGTTCTCTCATATGCTTGATGGTGGCCGTCAACTTGCTTGTTTTCTCCTCAGTGGCTTTCGGCAAATTGGCTAGCACCTTCTCTTCGGCAGCGATTTCAGTGTGACATTCTTCTAGCTGCTTCAGTAGATCGGCTTCTTTGGCCTTCAAACTGGCAATCCCAGCCTGAGACGTAGTGGGGCCGGTTTTCAACTCGTTCAGCTTCGCTTTTTCGGCTTCCACGCTCTTGACCGTGTCATTGATCTTGGCCATGACATCGGCTTGGGCAAGCCTCTCAATCATTCATTGCATCGCATGCCCAAGCCTTGGCTGATGTAAGTCGATGCAAACAACAGCAGCAACCTTGGCAGCTAGGTCATCGGGGAGCTGTCCCTCAATTTCAAAGAATCGACACTTGGTCGATCCGCACTCCTCCACCAGCCTGTTCACATCGATGTTCAGCCGATGGCGTATATCTTGAAGTTTCTCTTTGAGCTCATCGGCTGGGGCTTTGTCTGGACTGGTGGCTTCCCCCTCTTCATCACCAAGAAATTCCTTGATGTCAAAGGAGAGCAGGTCGGCCAAAGGCTGCACAAAAGGAACAACAGGGTTGAGCTATGATTAAAATGGCCGATTGTTCGAGGTATTATGAGAAGAAAGATAGGGATAAACTTACTCTTTCTGCGGGCATTGGGTCGGCTTCTTTTTAAGCTTCGACCAGGTTGACGAGAGCGATGTCTTCTTTAGTAGGGTCGCCGATTGGAGTGGCTGCACCAGCTCGTTCGTCAGCCGGCTCTGTGACGTCCCCAGCCTCTTGGCCACCTACGGCCGACGCCGTGTGTTCGCTCGACACCTGGGGGGCAGCCGACTGGGGGGCAGCCGATGGAGATGGAGAAGGCTGCAAAAGAAGGCGTCAGGTGTCAGATCGGCTAAGGTTAGTAAGCTAAAATGTAAGCTTAGGGAGATGGTTGAAGGGTTACGCGGAAGCTACGCTAGCCGAAAACAAAAATTTTCTACCGCGCAAACCAGGAACACTTGCAAGTAAGGGCCGATAGATCATTACCGATTGGAGTGTGCAGCGAAAACAGCCAATCAGGGCTATCCGATCCGAAACAGTGTAGCCGATTCTCGCAAGCCGACAGCCGATACTCGGGGACAGCCGATTCGCAGATGCCGTAGCCGATCAGAGTCGTCCGACCGTGTTCTCGCGCCTCGCTCCGATGCGCCCGACCGCGGCCGATCCGAAGCCGATCAACGGCGCGCAACGTAGCGGCGCCTCTACCGGTATCCACACGTCCGGGGACAGAACGCCGTAGACCCGTGTGCTAGCACGCGATGCAAGGCTAGGGTTTGGCTCGAAGGTGGGGAGGGTTTCCGTGGAGATTGATCTCGGCGACTTCTGTTGCACGCGATGCAATTGACATGCCGCAGCTCTCCACCCCTCCCTCCTTTATATAGAGTTGGCCAACTGGGACTAGTGGCCGATTAGGACTCTATTTTGAATCGGATCTCATCCGTATCTCATAGAGTTGGCCGCCCACACGGCGTAAACCCATAGGACTCTATCCGATCGGATCCCTATCCGATCGAGCCGTATCCAAGTCCAACTCGAATGCCTGTTCTTATCCCCTTAAGCGTGCGACCCGTAGGTTCAGGTATACTCGGTTTCGGCTATAGTCTAACTTAGCCGATCGTCGGCTCGAGTCTAACTCAGCCGACACGTCCAACGGCGCCTAGCATCACATATTGACACCATAGTATACAAGAATAATATCGGCTCGAACCTGTAATGTGTACACAAATCCCTTTGCTTCACGATACCGGTTAAGCTATAGGCAAGATGTGTGCCATCCCTTCAATAGCTTAACCATTCACTCGAACCATATTGGATTATCGTCCGTTGATTGACTCCTCAATCAACTTAGCATGGCCATGCATTTCCATAACCCATTACCTCGAGGGCCCAGAGATATCTCTCCAAAGGAGGGGCAAATTCCATCTTGATCACTCACATCCCACTCCATGTTTCATAGCCAACCCGAAGACTACTTTTATAACTACCCGAGTTATGGAATAGTGTTTGGTAGTCCCAAAGTAGGCTACTACACATGTTGGAATCCATGGTAATCTCAAGTCTAAGGACTTTGTACCAACACTACCCGAGACCAACTAATGGCACATTAATTCTGTAGTGTCTCATGGTGGGTCTATCCAACAATGTGTTCTCCAACACATGTGTCCATGTTTATTGATTTGGTATCTCCATACCCATGATCTATGAGACATGATCATCAATCAATAAACATGCCGATCTTAGAATCATATTTGTTCCAACAATATGACATATGATCGAGGATCGTTTAGAAATAGATTCATACATATAGAGTCTCATAAATAAGTCACGTACTTATTGATCAATACAAGATGTCTATTTCATGGAACTGAATAACACTTTATTCATTTATACATAAACATTGACGTGATATCCAACATCTCCATGTTGCCTCTAGGGCATATCACTAACAATCTCCCACTTGCACTAGAGTCAATCATGTAAGTATCTAATACCCATTGCTCTTGTGTGCGCCTCATGCTTCGGCGAGGAGAGGTTTTGTCGGCGGATCGGCTATGTTGAGATCCGTGTGCACTTTGCATATCTTGACATCACCTCTGTCCACTATCTTGCGGATGAGATGATATCGCCGAAGTATGTGTTTTGACTTCGATGTGACCTCGGCTCCTTGGCTTGCGCAATGGCTCCACTATTGTCACAATAGAGAGACATTGGACCAGTCGTACTAGTCATCACACCAAGCTCGAAACGAATTTCTTGATCCAAACAGCCTCCTTTGCGCTTCCGAAGCAGCAATGTACTCGGTCTCCGTTGTAGAATCGCAACGTATCCCGCTTGGAACTCTTCCAGTGGATGCGCCTCCGTTCGGGCGAAACACGAACCCGATTGCGATCTATAATCATCCTTGTCCGTTTGGAAGCTAGCATCGGTGTAACCACTTACAACGAGCTCTTCTTCACCTCCATAGACTAGGAACATATCCTTAGTTCTTCTCAAGTACTTAAGGATATTCTTTTACGGCGATCCAGTGACCTTCACCTGGATCTGGCGGTATCTGCTCGTAGCACTCAAAGCGTACGAGACATCAGGCGTGTACAAAGCATGGCATACATGATGGATCCAATTGCCGAACCATATGGAACCATACCCATCTTATTCCGCTCATCATGTGTCGAGGACACGATTCTTGCTAAGATTAATGCCATGTGACATGGGCAAGAAACCTTTCTTGGAATCATGCATGTTGAACCTTTTCAACACCTTGTCAATGTATGTACTTTGGCTTAATCCAATTAGCCTCTTGGATCTATCTCTATAGATCCGAATGCCAATATGTATGCTGCCTCCCTAAGTCTTTCATGGAAAAACTATTTTTCAATGAAGACTTGACGGATTCAAGCATAGGGATATCATTTCCAATCAGTAATATGTCATCCACATATAAGATTAGAAATACAATTGCGCTCCCACTGACCCTTTTGTAAACACAGGCCTCTTCTTCATTTTTGATGAAACCAAACCCTTTGATTACTTCATCAAAACGAATATTCCAACTCCGAGATGCTTGCTTCAATCCATAAATGGATTTCTGTAGCTTGCATATCTTTCCAGGTGATTCTGGATCGACAAAACCCTGAGGTTGTATCATGTATACATCCTCGCTTAGGTTTCCATTTAGGAAAGCCGTTTTGACATCCATCGCCATATCTCATAATCGAAATATGCAGCAATCGCTAGGATAATCCGAATAGATTTAAGCATTGCGACGGGCGAGAAGGTTTCGTCATAATCAACTCCTTGAATCTGTTTAAAACCTTTCGCCACCAATCGCGCCTTATAGATGTGAACATTTCCATCCATATCGGCCTTTTCTTAAAAACCCATTTACACTCAATGGTTTTGACACCATCGGAGTGGATCAACCAAGTTCCAAACTTGATTGTCGTACATGGATTCTATTTCGGATTTCATGGCTCCAAGCCACTTGTTGGAATCGGGTCCCACCATCGCTTCCTTATAGGTCTTAGGTTCATCGTTGTCCAACAACAATATATCACGTTGTTCCGCACTTTGTGTACCTCTCGGGCATACGACGTGATCTTTCGACCTCCGTGGGGCTGGTGTATCTACAACCGGTGGCGCAACACTTTGTTCCTCTGTTGTGGTTCGTGGTCGCTGAAACGTTTTCGGTATTTCTTGAACTTCTTCAAGATGCACCCTGCTCCCACTAACCCTTCTTGAAAGAAACTCTATCTCCATGAAGACACCATGTCGGGCGACAAACACTTTGCCTTGTTCCCGATTATAAAAGTAATATCCCTTGGTTTCCTTAGGATATCCCACAAAGAAGCACTTGTCGATTTGGGTGTGAGCTTGTCGCCGTAAACGTTTTACATAAGCTTCACATCCCCAAATTTTGAGAAAAGACAAACTAGGGGTTGCCCTGTCCATATCTCATATGGTGTCTTTTCAACCGACTTAGATGGAACTCTACTTAGTGTGAGCGCGAGTTGTTTCAAGAGCATATCCCCGAAGGATAATGGAAGATCACTTTGGCTCATCATCGACCGCACCATGTCCAACAAGGTGCGATTTCTCCGTTCGGACACTCCGTTCCATTGTGGAGTTCTGGCGGAGTCAAGCGTGGAACAATTCCACAATCTTTCGAGATGATTACCAAACTCTTGGCTCAAGTATTCCCCTCCACGATCGATCGTAGAAACTTGATTGTTTTCCCTAAATGATTACGTACTTCATTCTGGAATTCTTTGAACTTTTCAAAGGATTCGGACTTATGCCTCATTAAGTAGATATAACCATATCTACTAAAGTCATCGGTAAAGGTAATGAAGTGCGATAACCACCTCGGCCGTTGAGCTCATTGGTCCACATACATCGGTATGTACGAGTGCCAATAAGTCACTTGCTCTCTCACTATGTCCCGTGAAAGGTGCCTTTGTCATCTTACCAAGTAAACAAGACTCACATGTCTCAAAAGATTCAAAATCAAAAGAGTGAAGCAATCCATCCTTATGGAGCTTCTCCATGCGTTTCTTATTTATATGGCCTAAGCGACAATGCCGGATAAACGTGGGGTTTATATCATTAGAGAGTTGCATTTCGTATTAATGTTATAGATGGGAGACGCTTCAAGATTCAAAACGTATAATCCATTCACCAATGGAGCATGAAAATAGAACATATCTCGAGATATATTGAACAACCATTGTCCATTGATCTAAAATCATATCCTTCCGCTTGCAAACATGAAGCGAAATAACGTTTTGACATAGTGTTGGAACACAATAACAATTATTCAATTCCAAAACTAATCCCGAAGGTAGATGAAGTGTCTGTATCGGCGACAAGATGTAGCAACGCTTGCTCCATTGCCGACACGCAGTTCACCTCGCCCCTTCTCAATCCTCTACTTCTTCTCATTCCCTGCAACGATTTGCAAATATGAGCTACGATCCGGTATCAAATACCCAAGAGTCGAGTAGGTGAAGTAGTAAGATTAATGTCTATAACATTAATACCGAGCGAAGTCGTACTTTGCTTCTTTTTGAGATCCTCCATGTACTTCTTGCAGTTCCTCTTCCAATGGCTGTCTCCTTGCAATAGAAGCAAATGGCATCGATGCCGCCGACCCCTTCTTGCCCTTCTTTGCATTGGAGGCACTCGCGATCTCATCGGGAGTTAACTTCCTCTTGGTGCAAAGTTTCTTGACGGTGGTTTGCGCTTTGCCTTCGCATCATCATCACATGATGACCGTTTTCTGGATACTCTCCTTAGTTGTCTTTAGCATCCCATGCAATTCAGCCAAGGTTCTATCCATATTGTTCATGTGATAGTTTAATATGAATGGCTCGAAGCTCGGAGGGAGCGGCGGAGAATCACATCGTAGCCAACTCTTGGCTAAGGGGAAAACCTAGTTTTTCCGGACTCTCGATATAGCCAATCATCTTTATCACATGCGGATGACGGGATTTCCCTCAACAAGCTCGCACGCAAACAAGGACTTTGAGGTGTTGAACCTCTCGGCCCGAGCTTGGTTCTCAAACATGCCACGCAGTCCCGAATAATAGTGTGAGCATCGCTGCTCTCATATTGCTTCGAAGCTCGGGGACATTGTAGCAAGCATGAGACAGCTTATATCTAGGGCATCATTAGTGTGCTTCTCGTAAGCTCTCCGTGCAGTTGCAGTGGCATTATTAGGCAAATCCTCAGGATAGGGTTCTTCAAGAACGTACTTCTTACGCTCTTGCTTGAGAACAATTCTCAAGTTGCGATACCAATCCATAAAGTTTGTTCCATTTAATTTTTCCTTTTCGAGAATAGATCGCAAATTAAAGGTACTGGGTGTAGTATTAGCCGCCATTTATTCTACAACGAAAAAGCAAAGTTTAGCACAATGTTTATGCTATGTCTATTGTTAAACAATTTAACATTAGACTCCCATTACGTATTTTCCACCTTCCCTCTAGGTTACGTATTGGGTCAAGATCCACATGTTAATTAATTTTCTAGTGAGCTTTGGCATCACGCTAGAAAATTAGTAACATCGGTAAGCAACTCCTTGCTAATCACATCTCTATGTGACTCTTGTTGTTGGTGTGGCATCTCCATGCCCCGGCGCCAACCTATGCCCCAAGGCCCAAAACTGTTTTGATAGCCTTGTTAAGTAAACCAAATGCTCCTGCATGTATATATCGACATATACCCCCTCGTGTTATGATAGAGAATGGCACTCTGCTTTGGCGACCCACCATTGACGAGCATAACGGTGACGGTGCAACATTTGGAAGGGCATCATTACTACTTAATTTTGCGAGGATGCTATCCTATCAAACAAACATATCACATATAAAAGCAAGAAGAATAGCATATAGTAAAATAGTATGGCCCCCTTCACATGGTGATCTCCATCTTCATGCCGGTGTACAGGATCTCCATCTTCATCACCGTTCTTTCGAGTGCCGAATGCTTGATTTCTTCAAACTAAGCTACTACTATAGAAGCTCTAATTGAAGATTACATCGACTCGCAGGTCGTGAAAGAATATTACAAGCATTGCACGTATGAAAGAATATTACAGGGATTGCACATATGAAAGAATATTACATGCATCACATGCATCTCATACATCTCATACATACAATAGGGCCATACCATCTCAAAGCATTCTCTGCAAAAACAAGTTAGGCGTAGAAACGTTTTCTACTTATCGCAGAGCTACGGCATCGAGACGACCTATAAGGGGGTACGCACACGGCGGCCGGCCATCTATTCTTTGGGTCATAAAGACTAGCCAGATCTGAAGGAACCACCAGGGACCCTTGGTATTGACAGAAGCATTGGCGGCTATCTTAGCAACTGCTTGATGGAGGGTTTGATATAGGTAGCCGAGGAGGTACTTGCCCAAAGGGATCTTCCGTTTTTCCACCAAGGCCTCGGCTACAACCTGCCAGTTGGCAGTCGGCCCACAGCTTGAGCCGCAGAACAGGAATTTCTCTAGCCACATCATGAGAAATGCGGCGTGTTCCCTAGGGCCGACTGGTCCTTCCTTCATATTCATGGCCACATAGTCGTTCCATCCTCCTATGGCCTTTGTTTTAAATTGGTGTTGGCTTTTCCTAGTTAGTCCTTCAGGGTTAGCTGACGACAGGATATCTAGCCTAGTGGTCATGACTACGTCGGCTAGGGTGATTGTCATTGGACCCTATTGGAACATGAAGGCATTCAAGGTGTCATTCCAGAAGTAGGTTGCTGCTGACATCAGTGGTTCATCTTTTTTCATATTGGCTATAGACAGTGCTAAGCATTGGGCTATCCCTACTTCCTCCCAATGGGTTTGTTTGACCGATTGAATTCTCTTATACCGTTCGGGCCAAGACTTGTCCATGGACGGCCATGATTTAAAAGTTCCAGCCCAGTGATTCAGAGCAGGCTTCCTCATGTTGTAAGGTATCCTATCGGTCTCGGCTATTATGATATCAGTTGGGTCTTGGTTGCCGATAGGCCCTAGAAAATATATGTTTTGTTGAACAAGGCTGGGGATGGCTATCTAATGGGATAAGTGCTACAATCGAAAAGAAGAACAGATTCATAAATCAAGAACCCTAGAATGCAAATCTATAAGTTCAGGCGGAAAAGAAAAGGTTTGAGCCGATTAGGGTGTACCTCAGGGAACTCGGCAGATGCGACGGCTGATGCGGAAGCGACGGCGACAGAAGAGGCCATTGCGTGAGCAGAGATCACCGGGGAAAGGAATCGCCGGTGTGGATCTTGAGAATTGTACGGGTCGCCGAAGAGCTCGAAGGTTGAGGTGGCAGTTTATTTGTGACGGCGTGACACGTGGGGTGGCCGCAGGGGCGGTATTTAAAGAGTTTTGCAATGGCCAAAACAGAGTCGTGCTAGGATTGCGCCTTGGATTTGAATTGCCTAAAATCGGCAACATTGCATATCGCGGACTTGGGTGGCATGTGTTAACGACCAAATTTGGTAACCTAATTCCCGGGTTTGAAGCAGAGATTGAAGCAGAATTGGAGAAGATGCGCGATCTGAGAAGAGACGAAAGCAGAATCGGCTAAGTCCGAATCGGCTACGTGAAGGGTTACGCGGAAGCTACGCTAGCCGAAAACAAAAAATTTCTACCGCGCAAACCAGGAACACTTGCAAGTAAGGGCCGATAGATCGTTACCGATTGGAGTGTGCAGCGGAAACCAATCGGGGCTATCCGATCCGGAACGGTGTAGCCGATTCTCGCAAGCCGACAGCCGATATCCGGGGACAGCCGATTCGCCAATCAGCCAATTCACACATGCCGTAGCCGATCCGAAGCCGATCAACGCGCGCAACGTAGCGCGCCTCTACCGGTATCCACACGTCCGGGACAAAACGCCGTACACCCGTGTGCTAGCACGCGATGCAAGGCTAGGGTTTGGCTCGAAAGTGGGGAGGGTTTCCGTGGAGATTGATCTCGGCGACTTCTGTTGCACGCGATGCAATTGACGTGTCGCAGCTCTCCACCCCTCCCTCCTTTATATAGAGTTGGCCGACTGGGACTAGTGGCCGATCAGGACTCTATTTTGAATCGGATCCTATCCGAATCTCACAGAGTTGGCTGCCCATACGTCGTAAGCCCATAGGACTCTATCCGATCGGATCCCTATCCGATCGAGCCGTATCCGAGTCCAACTCGAATGCCTGTTCTTATCCCCTTAAGCGTGCGACCACCGTAGGTTCGGGTATACTCGGTTTCGGCTATAGTCTAACTTAGCCGACCGTCGGCTCGAGTCCAACTCAGCCGACACATCTGATGGCGCCTAGCGCACATATTGACACCATAGTATACAAGAATATAATATCGGCTCGAAACCTGTAATGTGTACACAAATCCCTTTGCCTCACGATACCGGTTAAGCTATAGGCAAGATGTGTGCCATCCCTTCAATAGCTTAACCATTCACTCGAACCGTATTGGATTGTCCGTATGTTGATTGACTCCTCAATCAACTTAGCATGGCCATGCATTTCCATAATCCATTACCTCGAGGGGCCCAGAGATATCTCTCCAAAGGAGGGGCAAATTCCATCTTGATCACTCACATCCCACTCCATGTTTCATATCAAACCCGAAAACTACCTTTATAACTACCCAGTTACGGAATAGCGTTTGGTAGTCCCAAAGTAGGCTACTACACATGTTGGAATCCATGGTGATCTCAGGTCTAAGGACTTTGTACCAACACTACCTGAGACCAACTAATGGCACATTAATTCCTGTAGTGTCTCATGGTGGGTCTATCCAACAATGCGTTCTCCAACACATATGTCCATGTTTATTGATTTGGTATCTTCATACCCATGATCTATGAGACATGATCATCAATCAATAAACATGCCGATCTTAGAATCATATTTGTTCCAACAATATGACATATGATCAGGGATCGTTTAGAAATAGATTCATACATAAAGAGTCTCATAAATAAGTCACGTACTTATTGATCAATACAAGATGTCTATTTCATGGAACTGAATAACACTTTATTCATAAATACATAAACATTGACGTGATATCCAACATCTCCATGTTGCCTCTAGGGCATATCACTAACACTACGAAGCCAGTCGGCTGAGAGCGAACCGGACTAAGACAGCCGATAACCGATTCTGAGTTAGGGTGAAGTGGGACCAATCCCGATGGAAAACGTAGAGATAAGGAGTTGGATTCGGTTCCCAAATTGTGCGTTAAAAGATATTGCCATCTACGGATAGAGTCCTGTAACGACAATTGTATCTATAAATTAGGAATTTGTTTAGATTTCCTATTGTAATGCGGCATGGGACCATGTCCTAGGATATTGTCGTACCATGTATAGTAGATTAGATAGAAACCGTGTCTTGCATGGGTAGTTTTATTCTTGGGTATAAATAGGACCTGAGATCCTTGTAAAAAGTACATTACACAATCAATATAACTTCCGGCGCATCGCCTCCTATTTTCTTCAGACGAACACTTGATCCGGCTTTGGGCTGCATCATTTCGATCCCCGATTAAGGTAAATGTTTGTCATTAGTGGTGTATCTCGTCGAATTTTGTGCTTCCATGATTCAATGATTTATGCTGCGCTAGTTATCATATATCGCATATAATCTAGAACAATGTCTAGGTCTATCTCGACATCGGCCTGTTTCAGTCAAGAACCAACAGCCGATAGAGCTAGATCTAGGGGTTGACCTAGGTTATATGCGATATCCACCGTCTCGAGGGGTTTACATCAGCTATAATAGATCCGATTGTTCTTTTTATACTTGATGCTTCATCAATTTGACCTATTAAGTCGTTCTTAGAGCTCTTATGATCTATTCGGCTAGATGTACACGCTTAGAGACAGTGCTGGGGTTTCAGCCGGCCTTATCTATTTTAATATTCTTTTGATATATTTACTATTAGATTTATTAAAGTTGCCTCTTATATTAAGATCTTGCTCTGGTTAAAAGCCCTAAGCCAGAATCAGCCTATCAGCCACCGCCGACAGTCGATTGATCTAGGTTTAGCGCATTTAGCTTAGATCAATATCTTGTTATAAGATGTATCGGAGTGCTAGCCGATTCACAGTTAGTCTTATGGTATCGTCTAGGCTGTTAATGCATATATTTATTATCTCTTTGTACATTTGGATTAAGTGATTAATACTGTCTCCACGTAGCCGATCTATCCTAGTCACTTAGTTTAAATGCACTTTGGGATATCATATATATGTAAATTGATTCCCTCAGCCAATCCAATAGGATCTAACTTAACCCTTAACGCATACATTTTTTTTCTTGTTGGTTAATAGATCAAACCAACTGGCACGCCCTGTATTTCACAGACAGCCGAGAAGGACTTGCACTGGAGCTAAGCAGATCTCCCAGGCCAACGCGTGAGAGAAATTTCTCATCAACAGTGGGGTTCAATGGCGGCGGGATGAGGCAGAGGGCGTGGGGCGGCTGCGGGATGAGGTGTGGTGGGGCTGACGGCGGCAGAGGGCATGTTGGCGACGGCGGGATGAAGTGTGGCGGCAGAGGCGGGATGAGGTGTGGCGGCAGGCCGTGGCGGCGGAATGAGGTGTGGCGGCGATGGTGGCGAGATGAGGCGTGGCGGCAGAGGAGAGATGAGGTGTGGCGGCAAGGCGTGGCGGCGGGATGAGGTGTGGCGGCGGCGGGATGAGGCGTGGCGGCGGCAATGAGATGAGGCGTGGCGGGAAAGGGCGTGGAGGAGGCGACAGTGAGATGAGGCGTGGCTGTACAGCGCATGGAGGCGGAAGCGAAGGGCGTCGCGACAGCGGTAGAGGGCGTCGCGGCGGCGCAGGAAAGGAGAAAAAACGCGCAGGCGAGGATAGCGACCTTGCGCGGTTGGCTATAAGAAGCCAGCGAGAAAATCGGGATGAAAGGTTAGCAAAAATAAAAAGGCCTATACAAGATTTGTTGAAAACTAATTTTATGTAAAATTATGTATTATTGGCATTAATAGAGATATACAATATCGATGTTGTAGGTGGGCTATTTTAGAGGGGTAGCTTTTCACCTGCGGCCCCGGTGGGTCATCCGCGGATTACATTCAATCTTCGTCTCCGCTCTCGAAAATATGTGGGGCCCCAGCCCTCTCATCCACAGGTCCGAATTCTCCACTTCGAACGAAGAAATTGTCACACTAGTACCACATAAATGGCTTTCACGTTTCCAACAAACCCGCGCCAATTTCATCAAGTTCGTTGAAGCATCACGGCAACATTAACTACATTTGGAAAGGTCGGCGAGATCGAGAGCGAGCGATCTCATGAAAGAGAGATCGATTGAATTTCGAATGCAACGTGAAACACACTACGGAGAAACGATTTTTTCGGACGAGGCCCCCAATAGGTTCTAGGCGGGCCATAAGAGTCCAAGTCGGAAAAACCATTCCGGGCGGCAATTGGCCCGCATGGGATAATGCATTATCCCGTGCGGTCCACTTAAGCGACCACACGGGTTATTAACCCATGCGGTCGCTTAAGTGGACCACACGGATAGTGCGATTATCCCGTGTGGCCCACTTAACCGACCGCACGGGATAATAGCGCATTATCCCGTGCGGTCCACTTAAGGACCCACACGGGATAATGCATTTTCTCGTGCGGGCCGTTAAGTGGACCGCATGCGATGATGCCCAACAATGGCGCAATAAATTTCCCGCTCAACTCGACAGTGGCACATTTACCCTGGTGTTTTCTCTCTCCAAAAAAAGGCAATTATAGGGGGAAAGGTTTTGAACTTGAATTTTTCAATTGGAGTCAATACAAAAGGTATCATTCTTGATCTCCTCTTCCATTTGCTTCCATTTTCAAAAATTTTTATTGGTTGAATGCAAAGATATTTGAACTTTTTTAACTCGGTTTTTCTCTCTCCAAATAATAGGCATTTTATTTTTTTGGAAGGCTTTAGACTTTAAATATTCAATTGAAATCAATATAAAAGGTAATGTGCTTGATCATCTCCTTCATTTGCTTCCGTTTTTGTAAAATTTCATCGGTTGAATGCGAAGATATTTAAACTTGTTTGAATTGTATATGTTGAGCTATTTTTGTAATTTGTAGGTCAAATATTTTGTTTTTAATTAAACCATTTTTTGGTAACTACTTTTGTCTCATTATTATTTGTTGTGCAATATTAATTTATGTTCTCACTGTTTTTATTATTTGTCAAATATTTTAATTTGTTTTTATTATTGGTAGGATTTAAGTTTAATTTGTTTATTTAGAAACACCGGCAATATAATATTAATTTATGCTGTCATTGTTTTTAGATGGATCGGATATGGATGTATGAGACACGGAGAACTCATCCGGTGTTCATGAGAGAAGCATCAACATTTATTGATAAGGCTAAGACACACACTTTGAGGGAGAATAGGAAGGATATTTTTTGTCCTTGCGTGGATTGCAAGAATTAGAAGATGTTGAAAGATCCGAATGTAATTCTTGGACACATAATTCAACGTGGATTTGTGGAGAAATACACAGTTTGGACTTATCACGGGGAAGTCGCCCCTCCGGAAGAGAATCCTGATATTTGTTTCGATGAGGCAATGAATTTTATAATTGAGGACATGTCTCATGAAACGACGGGTGATTTTGGCGGCTCTGGTTTTGACGAGTCAGAGGTTGATATTGATCTTGATCTTGAGGATTTGTTGTGGCACGCTGAACCAGAGGTCCTAACAGAGAAAGCAAGAGATTTAAACAATTGGGAGGCGTTGCAGAAAGCAGCGAAAGATCTTTTACACGATCAAGCAAAGGGATGTGATATGGATTATACAGTGTTGCGTTCGGTGCTAGAACTTCTTAGATTAAAGGCCAGGCACGAATGGTCTGATGCATGTTTCAACGACTTGATGGGTCTCCTGAGAGCTATGCTTCCTAAGCCTAACTTGTTGCCAGCTAACACCTATCAAGCCAAGAAATTGATATGTCCATTATCACTTGGTGTGAAAAGATCCATGCATGTATTAATCACTGTGTACTTTATCGCAAGGAATACGCTGACTTGGACTAGTGTCCAACTTGTGGGGCGAGTAGGCACAAAAAGGATAACAGTGCCGCCGATAGTGACGTTGCCGAACCAAATTCATAGGTCGAGCCAGGGAAAAAGATTCCGGCCATGGTGATGTGGTATTTGCCAGTCAAAGATCGAATGAAGCAATTGTTATCGAACCCCACCGACGTCGAGTTGATGAGATGGCATCAAGAGGGTCGAAAGACGGATGGTATGATTCGACATCCCGCTGATGGTCGACAGTGGAAAAACTTTGATTCGAAGCACCAAGAATTTGCAAATGATCCGAGAAATGTCAGGTTTGCGTTGAGCACGGATGGAATGAATCCGTTCGGTGACCTAAGCAGCTCGCACAACACTTGGCCAGTTCTGCTAACCATGTATAACCTTCCGACACGGTTATGTCAGAACCGAAAGTACATTTTGTTGACTCTTCTTATACAAGGGCCAAAACAGCCTGGCATCGACCTAGATGTGTTTCTTGAACCTTTGATAGAGGATATGCAAGAAATGTGGGAAGAGGGTCTACGATTATTTGATGCATACCACCAGGAGTATTTTACTCTGCGTGCTATCATATTCGTTACTATAAACGATCTACCAACAAATTTTTCCCTATCTGGACAGATTAAAGGAAAGATCGGATGTCTGATATGTCTTGACAACACATTGTACATATACCTGACCTCGTCAAAAAAGTTAGTTTACATGCGTCATCGTCGATTCTTACCACAGAAGCACAGGTATCGTGCAATGGCTACCTTTTTTGACAAAACTGTCGAGGTAGGTACTGCCCCCGAAGCAAAGGATGGTTCCACGGTGTTCAAGCTGACAAAGAACATAAAGGTCGTGTTCGGCAAGGGAAAGAGAGCTTCAGGCAAGAGGAAAAAAGAAGTGGTAGAAAACACACTGCCCTTCAAGAAACTTTCAATCTTTTTCAAGTACCTGACGTACTGGAAAGACCTGGAGATTCATCATGCCATCGATGTCATGCACCTCGAGAAAAACATGTTCGACAGCACCATCGGGACTTTACTTGACATCCCTAGTAAAACAAAGGATGGGTTGAAGTCACATAACGACCTGGTCAATTTGGGCATAAGGAAAGATCTCCACCCAATAGAGCTAACGAATGATAAGATTGAGATTCCTCCAGCATGCTACTCAATGACACTAGAAGAGAAAAAAACTTTCTGTAAATGTCTTTGTGGATTGAAAGTGCCGACTGGATTCTCATCGAATATCCGGAAGCTAGTATTAATGAAAGATTTGTCGATTTCTAGATACAACGCTCACGACTGTCATAAGATGCTTACAGTGTTTCTCCCTATCGCTATAAGGGCGGTGAAACTAGTGCACACCAAGGTTGTGATAACAAAGCTGTGCTATTTTTTTAATCGAGTATCACAGAAAGTTTTTGATCCAGAAGAATTAGGACCCCTTCAGAAATTCGCAGTCGAGACAGCTTGTCAGCTAGAGATGTTTTTTGCTCCATCGTACTTCGACATGATGGAACATCTCATTGTTCACATTGTCCCTCAAATTATTGAACTTGGTCCTCTATACCTACATCAAATGTGGGCGTATGAGCGATACATGGCTGTTACGAAAGGGTATGTCCGTAATCGTGCTCATCCGGAGGGCTCGATGATAGAGTGTTACACAACTGAGGAGGTTGTCGAGTGTTGCCTAGATTATATGAAAGATGCCTACCCCATTGGGATACCGATGCCTCGACATAATGGAAGATTATCTGGGAAGGGTACGGTAGGAAGAAAATGCTTCTACGACAACGATTACAAAGCGGTATCAGATGCACACAGCAGTGTTCTTCAACAACTCGCCATCGTTGCGCCCTACATTGAGCAACACACTTCCGAGATCAGAGCATGCAATCCTAGGCGATCCGATGATTGGGTTTCGAAAGAACAGAAGCGCACTTTCCCCCAATGGCTTAAGGATCAAAATCTACAGTCTGGTGAATCACTCGAGGAAAAAATGGTAGAAAGACTTGCAGCTGGCCCAAAAGCCTTGTGACCTCATGGCAATGGTACGACATCGACGGATACTCTTTTTACACCAACAGCAAAGACAAGGAAAGCTCAGCGCAGAACAGTGGGGTTCGTGTTGAAGCGTTGGATGCAACAGGGCAGAGGAAATCATACTATGGGATCATACAAGAAATATGGGAACTTGACTATGGTTTAAACATTCAGATCCCTGTTCTCAGATGCCAATGGGTGAAAGACAGCATGGTAGATAAATTTGGATTTATGTGTGCTGAACAGAGTAGAATTGGACACAAGGATGATCCTTGGGTCCTTGCCGAGCGTGTTGCACAAGTTTTCGATGTGAAGGATCCTTCCGATGAAAAGATGGACATTATTGTATCGGGCAAGAAACACATCATTTGTATTGACAACATTGAAGACGCGTCCGACTATAATCAATACGACACCATTTTGTTATTCACAGATCTTCCTACGTTGATGAAACGCATTGAAAGTATCCTCGACGAATCAAAGTTTGCATTCGTGCGAAAAGATGTTAATCCAAAAATTGTAAAACGCTAGTTTGTTTTTTGTGTATATTATGTTTTTTCTTCACCCTCCAAACTTTTGATCTACTATGTAAATACAACATGTAACTCATAATTGTAAAATTTGGTATATTATGAAAACATATCAGAACACTCGCCGGACCGCCGCACCCTCGCCGCCGCACCCTCGCAACATACAGTTGGGGCAGATCCAGTTTCTAACGTAGTCTCTAGTGTTCCTTTCAGCTTGTTCATGATAAAGGACAACCTAACTCATTTAGCTTAGGAAGATTCGAAGGGGAGCCAAAGACACATCGCGAAACCCACTCAGATCCTCCAGTTGAGGACATTTCAGATATAGAAAAAGAGTATCAATGTAAAATGCCGATAGTAAATGAGAAAACGATTAGTACCTAACTCATTTTTCGATTGGTTTTGCTATATTTCTTTGACTTATTTTATTTTCATGATTTTTTTTGCCAAGTCTCACATTTGAACTGCAAGTGATTAAAAAAATAGAATAGAATTAGTGGAAAATTATATTCATATTGTTTAAACCTGCTTGAGTCATTATCCTGTAAATGAGAATAAATTTTGATTTTTCTTCATGAAACATGATTAGGAACCTATTGACCGAATGATTTTAAAATTATATAAATAGCAAACAAAGACAGAAAATCATGAAAATTGTGTGGATGTCATGATATTATATGTAGAGGATGTGGTAAAAAAATTGAGAAGGTTTCGAATATTTTATCACATACTTTATCGCGTGCGGTCGGCTTAAGGGCCCTCGCACTCGGCAATATTTTGAATTTTTTTTCTCCACCCTCCAAACTTTCTCTACTATGTAAATACAACATGTAACTCCTAATTATAAAATTTGGTAATTTTTTGATTGGTTTGCTATATTTCTTTGATTTATTTTATTTTCATAAATTTTTTGCCAAGTCTCACATTTAAATTGCAAGTGATTAAAAAAACAGAATAAAATTAGTGGAAAAATTATGTTCATATAGTTTAGACCTGCTTGAGTCATTATCCTATAAATGAGAATAAATTTTGAATTTTTCTTCATGAAACATGATTAGGAACCTGTTGACCGAATGATTTTAAAATTGTATAAATAGCAAACAAAGTCGGAAAATCATGAAAATTGTGTGGATGTCATGATATTATACGTATAGGCTGTGGTAAAAAATTGAGAAGGTTTCGAATATATTATCACATACGACACTCACAAAACCGAAGATTCTCCAGAGAAGATTAGAAGTATTGAGAAGGATTGGTTAGATTTGGAGAGAAAGTGATGGCCGAATTATCGTTTGATTTCAAAATTTTTTCATAGGCAATAATTAGCATATATTGATGTATGGAAAAATTTGGTAATTTTTTGAGTCTGTTTGATAATTTTTTCATTAATTTCCATTTTGGTGCAAAAGTTAGAGGGGGGCGATTATCCCGTGCGGGCCATTAAGCCGCCCGCACGCGATAATCGCCGCCTATATAATAACACGCGGGCTCTCGAAAATTTTCCAAGTCCCCGGTGAAAACAGATCTAGCGCCGCCAGGCTGCCAAAATTTTCCCCTCACCGTGCCGAGCAACCGTCGCCCTAGATCCGCCGCCTCTCTCGCCGCCAGCATCCACTCATCGCGTCGCCCGCGCCCTTCACCGACCTTACCGAGACCGCCGTGACTCCGGCCCCGACGCCCTCACCGTCGACCGCCACCGCGCCCTCGCCGCCCATCCCCCGCGACGTCGCCGCCATACCACGCCGCCGAGAGTTGCTGCGCCGCCACACACACTCCCTCTCTCTCTTTGTTCCGCCGATCTTATCGACCTCGACCTCGACCGCTCTCACCGACCGCCGGCTTCACCGACGCGACGCCGGCCTCATCGACCTCAACCGCGCGTGCCACCGACGCCGTTAACCGCCGCCAGCCTCAACCAACTCCTCCCCGCCGGCCGCCAACCGCCGCCCAACGCCTCCCCGCCGGACGCCAACCGCCGCCAGCCGCTCCACCGTGCCACCGTGCCACCGAGGCCACCGCCGCCCTCACCGACTCCAGTCAGTGCATTTTTTTCTTTGAATGGATGGATGCCATGCCGTGAATAAAATGGATGCTATGAATTTTGAATGGATGCTATGGATGCTATGAATAAAATGGATGCTATGGATGCTATGAATAAAATGGATGCTATGGATGCTATGGATAAAATGGATGCTATGAATATTTCAATGGATGAATTTTGAAATGATGTCGTGAAGGATGGATGGATGAATTTTAGTAAAAAATTATATTGTAAATGGACGGTTTATTTTAGACGATTATAAATTCTAGTGACATGACAATCTATGGATGATTATAAATTTTAGGCGATTGTAAGATGCACTATTATTTATTTGATGGAACTATAGTAATTTTGATGGAAATGTAAAATGGACTGTTATTTTTTTGATGAATTTTGTTGATGAATTTTTTTCATGTGAAATAGTTGTTGTGAATTTTTTCATGTGAATTAGTTGACGTGAATGAACGGACGGACGAGCAAACAAACGAACGAGTGTTCAGTCGTTCGTTCAGTCGGTCGTTGATGTGAACGAACGGATGGACGGACGAGCGAATGAACGAGTGTTCGTTCGTTCGTTCGTTCGTGGATAATAGTTCATGTGAATATTTTTGATGAATTTTAGATTTTAGGTTAGATTTTTAAATTTTCAAACACATATACCCATCCCTACCGAACGATCTACAAATCTAATCTCCCTCTCTCCTCGGTCTCTCATCTCTCATCTCTTCTCCTCCCCCTATCTCACCTCTTCTCACGGACAAAATAGGCAAACATATGTATTTTCATCTCTCATCTCTAATAAAGAGAAGAAGAAGGAAAGAAATATATTTTTTCATTCTTCTTCTCTTTACACATATAGATTGTGATAAAAATCTGACAGTCACCTCATTCCGTAGATGACTCCCCGTGATTTAGAGGTGTGCTTTCTCTGTTTTCAGCAGCATTAATGTTCAAGTTCTCGTTGCTAATGTATTCTGCCTTATTCTCGTGAATTGCCACATCTTGATCGATGCCTTCTTCCTACCTTCTTCACCAAGATTATTTCACCGACCTTCACATCACGTGAAATAACAGTCAAAAAAACTATTTCACGTGACTCCGGCCCCGACGCCCTCACCGTCGACCGCCACCGCGCCCTCGCCGCCCATCCCCCGCGACGTCGTCGCCATACCACGCCGCCGAGAGTTGCTGCGCCGCCACACACACTCCCTCTCTCTCTTTGTTCCGCCGATCTTATCGACCTCGACCTCGACCGCTCTCACCGACCGCCGGCTTCACCGACGCTGACGCCGGCCTCACCGACCTCAACCGCGCGTGCCACCGACGCCGTTAACCGCCGCCAGCCTCAACCAACTCCTCCCCGCCGGCCGCCAACCGCCGCCCGACGCCTCCCCGCCGGACGCCAACCGCCGCCAGCCGCTCCACCGTGCCACCGTGCCACCGAGGCCACCGCCGCCCTCACCGACTCCAGTCAGTGCATTTTTTTCTTTGAATGGATGGATGCCATGCCGTGAATAAAATGGATGCTATGAATTTTGAATGGATGCTATGGATGCTATGAATAAAATGGATGCTATGGATGCTATGAATAAAATGGATGCTATGGATGCTATGGATAAAATGGATGCTATGAATATTTCAATGGATGAATTTTGAAATGATGTCGTGAAGGATGGATGGATGAATTTTAGTAAAAAATTATATTGTAAATGGACTGTTTATTTTAGACGATTATAAATTCCAGTGACATGACAATCTATGGATGATTATAAATTTTAGGCGATTGTAAAATGGACTCTTATTTATTTGATGGAACTATAGTAATTTTGATGGAAATGTAAAATGGACTGTTATTTTTTGATGAATTTTGTTGATGAATTTTTTCATGTGAAATAGTTGTTGTGAATTTTTTATGTGAATTAGTTGACGTGAACGAACGGACGGACGAGCAAACAAACGAACGAGTGTTCAGTCGTTCGTTCGGTCGGTCGTTGATGTGAACGAACGGACGGACGGACGAGCGAATGAATGAGTGTTCGTTCGTTCGTTCGTGGATAATAGTTCATGTGAATATTTTTGATGAATTTTAGATTTTAGGTTAGATTTTTAAATTTTCAAACACATATACCCATCCCTACCGAACGACCTACAAATCTAATCTCCCTCTCTCCTCGGTCTCTCATCTCTCATCTCTTCTCCTCCCCCTATCTCACCTCTTCTCACGGACAAAATAGGCAAACATATGTATTTTCATCTCTCATCTCTAATAAAGAGAAGAAGAAGGAAAGAAATATATTTTTTCATTCTTCTTCTCTTTACATATATAGATTGTGATAAAAATCTGACAGCCATCTCATTCCGTAGATGACTCCCCGTGATTTAGAGTTGTGCTTTCTCTGTTTTCAGCAGCATTAATGTTCAAGTTCTCGTTGCTAATGTCCTCTGCCTTATTCTCGTGAATTGCCACATCTTGATCGATGCCTTCTTCCTACCTTCTTCGCCGATCTTGGTGAAGAAGGTAGGAAGAAGGCATCGATCAAGATGTGGCAATTCACGAGAATAAGGCGAAGATATTAGCAACGAGAACTTGAACATTGATGCTGAAAAGAGAAAGCACACCTCGCAGGCACGGGGAGCCATCACGGAATGAGTGACTATCGTTTATCACATGCATGCATAGGCTAGCTATAGACTTATGATTTCCTTCTGATGTAAAAGATGATTCAGAATCGCAACTGATTCTCGCTTTTCGATCATCTTTCTTTTAGGGTAAACATTGTGCTCACATGTACACCTCTTATATACACCATATTACAACTGTCTAGTCCATTCGTTCACAAATTTCACAAGTCCAGACACTAACCTTTGCGGCTACTACGTGTGTGTGATGCTCAGAATCTACGAAAGATACTCTACTAAGTTCGAAGAAGTAAGTTCATTAGAGAAATATATCTTTCTACATGTTATCGATCTTGTATAGTTTTCCTAATCATATGTATATGTGTACTATTTTTTCTTAAACAGATCACGGAAGATCCAGTTGTAGCGAACCGGTTCGATGATAGAACCATGCTTAACTTGGTTGTAGATCTTTGCCGCTTCATCCGTCGCGATGTCTGCAACCATTTGGGCGATTTCTACGATCTAGAGAGCGAGCTGGCGACAGACGATAAATTCAAACGACTTAGGGAGTGGGAAAAAGAGCATCGCCATTAAATAATTTGTAAATTTGTTGCTAGCTAGACTTATGTTAGTTTGCGAGACGAAACTAGCTTGATATGTATATAAACATTACGCATAATCGATCTGTGTTATATATATATATATATCTTTTATGAGGAAATAATATTAAATGTCTTTTTCTTTTCTCGTGCACGAAAAAATATATATTGACCCATTTAACATTACTGAGAGAGAGGAGAGGAGAAGGAGAGGACAGAGAGGAGAGAGAGAGAAGAGAAGAGAGAGAGGAGAGGAGAGAAGAGAGAGAGGACAATAGCTAGCTAACGAACGTATACATAAAATAATGGGCACGACCATCTTCCCGTGCGGTCGGTTAAGTGGCCCGCACGGGATAATTGATCTTCCCGTGCGGGCCGCTTAAGCCGACCGCATGTGATAATCGATCTTTCCGTGCGGTTGAGCCGTCCGCACGTAAAAATAATCTTTTTCAAAGACCTTTTCGCGTATGCGGGTAGGCCTTCCGTGCGGAAAAATGTTTTTTGGCCCGAATAGAAAAATTGTTTCGTAGAGACAGGGACAATTTACCTAAGCCAGCCATGCTCAGTTTAAACCTTTTTCATGGCGAGACGTACGGCGGCGAGACCATGACTGATGACCGGCCGGACTCCTAATTTCACCTACGTATACGTTATTTTTTTCCTCTTTTTTGCCGTGAGGGCTCCGCCCATTGTTATGGCTCTTGTAAATAATTTTCATACAGATTAGTTTAATTTATATATGATATAAAGCTGTGGAATTTTTACTTCATCTCTCCCAAATTATAATGCTATATTTTTTTACATGATTTTTAATGACATACTTTAACCATTAATTTAAATGACATACTTTAACCATTAATTTATTTAATGTTATTAATTTATTTAATGTTATGTTACCAATCGATATAAAATTAGCCATTATATGAGACTATTTTCAATTATGAGTAGTGATATAACATATATAATACTTTTGATATATATTGTATATTGTTAGTATAGTTATTAGTTAAAAATTATTGAGTTAGATTTTTTTATAAATAAGAACACTTTATAATTTTTTTGATGGAGAGAGTAGTATATGTTTCGAGGAGGCTTTGATTAATTGATTACCGTACCCAGTGGTAATGAAATACTAACACGCATTGCTGAATTGATTAATGAGGACATGTGCTGATTAATGAACAGAAAGTAATTAAGGTTAGTAGTCAATGTAAAAGCATATTTGGGAAAGGAAACATGCAGGATACTCGGTGAGAGGTTGGCAGGCCGCTTGCTACAGACCGACCATATCGATTGGCTGCCCGGGTGTCATGGAGTGGAGCTATGTCACAACACCTGCTTGGCTTTCGCTGGCAATGAATCCCAGCCACCCTTCCATCCAGTTCCCCGACTATAAATTCCAGCCACCCTTCCATCCATTGGCACATCGCACAGAGAAGCACACACACAGACACAGGACTGAGGAAGAAGAAGATAAGGGAAGAGAAAGAGGTAGCAAAGCAACCTAGCTAGCTTGCTAGCCATGGCGAGGAGCTCTCCTTGCCTCGCCGTCGTTGTGCTCCTCTTTGGAGTGGTGGTGGCGGCAGTAGGAGCCTTAGCTGATGAAGGGGCGGAGGGTGGCTGGGGACTAGGCCATGGCGCCCGTTTCCTCAGCAGGCGAGGCCGTGCCGCATACGAGAAGCCATTGGAGCCAGAGCCAAAGCCTGTGTCGCAGCAGGAGCCAAAGTCGGATCCTTATTCGGAGCCTAAGCCCATGCCAAAAGCAGAGCCAGAGCCAAAACCAAAACCTGAGCCTAAACCGGAGCCAAAGCAGGAACCCAAACCTGAGTCTAAACCAGAGCCAGAGCCTACACCGGAGCCAAAGCCACAATCAAAACCAGAACCCGAACCAAAACAAGAACCAAAACTTAAGCCTAAACCGATGCCTAAACCAGAGCCAAAGCCAGAACAGCCTAAACCACAACCCAAACCAGAACCAAAGCCTAAACCAAAACCAGAGCCCAAGCCATATCTAGAGCCTAAGCCTGAACCAAAACCAGAGCCAAAGGCAGAACAAGAACCAGAACCAAAGTCGGAGCCTAAACCAGAGCCAAATCCAAAGTCCATGCCATACCCAGAACCAAAATCAGAGCCCAAGTCCAAACCAAAGCCAGAGCCTAAGCCACAACCAGAACCAAATCCTGAGCCTAAGCCAGAGCCTAAGCCTGAACTAAAGCCTGAGCCTAAACCGGAGCCTACGCCACTGCCTGAACCCAAAGAAGAACCAAAGCCAGAGCCAAAGCCTGAGTCGAATCCTGAACCAAAACCAGAGCCAAAGCCAGAGCCCATGCCACAACTAGAACCAAAGCCAGAACCTAAACCTGAACCAAAGCTAGAGCCAAAGTCATACCCAGAAGCAAAATCAGAGTCAGAGCCTCAACCTACATTAGAGCCTAAGCATGAACCAAAAGCATATCCAGAACCAAAGCCAGAGTCTAAGCCTGAGCCAAAACCTGAGTCGCTCCCAAAGAAGAAATTGCCGCCAGCGGCCTACCCATGACAGTGATCCCTGGAGACCAAGATCATCTTGCTTGCTGCACGATTCAGCTACTAATAAGATTGTTTTGCTGGAGGTCAGAGCGCTAGGAAATGGCCACAGTGTACCATTTTTGGAATAATGTGACAACCTAGCTTTGTGCTTAGCTTTGTTTCCCTCTTTCTTTCATGTTGTTTCTTCGGATGTGCCACTACGCGAGCTAGTGTAATTCACTTATTTCTTATGTATCTATATCTATGCTATTTTTATTACCATGTCTGCGACATTCTATTATCCAGTGGCATTCTTTTCTACTTATGTGTTATATATATATATATATATATATATATATGAAAAGGCAAATTTGCACTCGTGTTCACATGTTCCCACAATCTACATCATTGATATGTGTCAAGATTTGTGCTGCAAAATATACCTAACCTAAATGTTTGCTATAGCAAGAAAAAATTAGGTGGGTATATGTCAGTGTGAAGGATAAGGCATACCATTTATACTTGGGTTTGTGATATACGATAATACCGTATACCAAATGATATACGGAAAGGTATCCTTTAATTAAGGAAATACGATGAATTTAGAAGGAAATTATATTCTTAGGATAAAAGTTGTTAGAGTCTTATTGGGGAAAGACAAGGTATCCTTAGCATGTATCCTGTTCTCTCCGAGTTCTACTTGGAGAAAAGGTGATCAACGCTATAAATACAAGGCCCCTTGTTGAGGGAGGGAGATCGAGTTACAAGCCATAGCAAAAGCCATATTTGCCGAGTAGATATCGTCGAGGCGTTCTTGACAGCTCCTAGTCAGTGGGTTAGTTTAGCCATCTTACTCCTCCATTGTAATCCATGTGGTATTTCCTCATATGTTCATACAAATTGGATTAGGGCTATTACTCTATTTAGAGAGTCTGAACTAGTATAAATCCTTGTTTCGTGCCTTGTTCCGATCTTGCATACATCTTAGTATCAACGTCCCCATATACCCTCAAGATACTGTCTTTGGGTATAGCATGTTGATAGTGGTGCACCAGGTGGGGGGGTCTTGGTGCAAAGGGATCTCGATGAGATGACTTCAAGAGCTGATTTTTTTGACGAGGGCTTCCACAATCATCCTGTCCTGGTGATCCAACCTAGCCGGTGTTCACACTGGTCCAAGTCGGAAACATTGTCTCCCCGGTGTTCACTGCCGTTCCAATGGCCACGTCCTCGGCTCCCACCGTAAACGAAGCCACGACGATGGAACAGGCGAACATTACTCATATAGTGATCGCTTCTCTAGTTTATTTCGAGAACGAAGTGACGACATCACTATCTACCGATGGAATTCCTAGAGCGGCCAACCTCTCGGCTTTCGCCAAGAACCAAGTGCCGACAAGGAGGCCCTTCAACAAGGACTTCAATTGGTGTCCAATCCACAAGACTTTTGATCATCCTCTGAAGGATTGCCGAATCATTGTTAATGGTCGTTGCCGATTTCAACTATCAACTATCATAATAAATAAAGAGAGAGCTAGCATTTCTTGCACGCATATCAATAATAAATAATGCAGTTTCACTCTACTTAAAGATTTCGACAAGTCTTTAGTACTTTACTTTTCTTGTAAGACTATAGTTGAATTAATAGAATTATCTTAGTGTTCATAATTCATATATTGCTTTAGTAATTACATGCTTTATGATTAGGATATATGCTTTACTTTATTAGGATATCCTACGGTAACGGTCAAATGACCTTAATCAATTGCACTAGTTTTTACTTGCCCATCCGTAGGATGAGAGTCTTGGGGGAATTAGTGATATTGTTTACTAGCATAAGCATGGTGCTTGAGTTAGATAAATGATGTTGGATGCGAGTATGCCCCACGGAAAGTGAGGTAGGTGGCAGGTGCTGATAGCCCTATCCATCCTTTGTATTCCTCAATGTCCGGGTATGACATAAGAATACGTAAATATCATAACCAAATTGACAGACTAGCAGAGAGTGGTCCGTTGGTAGTACCTGGGTGCCTAAAACTAAGTCCTAGCCTTGTAAATATATATGTGTTAAGTGTATAATAGACATTAGTAATATAGAAGAACATTTGTATCATAATTCTCTTATGTCCATTTTTACTATACATTAATGTACAGATGAATCTCCTATGTATCACACGACCCCATTATCATATTTATCCTAACCCTGTTTAGACTATGGTGAGTTAATTATAGGTTGATTAATGATGTATGAGTTCTATCATTACACCTTCGCCTTCCCTGCAGAAATATAAATGTGATACCTTTGGTAATACTCATGGTTGAAATGCTATGGTGGAATCCGTGTGCTTGTGGATTTATCTGTGAATGTAACTGTTAACACTAAAATTTGGTAATTAAGTTCCTAAGTCTACAAAGACAAAGCAGAGTCGGATCGGCTGGAGACAGGGGTCGCGTCGGCTAAAGAGTGATCGGTTGCGAGGCCAATCGGCTAAGGATGAATCGAACAGAGGCAGTCGATAGCCGATTTCAGGTCCGGAAGAGATGAAACCATTTCTAATGCAGAAGTTTGAGGATAAATAGAAGATTCGGTTGTTAATTGCATGTTAAATGATATTGCCACTTATGGATAGAGTTCTGTAACGGCAATTGTATATGTAATCTAGGGGTTTGTTTAGTCTGTTAGTCGTAACACGGCATGGGTCCTTTCCTGGATAATGTTTTGTTTTAAATAGTAGTTTAGATAGAATCCAGGGTTTATATAGATAATTGTATCTTGGGTATAAATAGGACCCGAGACCTCCTGTAATTATAATAATTCACAATCAATCAAACCTTCGGCGCATCGTCAACCTTTTCTTCAGACGAGCACTTTGTTTGGCTACGGGCTGCATCGTTTCAATCCCCAGATCTAGGTAAATGCTTGTCATTAGTAGTATAATCTATTGTTTCTAGTGCTCCATCGTAATGACACATTAGAATCAGGAGTTTATACTGTGCTATTTGTGATATAGCACGTATAAATTAGATCAATGTTTAGATCTATCCTGCCATTGGCTAGTTCTGTCAATAACTTGCAGTTAGTAGGGCTAGATCTAAAGGTTGGCTGGTTTATATGCGGTATCCACCGTCTCGAGAGATATAAATCGGCTACAACAGATCGGGTTGTTCTTTTTATACTTAATGATGCATCATGTTTGAACTATTAAGTCGTTCTTAGAGCTGCCAATGATCTGTTCGGATGGATTTATATTGTTAAGAGACAGTGCCGGGGTTTCAGCCGGCCTTATCTGCCCTGATATGTTTCTCTTAATATATTCATTATTAGATTTATATTAGGACTGCCTCTTATGTTAAGATCGCATTCTTGTCGGATGTTGCCAGCCGAAATCGGCCTACCATCGATAGCCGATGGCCGATTTTCAGGCTATGCATGTGTCAAGAGTGATATCTTTCTATAAGATTCGTCGGAGTACTAGCCGAATCCTTGTTAGCTTTCCAGTATCGGCTAGGTTATCGATCCATATATTTATTATTCTTTACTGTATTTGGGTTAAGCGGTTAATGCTGTCTTGGTATAGCCGATCCATTCCAGTCACTTGGCTTAAACATGGTTTAGAATAGCATATATATGTCTATGGATTCCCTCAGCCGATCCAATGGGGATCTAACTTAACACTTAACGCCTATTCTCTTGTTTTTCTTGTTCATTAACAGATCAAATCAACCGGGCACGCCCGCACACAGCAAATGAGAAGGACTGCACGGAGTCAAGCAGATGTCCCAGCCAGCGCGTGAGAGAGATTTCTCATCAACACGCTTCTTGGCACGCCCGGTGGGACTTTCTTTGTCGGTTCGACTCGGACCCATAGATTCAGCCGACAAGATGGTGGACTCCAAGAGCCCCAGCATTACACAGGACAACATCGTGCCTGTAAAGATGGAACAGTTATCGGCTGAACAGCAAGCCGAGTATAAGAAGATGGTGAAAGAGCTCCAGGCTAATTACTTGCAATCTTTCACCCAAACAAGATCCGGGTCCATGCATCAGAAATACAAGTTCAGCATGAACGACACTAAGGCATCCTCCTCTGGTGAAACAAAAGGCAAACAGAAGATGGAGGAGCCGAACCAGGTATAGGATGATTTGGCTGTATATTCTCTACAAGACCGGATTGACTTGGCTGTTCATCACGCGTTGGTCAACCAAAGTAGCATCCTGGTCAATACTCTCAATAATATGATCGCTACTGTGGTCGACGCCAAGATAGCCGACCAGCTGCAACGGGGGCCAACGTACTTCACAGATGGCCAATTTCCTGGCTACAGGATGCTGGTCACACAGAATCGGCCGATCCCACTGCTAGCGCAACAAGAGCCGCCGGGAGGAGCTCTCGGTCAGCCAAACCCAGGTGACGCGACTATACGGCCGGCAATTACTGTGTTGAACCAACAGCAGCCGCTACCCCAAGATCAACTCGCTAATATGTTCAATGACAATCGGCAGTTGGAGCCGATTGATCCAGATAGACGACACAATGCCGGTGGTCGGCAGCTGTTTCCAGGACCACCAACACCACCGGCACTTCGGCCACCTCCTGCTGATCATCACTATCAGTACCAAGGAGACCGTCAAGATCATCATTACAGGCCTCAGACGCCACCACCGCTGTATTGGCAAGCACCCACGCCGTATGACCCATACGAGCTGATACAGCAAGACAACCGGACATGGGCCGATCTGATCGCAGATGTCATGCGCGATCAATTCGGCCTCAAGCTGAAAGATTCAGGAAACATGTATCGGTATCCCTATCCAGAGCACTTCGAGCGGATCCCGTTGCCCAACCGATACAAGATCCCAGATTTTCCAAAGTTCTCACGGCAAGACAACGTTCCCACCTACAAGCATATTAGCCGATCCTTGGCACAGTGCGGCGAAGCATCGGCTACAGACGCCTTGAGAGTCCGGTTGTTCCCTCTTTCCCTTTCAGGATCGGCCTTTACTTGGTTCTCCTCATTGCCCTACAACTCGATTCAGAGCTGGGTCGATCTTGAAAAACAATTCCACAGCTACTTCTACTCCGGCAACCACGAGATGAAGTTGTCGGACCTTACCAACGATTTAGGGAGATGAGGAACCGATGCTACAGCCTGGTGCTATCGGACGCTCAGCTGGCTGATCTGGCCTTTCACGGCTTAATCACGCCAATCCGAGAGTGATTCTCTGCACAAGACTTTGACAGCCTAGCCCACTTGGCGCAGAAGGTGATGGCCCACGAGCAGCGATTCCAAGACACCAGGAAGGCCGTCAAAAATATAACTCAGGTCGTCGTTGAGTCAGACTATGAGTCTGACGACGATGACGCAGAAGTGGCAGCAGCCGAATGGGCCAAGAACAAAAAGGCCATTGTCTGCCAATGGCTGCTGAAGACGGCTAAAGAAGAAAGATACGATTTCGACATCACCAAGGCCGACAAGATCTTTGATTTGCTACTCAAGGAGGAGCAGATTCAGTTGCCTGAAAAATCACGTGATCCCGTCGGCCGAAGAGTTGAAGAAAAAGAAATAGTGCAAGTGGCACAACTCCACATCCCACGCCACCAATGATTGCAAGGTCTTCAGACAGCAAATCTAGTCGACAATCGAGGCCGAGAAGCTGAAGTTCGCCGACTCAAATCGGCCGATGAAGGTAGATGGCAATCCCTTCCCAGTCAACGCAGTCCAAGCCGGCCCCAGGCAAGCTGATCGACAGAACAGAATGGCACACAGCTTAGTCAATACATCGATCGGGGCCAAGGCAGAAGGCGACCAAATTGAATGTCACGCCGCGCCAATTAATATGGTGCGCCCAGTCGTTAGATCGGCCGATCCATGAACGTAGCCAATACCGCCATCAGTACCGGTCTCGGCAGGAAGAAGCTTACAATGAAGCACCTCGTCGGCGCGAGCCAGACACCCAAAGCCAACGATACGAGGCAAACCACGACAATGTCGACCCACATTGGCATTGTGATTTTTTCAGGTACTGCTGGGAATCCGGCATGAGACTGGCAACATTGGACGATTGCCCGACCCGCAACGATCGCCGCAACGACGAGCACAGGAGATCACCGTCTACAAGTCCAACCCGGTTCATCCCCCGAGCCGTTCAGCTAAACCAAAGGCGGCGGTCTGTCCATGATCAGCTCGGCCCGATCCACCAGGATTTCTTCGTCGATGAAAACCGTGATGGGAACAACTGCGACGATGAGGAGGCCGACGACGAGGAATCGGCCAACCCCCAATGGTGCCCGTCCGATCTCTTCACGAAGACACAGAAAAGAAGAGTTCAACGGCTTAAGTGTGAAGGGAGGGAAGACGAAGTGCAGCAAATTATCCACGAACAACACCGTCGGCTGGGCAAAATCAAAAGGCGGTGGGTACCCAAAAGGAAAGCTGCCACAGATGACGAAGAGCAAACCGAGGAAAGCCCAACCGATCAGGCTAGGAGGGCAGCCAAACGGAAAGGCAAAATTTCTGCATCGGTTAACATGGTATTCGTGTTGCCAGCCGAGTTCCGCGCTCCTGAAGCCGATGTAGACACCATTGAAGATGACCTGGCAAAACTAGCAATCTCACCAGATCAGGCTGTCTTCGACAAACCCGAAGGAACCAAAAATCGGCACCTAAAGCCGTTGTACGTTAAAGGATTCGTCAACGGCTAGCCGATTTCCAAAATGCTAGTTGATGGGGGAGCTGCAGTCAACCTCATGCCTTACGCGACATTCAGAAAGCTAGGCAAGGGAGCCGAAGATCGATAAAAACCAACATGGTGCTCAAAGACTTCGGCGGCAACCCATCGGAAACCAAAGGCGTCCTCAACGTTGAACCGACCATCGGCAACAAGACCGTGCCCACAACGTTCTTTGTCATCGACGGGAAAGGGTCTTACGCTGCTTGCTCGAAAGGGACTGGATACACGCTAATTGCTGCATCCCGTCTACAATGCATCGAGCCGATCCAATGGGACGGCGACAAAATCGAGATCGTGCCAACCGACAGTCAGTTAGTATCGCCAATGCCAATTTCCCTCTTTGGGAAATCGAAGGCATCGATTGTTTATCCGGGAAAATCTGGCAAGCCGATTTTCTGAATGTTTCCAATTCCACAATATAGCCGATTGAAAATGATGAGCCACAGCTGCTAGTTTGAACAAGACATGGTGGAAGGCTCGAGCGTTCTTGGCATCAACACCGCGGACGAAGACGATGGCAAGCTAGGGCAAGGGTTCACGTCGGCCGATGAATTAGAGGAAATTGACATCGGCTCTGGTGATAAGCCGAGGCCGACGTACATTAGCAAAATTCTGTCTCCTCATTGTAGATCCAAACTTATTGAATTATTAAAAGAATATAAAGATTGTTTTGCTTGGGAGTACTTCGAGATGCCTGGTCTCAACCGATCGATAGTGGTCCATCAGCTGCCGATTAAGGCAGGCTATCGGCCGTTCAAACAACCTCCCAGGAGGTTTAAGGCCGATATGTACGATGCAATTAAAGCCGAAATCACTCGGCTATACGACGCGGGATTCATTCGGCCTTGCCGATATGCCGAGTGGGTCTCGAACGTCGTCCCAGTATTGAAGAAAAAGGTAAACTTAGGGTGTGCATCGATTTCAGAGATCTTAACAAGGCAACCCCTAAAGACGAATACCCGATGCCAATAGCCGATATGCTCGTCGATGCTGCATCATGCCATAAAATTATCAATTTCATGGACGGCAATGCAGGATATAACCAAATATTCATGGCCGACGAGGACATCCAGAAGACCGCTTTTCGGTGTCCCGGTGCAATCGGCTTGTACGAATGGGTAGTGATGATGTTCGGTCTGAAGAATGTTGGGGCGACATATCAACGTGCCATGAATTACATTTTCCACGATTTGATCGGCTCGCTGGTAGAGATATACATTGACGACGTGGTTGTCAACTCAAGGGAGATAGAAGGCCACATTGCCGATCTAAGACAAGTGTTAGAACAGACAAGGAAATACGGTCTGAAGATGAATCCGCTCAAGTGTGCGTTTGTCGTATCGGTCGGGCAATTCCTGGGATTTCTTGTCCATGAAAGAGGGATTGAAGTTACACCAAGAAGCATAAATGCTATCAAGACAATTCAGCCTCCGAAGGACAGAAAACAACTCCAATCATTGATCGACAAGATAAACTTCATCAGACGGTTCATAGCCAATCTCTCAGAAAAGATGGAGCCGTTTACACCACTGCTTTGGCCGAAAGCCGATCAAGCATTCACATGGGGAGCAGAGCAGCAGAAGGCGTTAGACAACATAAAAGATTATCTAAGCTCCCCTCCAGTTTTAATGCCTCCACAAAAGGGAATACCGTTCAAGCTGTACCTATCGGCCGATGACAAATCAATCGGCTCAGTCCTAATCCAAGAGGTCGACGGCAAGGAAAAAGCCATCTTTTATCTTAGCCGACGGTTGCTAGACGCGGAGACAAGGTATTCACCTGTGGAGAAGTTATGCCTATGCCTCTATTTTTCATGTACAAAGTTAAGGCACTATCTGCTGTCCAACGAGTGCACGGTAATTTGCAAAGCCGATGTAGTTAAGTATATGCTATCGGCTCCAGTGCTCAAAGGAAGAATCGGGAAATGGATCTTCGCACTAACAGAGTTTGATCTGAGGTATCAGGCACCAAGGGCAGTCAAGGGGCAAGCCATAGCCGATTTCATTGTGCAACACAAAAACGACTTAATCGGCTCAGTGGAAATTATGCCTTGGACTTTGACGTTCGATGGCTCGGTCTACACCAACGGCTGTGGCATCGGCTTGGTCATTATCTCACCCAGGGGGGCAAGCTTCGAGTTTGCTTTTGCCATCAGCCCCCACGCTACAAACAACCAAGACGAATACGAAGCCGTCCTCAAAGGGTTGCATCTACTCAAGGAAGTTGAGGCCGACGCCGTCAAAATAATGGGAGACTCGTTGCTGGTCATCAGCCAATTATCAGGAGAATATGAATGCAAAAATGGCGCGCTGATGGTCTATTATTGGCAATGCCGAGAATTAATGGACGGTTTTCGGCTAGTTACTATGAAACATATCCCCAGAGAGCAGAACACGAAGGCCAATGACTTGGCTCAAGGGGCATCGGGCTATCGACCGATGCTGAAAGAAGTCGACATGGACATTGCCGCCATTACAACAGATGACTGGAGATTCGAAGTTTACAACTATCTCAAAAACCCCTCTCAATCGGCCACAAGGAAGCTACGATACAAGGCATTACAATACGTGTTGCTCGATGAAGACCTGTACTATCGGACGATTGACGGCGTGCTACTCAAATGCTTGGGAGCCGATCAGGCCACGGTGGCCATCAGGGAAGTACACAAAGGCATCTGTGGCACACATCAATCGGCCCACAAAATGAAGTAGTTGCTTCGCCGAGCAGGGTATTTCTGGCCGACAATGCTGGAAGATTGTTTCAAGTATTACAAGGGGTGCCAGGATTGCCAAAAGTTTGGCGCTATACAACAAGCACCAGCATCAGCTATGAACCCAATCATCAAGCCGTGGCCGTTCAGAGGATGGGGCATTGATATGATCGGCCAGATCAATCCACCCTCAAGCAAAGGACATAAATTTATCCTGGTGGCGACGGATTACTTCACGAAGTGGCTGGAGGCGATTCCCCTCAGAAAAGTGGATTCTAAGGACGCAATCGAGTTTGTCAAAGAACACATCATCTACTGATTTGGTGTTCCACAAACAATAACAACAGATTAGGGATCTATCTTTGTATCGGACGAGTTTGTTCAGTTTGCCGACAGCATGGGGATCAAGCTACTTAATTCTTCACCGTACTACGCACAAGCCAACGGGCAAGCCGAAGCCTCAAACAAAAGTTTGATCAAGTTGATTAAAAGAAAGATCTCTAAGCACCCTAGACAATGGCACAGCCGATTAGCCGAGTCACTGTGGGCGTATCGGATGGCATGCCACGGGTCAATTCAAGTCCCTCCGTACAAGCTGGTCTATGGACATGAGGCAGTGCTGCCATGGGAAAGTGTCATCGGCTCAAGGCGCATTCAGCTACAGGATCAACTCACAGCCGACGATTATTATCACCTGATGATGGACGAATCAGAAGACTTAGTTCTGTCTAGGATAAGGGCCTTGGAAAAAGTCACGAAAGATAAAGAACGAGTAGCCAGACATTATAATAAAAAGATGGTGCCTAAATCTTTTGAGGAAGGGGAGCTCGTTTGGAAATTGATACTGCCGATCGGATCTAGAGACAACAAGTTCGGCAAGTGGTGACCAAATTGGGAAGGGCCTTTCAAGATCCACAAATGCGTCTCTAAAGGAGCTTACATGCTAAAAGGACTGGACGGAGAGGTGTTTGGAAGGGCTCTTAATGGGAAATATCTAAAGAAATATTACCCAAGCGTATGGATCAACTCATGATTCGGCTATGGTTACTTCAGCCGATTTACGACAGCCAATGTCTTACATTTACGAGGCATCGCCTTTAGGAATTTTATGCAACATCTTTTGCTAAGTGTCCTACGATCGGCTCATGATTGGCCGATAGGGACGGCCAGGATGCACGAACGGCTCGAACTCACAATTTTGTCGACACCGAAGCTATCAACAAAACTTGGGGGGCATATACGTACACAAGCCGATCGCAAAATCGGGCCGATTGCAAATATCTGAAGAAATATTACCCCAGTATTTGGGTCGATGATTGAATCGGTGGACAGTCGCTGATTTTTATTCATAATCGGCGTAAAGCCGTTTTCAATTACATATCTCCTAGGTAATCTCTGATGGCCGCCAGGGCCCGATTGACGGCCTCTGGAGATTCTATCTCTAAAGCATACAAGATCAAATACTCTAGCCTAGTGACCCTTATATCGGTGGTTGTGATTAACAGTTCATTGGCAAGCCGTGTTTGCCTTGCTACCATCCTGTCGAGACGCATGAGCATTGAAGACGCCAAAGGAATAGTGGTCGTAACGCTACCGAGGTTGTTTGGAGGCCTGGCCACCGGATGACGAGCATCTTGTTCCCTGAAGCGCTGCAAGTTGATCCTCACTTGTTGGGCTTGGCTAGCTGTCAGTTCATACGGGGTGTCCATGATCACTAGAATCACTCGTAGGGGATGGAGCGGCTGCGAGAAGATTAACTCTTGAATACTTAGAGAAAAGAAATGGTGAGGATGGATGGGTTGGAAAATCACCTGGTTCACCGATCAGCTTGAGGATGCCATGGGGGGTCTTGCTGAGAGCTTGGAAACCTGAATTTCTACACCTGGAGACTAAGTTTCTTCTTCGGCTGTGAGGTGTTCGGGAAAGCCTGAAGGGGTCCATTTATAGAAAGAAAAGATGCGGATTCAGATGTGAAAGGTCGCTGCAGATATGGAAGTCGAAGAGGTCATCATTAAAAGCATTGGGAATCGTTGAATGGTTGGTGACTACTCAAGACTAGATACCTATCGTTCAGAACTCATGGGTTCTTCAAATACAGATTCGGATGAGTCAGACGATGAAGCCAAATCAGCGGTGCACTCGATATTATCGGCCGATAGCCAATGGGACTAATGTTCAAGCGATAACACTAACGGTCATGGTGTAGTCTCGGAATCGGCGATGCGAAACGATACGAGCGGCCAGAGCCGATTTCAACATAAGCAATTCAAGACACCGCGCACGGCCGAAAGCCGATCCTATCTCTACAAGCAGACGATCTTATCTACGAGCACAGTGGCAGAAGATTGATAAATTATATTGCACGATGCAAAGCCGATTTCAAGAACAACTAAAACGATTGTCCAATCCTAGCACAAAAGTGTGACAAGTATAGTACAAGAGGCATTAGCCGATTTCAGAACATCAGAATGTTACAATCTCATCGTTTCAAAAAATCGGCTATGGCCGACAGCGCCTTCCACCTGATCTTGTCTATTTCTTCAATAGCCCTGACGTCGTCGGCCTCAGACCCCGCTACCGGCCGGACGCTCTTCACCAAGTTGCGCAGATGTGCCACGGCCGCCTTGATGCCCTGGCATTGAGCTTCGATCTTGGCCGGCAAGCCAGCCATGTACTCCTTGTGGACGTCAATCTCGTTCGTGACTTGAACGAGATCGGCCATCAACTGATCTTGACGTGTGAGGAGTTGCTCGAGCTTGGCCGCCGGCTCGGTCTTCAGGCGGTCGAAGGCGGCCTTCCGGCTCTCGATGGCACCCTTGGTTGACTGGATGGTGGCCGACCACGCTTGGTTCTCACGGCGATCGATTATCTGCTGCCGTGCCCGCTCATACTTAAACTGATGGGCTTCCATGAAGTTCGCCGACACAATGACTTCGGCTAGGGCTTCCGGCAGCTGGCCTTGGATATCTTTGAACCGCGCGTGTGGAGATTATGGCAATCGGGTATCTACATGGCAAGTTTATCCGACTGGAGGTAGGGATAGATTGCGCCTGTCATATATGTAAACCAAACATGACTTGGGTGTTACATTGCCGATTGAGATAAGGCAACGGCCCATAGTCACGGTTTGGTAGGATTGAGGAAACCAACTTAGAGTAAGATAGGGTTTCCGATTTGTAAGCCCGCCTCCCAAGACTATATAAGGGGGGTAAGGGGCGTCCCTTGAGGGATATCCTATGCTAGATCAGAAGTTAGATCAGCTTTTAGCTTTGAGCCTTAGATCACGAGATCAATAAAGACACTCGGCGGATCGAATCCACCGAAACAGGAGTAGGGTATTACCTCACGAGAGGGCCTGAACCTATCTAAATCTTCTTTTCCTCCTAACCCATTGTGCTTGGCGATCTCGACTGCGACCCCAGAAATTATATTGCCGAAACCAAGTTTCGACAGTTGGCGCGCCAGGTAGGGGTCCGCGCGTCGAGACTTCTTCAACAATCTCGCCAACAAGCGTGATGGGATCTCCTTCAAGATTCGACGACTTCGCCGCCAACTTCTTCGATGATTCCTCCTTCGACTCGGATTCGGACCAGTCGGAAGGAGAAACCCACTCGGCGCCGTTCGGACTCCTGAACAGCACCAAGATCTACAACGACATCTTGAAGACCAAGGTGCAATCTACTCTCTCCAACGAAGGACTTCGCTCGGCACCATTCGGATTACCGAATATCGCCGAAATCTGCGCCGATCTTCTCGTCTCCCCGACGGAGACGATCTACTCCGACGAAGACCTCTCAGTGCCGTTTGGGTTACCAAACGCCGCCGAAATCTACAGCAAACTTCTCTCCCCCGAGCTCTGACTCGGACTGGAACGATCCAGACCCGGGCTACCCAGGATCAAGGGAGGTCGCCGTCATCCTCTCGTCATTCGGCTCATGCTCTTCTTCGGAGCTCGAGGAATACCTCAGCTCCGCCGGCTTTGACAACCTCTACGGTATCCCCTCAGATGAAGCTAACGACTCCAACTGTCACAAGGACTACGAGCCGAAGTGCTTCGATGTCCTTATGGCCGAGCCGGACGAGTCCGACTCAGCCATGGCCAGAAGGCTTGCTGAAGAAGAGCGAGCCAAGATTGAGCACGAGCGCAAGACGGCCGAAGAGGAGAAGCAACGCAAGGAAGAGGCTGACAAGAGGAAGCAGGATCTACGCGCAGTCGGACGATCCGCCCAGGAGGCCATCCTCCAAACACGGGTTCGCAACACCAACATCTTCCAGACGCCACAGCAGAACGCTGTTGCCGTGCTCACGCTTTTGGACACCATCATGGAGACGGCACCCGCCAATGTGACTCCGATACTCGACAAGATCAAGACCATCGTCGCAGGCACAGCCAACGACCACCCCACCACCACGGCACGAAGGCCGACTGAATCTGTGGCTGAAACGCCCGACAAAAGCCGACTCCCGCCTCTAAGGTCAGGAGACTATAAGAGGCCCGAGCCAGATCGGTCGACGACAAGGCCAAGAGGCCCACCCCGCGAGTCCACACAGAAGTACCAAGAGCAAACGACCGACTCCTTTTCTGGACGTCTTTCTGGTTACTCGGGGGCTTCATGCTCAAGATGGCGGTGCTAAGCCACTTCGTCTCTCGACTCGGCGAACGAGGCATGCCCTTCTTCAGATTGTTAAAGAAGACAGACGTTCCAGTGGACCGCGGAAGCCAACAAGGCCTTTGAAGATTTCAAAGAGTTCCTTACAACGCCGCCCGTCCTGGCCTCGCCTCAGCCCCAGGAACCTTTGCTGTTGTACGTTTTAGCCACTCACCAAGTGGTTAGTACGGTTCTCGTGGTCGAGCGCAAAGAAGAAGGACGGGCTCAGAAGACTCAGAGGCCGATCTACTTTGTTAGCGAAGTGTTGGCAGGAGCCAAAATTCGCTACCCTCAGGTACAAAAATTGCTCAATGGCGTTCTAATAACCGCGAAGAAATTGGCACACTATTTTCAGGGTCACTCGGTCACCGTTGTCACTTCTTTTCCACTCGGCGATGTCATCCACAACCGGGAGGCCACCGGGCGCATCGCCAAGTGGGCTCTAGAGCTGATGCCATTGGACTTAACTTTTAAGGCGAGGACGTCCATAAAGTCACAAGCCTTGGCAGATTTCCTGGCCGAGTGGACCGAGCAACAAGAGAACGTACCTCGGGAAGACCTCCAACACTGAACCATGCACTTCGACGGATCCAAGAGGATCACCGGCTTGGGAGCAGGAGTTGTGCTGATCTCCCCGACTGGGGAAAGGCTAAGATACGTCCTTCACCTCCACTTCTCCGCCTCACACAACATTGCCGAGTACGAAGCTCTGCTACATGGACTGCGCCTCGCAGTTTCACTCGGAATACGTCGGCTCATCGTGAAAGGCGACTCCCAGCTGGTCGTCAACAAAGTAATGAAGGCCTGGTCCTGTCTAAACGACACCATGGAGGCCTACCGACAAGAGGTCCGCAAACTTGAAGACAAGTTTGACGGGCTCGAACTCTCGCATGTCTTGAGGCACAACAACGAAGCAGCCGATGAGTTGGCACAGTTCGGGTCCAAGCGCGAAGCTGCCCCAACAGACGTCTTTGTCGAGCATCTCTATGAACCAACCATCATGGCAAAGACAACTTCCAACGAACAAGCTGCGAACGAAGTCGCCATGACTGACGCCGACTGGAGGACGCCGCTCATCAGATTCTTAACTCAGCAAGAGCTGCCGGAAGACCGGGATGAAGCAGAACATGTCCGACGTCGGTGCCAAGCATACGTCATGGTTGACTCCGATTTATACAAGAGGAGCCCCTCTGGAATTCTAATGAGATGCATAACCCCCGAGGAAGGGAGGCAGCTACTCCAAGACATCCACTCGGGCATATGCGGAAGCCACGCAGCAGCACGCACTCTGGTCGGCAAAGCTTACAGGCAAGGTTTCTTCTGGCTTACCGCGGTCTCCGACGCGGACAAAGTCGTACAAACCTACGAAGGCTGCCAATTTTTTGCCCGACGAGCCATGTCCCGCCCAGAGCTACAAACAATCCCACTATCCCGGCCGTTCGTGGTATGGGGCTTGGACATGGTTGGCCCCTTCAAGAAAGCTCCAGGAGGATTCACACACCTCTTCGTCGCAATCGAAAAGTTCTCCAAGTGGATTGAAGCCAAGCCGGTCGCAACAATTACCGCTGACAAGGCACGGGATTTCTTCCTCAACATCGTGCACCGCTTCGGCATCCCAAACAGAATCATAACTGACAACGAGACTCAATTCACGGGAGGCATCTTCAAGGAATTCTGTGAAGACTTCGGAATCAAGATTTGCTATGCATCAGTTGCCCATCCCAAAAGCAATGGATAAGTCGAACGAGCCAACGGCATGGTCCTTCAAGGCATTAAGGCCCGCGTATTCGATCGTCTAAACCCTTACCCAGGCAAGTGGGTCCAAGAGCTTCCCTCGGTCCTATGGTCTCTGCGGACCACACCCAGTCGGGCTACCGGCCAAACTCCCTTCTTTTTGGTCTACGGCGCAGAAGCCATGTTGCCAAACGAAATGGAGTACGAATCCCTCTGAGTCCGCAGCTTCAACGACGAACGCTACGACCCCGACCGAGTGGACGACCTCACCCGGCTGGAAGAGGCCCGAGAGGCAGCCCTCATCCAGTCGGCCAAATATCTTCAAGGGCTCAGACGATACCACAGTCGCAACGTCCGAGCACGAGCTTTCATCGTTGGCGACCTGGTTCTACGCAAGATTCAGACCACCAAGGACCGTCAAAAGTTATCCTCCTTATGGGAAGGACCGTACATAATCGCTGAGGTGACTCGGCCCGGTGCATACCGGCTAAAGCGTGAAGACGGATCTATGGTGGAGAACTCGTGGAACATCGAGCATCTTTGATGATTTTATGCTTAATTTGACTAAGGTTTCATGTTTTCCTTGACTGCCAACCTCAAGCAAGATGACTTCTTGAGTTAGCAGTCGGGGGCTATACATATGTCAATAAAGCTTAAGTTTTCCTCATCAACTTCTGTGCATGATTTTGTTTATCATTGTTTAATGTTCTTCGATTCGAGTTCAGTGTCTAAGGACTGAGAGTTTTCTGATGACCTAATCGAGCCTAGGCTTGGTGACAGTCAGACGAAAATTACTTAAGAAATTTCACACAAAAACTCGGATCAAGGCATTAACATAAATAAACTAAATATATCACAAGCCTGTATCAGAGCACCACGATCATATGATATTTACAAGCCAATGTTCACAAGACAAATCAAATCCGGAAGCTATTTACTACATCAACGAAAATCTTCTTCGCCGACTCCTGCACCTCACTTAGCATATCCAAGGCCTGCTCATCTGTGGTCCCGTCAGCAAAGCCCTCTCCGACCGAGTGAATATCCACTGGGGTAAAGAGACTTGTCGTGCAAGAGCGCACTCAGCCCCCATGTTGGCGGCCTCGGTGATGTTCGCGATATTGGTCAGAGCCCTCCGCAACTTGTCGAAAATCTCTACTGGCTCTAGCGAACTGGCCCCGACCCCTTGATGAAACAAGGACAGCAAGATTGGCGCAGCAGCATTGGCGACCTCTTCCCGGACCTCTCCGGCTCGTTTGACCCGCTCGAGCAAGACGTCGTATTGAGCTCGGGTCTTAACCTTGTAAGCTGCCAAAAGCATCTGATCATGCAAAGCGCTCAGAAATAAAAGACAAAGAACGTTGCTTCGAAGGAGCTTACCTTCAAACTCGGCGTCCAGTTTGGCCTTGTCAAGGCTGACCGCCTCCAGCTGGACTTGGAGCGAGTGGACCTCCGATGAATTTTCTACAAGTAAAGAAGATCATCAGCAACCGGGTCAACATGAGAATCATAAAGAAACTCGGAGAGATGAGCTTACTCCCGACCGATCCTCGGAGGTCGAGGTTCGCCTCCCGAAGCTCCGCGATCTCCTTCCTTAGAGCCGCCTCCTCGACGCGGCTTCCTCTTGAGTGGTTTTCAGCTTTACGGACGTCCTCTAAGGAGCTCAGGTGAGGAGCCGCTTCTCCAAAGCACCTCGGACTTCGCCATGGAACGCAGCACTCTTCGCGCGTGAAATCCGAAGAGTGACCGACCGGAAAAGATGATAACACAATAAGAGAAAAGACTAAGGCTTACGTTGAGTAGCCGAGTCGCTTTGTTTAAGCTTTCGACAAGGGCATCCCTTTCTTCCCTCTCGGCTTGCCTCTCCAAGACGATGCCCGCCTCGGCCTTCCGAGTCCCGCCACTCGATCTTGATTGGGGAACCTGTTTCGAAGACTCGTAACCGGGGATTTCCTCCACCTGTGGGGCAGATAGGAAGAACAAATGAAGACATGAAAGACTGAAACTAAAAGAGCAAAGACAAGACTCGATTCAAGACTCACCACTTCGGTTCGCGCTTTTGGGAGGAAGCCCGGCTGGCCTCCTTCTTCCGCTCTTCGCCGAGTGACCCTCGCGGGGCCGACCGAGCCGTGGCCCGAGGTTTCGGGTGTCGAATGGTTTCCAGTCGGGACAGCCCGCGTGCGGTCTGGGCTCCTTCCTTGGGGCATCCTTCTTCGGAGGCGAAGGTTTTTTGCCCGGAGCGCTCTCACTCAGATGCGGGCTCCGAGGCTTCGGCTTTGTAGGCTTGGGCGCCTCGGAGCAGCGGCGGAGTCGGCCCTCATCTTTCCCCGGCAGGATCTATGTCCCGGGGCCTCCTGCAATAACGAATACACTGGGATGAAGACAAAGAATGTTTTCAACGAAAAAGTTTGGACTTCAGTCATAAAGCATACCTGGATGACCGGCGGATCTTCGGCGCCGCCTTCGGTGATGGCCTTGGAGGAGGAGTCTCGACTGGAGGAGCCGAGACGTCATCGTCCAAATCGTCAATGATGAGCCTCCTTTTGCTCGCCCGCTTGTTTGCGTCCTCACTTGGGGTCGCCCGCTTCCCGACTGGATCACTTTGGATTTTTATCCCGCCAGCCGGCTTCTTGGCAGGACGACGCGGCCCATCATCGTGGGGCACCTTGTACGGCTTTGAGGTAACAGAAGCATTTTCCTGCAAAAGGAGTTCGTACAACACTAAGAGACAAGATGTTAAGGTTGCAAGACATTATAAGGCAGTCGGTCGGCTTACCGGAGGAGGAGGCCGGTGAATGCTGAAGGGGAGAACCGGCAGAATGAGGGCACGCTCAACTGCAATTCCAGTCGAGAAGATCTTGTACATTTGGATCTTCAAGATCTTGTAGCTGAGTGGATCTTGATCTTCCCGATTGGGGTCCTTCCCGCCTTCGTACTTGAAGGCCGGCTTCGACCGCTCTTTAATTGGAGCCAGTCGGCACCGGATGAAGTGCCGAGTGATCTGTTCACCGCGAAGACCTCTTTGCTTCATTGCTAGGATCTTTGCTAGCAATTTGTTGGCCTCATCCCAATCTTGAGCCACTGGAACAGTGCTCCAAGTTGGCCTGGGGACAGGGGGAAGGCCGACGAAGGCCGCTGGGTTCAGGGTTGCTGATATAGAACCAGCCCGCGTGCCATCCCTTATTGGAAGATTTTAAAGGAAGAGAGAAGTACTCCTTGCGAAGAGATCTGCGGAGTTGGAAACCCGCCCCGCCAACGACGCATGGGTGGTCTTTATTCGGATGTGGTTTAAGATAAAACATGCGGCGGAACAGTTGGAAGTGGGGGAGGATGCCAAGGAACGCTTCGCATACATGAATGAAGAGGATGATGTGAAGCATGGAGTTGGGGTTCAGATGGTAGAGCTGGAGACCATAGTAATCTAAAAGCCCCCGTAAGAACTCGGAGGTAGGAAGGCTGAACCCGCAATAAAAGAAAGAGGTGAATACAACGAGCTCACCGGTGTTCGGGGTTGGGAAGTCCTCACCCGCCACCGGACGCCAGCCCACGATCTCCTTTGGGGGAAGCACGTCGTGCTTCACCATTTCCTTGAGGGTAGATTCCCTCACATCCGATGTGGCCCATTGGTCAAAGGGATTCTCTTTTCCTCCGCCATGAGTGTGGTGTGGATGGGAAGTGGATCTGGTCGGAAAGGATGGCGATTTGAGCAAGAGATCTTGGGAGATTGGCTGCGGAAGCTGGTTGTGGCAAGAAGCGAGCTCTTGGATGGATAGATTTGGGAGCACGCGAGTCTAGGGTTCTTCGAGGAGCCGGTGAACAAGGCCGTGAAAAGAGGAACCCTTTGGAAGACGAAGAGGCGGGGACGACCTCGAGCCTTTATAGAAAGATTTGAGGGTTGCGCTAGGTTTTCTCGTAATTGGGCCGAGCCCATGAGAGAATCTGCGGCCCAGTTAAGGTGTGGTTCGACGCGTGTCCTTAGGGACTTAAGCGGATGAGCTTAAGCAGATTTGCCCTGGCAATATGCACGTGTCCGAATGCCCTATACCTTTGGAAATCCTTTCATACCGCGGTTTGCTTGACTTCATGAGAAGCTAGCACGATGCAACTTGGAAGGTGACCAACGGCTAAGCTTTTTATAGCGCCTTGATGACAAGGGCTATTTGGTTTTTAGCATTTGATTAAATGATCATATCGATGCTATTTTTCCACCTTGGTGAAGATCTTTATAGATTAAGACCAGTATTATGGCAAAAGCTATTTAATAACTTGGTCATATTTTTCATACGATTGAAAGAACTCGTTTTCCCATGAGGGACGATTAAAATATTTGTTCCGGGATGACTCGGACAGATCCGCTCGGATAAGCATGAGCTTACCGAGTGCTTTTTACTCATGAGGGTTGATTGAATTATTTGTTCTGAGAAGACTCGGGCAAATTCACTCGGATGAGTACGAGCTTGCCGAGCAATGAGGTTGCTTTAGCTTGAGCTAAGCATCTGCATGAGAATGATTTTTTATAGTTCTTGACTATATGTTTAGTCTGTTTTTGACTAACCATATAGTCGGGGCTACACCTAATTAGGTGCATCAGGAGATGCACCTAGATATTTATTTTTGAGAATTTTTTAGATATTTTCCAGCCCTTCACAGTCTTTGGAGCCACTCGGGAAGATTCAGGCAGAGATGATGGAATCACTCGGCGCCAAAAGCACTCGATCAAAGAGATTTTTGGTTGTGCTGTTTTGGTTTGAAGTTGAGCTGTCTCGTCGACTGAAAAGGACTCGGGGGCTACTGTGGAGATTACGGCAATCGGTATCTACATGGCAAGTTTATCCGACTGGAGATAGGGATAGATTGCGCTTGCCATATCTGTAAACCAAACATGACTTGGGTGTTATGTTGCCGATTGAGATAAGGCAACGGCCCATAGTCATGGTTTGGTAAGATTGAGGAAACCAACTTAGAGTAAGATAGGGTTTCCGATCTGTAAGCCCGCCTCCCAAGACTATATAAGGGGGTAAGGGGCGTCCCTGAGGGATATCCTATGCTAGATCGGAAGTTAGATCAGCTTTTAGCTTTGAGCCTTAGATCACGAGATCAATAAAGACACTCGGCGGATCGAATCCACCGAAACAGAGTAGGGTATTACCTCACGAGAAGGCCCGAACCTATCTAAATCTTCTTTTCCTCCTAACCCATTGTGCTTGGCGATCTCGACTGCGACCCCGAAATTATATTGCCGAAACCAAGTTTCGACAAATACAGATCGAGCTGCCGACCACCAACAAGATCCAATGAGGCTTCCACCGATTGCCGATGTTGGCTAGGTGGCCTCGTGTCCTCGCCAAGCATCACCAACGCCTTCTCACCGATGTCGCCGGACTTCTCGAACTCCGACAAGTCAAAGCCGAGGAGGTCGGCTATGTTCTCGCAAGCAAAGAAGAAGATGATCAAGAAGATATTAAGCCGACAAAGCCGATCATCAAATTTAGTTGGCTTACCGTTGGCACCGGGGTCGAAGCAGTTGGCTCGGCTGGATCGTTGCCCGCCGCCGTCGGGGCCTCTTCGTCGGCATTGTCTCCACCGCCCCCGGCAAGTGCGGCATGCTCACTGGACACCTAGGGGGCAGCCGATGGAGACTGCGGGGGCTGCAAAAGGAAGGGTTAGCGGACAAATTGGCTAGCTACTACAGGTCGAATGGAGAGAGATGGTTACCGATGGCGCGGGGCGTGAAGTGCGGCTAACCAATTTCTTGACCTGAAAAGGATGGTCCGATCAGATGCAAGGGATCATCGCGAAGCTAAATCTGGCGAAGTGAAGGCTTACCGGCCGACGTTTTGCTGGGGGACTTGGGACCGGCGGGACGTCGGCTGGGGCGTTGACCGACTCAGGACTTGAGATCCCGGGTTCGGCCGCCACTCCAACAGCCGTCAGCACTTCCTCGCTGGCGACGGTGTCAAGGAACTACGCGACGGCCGGATCCAAGGGGGAGGCTATCGGCTGGCACGGCCGGCTTCTTCTCCTTTTTCATCCTCTTGGGGGCAGGTGCGGCCGACGGCTGTAGAGGTGGTGCACCCTTTTCTTCTGAGCAATCAGCTGGCACACCTGCCCTCGTAGCAACGAAGCCAGCTTAGGCGCCTCCCAGCCGATGGCCGCCGGAGCGAGGCCGCCCCCATCTAGAACACCTAAACGGTATTCAATGAGGCACCCGGAGTTGCTCACCGTCGGCCGCTCCGTCTCCGTCTCCTGCAGACCAAAGAGTAAATGTTGATCGGCTATGTCAGCCGATGATGAGAAGAGAAAATTATTTGGAACTTGAAGCTTACCGAGGGGATCTCGTCAGGCAGAAGCAGGTCGACATAACAAGATGACCGTTGGTGGAAGATATGGCGTTTGATTTCAATCCACCATCGGTCGTAAGCGGCGCTTTCCTTAGCGACAATGTTATCACGCCGACGTCGCCGAGGGGAGGGCCGGCTATGTTCAGCAGCCGATCCATTATCAGGTCTTGGCCTACCACTCCCCTCGTTTCGATCTTATCGGCATAAAAGAAGTCGATGGGCAACTGCCCAAGACCAAGCTGCCTCGCTGCCGACACTGGGTAGTAGAATTAGCTCTTGGCCACTGATCGGCCCTGGTGAATCCCGGTCGGCAAGATGCAGGGGGACAGAGTGGCGATGAACAGTTCCCTGCACCTCGGGCTATCGGCTGAGTTGATGTCCTCCCAATTGAAGTCAGTCGGCAACTCGAACAGCTCCCGGTCCTAGTAAAAATACCAGGCGCAGTTCTCGTGAGACAGCCCGTCATAGAGGGCTATAAACCACTCGGCCAGTAGCTCGGCCGATTGCTTTGAGCCTACGTGGGCGGCTGCTGCCTCTCCGTAGCTCATACACCTGGTGGTGGTGATCTGGTTGCCGTCTTCATCCTCGATCGGCTCCAGCCTTGGGTATACAGCTACTGTTAGAGGGAGCCGACCGGCCATCTTTTGGGTCGCCAACACTAACCAGATTTGGAGGAACCACCAGGGGCCGCCAGTGGTGATGGAGGCGTTGGCGGCTATCTTCGCGGCGGCCTGATGCAGCATCTGATACAAGTAGCCGAGGAGGTACTTCCTCAGTGCGAGTTTTCCCCCGTTGGCTAGAACTTCGTGTTAGTGATATGCCCTAGAGGCAACATGGAGATGTTGGATATCACGTCAATGTTTATGTATAAATGAATAAAGTGTTATTCAGTTCCATGAAATAGACATCTTGTATTGATCAATAAGTACGTGACTTATTTATGAGACTCTTTATGTATGAATATATTTCTAAACGATCCTCGATCATATGTCATATTGTTGGAACAAATATGATTCTAAGATCGGCATGTTTATTGATTGATGATCATGTCTCATAGATCATGGGTATGGAGATACCAAATCAATAAACATGGACATATGTGTTGGAGAACACATTGTTGGATAGACCCACCATGAGACACTACAGAATTAATGTGCCATTAGTTGGTCTCGGTAGTGTTGGTACAAAGTCCTTAGACCCGAGATCACCATGGATTCCAACATGTGTAGTAGCCTACTTTGGGACTACCAAACGCTATTCCGTAATCGGGTAGTTATAAAGGTAGTTTTCGGGTTTGCTATGAAACATGGAGTGGGATGTGAGTGATCGAATTTGCCCCTCCTTAGGAGAGATATCTCTGGGCCCTCGAGGTAATGGATTATGGAAATGCATGGCCATGCTAAGTTGATTGAGGAGTCAATCAACGACGGATAATCCAATACGGTTCGAGTGAATGGTTAAGCTATTGAAGGGATGGCACACATCTTGCCTATAGCTTAACCGGTATCGTGAGGCAAAGGGATTTGTGTACACATTACAGGTTCGAGCCGATATTATTCTTGTATACTATGGTGTCAATATGTGCTGCTAGGCGCCGTGTGACAGTGGCTGAGTTAGACTCGAGCCGACAATCGGCTAAGTTAGACTATAGCCGAAACCGAGTATACCTGAACCTACGTGGTCGCACGCTTAAGGGGATAAGAACAGGCATTCGAGTTGGACTCGGATACGGCTCGATCGGATAGGGATCCGATCGGATAGAGTCCTATAGGCTTACGACGTATGGGCGGCCAACTCTATGAGATACGGATGAGATCCGGTTCAAAATAGAGTCCTGATCGGCCACTAGTCCTAGTCGGCCAACTCTATATAAAGGAGGAAGGGGTGGAGAGCTGCGACACGTCAATTGCATCGTGTGCAACAGAAGTCGCCGAGATCAATCTCCACGAAAACCCTCCCCACTTTCGAGCCAAACCCTAGCCTTGCATCGCGTGCTAGCACAAGGGTGTTCGGCGTTCGTCCCCGGACGTGTGGATACCGGTAGAGGCACCGCTACGTTGCGCGCCGTTGATCGGCTTCGGATCGGCTGCAATTGGAGAGATCGGCCGTGTGGAATCGGCTGCGGTCGGGCGCATCGGAGCGAGGCGTGAGAACGCGGCCGGACGACTCGAATCGGCTGATTAGCGAATCGGTTGTCTCCGGGAATCGGCTACACTGTTCTGGATCGGATTGCCCTGATTGGCTATTCCGCTGCACTCTACTCCAATCGGTAACGATCTATCGGCCCTTACTTGCAAGTGTTCCTGGTTTGCGCGGTAAAAGTTTTATTTTCGGCTAGCGTAGCCTCCGCGTAACCCTTCGTGGTATCGAGCTAATCTTGCTTAGTTCGGGTTTTAGATTGGATCTGGAACAAGTTTTGCGCACGGGTTGATTAGATCAATCGGTTTTACGGATCTCGTTGAGGAGAGTTAATGGTAATTGCGTTCCTTGATAGTGTATCGGAACGGCGTAATGTGATTACGTCGAAGCAATTTCCATATAACTCGATTTGAGTTGGGTTCGAGATAGCGTTCCTTGATAGTGTATCGGAACGATATAATGTGATTATGCCGAAGCTATCTCGTAGTCCGATCTTGTTAGCTGCCTCGCGCCTACGCAAACCATCTCCCTTGATAGTGTATCGGGACGGCATAATATGATTACGCCGATATGGTTTTCGTAAGCGATTTCATAGATTGGATCTATGAATTTCGTGTGGTGTTCCGGCGCTGCCCGAAGCCCGTGAGGGCGGCTTCCACCTCGACCCCCGGGACCGCCGTGTGCGTACCCCTTATAGGTCGTCTCGATGCCGTAGCTCGCGATAAGTAGAAAACGTTTCTACGCCTAACTTGTTTTTGCGAGAGAATGCTTTGAGATGGTATGGCCCTATTGTATGTATGAGATGTATGAGATGCATGTGATGCATGTAATATTCTTTCATATGTGCAATCCTCGTAATATTCTTTCATACGTGCAATGCTTGTAATATTCTTTCACGACCGCGAGTCGATGTAATCTTCAATTAGAGCTTCTATAGTAGTAGCTTAGTTTGAAGAAATCAAGCATTCGGCACTCGAAAGAACGGTGATGAAGATGGAGATCCCGTACACCGGCATGGAGATGGAGATCACTATGTGAAGGGGGCCATACTATTTCACTATATGCTATTCTTCTTGCTTTCATATGTGATATGTTTGTTTGATAGGATAGCATCCTCGCAAAATTAAGTAGTAATGATGCCCTTCCAAATGTTGCACCCGTCACCGTTATGCTCGTCAATGGTGGGTGCCAAAGCAGTGTCATTCTCTATCATAACACGAGGGGTATATGTCGACCTATACATGCAGGAGCATTTGGTTTACTTAACAAGGCTATCAAAACAGTTTTGGACCTTGGGGCATAGGTTGGCGCCGGGCATGGAGATGCCACACCAACAACAAGAGTCACATAGAGATGTGATTAGCAAGGTGTTGCTTACCGATGTTACTAATTTTCTAGCAGTGATGCCAAAGCTCACTAGAAAATTAATTAACATGTGGATCTTGACCCAATACGTAACCTAGAGGGAAGGTGGAAAATACGTAATGGGAGTCTAATGTTAAATTGTTTAACAATAGACATAGCATAAACATTGTGCTAAACTTTGCTTTTTCTGTTGTAGAATAAATGGCGGCTAATACTACACCCAATTCCTTTAATTTGCGATCTATTCTCGAAAAGGAAAAATTAAATGGAACAAACTTTATGGATTGGTATCGCAACTTGAGAATTGTTCTCAAGCAAGAGCGTAAGGAGTACGTTCTTGAAGTACCCTATCCCGAGGATTTGCCAAATAATGCCACCGCAACGCACGGAGAGCTTACGAGAAGCACACTAATGATGCCCTAGATATAAGCGTCTCATGCTTGCTACAATGTCCCCCGAGCTTAAGCAATATGAGAGAAGCGCGATGCTCACACTATTATTCGGGACTGCGTGGCATGTTTGAGAACCAAGCTCGGGCCGAGAGGTTCAACACCTCAAAGTCCTTGTTTGCGTGCGAGCTTGTTGAGGGGAATCCCGTCATCCGCATGTGATAAAGTTGATTGGCTATATCGAGAGTCCGGAAAACTAGGTTTTCCCCTTAGCCAAGAGTTGGCTCGATGTGATTCTCCGTCGCTCCCTCCGAGCTTCGAGCCATTCATATTAAACTATCACATGAACAATATGGATAGAACCTTGGCTGAATTGCATGGGATGCTAAAGACAGTGAGGAGAGTATCCAGAAAACGGTCATCATGTGATGATGATGCGAAGGCAAAGCGCAAACCACTGTCAAGAAACTTTGCACCAAGAGGAAGTTAACTCCCGATGAGATCGCGAGTGCCTCCAATGCAAAGAAGGGCAAGAAGGGGTCGGCGGCATCGATGCCGTTTGCTTCTATTGCAAGAGAGGAGACCCGGAAGAGGAACTGCAAGAAGTACATGGAGGATCTCAAAAAGAAGCAAAGTACGACTTCGCCGGTATTAATGTTATAGACATTAATCTTGCTACTTCACCTACCGACTCTTGGGTATTTGATACCGGATCGTAGCTCATATTTGCAAATCGTTGCGGGAATGAGAAGAAGTAGAGGATTGAGAAGGGGCGAGGTGAACTGCGCGTCGGCAATGGAGCAAGCGTTGCTACGATTCTTGTCGGCAAGCATACCACTTTATCTACCTTCAGGATTAGTTTTGGAATTAAATAATTGTTATTGTGTTCCAACACTATGTCAAAACGTTATTTCCGCTTCATGTTTGCAAGCGGAAGGATATGATTTTAGATCAATGAACAATGGTTGTTCAATATATCTCGAGATATGTTCTATTTTCATGCTCCATTGGTGAATGGATTATACGTTTTGAATCTTGAAGCGTCTCCCATCTATAACATTAATACGAAAGGCAACTCTCTAATGATATAAACCCCACGTTTATCCGGCATTGTCGCTTAGGCCATATAAATAAGAAACGCATGGAGAAGCTCCATAAGGATGGATTGCTTCACTCTTTTGATTTTGAATCATTTGAGACATGTGAGTCTTGTTTACTTGGTAAGATGACAAAGGCACCTTTCACGGGGCACAGTGAGAGAACAAGTGACTTGTTGGCACTCGTACATACCGATGTATGTGGACCAATGAGCTCAACGGCCGAGGTGGTTATCGTACTTCATTACCTTTACCGATGACTTTAGTAGATATGGCTATATCTACTTAATGAGGCATAAGTCCGAATCCTTTGAAAAGTTCAAAGAATTCCAGAATGAAGTACAAAATCATTTAGGGAAAACAATCAAGTTTCTACGATCGGATCGTGGAGGGGAATACTTGAGCCAAGAGTTTGGTAATCATCGAAAGATTGTGGAATTGTTCCACGATTGACTCCGCCAGAACTCCACAATGGAACGGAGTGTCCGAACGGAGAAATCGCACCTTGTTGGACATGGTGCGGTCGATGATGAGCCAAAGTGATCTTCCGTTATCCTTCCGGGATATGCTCTTGAAACAACTGCGCTCACACTAAATAGAGTTCCATCTAAGTCGGTTGAAAAGACACCATATGAGATATGGACAGGGCAACCCCTAGTTTGTCTTTTCTCAAAATTTGGGGATGTGAGGCTTATGTAAAACGTTTACAATCGACAAGCTCACACCCAAATCGACAAGTGCTTCTTTGTGGGATATCCTAAGGAAACTAAGGGATATTACTTTTATAATCGGGAACAAGGCAAAGTGTTTGTCGCCCGACATGGTGTCTTCTTGGAGAAAGAGTTTCTTTCAAGAAGGGTTAGTGGGAGCAGGGTGCATCTTGAAGAAGTTCAAGAAACACCGAAAACATTTCAGCGACCACGTAACCACAACAGGAGGAACAAAGTGTTGCGCCACCGATTGGAGATACACCAGCCCCACGGAGTCCGAAAGATCACGTCGTGCGCACGCAGTACACAGTGCGGAACAACGTGATATATTGTTGTTGGATAACGATGAACCTAAGACCTATGAGGAAGCGATGGTGGGACCCGATTCCGACAAGTGGCTTGGAGCCATGAAATCCGAAATAGAATCCATGTACGACAATCAAGTTTGGAACTTGGTTGATCCACCTGATGGTGTCAAAACCATTGAGTGTAAATGGGTTTTTAAGAAAAGGCCGATATGGATGGAAATGTTCACATCTATAAGGCGCGATTAGTGGCGAAAGGTTTTAAACAGATTCAAGGAGTTGATTATGATGAAACCTTCTCGCCCGTCGCAATGCTTAAATCTATTCGGATTATCCTAGCGATTGCTGCATATTTCGATTATGAGATATGGCGAGATGGATGTCAAAACGGCTTTCCTAAATGGAAACCTAAGCGAGGATGTATACATGATACACCTCGGGGTTTTGTCGATCCAGAATCACTTGGAAAGATATGCAAGCTACGAAATCCATTTATGGATTGAAGCAAGCATCTCGGAGTTGGAATATTCGTTTTGATGAAGTAATCAAAGGGTTTGGTTTCATCAAAAATGAAGAAGAGGCCTGTATTTACAAAAAGGTCAGTGGGAGCGCAATTGTATTTCTAATCTTATATGTGGATGACATATTACGATTGGAAATGATATCCCTATGCTTGAATCCGTCAAGTCTTCATTGAAAAATAGTTTTTCCATGAAAGACTTAGGGGAGGCAAAGATATATATTAGCATTCGGATCTATAGAGATAGATCCAAGAGGCTAATTGGATTAAGCCAAAGTACATACATTGACAAGGTGTTGAAGAGGTTCAACATGCATGATTCCAAGAAAGGTTTCTTGCCCATGTCACATGGCATTAATCTTAGCAAGAATCGGTGTCCTCGGACACATGATGAGCGGAATAAGATGGGTATGGTTCCATATGCTTCGGCAATTGGATCCATCATGTATGTCATGCTTTGTACACGCCCGCATGTCTCGTACGCTTTGAGTGCTACGAGCAGATACCGATCGAGATCCAGTGAAGATCACTGGATCGCATAAAGAATATCCTTAAGTACTTGAGAAGAACTAAGGATATGTTCCTAGTCTATGGAGGTGAAGAAGAGCTCGTTGTAAGTGGTTACACCGATGCTAGCTTCCAAGCAGACAAGGATGATTATAGATCGCAATGGGTTCGTGTTCGTCCGAACGGAGGCGCAATCACTGGAAGAGTTCCAAGCGGATACTTGCTGATTCTACAACGGAGGCCGAGTACATTGCTCTTCGAAGCTGCAAAGGAGGAATGTTTGGATCAAGAAATTCGTTTTTGAGCTTGGTGTGATGACTAGTACGACTGGTACAATGTCTCTCTATTGTGATAATAGTGGAGCCATTGCGCAAGCCAAGGAGCCGAGGTCACATCGAAGTCCAAACACATACTTCGACGATATCATCTCATCCGCGAGATAGTGGACAGAGGTGATGTCAAGATATGCAAAGTGCACACGGATCTCAACATAGCCGATCCGCCGACAAAACCTCTCCCTCACCGAAGCATGAGGCGCACACAAAGCAATGGGTATTAGATACTTACATGATTGACTCTAGTACAAGTGGGAGATTGTTAGTGATATGCCCTAGAGGCAACATGGAGATGTTGGATATCACGTCAATGTTTATGTATAAATGAATAAAGTGTTATTCAGTTCCATGAAATAGACATCTTGTATTGATCAATAAGTACGTGACTTATTTATGAGACTCTTTATGTATGAATATATTTCTAAACGATCCCGATCATATGTCATATTGTTGGAACAAATATGATTCTAAGATCGGCATGTTTATTGATTGATGATCATGTCTCATAGATCATGGGTATGGAGATACCAAATCAATAAACATGGACATATGTGTTGGAGAACACATTGTTGGATAGACCCACCATGAGACACTATAGGAATTAATGTGCCATTAGTTGGTCTCGGGTAGTGTTGGTACAAAGTCCTTAGACCCGAGATCACCATGGATTCCAACATGTGTAGTAGCCTACTTTGGGACTACCAAACGCTATTTAAATCGGGTAGTTATAAAGGTAGTTTTCGGGTTTGCTATGAAACATGGAGTGGGATGTGAGTGATCAAGATGGAATTTGCCCCTCCTTTGGAGAGATATCTCGGGCCCTCGAGGTAATGGATTATGGAAATGCATGGCCATGCTAAGTTGATTGAGGAGTCAATCAACGGACGATAATCCAATACGGTTCGAGTGAATGGTTAAGCTATTGAAGGGATGGCACACATCTTGCCTATAGCTTAAGCGGTATCGTGAGGCAAAGGGATTTGTGTACACATTACAGGTTGAGCCGATATTATTCTTGTATACTATGGTGTCAATATGTGCTGCTAGGCGCCGTGTTGTGGTCACTGAGTTAGACTCGAGCCGACGATCGGCTAAGTTAGACTATAGCCGAAACCGAGTATACCTGAACCTACGGGTCGTGCGCTTAAGGAGATAAGAACAGGCATTCGAGTTGGACTCGGATACGGCTCGATCGGATAGGGATCCGATCGGATAGAGTCCTATAGGCTTACGACGTATGGGCGGCCAACTCTATGAGATACGGATGAGATCGGTTCAAAATAGAGTCCGATCGGCCACTAGTCCTAGTCGGCCAACTCTATATAAAGGAGGGAGGGGTGGAGAGCTGCAACACGTCAATTGCATCCGTGCAACAGAAGTCGCCGAGATCAATCTCCACGGAAACCCTCCCCACTTTCGAGCCAAACCCTAGCCTTGCATCGCGTGCTAGCACACGGGTGTTCGGCGTTCTGTCCCCGGACGTGTGGATACCGATAGAGGCGCTGCTACGTTGCGCGCTGTTGATCGGCTTCGGATCGGCTACAATCGGAGAGATCGGCTGTGGTGGAATCGGCTGCGGTCGGGCGCATCGGAGCGAGGCGTGAGAACGCGGCCGGACGACTCGAATCGACTGATTGGCGAATCGGTTGTCTTCGGGAATCGGCTACACTGTTCTGGATCGGATTGCCCTGATTGGCTATTCCGCTGCACTCTACTCCAATCGGTAACGATCTATCGGCCCTTACTTGCAAGTGTTCCTGGTTTGCGCGGTAAAAAGTTTTGTTTTCGGCTAGCGTAGCCTCCGCGTAACCCTTCACTTCGGCCACAATCTGCCAGTTGGCGGTTGGCCCGCAGCTCGATCCACAAAACACAAATTTTTCAAGCCACATCATCAAGAATGCGGCATGCTCTCTGTGGTCGACGGTTCCATCCTTCATGTTTTGGGCAATGAAGCCGCTCCACCCGCCGATGGCCTTGGTTTTGAATTGGTGCTGCCCCTTTCGGCTCAAGTTGTTGGGGTTGGCCGATGACTCAATGTCTAAACCAGTTGTCATGTACACGTCGGCTAGTGTGATGGTCATTGGCCCTTGCTAGAAGATGAAGGCATTAAAGCTATCGTTCAGAAGTATGTTGCAGCCGACAGAGCGGTTCGTCCTTTTCCATGCTGGCAATGGATAGGGCCAGGCACTGGGCGATCGCAGTCTCCTCCCACTGGGTGTACTTGGTCGATGACACCCTTTTGTACCACTCAATCCAGGCTGCGTCGGTGGTCGGCCAGGATTTGAACGTCCCATTCCAGTGGGCGAGGGACGGCTTGGCGGTATTGAAAGGGATCCGGTTGGTTTCGGTTATGATTATATCGGCTGGATCTGTGTTACCGATGGGGCTGAGAAAGTACCTTTGCGCTTGTGTCAGGTTGGGAATAAACACTTGGTGTGACAGGCACTGCAGTTAAAGAAAAGGGGGCGCTAATCAAGAACGGTTGCATATTACGGTTCAAAGAGGAAAAGGTACTAGTCGAAAAGAAGAACGCAAAGTAAAAGTGCTACTTGAAAAATGGCCGAACATAATGTTGATGCAATGTGTTTAAAGGAGCATATTCTAAAGTAAAATTATGAATCGGAAGGGAGTACCTCAGGGAACTCGGTTGTGGCGGCGGCCGAAACGGCGGCGACGGATGGCGCAGCGGTTGCAGCTGGCGTGGCAGCGGTGGCCGACGAGACGGAGGTGCTCGATGCGGCAACGGTGGAGGCCATCGGAATGCTTAGGTGTGAAGATGGATCTGAAGAACGCGACGGAGTTCGATGGGCGTCGATGAGATCGCCGGAGGAGAGAGAGAAGGCAAGAGGCTTGTTTGCGAAGGAGGCTGAGTGCGCTGTGAAGGCGTGGGCGGCTCGGCCGAGGGGAGTGGGTATTTAAAGAAGCACTTAGGGAGAAGCCGAAGCAGTTTAGGTCAAGAAAGAAGCGGGAGTTTGAACAGGCAAGCAAATCCGCAACATTTCGTATCACAGACATGTGGGGCATGTGTTAACACTGAAATTTGCTAATTGAGTTCCTAAGTCTAAAAAGACAAAGCAGAGTCGGATCGGCTGGAGGCAGGGGTCGCGTCGGCTAAAGAGTGATCGGTTGCGAGGCCAATCGGCTAAGGATGAATCGGACAGAGGCAGCCGATAGCCTATTTCAGGTTCGGAAGTGATGAAACCGTTTCTAATGCAGAAGTTTGAGGATAAATAGAAGATTCAGTTGTTAATTGCGCGTTAAATGATATTGCCACTTATGGATAGAGTTCTGTAACGGCAATTGTATCTGTAATCTAGGGGTTTGTGTAGTCTGTTAGTCGTAACACGGCATGGGTCCTTTCCGGGATAATGTTGTGTTTTAAATAGTAGTTTAGATAGAGCCCAGGGTTTGTACAGTTTATTATATCTCGGGTATAAATAGGACCCGAGACCTCCTGTAATTATAATAATTCACAATCAATCAAACCTTCGGCGCATCGCCAACCTTTTCTTCAGACGAGACTTTGTTTGGCTACGGGTTGCATCGTTTCGATCCCAGATCTAGGTAAATGCTTGTTATTAGTAGTATAATCTATTGTTTCTAGTGCTTCCATCGCAATGACACATTAGAATCAGGAGTTTATACTGTGCTATTTATCATATAGCGCGTATAAATTAGATCAATGTTTAGATCTATCCTGCCATTGGCTAGTTCTGTCAAGAACTTGCAGTCAGTAGGGCTAGATCTAAAGGTTGGCTGGTTTATATGCGGTATCCACCGTCTCGAGAGATATAAATCGGCTACAATAGATTGGGTTGTTCTTTTTATACTTAATTCTGCATCTTGTTTGAACTATTAAGTCGTTCTTAGAGCTGCCAATGATCTGTTCGGATGGATTTATATTGTTAAGAGACAAGTGCTGGGGTTTCATGGCCTTGTCTCGCCCGATATGTTTCTCTTAATATATTCATTAATAGATTTATATTAGGACTGCCTCTTATGTTAAGATCGCATTCTTGTCGGACGTCGCCAGCCGAAATCGGCCTACCATCGATAGCCGATGGCCGATTTCTGGGCTATGCATGTGTCAAGAGTGATATCTTTCTATAAGATTCGTCGGAGTACTAGTCGATTCCTTGTTAGCTTTCCAGTATCGGCTAGGTTATCGATCCATATATTTATTATTCTTTACTGTATTTGGGTTAAGCGGTTGATGCTGTCTCGGTATAGCCGATCCATTCCAGTCACTTGGCTTAAACATGGTTTAGAATAGCATATATATGTCTATGGATTCCCTCAGCCAATCCAATGGGGATCTAACTTAACACTTAACGCCTATTCTCTTGTTTTTCTTATTGATTAACAGATCAAATCAACTAGCACGCCCTGCACAGCACAGGCAGCCGAGAAGGACCTGCACTGGAGTCAAGCAGATCTCTCAGGCCAGCGCGTGAGAGAGATTTCTCATCAACAGTTACAAATACCAACAAGTATTTCTGGTGTCGTTGCCATGGAAGGCACTGGTTAAACATAAAGTTATATACATCTATAATCATACTATGATGAATGAAACCTTGGTCCAAATAGGTTAACCTTGGTCCATACAATGATTAATGTGAAAACATGGAGTGTATGACCGGTTTCGATTTGCCAACAAACTTCTTTGATAATCCAAAAAAACTTGCGACAAGAGTCCAATCTCATGTCGTTCCTCAACAAACAAGCTCTCAGCACCCAAACCAGTCATTTTAGCACCATCAACCTTCAAGCTGATGGCTCAGAAGATCCTCCATGATTACTCGGCTCCCTCTGCCACCAATGTGCCCATTGGGCCCACTATCAACACCAGGATGCCAAGTTTGAGATCAAGACGGGTCTGATCACTATGGTGCAGGCTACCCCATTCTATGAGAAAGCCAACGAGGACGCTAACACCCATCTCCAACAATTCCTTGAGCTCTATGACGCCATCATCATCAAAGGAGTTACTCAGGATGCCATCAAGCTCTACCTATTCCCGTTCTCTCTATTCGAGAGAGCGAGGCAGTGGTTCTATTCCAAGAGAGGTGCCATACACACTTAGGAGAGGTGTTCTATTGCGTTCATAGCGAAGTTCTTTTCGATGGGCAAAACCAATGCCGTTGATGGAAAAATTTCGAGTTTCTAGCAAGCAATCAGTGAGTCAAATCTAGAAGCATGGGAGAGACTCCAGGAATACATCCTGGCGTGTCCTCACCATGGGATGGACAACTGGCTCATCATCTAGAATTTCCACAACAGGCTGACACAATCGGCCCGTGACCATATTGATGCTGCTACTGGAGGAGCATTCTTCTCTCTCACTGTTGCTCGTGCATTAGAGTTGATTGAGAAGATGGTATCCAAGCAAGGCTGAAGTAGAGAACGCATCCAACCTCATTAACGGGGCATGCGTACCGTTAAGAAAATAGACATACTTGCCACTAAGATGGACCTCCTCTTGAAACGCTTGGGTGAACACGCTCGGGATAAGACAGAAATATACGGTACCGCCCAATCCTTAGACGTCCCAATGACGTGTGAGACTTGTGGCAATATTAGATATTCGAGGAATGGCTGCCATGAGACCCGTGAGGAATTACTTTTCACAAACAACAACAACGGATACTATCCACAAGGAGGCCAGAGGTGGAATCAACTACACCCATACTATCAAGGAGGCAACAACGGTAACTTCAATCCTAAGCAACCCTCCTTAAAAGATCTTGTCTTCAGCAGGCTAAAATCAATGAGACGATGTCCAAGAAGCTGGCGGCCAATGACAAAGCCTTCGAAAGCATCCACACTAAGATGGAAGGACTTCCCTCGGCTATCAAGAACTAGCTGAGTTTCAACAAGATGTTAGGGACTCAATTAGCTCAGACTATCAACTGCTCAATTGGGACAGAGCACTTCGACCATGCTCTGTGCAACCTTGGAGCAAGCGTTAGCGTCATGCACAAGCTAGTCTTCGATCAACGAATTACACTACTTTATCACCTACGCCAATAATGCTGCAGCTGGCCAACTCAACGGTCTGTTTCCCGACGGGAATTGCCAAAGACATTCCGGTGAGAATCCGGGGTTGTTTTATCCCCGTCGACTTTGTGGTGCTAGACATGGATATCGACAAGGATACAACACTTATCTTTGGGTGTCCATTCCTAAGTATCCGCACGCATTGATGTGGGTTGCCAGAGAAATCCGGCTCCACATAATTGGCAAGGAGGAGAAGTTCGACTTCCAACCCAAGAAGGAATAGGAAGGAACAATGCTCAATGATCAAGATTAAGTACAAATCGAACAGACAAAATATTCGGCTAGTCGAAGTGACAACCCCAAAAAAGGACAACATCGTGGCATTCATGGAAGATGTATTGAAAAGGGAACTCACTCTCCAGTACTGTAATATTAAGATGCCCAGAAGGCAGGGGCGAAGTCTAAACAGGAGTCCCCGAAGTCGGCAGAATCGTCCACACATACAAACAAGACCAAAAAGGTGTGGCGAATCAAAAAACCAAAGTCATCCATCTCATCATCTCTGGAGTCGGATGTTGTGACGAACTGAACTCAACAGAGAAGTCCCGTTCGTTGGACTTAAAATAATGAGTCCTCCTCTGAAAGGTAAAATCGGTAGTTATCCCATATTTATTTTTTTCAATAGCATATTTGATTTTTCAACTTGCATTTGCATATTTGTTTTTCCAATCATGTTTGAATTTTCAACCCTTTACATTTTAAAAATCTTTTTGCAAAAAGAAATTCAAATTTTAGATTTGACATGATTAGTGGGCTGATCATTCTTGAAAGGAAGACACACTAATTTCAAACTTTGGAGTCATGTGAGGTGGTCCCATAATCTTATCTTTTTGAAAATAAAAATGGGAACACTAGGGGATTTAAAGAGGTCTGAATTGGCATCTCTCTTGGATACAATCGATCATTTTTATCTAGTGAAGAGTATCATTATTTCAGCTTTGGAAAGAGAACAACATGGGAGGCCTAAAGGGGTCGACTGAACCAGTGGTGGCTTTTCCCCTATAAATGCTACCCCATGGCTCTTTCTCTCTTTGCCCCAAACCAAGTTGCACTTGCTTGCCCTTGGATTCTCACTTCCTGCTATGGTTTCTCTCATGATCTTGTCTCAAGTTTTAACAAAAATATTGCTTCTTTCTCCCTCTTGCATTTTAAGTACACCTCAAGTGTTGAACAACACGAACATGTTGTGGTGGTATCGCTACCCCGCAAGGACGATTGTTGTGGTGCGGTCCTCATCCACAAGAATGATTTTGTGGAGTGTCACTACCCACAAGGATGATTTCATGGTGGCAACCAAGCTCCACAAAAATGACTAACCCTTGGACGGCTAACTTGTTAACGTAACCCATTATGAAGTATTATTGTGTGTTCTTTATTCATGTGTGCATGATGAAGAAGAGCACAAAACACTTCCTATAGCTCGAGCGCGTGCCCCTCCAATGAGTACATGTCGAGTGAAGGGATAGCGGAATCCTATGGCCAAGTGCCCATAGAAGAGAACCATGGCGAGGCAAACTTTCATCCTGACGCTGAGCTCGACCTGCAGAGTGATCAGGAGAGACAAGCCTACACCATCCTCAAGGATCAGGTGTTCGCTCACATGCGGGCATACAACCTAGACTTACTCGCCAAAATAGGTATGGATGTTGATTTTTGTTAATGTGTGGAAAGCTATAGGATGGGAAGGTTTTGTGTCTATAGATGAGCATGGTTCCCATTTTCTTACCATATAATTTCTCTGTACCCTGCGAGACGTGGGGGATGGTATTACGTTCCGATTCTTCGGGATGACTTACTATCTCACATGAAAGGATCTCAACACTCATCTGGGATTCGACTAACGGTGTTTTGTTAACTTGGAGTCAGTGATTCCAGGTTTTCAACAAAAACGAGTAGTGGTCGTCAGAAGCATCCCGCCAGCAGATGCTGGGGTGATATTCCCACTGCAGACCACTTTTCAAGCTCTAGTGGGATGCCCACACAGTCCAGTGCACACAACTCTTTCTCGTCTCAAAGTTTTTGTGACTTTGGATGAGAATTTGCAGACATCACTCGACAGCTGGGAGAGCTTGATCTCTGGACCGATGAGATGCACAATATTCTAAACCAGCATGTTTAGGAGACCCACACATGGCAGAAGCATACCGATAAACAATTGGTGAACATCAACGTCACCATGCAGCAAGGTTAGGCTGACATGTTGGCCTTCTTCTAGTCGTAGGGATTCAATCCCATCAAGCACCGAGAGCAAGAAGCTAGTTTGAGGGAGTGCCTCCCCCACTAAGGTAAATTGTATCTTTCTTCTCATTGCGTTTGCATCTTAAAATGATTTTTTAAAACATAAAAAAACCATAATATTTTTTTCTATATATGTGGTAAGAATGTTCTAGTTTTCCTATGTTGAAATGATGAATAGTTGCTCTGTTCTTATTTCCCTCTAGTGCTTAATTTACAACTTAGTCTTCACCTTAGTTTTTGAGTTTGTTCGTCAAGAATCTTTACCTTGAAATTGAAACTTGTTGGTTGCATATGCATGATCTAAATCTAGGTTGTTGTTTGATATGAGATGTTGAAATAGAGTTGCTATGATCTTTCTCCAAGTGATACTTGAATTTTGGAGCATTTGTTTTTCAAAAGAATAAAAATTTATAAGTTCCTCAATAATGGTAAATTACCACCAAAGCCATATGATGATTAAATTGAATAGCCTATACACATATGCTACTTGTTATTGCATTGAGCTTTTTCAAATTGTTGTGACCCTTGTGAGATTCTTTTCATGTTTTCTTGATCAAGATATCACATACGCGCACCCACCATATACGCTTGACCTTTACACTAGAGTTTACCATAGTTGTTTTACCTCTACACTAGGGGTTAGCAATATTTCCATCCACCAAATAATTACTTCATCATGTCATTCTAAATGTCCCTCTTAGTAGTTTGCAATAAGAGGTGGCTGAAAAAAACAAGAAAAGAATGCAGAAATATTCTCATTCATTATGAGAAGAGAAAAAAGATATATATGAAAAAAAATGAGAAAATAAGTGGTTGCTCACCATTATTCTTAAGCAATCATGAGAAAAATAGATAGAATAAAAAATAGCCATATCTCAAATTAGGAACAAAAGAGAGTCTATGACAAAGGAGTACTGCATATCACCTTCCACCATATAGCCATTACACATTTTGATCAGATTGTATGATTTGCTTTCTCCTTGGATACTCTTTTTGATTTTGCAATATATGTGATATAAGTATTGCCACATCTTTTATCCACACCTTGAGCTCCACATATAAAACTTTTAGAGGTAGAACGATAAAAGACACAACACTATGCCTTGGTGAGGAATTATATATATTGAGCCATCGAGAGTATCATTTGATGAACTTTGGTTTTATTTGAAATTTTTTTTGAAGACCTCGAGAAGGAAAGTTAAACAAAGAGTAAGTTCTTGGTGCTCTGTGATCTGTTCTGTCTCTCAACCACCCAAGACGAGAAGCTAAAAGCCCTATGGGAATAAGGTAAGAAAGGTAAAAGTACTATTACCAATTTATAGAAATTCTAGGTAAGGATATGTTGTAGGCATAGTACTCTTGTGAAATAAAATATGGTAGCAACTCCTGATCAACAACCTAATTTTATCTTTACTCGGGACGAGCAAAGATTTAGCTTAGGGTCTTGTTGATGGTCGTTAAGTACCTATTTCGACCGCCAACTAAGATAATAAGTAAAGGGAGAACTAGCATTTCTTGCACGTACATCAATCATAAATAATACAATATCACTCTACTGGGAGAACTAATATGTATGTAGAGAATATACAACAAAGTGAAGGAGAAATGTGCCAGCATGCAAGGAAACATACTTTCGGCGAATCACGTGTAAGCACACGGATTGAGGGGCCCACAAGTAAGCTCAAACCGACTTATAGTGGGACCAAACACTCAAAACCGACTAAAGGGCCCACCTGTCATCCATTGGCCAAAGGCGGTGGCAAATGGCGATGGAATGGGTTCGGTTGAACCATTCTTGGTGTCCTCGGCTTCCCTCTTCCACGTGGCGTCTCCTCATTCACTCCTGATGGCAGTTATGCCTGATTCTCGGACCAAAACCAACTTAAGCAACCATCATTGGAAGCTATAAATAGAGGAGAGCTTCTTACTTCACAACATAAACGTTAAGGAGCTATTCTCTCTATTCTACATGATATTCTTTATAGAATTAGTGGAAATAGACTTAGAGTATCCTTGGTCCTATAATCTTCTCAAAGATTTTGGTATGTCTTTAGTATTTTACTCTTCTTATAAGACTATAGCTGAATTAAAAGAATTATTCATAATTAATATATTTCTTTAGTAATTATATGCTTTATAATTAGGATATACTTCATATATATGCTTCACTTGATTAGGCTAGTCGATCTATACCACGATAATGGTCCAAAGACCTTAATGGGTTGCACTAGGTCTTACTTGTCCATCCGTAGAGTGGGAGTCTAAGGAAAATTAATGATATTATTTATTAGTATATGCATGGTGTTGGGATAGATAAATGTCGGTGAATGCGAGTATGCCCCATGGAAAGTGAGGAAGATGATAGGTGGTGACAGCCCTATCAGTTCTTTGTATTCCTCTTCGTCCGGGTATGATGTAAGAGTGTATAAATGTCATAACCACGCTGGCAAACCAGCATGGAGTGGTCTCTCAGTAGTACGTGGATGCCTTGAACTAAGTTCGTCTTATAAGACGTATGTGTTAAGTGTATAATAGATATTAGTAATATAAAAGTACATTTGTATCATAGTTCTCTTATGTCTTTTCCACTATACATTAATATAGTGATAGATCTTCTATGTGTCACACTACCCTATTAGGTATTTATCCTAACTCCTGTTTATACTATGGTGAGTTAATTATAAATTATTAATGATATATAAACTCTATCTTTACACCACCATCTTTTCTGTAGAAATATAAATACGATATCCTTGGAAAAACTCATGGGTGAAATGTTACAGCGGTATCTGTGTGCTTACGAATTTATCTGTAAACGTAATAAATACCAATAATCATACATCATGTGGAGGCTAAACTCGATGCCTCTAAGGAATGACATATTCTGGCCAAGTCGTGGTTGTTGGTTGCATTTGTGTTGTTCTTTGCTCTTTCAGAGCAAATCATTATTTTCTAGTATTTTTTTGCTGGATTTTGATCTATTTTACGTACTTCAACTTAATTAGTTCTTGTATTTCAAGGTCTCGATTTGTTGATGTAAGCTGGACTTCTGACGATATTTGCTTTTGATAGGTTAATAGGTTGTGCAAACCATGTTCAACTTAGAGGTATTTGGTAGAGCTTCAGATTCTCAATCTAAAGTGGAGTTGGAGCCCTGTTGTTGTCATCCTGTTTTATCTTTAATTTGTATATATCTTTTGTTTCATCCTTTTTACTTGATTTCAGACTTGCACATTATTTTCTCGGTAGACATCTGATGTTTTTCACTGCATAGGTGTAGCACAATCTCTTTGGAAATAACCGTACATCGAGAATAAATCCCCGGATCCACCCCATCGCCGCTTGGATCCTGATCTGCCGCGGTTGGTGCATCACCATAGCCGCCGCTTTCCTGACTGCTCGTCAGCCGCAGTTCTCACTGTCTGTGTGGCACCATCTGCTCCTGCCGCTTCCTCACCACTTACGAACATGTTGGCGAAGATCGACACCAACGGCCTGCTAAATCTTACTTTGTTCTTTTTGTAAAATGGTGTAAATGTCATGTAGTGTATTGCTTGTACATTAGATATTCAGTGCAGCAATACGTATGGGTAAAAAATTATTATCCTGATGATAAATTTTACTACCATTTTATGTGGAGCACATCGGAGTAAATATATTGAACTGTAGCATGGTGCCTAAGAATCTGTGTGCAGCAAAAGAATCCCTGTGATTAAACAAATTGATCCGGATATTACGTTTAAGAAGAAATATTGATTAGTAAAATAATTACTATCATATACCAAACAAAAATACCCATTAGTAAAATTTCACCTTGACAAGAAGATTTTTTCACTGGAAGCACCAGTATATGTGACAGGCCCAAATAAGCTTGGAATACTTGGGCCGTCAGAACGAAATCATCTTAATCGGGCCTGAATTTGCATCATTGTAGATGTACTCGTACAGTCCCAAGTACATATAGCCCGTCACCGATGACACTCATTCGTGACGAGCTCAGATGTACGCACGATTAAAATGACTTAGGATATCTCAATCGAGCCCTCATACCGAGCCCGTCAGAGATGAGGTTCATCGATGACGGGCTCAAAATATGGCCCGATTGAGATGACTTTATAGCCCGTCACCGATGACACATATCGGTGTCGGGCTTTGATTGATGCCCGTTAGAGATATTTGTGCGTCCGTTACAGATGTCGTTTAATTGGCCCAATTGAGATATAGTTCGGACACATTATAAATGCACCAGTAACCGCTGTCTGAATTCATCCCACTGTTCACTTTTTTTGGGAGGTTGAAGGGACGAATTTTTGTTATTTTTTTTAAAAAAATAATAAAATATTTGAAGTAAGTATAAAGGTTGTAATATTTTTTAAAAATTTAGTAGTATGATAACTAATGTTTTGTTAAATTTTATAGCGATTGATCGAAGTTGGTTGTGGCTGTGGCTATGATGAACATATATGTGAATGGATATAGCTGTGGCTGTGATGAAAATATATGTGAATGGATCAACTTGTTGTTGTGGCTGTGATGAATATATAAATGTGAATGGATCAACTTGGCTGTGGCTGTGATGAATATATATATGTGGCTGGAGCGTGTAATGGCTGGGGCTGGAGATTGGGGGCTGGAATGGCTAGGTTGTGATGTTATATATCTATTATTTTTTGCAGCGGGCATGGCTAGCAAAGGCCTGAGGCTAGCAAAAAATAAATTTTATTTTTTGATAATAAACTCATCCCTGACGAGCATTTAAAAAGCTCAATAGAAATATGACATCCGTAACAGGCTCAACCTAACAGCCCGATAGAGATAGGGCTCATCCGTGACGGGTTCAGTATATAGCCCGTTAGAGATATGTTATCCGTGACGGACGACAAACTGAGATAATATTTGACTCCTTGGTTGGTCAACCCTATCAGTGACGGCTTAGTAACTACGGCCCATTAGAGATGTGTTGTCATCCGTGGCGGGCTTAGAACTAGACCTGATTGAGATGTTTCATCAGTGACGGGCACTCAACACCCCTGATTTAACTTTCAAACTCATCTGTGATGAGCATTTAATATGGCCCGATTGAGATAATGTGCATCCGTGACGGTCTTGCGCCTGTTAGAGATATTTTCTCACATTAGTGACATTTGCACAGTGACGAAGGCCCATCCTAATAGAAATAAGGGTTAATGCTCGTTAAAGATAGCCGATATCTGTGTAGCGAAGAATCGCATGTCACGTGTATATTTCACTGAATCATGGCAGTCATCTTCTACTAAGTTTTTTTTCACTCCGATTACGCTCGCTCCGAGTCGATTTTCATAACGAGTAATTTTTTATTCAGTTCTCAGGGGAGAGGGGAGAAGGGGGAGGGTCGTAAGGCACGTGTTTCTTTCATAAACCAACAGCTGCAACTGATTTGCTCCACGGTAATTGTTTAACTCTATTTGCACTTACGGGATAGGTCTATACGTCGGGGCTGCGGGATCTTGCTGTGGGTCGCGTCACGGTTTTGTTAGCACGTGACGTTTCATATAACGTAACTTATATATATATATATATATATATATATATATATATATATATATATATATATATATATATATATATTAGCAATTGTGTCCGTGTGTTGCAACGGGTGAAATCGAGGCGCGGCGCGGATGGGGACGGGAGGGAGGGGCGCAGACACGACGTGGGAGCTCCGAGCAGCGATGGGAGGGAGGAGCGCAGGCGCGACGCGGGGCGCGGCGCGGATGGGGATGGGAGGAAGGGCGCAGGAAGGGAGGGACGCAGAAGGTTTTTTTATCCAAACCTTTACTTTCTTTTTAGCATTGGGATGTAGGTTAATTTCGAAAAACTCAAGGGGTTTTCTCGCAAAATAGCAAGACAAAACAAAATTTTGAGTGGAAACACTACTTGCTTTATAGATAGTTATATATATATACACACACGCTAGCAAAATGTCTGTGCGTTGCAACGGGACGACGACGCAGAGAGAAAAGCATACGGAGGACGAAGGTCGAGCGGCGACGAGAGGGAGGGGCGCAGGCGCGGCGCGGATGAGGATGAAAGAGAGGGACGCAGAAAGTCTTTTTTCATCCAAACCCTCCCTTTCTTTTCAACATTGGGACTGCGGGTTAATTTTATAAACACTCAAAGGCTTTTCTGCAAAATAAACAGACGGACGAAAATTTTGAAAACACTACCTACTTTATATATAGTTAAGTTATATATATATATATAACTTTGAAAGTAAAGGTGTCTTTAATTTTGTGTACCATTGGACCTTGATTAAGAATTAGTATCAGATAGACATTTAGTCTAAGTTAATTTTATTTCACCAAATTAAGTAAAAAATATAATGAAAATAGATATTGACTTACAGATACTTTAAACCGATTAGAAATTTGGTAAAAATTTAAAATAGTTACAACTCGGATATTATTAGTTAGAAAAGTATATTGATGAATAGGATAAGTTGTATGTTATCATCAACAGGCATGCGAACCCTTGCATCTCCTTATAATTTACTTACTCCAGTTGACTACAGTCAAATATCACAGCCAATGGGACCTGATGTAGCCTCTAGGACCTGTCTATGATTTACCATAAATATGAGACTAAAATACAAAATCGTCAAAAGCTATAGGATGTCGTCTTCCTTCCGTCCTCACGCGGAAGGTGACAGCGCTTGGCCATGCCTTCGGCCGCCGACGATAGGAGGACGTCAGGGAGACATCCTACCTCACAGGCGCTTCTCTCTCTTGTTTGACGGCGACACGCTAGCTCATACGTATAGCGTGTGCTCGGCCGCCGCTCAGGGCAATGCACGGTGAGGCAGGAGATGCGTGAGTCGGGCTCGTCTGCTGGAGGTGAGGACAGCGAGGCAACAATGGAGCGAGATGTTATACAGATCGGAAATTTTATAGATTTGGACGAAAAAATGATTTGATGATCGAAAAGTTATAAATTTTTTAAGAAGTTAAGATAAGCTCTATCGTACGTATAACTGGTTTTTTTTTAAATAGCGAGACGAACTGTACATTAATTTTGGAAAAACTTAAGGGATTTTCTGCAAAATAGTTAGGCATAACAAAATTTGGGTAGAAACAATACTTGTTTTACAGATAGTTACAAATTATAGTAGATAGAGAGAGAACTATTACATGGACCCTGTTTGGGTCCATGGGCTAATTTTTAGCCCCTCCTCTTTTAGCCCCAATTAGTCCTCAAGGATCCAAATAGAGGGGCTAAAGTGAATTAGCCCCTCCAAAGGTGACTTATTTTGGCTGATTTGATCCTGGTATCTCCATGATGTCTATGGATTTGCTATAAGGATACATTATTTATATATTGTCACAAGTCATGTATATTTGTTCAATATAATAGGGTAATAATATCCTCAAATTAAAGACAAATTAATCCACAAATTAGCTCTGGATCCAAACTACCAAGGGGCTAATTAGTATAGAGCTAATTTAAAAGCTAAAAATTAGCCCGAACTATGATATCCTACGTAGTTACATGACACACCTCTTGAAAATTACTATGGATGAAAATAAAAGAGAGTAGACGTGGTAATTTTAATGGGACTTAATCCAGCCGTGATTTTCTTACTTTTGGGCGATGGATGCGTGCGGGTCAGGAAGCAAGAAAGTAATTTGTTTACTGGGCAATGGATGCATGCGAAACAGGAGGAAGGAAAGCAACTTTTTTACTGCCATATGTGATATCTTGCAGACGAGTGTTTATTGAAAGGAAAAACCAGGAAGGATAGGGCAAGGACAATGGCGCAGAGCGAGGGAAAAAAGAGAGAAAAAACCGGGAGAGTATTTTTTTATGGAATATAATTTTTTTACTTGAATAAAGATCAGAACTAGTAATTCTTTTATTCAGTAACTTATTTTTTTACTCGGTAATAGAGGAGAGAGAGGGATAGAGATAAGATGAGTATGTATTAATTTTGTTACTCGGCCAGGTGCGAAGGCAGGATACAGATGCGCTAGAAAAAACAGAAAACAAAGAATGGATAAAGGAATGTCCTAGACATGATAATAAAAATAGAGATATAGATACATAAGAAATAAGTGAATTACACTGGCTGGAGCAGTGGCACATCCAAAGAAACAACATGAAAGAAAGAGAAAAATAAAGCTAAGCATAAAGCTAGGTCGTCACATTATTCAAAAATGATACAATGTGGCCATTTCCTAGTGTTCCGACCTCTAGCAAAATAATCTTATTAGTAGCTGAATCGTGCAGCAAGCAAGATGCTCTCGGTCTCCATGGATCGCTGTCATGGGTAGGCCATTGGCGGCATTTTCTTATTTGGGAGGGTCTCGGGCTTAGGCTCTGGCTTTGATTCTGGATATACTTTTGGTTCAGGCTTAGACTTTGATTTAGGTTGAGGCTCTTGCTCTAATTTTGGCTCAGGGTATGACTTTGACTCTGGCTTTGGTTCAGGTTTAGGCTTTGGTTTTGGTTCGGTTGTGGCATGGGCTCGGCTTTGGCTCTGGTTTTGGTTTAGGATTCGACTCAGGCTTTGGCTCTGGTTTTGGCTCTTCTTTGGGTTTAGGCTGTGACGTAGGCTCCGGTTTAGGCTCGGACTTCAGTTCAGGCTTTGGCTTTGGCTTAGGCTCGGAATTTGGTTCTGGCGTGGCTTAGGCTCGGCCTTGGTTTGGGCTTGGGCTCGATGTTGGTTCTAGATATGGCATGGACTTTGGCTTTGGCTTTGGGTTAGGCTCCGATTTTGGTTGTGGTTCTGGTTTTGCTTTTGGCTCTGGGTTTGGTTCGGGCTTAGGCTCTAGATATGGCTTGGGTTCTGGTTTTGGTTCAGGCTTTAGTTCTGGTTTGGGTTGTGGTTTAGGCTGTTCTGGCTTTGGCTCTGGTTCAGGCATCGGTTTAGGATCAGGTTTTGGTTCTTGTTTTGGTTCGGGTTCTGGTTTTGATTGTGGCTTTGGCTCCGGTGTAGGCTCTAGCTCTGGTTTAGATTCAGATTTTGATTTCTGCTTTGGCTTCGGTTTAAGCTCAGGTTTTGGTTTTGGCTCTGGCTCTGGCTTGGTCTCTGCTTTTGGCATGGGCTTAGGCTCCGAATAAGGATCCGGCTTTGGCTCCTGTTGGGGCACAGGCTTTGGCTCTGGCTCCAATGGCTTTTCGTATGCAGCACGACCTCGCATGCTTAGGAAACGGGCGCCATGGCCTAGTCCCCAGCCACCCACCGCCCCTTCATTAGCAAAGGCTCCTACTGCCGCTGCCACCACTCCAAGGAGGAGCACAGCGACGGTGAGACAAGGAGAGCTCCTCGCCATGGCTGGTAAGCTAGCTAGGTTGCTTTGCTACCTCTTTCTCTTCCCTTATGTTCTTCTCCCTCACTCCTGTGTCTGTGTGTGTGCTTCTCTGAGCGATGTGCCAATGGATGGGAAGGGTGGCTGGGATTTATAGCCGGGGAACTGGATGGAAGGGTGGCTGGGATTCATTGCCAGCGAAAGCCAAGCAGGTGTTGTGACATAGCTCCACTCCATGACACCCGGGCAGCCAATCGATATGGTCGGTCTCTAGCAAGCGGCCTGCCATCCTCTCACCGAGTATCCTGCATGCTTCTTTTCTCAAATCTGCTTTTACATTGACTACTAACATTAATTACTTTCTGTTCATTAATCAGAACTTGTCCTCGTTAATCAATTCAGCAATGCGTGTTAGTATTTCATTACGACTGGATACGGTAATCAAAGCCTCCTTGGAGTATATACTACTACTCTTTCTATGTCCCAACAAATTATAAAGCGTTCTTATTTAATGAAAAATCAAATTTGATAATTTTTAACTAATAACTATATTAACAATATACATGAAAAGTAGTATGTATTTTATATCACTCTATTCATATTTTAAAATATATAGTTTCGTATGATATGATGTTTATTTTATATTTGTTATATTCGTTGCTAACATAATATTAAATAAATTTAAGATCGAAGTATATCATTAAAGACCGTGTAAAAAATATAGACTTTAGGACAAATGAAGTAGAAATTCTACAGCATTATATCATATATAAATTAAACTAATTTGTACGAAAATTATTTACAAGAGACATAACAATGAAAAAAAATAACGTCTCGCCGGTCATCAGTCATGGTCTCGCCGCCGTACGTCTCGCCATGAAAAAGGTTTAAACTGAACATGGCTGGCTTAGAGAGGTTGTCCTTGTTTCACGTTGCATTCGAAATTCGATCGATCTGTCTGCCACGAGGTCGATCTCGCCGATCTCTCCAAATGTAATTAATGTCACTGGTACAAATTCTTTCCTCCGTAACAGAGAAAACCCTCTTTAGTCCCGGTTTATAACTTCGACACTGCTGGAGACGCCGAAGGAGGCGGAGAAGATGGAGAAGACGGTCCATGCGAAGGAGACGGTCCATATGGCGGAGACAAAGGAATGGAAGCCGCTTCACGTCCGGGAAAGACGATGAAGGGCTTGCTCCATAGAATGATCACGGGGCTGTTTCTTCTAGTGTCGTCTCCTCGTCTTCTTCGGAGATATCCAGCTCGAGATCTTCAAAGCCTCGTTTCACCTGTTCAATTTTGACTTTAGAGTACCGAGGTGAAACGGGCATGCAGTGATAGGTCTCGTCTTGTTCAACTGGTATCGCCATGCCCGACGCCATCTTCACGAGAAGAGATTTTATTAATTATTAATCAATCTTGATTGAAAAGTTCTTGTCCACAATATATATCATAAAACTACGAGCATATCTTAACTGACAAGTTCTTGAATGGAACATGAAGCTCACAAGGTGTCTGATGCGTGATCTTGTCAACAGGGCATGACGATACTGTTGGAGCTTCTAGGGCATGTTTAGCCACATGGCCTGTAGAAGCGCAGCTGCTACGTTGATGCTGTAGTTGCGGTGGATCTGGTTGGCTCACATGCTGGCTCCGTAGCTCGGCCATCTGTTTGGCCACCTTTCTTGCCACTATGTCATCGATCTCCGAGAGTTTGAGCTCCATACCAGCTAGCTTCGCATCCGTATCTCGCTTCCTCCTCATATGGCTCCTGTATCTTTGGATGTCCTCTTAGAATCTGTATTTCTAGGAAACAATGCCTTTTCCTCGCGTTAGTCCTGGATGCTCAGGGTTTTGTAGTGCGAGCGTAAGCTCGTCCTTCTCTCTGTCGAGCTGGAATAAGCCCGAGGCAGAGGCCTCCACTACGTCTTCTAATCTTCTGGCGGCTTCTTGGATTGCATCGTCGAAAATCACGGAGCCATCGACAGGATTAAGCGATTCACCGTGAGCATAGAACCAGTGCTTTGATCATTCCGTCCAATTGGCTGTGGCCGGAACGATATCTCTGGCTAGGAGGTTGGCTTCCATCTGCTCTCATCTCGGCATTGTCTTCTGATAGTCGCCTGACACTAGCTTGTGATGGTACTGTTTCTTAGCTGCGTTGACCTTGTTCTTCTCAATGAGCGCTTGTGCTTGTTCTCCTGTCTTGTATTTCACAAAGGCCTCCCAGTGATCTCGTAGCTTTGGGAATTTGTCAAAGTCTGGGTTCTTGCCATTAAGGATGTACTTATTTTGTAGTTCCTTCTTGAAGTTCCTAAAAAGCTTGACCATCTTTTTCAACGTCCATTCCTTGATCGTGCCATTCTCTATGTTCGGGAGATTGCTTTGCTCATCCCCTCCTGTCCTTGATCGCCGCCAGTTCACTACGCTGATGGGCACGTGATCTCTCACTATCTATCCGCTGTGTGTCACAAACTTCCTTGTGGCTTCAGTTGGGGCACATGGTCGACCGTCCTGTGCCACTTCGGTTATGACATGTCAATCCTCAATTCTCTTGCTGACACCGTGTTGCCCGCGTGCCCTCTTCTCTCCAATGGCTGGGGTGCCCTCATTTCCCTCTTCGTTCTCCAATGGCTAGGGTGTCCTCATTTCTCTCCTCGTTCTCCTTCTCGTTGAGGTACTAGTTGGGATCCTCGTTCCCCTCCTCAACGAAGTATTGGTTGCTCCCCTCTGCAATCTCGTCGAAGAGGATCTCTTTGTCCGAGCGATCTGCCATTTGATTGTTTTGCTTGGATGACTGGATCAAGTAATTCTGAAAAGAAAAAATATTCAGTTAATACACGTATGATGTTCCTAAGTCTGATATTCAGGTAATGCATATACTCCGCTCGTTCGGTCATAAAAGTCATTCTCTATAAGTTTTCACTAAGTCGTTCTCTAAGTCGTAAAAATTGTTCGCTAAGTCGTAAAAGTCGTTCGCTAAGTCGTTCTGTAAGTCATAAAATTCATTTTCACTAAATCGTTCGCTAAGTCGTTCTCTAAGTCGTAAAAGTCATTCGCTAAATCATTCTCTAAGACATAAAAGTCGTTCGCTAAGTTATTCTCTAAGTCATAAAAGTCGTTCGCTAAGTCGTTCACTAAGTCATTCTGTAAGTCATAAAAGTCGTTCGCTAAGTCGTTCGCATAAACCTGGAATTGGAATAAGTCGCTAAGTCGTCTGCTCGTTTTTTCTCTAAGTTTTTCGCCGCGAGAGAGAAATAGACGAGGATAAGGTGAGGGAGATAAGGTGCAGAGGAGAGGAAGTGGATGAAAGGAGAGGTGGATCACTTAACCACTTAAACTTTTTTTCTCAACGCGCCTAAATTTTTGGCTCATTTTTGGTATAAACTATCAAAATGATTCACTTTTTTATTTAATAAATAACATTTTTATTCTTGGTTTATCTTTATAAAAGTCACATTTTACATTCAAAATTCACATTCAAAATTCACGTCCAAAATATTTACATTCAAAATTAATTAACTTTCAAAATTCAAAATTCACACTCCAAATTAATTCAAAATTCATAGTCCAAATTCAGAGTCCAAATTAATTCAAAATTCATAGTCCAAATTCACAGTCCAAAATAATTCATAGTCAAAATTCATAGTCCATTCCTAGTCCATATATATGATTCACAGTCCATTTATTCAAAATTCATTGTCCACTCAAATATTCAAATTTCAAATTTCACTCAAATAATTTCATAGTCCATATTCACAGTGCATATATATATATATATATTCATAGTTCAACAGATAAGGGTGGAGCGGTGGCGGCGGCGATGGCGTTGGTGACGACGTGCGGGGGTTAGGGTTCAGCGAGATCATGCATAGATGAAATCGAATGGACGCCGGCGAGGTTACCTTGGAATGCGGCAACGACGATGGGCGACGACGGCGGCTCGACGGCAGGAGACGACAGCGGTGGCGCAAGACAACGGCGACGGTACATACATATACATATATATATATATATATATCCCTGTATTTTTCATCCCGGTTGAAACCACCAACCGGGAGCAAAGATCCCCGTACCCTTGGTAGGTCAACATCTTTAGTCTCACTTGAATCCAACAACCGGGACTAAAGATATTTTCCACATATTTCCAAATACTTTTTTCCTAGTTGCTGTTAAAAAGCAAGAGTAAAGATTTAAACAAGGCCAAATTAATTTTAATATGAAAACATTTAAATTCTAATAATCAAAGAAAATTAACATATGCCCTACTCAAAAGTATTTTAAATTCTAATAATCATATAGAATTAACATATGCCCTATTAAAAATATTTTAAATTGTAACAATCAAATATAATTAATATATATCGTATTAAAAAATATTTTAAATTCTAATAATCACATATAATTAACATATGTCCTATTGAAAAATATATTCAATTGTAACAATCATATATAATTAATATCTGTCTATTGAAAATATTTTAAATTCTAATCATCACATATAATTAACATATGCCCTATTAAAAATATTTTAAATTGTAACAATCATATGTAATTAATACCTGTCCTATTAAAAATATTTTAAAATTTAAGAATCATATATAATTAACACAAGACCTATTGAAAAATATTTTAAATTGTAACAATCATATATAATTAACATGTGTCCTATTAAAAATATTTTAAATTCTAATAATCACATATAATTAACATATGCCCTAGTGAAAAATATTTTAAATTGTAACAATCTTATATAATTATCACCTGTCCTATTGAAAAATATTTTAAATTCTAATAATTATATATAATTAGCATATACCTATTGAGAAATATTTAAATTGTAACAATCATATATAATTAACACTTGTGCTATTAAAAAATATTTTAAATTTTAATAATCATATATAATTAACATATGCCCTATTGAAAAATATTGAAAAATATTTTAAATTGTAACAATCATATATAATTAACATGTGTCCTATTAAAAAATATTTTAAATTCTAATAATCACATATAATTAACATATGCCCTAGTGAAAAATATTTTAAATTGTAACAATCTTATATAATTATCACCTCTCCTATTGAAAAATATTTTAAATTCTAATAATTATATATAATTAGCATATACCTATTGAGAAATATTTAAATTGTAACAATCATATATAATTAACACTTGTGCTATTAAAAAATATTTTAAATTTTAATAATCATATATAATTAACATATGCCCTATTGAAAAATATTTTAAGTTCTAATAATGGTGACACAAGGCATATGAGATCGTGATTCTTTTCTTCTACGCTTCGCACTTCAAATGGTTACAATAAATTCAATAATTTACAATAATTTATAATAAATACAATAAATTTAGTTAAGTGATAGTTGTCTTCACGTACTTTCTCCGTACTATTATTCCTTCGCTATGATCGTTGTGTGAGTAAGAGTGTCCTCATTTGATAGGAGGATGCTCGGATCAACCGCCACCGCAAACGGAGGTTGCCCATCAAACTAATCGTAATCTTTGTCAGTCATATCCTCGACTCCCATGATTTTTCCTTTTGCCTGAGAGAACCACGTGGCTCTTTGGCTCGTTAAACCCTTTCCCCTTCTTTGCTTTGCTAGCCATGTCCTGCATATAGAAAACTTGTCTTACATCATTGGCAAGGATGAAGGGTTCGTCTAAATATCCAACCTTGCTAAGGTCGACCGTTGTCATCCCACTTGCATCAATCCTTATGCCTTCACCACTTAGCCTAACCCACTGGCACCATAACAGAGGGACCTTCAGAGGTCCATAGTCAAGTTCCCATATGTCCTCGATGCTACCGTAATACGTGCTAGTCGTATCATCGTATCTCATGGCATCGATGAGGACAACACTGTTCTGATTCGTGCTCTTTATGTCTTGGGCCCGTGTGTAAAATGTATACCCATTGATTTCATATGCCTGAAATGTGGTGATCGAGCAAGATGGTCCCCTTGCCAAGAAGGCTAGTTGTTGGTCAATGGTCCCGTTGCCCATGAGACGTTGTCACAGCCAAGCAGGAAAGCATCAATGTGATGGCATATAATCCAAGCATCCATCTTACCGATGTTTTCAGAGCGAATAATCACCAAGCGCTTCTCGATGTAAGGAGCCACCAAGGAAGATTGTTGCAAAATAGTCCAATGTGCTTTCCTGAACAATCCATTGTCTACGATCATTAGTGCCTTCCTTCCAAGAGTCCCCTTCCCCTGTAGTCTCACTTCATGGCTTGATTCAGGCACCTCGATGGGACGAAGGTATTCAATAAAGTCGACGCAGAACTCAATGACCTCCTCTATTCCATATCCCTTGGCGATGCTGGCCTCCGGACGAGAACGGTTACGAACGTACTTTTTTTAAAACGCCCATGCACCTCTCAAAAGATAATATGTTGTGTAGGAATACAGGACCGAGAATACGGATCTCTTTGTGAAGGTGGCATAAGAGATGTGTCATGATATTGAAGAAGAAAGATGGAAAGATCATCTCAAAGCTGACAAGACATTGCACCACAACATTTTGAAAGGCTTCTAGTCTGTCTGGATCGATGATCTTCTACGAAATTATGTTTAGGAAAGCACATAGCTTTGTTATTGTTGCCCGGACATTATCGAGAAGGATACCCCGAAATATAACGGGAAGCAGCTGTGTCATCAGCATGTGGCAGTCATGAGACTTTAGGTTTGTGAACTTCTATCCTTCATGCTTATTATTCCCTTTATATTCGAGGAGTATCCAAACGGTACCTTGATGCTCTCTAGGTATTCAAACATGCTTTCCTTCTCTGCTTTGCTTAGAGTGTAGCTGGCTGGACTCAAGTAGTGGCTTCCTTTCTTCTTTGGTTCTGGGTGAAGGCCGTTGCGTTGTGCCATATGCTTCAGATCATTACATGCCTCAAGTGTATCTTTTGATTTTCCATATACACCGAGGAAGCCCAGCAGGTGGATGCAAAGGTTCTTAATGAGGTGCATCATGTTGATTGTGTGGCGGACATCCAAGACTTCCCAATAGGATAACTCCCAAAAAATGGAATACTTCTTTCACATCGCTGCGTGACCATCTTCAGTTGCTACAGGTTGGCTGCCAGGTCCCTTTCCAAATACTACTTTTAGGTCTTTCACCATGGCAAACACGGCCTTTCCATTGCGATGCTTTGGTTTAGTACGGTGATTTGCCTTCTGTTCAAAATGTTTGCCTTTCCTCCGGACAGGGTGGCTTGCAACAAGAAAACGGTGATGGCCCATGTACACTACCTTCTTACAGTGTTTCATGTATGTACTTTCGGTTTCATCCATACAGTGGGTGCAAGCCTTGTACCCCTTGTTTGACTATGTGGATAGGTTGCCAAGTGTAGGCCAATCATTGATGGTAACGAACGGCAACGCTCGTAGGTTATACTGCTCCTGTTTGTCCTCGTCCCACACGAGAACACCTTCTTTCTTCCATCGCAGTTTCAGATCTTTGACCAATGGTCTCAAGTACACATCAATGTCGTTAATAGGTTGTTTTGGGCCTTGAATAATAATCGACATTTGTATGTACTTTCGCTTCATGCATAGCCAAGGGAGGAGGTTGTAGATACACATCATTATAGGCCAAGTGTTGTGGCCGCTGCTCATCTCTCAAAAATGATTCATGCCATCCGTACTTAAACCAAACCTTATTTTTTATGCATCCTCTCCAAAGCCTTTAAATGTTTTGTCGATGTTTCACCACTACGACCCATCGACGGGGTGTCTCAGCATGCCATCTTGTTGGTGTTGTTCTGTGTGCCAGCGCATTATTCTTGCATGCTCTTTTTTCCTGAACAAATGATTGAGCCATGGTATTATAGGAAAATACCACATTACCTTAGCAGGAACTCTCTTCTTCGAAGGTTGTCCGTCAACTTCGCCTGGATCATCTCGTCTGATCTTGTATCGAAGTGCTTTACGAATCGGACATGCTTTTAGGTTCTCATACTCCTCACCACGATAGAGGATACAATCGTTAGGACATGCATATATCTTCTGTACCTCCAGTCCTAGAGGGCAAACTAACTTCTTAGCTTCGTACGTTGATTCCGGCAATTCGTTTCCCTCTGGAAGATATTCTTCACGGGTTTTAGTAACTCACCAAATGTCTTGTCACTGACATCATTTTTGGCTTTCCATTGCAAAAATTCCAGCATGGTACCCAACTTTTTGTGCCCTTGTCGTAATATGGGTACAAGGACGTTTTGTGGTCCGCCAACATACGCTTCAATTTCTACATCTCCTTTTCACCTTCGCAGTCCTCCTGTACATCGCGCAACATCTGAGCAAGGTCATCGGCACCGTCATTTTCTTCAACATCCCTGTCCACCTTGCCTGTTGTATTTTCTCCAAACCCACCGTGTTGACCATAGTCCGAAATGTTTTCATGTTCTTCTTTATCATCTTTCATTGCAATCTCTACCTCTCCGTGCAATGTCTAGCAATTGTAGTGAGGCATGAATCCCGACTGAAACAAGTGGGCATGAATAATTTTTGATGTAGAATACTTCTTTTTGTTTTTGCACTTTTTGCATGGACAACATATAAAGCCCTTATGCTTGTTGGCATTGGCCACACTCATAAAATAATGCACGCCTTGAATAAACTTTGTCGATCGTCGGTCCACGGTGTAAATCCATTGTCGATCCATCTACATGAAATGCACAAAAATCGTAAGAAAAATCCATGAAAGTCAAACCATTTAAATAATATGACAATAATTATATATATATAATCAAACAATAATTATATAATAATCCAACATACGTAATGTGTTGTACTTATAATCTATTGTAGAATTATTTTTAAAAGTTCTTTTAAAGTTTTACGTAGTGTTTTTATTTCTAACTATTTTAACGATTTTTAAATTATCTTAATTTTCTAATCTATGATCAAATTTTCTATATTTTTCTTTTGTCATCTATTTTCTAACATTTTTTGTCCACAAGTTTCTCTCTCATCATTTTTCATAAACATTTTTAGAGATAAAAGCGCATGTAAATATACCTACAAATGTAACATGCTAAGCATACTTAGAGGATAGAGTTAGGGATTTTAAGAAGAACTATAATTTTCCCCAAACAAATTTTCTCTCTCTTCATTTTCTGTTAACCTATTTAGAGATAAAAATGTATAGAAATATATCTAAAAAATAATATGCTAAACATAGCTCATAAGAGAATGAAGTTGCTAACTTGTAGATCCTTTAGATTTGTGTATAATCACCAAAACAATTTCATAAAAAATTTTGACAGCACCTCCATTTGAAGACACTGGTGTTGGCAACTTTTTTTGGCAAGAAGACAATCACGATCGGGACACCTAAATGCCTTGCGGTGAAATTGGAGTCGCCAACCACCTTGATCTAGCAAGAACTAAAACAAGATGGGTTTTGTAGATTAAACCGGCTAGCGGAGCCGATTTGAGCAAAACAAAGGATAAACACCCATCTCGTGGGCAAACGGAAGGTTTTTGGGACAAACCTACAAAGAGGTGTCGCACTCTCACAGCGGCGGTGGACGATTTATGGCTCAAATCGACACAGATGGACAAAACTAGGGTAAAGTAGAAAACATGGTGAAAAATAAAAGTAAAAGAACGATACAATTGGCTAGATTTAGATTGATTGTGTATGTGTAGAACGTCTCCAATTGAACCGGCCTTGGCCCTTAAATAGGGGTTGGTCTTACGTCCTATAAGTCCTCCACATCCAATTTAGGATAGATACCTTAGAAAACCTGAGACATACCTTATGGAGCAAGGAAACCCGAGACCCGACGAAATTCGCTTCGGACTCGAACTCTGACGGTCTGACCGGCCACATGCCTGCAGTAAGACCGGCCCTACTAGCGGGTCAAACCGGCCATATACCTGCGGTCTGACCGGCCCTGTGAAGGAAACTCGATACTTTCCAAATTTTGGCAATTATCCTCTTTTTCATCCATAGGTGCCAAATTATGGTGTAAACACATGCCCCCTGCCTTTTTGATGAACATCGTGAATCTAAAAGCATAGAACACGTTGTCTTAGGGCGATAATCTAATTACCGGCCATAGAACTTCCTAAGAATCTTACTAAACGCTTGGGAAGTATTTTTTTTCAAGTTTCTTCTTGAAATGATCCCGCTTTCACTCTTTTGTGGTAAGCCTTATCCACACTCATCTTTTCTTCCAAAGCCTTCAAACGGTTGTCGATCACTCCATCAAGATTGTTTCCCATCATGGTCTTGTAATCTTCAACTGACAAATCGTCTTGCTTTGTATATCGAAGAGAACCAAGATTTACCTCAACTGGTAAAATGGCTTCTTGTGCATATACCAACCTAAAAGGGGTTACTTTGGTAGCATCATGCATAGATATTCTATCTGCCCACAATGCTTCAGAAAGCACCTCATGCCACCACTTCAGATGTTCTTCGATCTTTTTCTTAACTAACTTCAACAATGTTTTATTGCTCGACTCGGCTTGTCCATTAGCCCGAGCGTAGTAAGGAGAAAAACTCAACAATTTAATACCTTAAGATTCGGCAAAACTTCTCACCTCCTTGGACATAAAAGAAGTTCCTTGATCTGTAGTCAAAGTCTGAGGATTGTCGAATCTATAAACAATATGCTCCAAGATAAAGTCAATTACCTCCGTGTGTGTCATATTCTTAAGTGGCACGGCTTCGACCCACTTAGTGAAGTACTCCACCATAACTATCATGAACTGATGCCCTTTTGATGACGAAGGATAAATTTGACCTATGAAATCTAAAGCCCAACCTTGGAACGACCCCAAGACTAGAATCTTTTCAAATACTCAATCAAAGGAATTCTCTAGTCTTCTTCTGTTTCCTAGGCACAAATATCCGAATTTACAATCAATTCGGTCTCTATATCAAATGTATCATGCCCCCAGCTTCCTGTTCAAACTCGGTCTGACTGGCCACGCAATGCCAATCAGACCGCCACCTCTCATCGGTCAGACCGGCCACACAAAGCTAGTCCGACCGGCGGCCACCTGCGGTCAGACTGGCAGTGATGTGCCGGTCAGACCGTCCGTAGTTTGTGACTTCGCCAATTTTGCCCAAAGAACTAAAATCAAGCACCGGCTTTTCCAGTATTAAGTATACTCCTTTTTTGATATTATAGCCAAATGCTTGGTATACCAAATTATTGGACCAAAATTTCTTCTTTCTAGACATATGAAAATTATAACACTGTGCGCTGTTAAACCGGAGCTGTGTCTTCAGCGAGTCAATCTGGCTTCCACAGGTGTGGTGCTCCTCCTCAAGCTCGCTCATACATCGTTTCTGCTCGTTGATCTCCAGCAGTGCTTCCTCGTAACAATCGTCTGCAGCCTCCGCCCATCGGGACAACCGGGTTACCATGGGGTTGTAACAGCAGGGGGTAGCCTCCACGGTGCAGACAGAGTTGCCCTCCTCCCGATACAGGTGGTGCACGAACTCGGTCACCGTCAGCTCGGCCCTGTGGATGGCGTTAAGGCGTAGGAATGCCTCACGAGCAGCATCCTAAAGTGTGGCCTCCACCAAGTCACGCCGGTAGCGTGTCTGGAAGCAATACTGTGGCTCCCTACCAACGTAGGGCTCGATCGCTATGGCAGCCTCCCACTCGGGATGGTCTCTGGTACAAAATCTCCTGGTCCTGTAAGTGGGTATCTCCGATTACCTTAGGCATCGTAACAGCTGCCGAAGGTGCAAAACATATCCTTCCTCTAGTGGAACTTCAAGTTCCCAAACTCCGATATGGCCATGTCCCGACATTTGTTTTTTTAAAACAACCTGAGTTAAAGAAGAGTAAGAGCAACATAAAAGTTGTAAAAAGATAAGTGGACAAGAGTATAAGGGAAAACACATTTTGTTTTGTAGACATAATGTTTTTATTTTCAAAATAATACTAGGTAGGGATTCCTCCCTTTAGCCAGCTATAAAGGGGTAGGGTGCCATTGGTCTTTTCCTACAGTCGCACGCTCTGATACCAGCTCTATACACCCCCGTTTTTTTAACAGGAATCAATCATGTTCATAGTACCATTTCCCTGGATCGAGTAGTTTGGTACCCATGAAATACAGTACTGAATTATCAAGTGCGCGTGCACGAATTGTCTTATACAACATATTACAATATAGGCCCGAAGGCAATGTCTAGTGCTTAGGACCAAACGGTCCGGAATACAACCAAAAGCAGAAATTAGGTAAAGGCAGCGGATAGAAGGCAGCAGCATGCCATTGCCACAGGCAATGACCGGAGCAAAGACCTACTGGACGCCATCATCCTCCACACCCTCCGGAGCAAAGACCACAACAAGGATGCAGATGATAGGGGTTAACCAAAGAATGGCTGTGGTTCTTTAGCATAAAGCCAGTTTTGCAATTATTTTCACAAACCTAAGACCTAAGCCTGATCAAGTTTTATTTCCATAGTTCATTAAATCGGCGACGGTTCTGTCCACCATCCATTGTGATCCCAAGGATAGCTTCTCGCCACCGGATTGTCATGTTTTTCTGGGGAGTCTACCCCTTCTCGCATCTCGAGAAGTTGATCCACAACACATAAAATCATCATGCATACCATCCCATCATTTTAAAACTTATGAGTCTAGCCAAGAGAGAAACTTGTCACGCCGCTCCATATCCGCGAGCACGGCTATTCGAATAGATTGATTCACTCACACTGCAGTGGATGTACACTTTACCCGTACTCTGTGACTGCCCAACAAATGAGCCTACGTCCCAACACATGAGACGGTCACGACAAAGCTTTTCGGTAACCTCACTTTGGCAGTACCTGCTCCATGAACTTAAATCCTCTTGCACTATAGCCATCTTTTTCTAGCAGTGCGAGGAGTTTTGGAGCTCCCGGGGTAAGGGAAAACTCATTCTTTAAGTTTCAATTAAGTTCCATTTTCAAACATCATACCACACATAGGCCCGCAGCCTCATATCAATCATAAGAACCACTATGCAGGGATACTACCTCCGCTCGGCTATCTACTCCGCTAGGTCTATCCCCATTCGAGAAGTACGGTTGTACTGGCTCGTTTCATGTTATAGTCTAATGGCTCGGTCCTTAATTGTTAAGGGACGGAACTTGCCTTTTTCGGAATCCACCAAAAACTTCCAGCCGCCCCAGTCTAAAACATTGGTTTTGTATTTTCAGTTATCATCAAAACTCATTTCATCATTTTCAAGGCAATGTGGTGCTCATGTCTCCACATGTCGTATCTCAACCACCTTCCATAAGGTAGTTGCCCAAGCATATAGCATTTTTTGTAAACATGAGTATGCATGAATCTAATTTAGCATGGCTAGGCACTACCGAAGAATTCCTTCGGACACATCATGTCGTAGGTTACAAAGATTATATCTACAGGTAATCAATATAAAGGCATGGTATAGCAAGAATAGGAATTCTTTGTGTATAGCATGCATATTTGAATTTTTTTAAAAGCAACACAAGTTCGCAAGCAGGTTCAATATGTTCGAGGGTAGTGATGACTTGCCTTGCTCGCAACCTTGCTGACCGGGATCCTCGGTGCAATCAACCGCTTCCTCGGACACTATACGTGCGTGCGAAAGACACGGTTGAATTCGATTAGAATTCAATGAAAAACCATCAAAATGCCAAATAAAATCATGAGAGCGACTCCAAAAAAATTAGTCAATGGTCTTAGATGAATTTTTAGGTTCGATTTTCGATAAAATCTGAGTTGAAAATGAGAGAGTTATAGTAATTTGAAATTTCGCGATTATACCGATTCTACTATACTTATATATTGGTGACAATAACCCAAGTTAAAATACTTTAAGTTTTTAGACATATAAGAATCAATGCTTCAAAATATTATAACAAAAGATAAACAAGATCTAATTATATTTCCAAATTTTATTGGAAAAATAAGGCCGAGGGTTAGGTTTAGTCAAACATACATTATTTAAATAATTTTTAAAATCTAAGTTGTAGGAAGAATAGTATATGACCAAAGCAATGGTTGTAAATAGATTAAGCTATATTTGATTTTGAGTCAAAACTCGGATTAAATCACCTGGGGGGTTGAGCACTCAGACACACCGAAACTTCCGATCGGTTCCGATCGGAACTTCCGGTTGCCACGATTTCTCAGACAGAGAGGATTGATCGGGAGATCCGATAGGCTTGACCGGAACTTCCGGCGAGGCGCTTGGGCTCTAATGGCGTGGCGGCGACGGCGGCGCGGGGAGGAGTGGGGGCGAGGGAGTGGTAAGAAGGGGTGGGGGAGAGACCAGGGACCCTTATATAGGCGGCCGGCGGCATGGGCGCGGCACTGTTCGATGCGATGGCGGCATGGCGTGGTGACATGCGGCGAGGCGACAACGGCGTGGTGACGCGATGACGATGGGACGGTAGCATGCGGTGTGTTGACGAAGGGGAGGGGCCGGGGACATGCGCGTGCAAGCGGTGACACGCGACGCGGGTGCGCGCGTGTGGGACAGCCGGGCATGGCACTGCGCGTGGCGGCGTGGGCGACGTGCACGCCTGACATTGGTCAGCGCAATCGACTATAAGAACTTCCAGTCAGTCCAAATTCCCAAAATATTTTATTCAATATCCTATTGACTTATAATATAATAACCTAGATATTTTGCCAAAAATCAACTTTTGATTTTAAAAGCACATTTTCACCAACCTAAGGTTTTCCAAAATATATACCTTCATAATTTTAATTTCTAATATTTTGAAATCCATTTTCCTTTTAGGGATTCAAAAACGTTTTTGATTTCTTTTCCCAAAATAATAACCCCTTTTATTTTTAACATGCAACGAAACTCACAAATAAGAAGCAATAAGATTCAAGAAGACGCAACAATTCAAAAGTTTTTGTGAACTCTGAATTTTAGGTTTCGATTTTTAGGTTTCCGATTTTCAGGGTGTTACATTGGCCGGCCGTTCTCCTGAGCCGATGATCGGCTGGACCACCACTAGCGTAGACCATGTTAACGGGAAAAGGATTCCCATCAACCTTCATCGGCTTCTTAGGGTCTTCAAATTTGATCTTTCCCGCCTCAATAGTCGATTGTATCTGCTGGCGAAACACCTTGCAGTCGTTGGTGCCGTGGGAGCCGGTGTTGTGCCATTTGCAGTATTTCTTTTTCTTCAACTCTTCGGCCGATGGCTTGACATGATTGGTCGGAAGTTGGATTTGCTTCTCCCGAAGTAGCAGGTCAAAAATTTTGTTGGCTTTTGTAATGTCAAAGTCGTATTTCTCCTCTTTAGCAGAATTTTTAACCCATTGACGGGTGATGGTCTTTTTGCTCTTGGCCCACTCGGCTGCTGCCACCTCGGCGTCGCTGTCGCTCAAATCAGACTTTGAGGCATAGGCGACATGGCTGATTTTCTTGAAAGCCTTCTTGGCCTCCTGGAATCGTTGTCCGTGCACCGTAATCTTTTGAGCCAAGTGGGCTAAGCTCTCAAAATCCTAGGCCGAAAACCTCTCCCTGGTGGGCGCTAGAAGACCATGGAAGGCTAAATCGGCCAGTTGTGAATCGGACAGCACCAGGCTGTAGCATCGGTTCCTCATATCTCTAAATCTTTGGATGTAGTTTTGAACCGATTCGTCGTGTTTCTGCCTAATGCTTGTGAGATCCGACAGCTTCATCTCGTGGGTGCCGGAGAAGAAGTAGCGATGAAATTGCTTCTCAAGATCGGCCCAGCTTTATACTGAGTTGTAAGGAAGAGAAGAGAACCACGTGAAAGCCGATCCTGATAGCGAAAGTGGAAATAACCTCACTCTGAGTGCGTCCGTAGCTGATGCCTCTCCACATTGGGCCAAAAATCGGCTGACGTGTTCATATGTTGAAACGCTGTCTTGCCAGAGAGTTTTGAAAAATCTGGCACCTTTACCAGTTCGGCAGAGGAACCCTCTCGAAGTACTCTGGATAGGGGGTACCGGTACATGTTGCCATAGTCCTTTGGCTTGAGGCCGAACTGATATCGCATTACGTCGGCTATCAGATCGGCCCAAGGCTTGTTTTGTTGTTGTGCTTCTTGAGCTTGTTGGTGCTGTATCGGCTCGTGCTAATCATACTGAATTGGAGCTAGCCGATACTACACCTAGGGTGAATGAGGCTGATAATATTGGCCGAAGTTGCCCCCTGGATATTGGTGTGGGAACTGAGGCATGGCAGGAGGCGGTTGTGGCATCACTGGAGGTTGTTTTTCAGGGGAAAGCTGCGCACCAATCGGGTTTTGAGGGGAACCCGGTGTATAGTTGCCAATCGACGCTTTGTTGGTTAGGGGCTACCGATTGGTGTTGAACATGGCCTCCACCTGCTCCTGGGATACCGTCGGGATTTCCTGGCCTGAACACTGAGGTCGCTGCCTGATCAAAACCTTGGGTGGTGGCCTTGTAGCTGATGATTGGACATTCGGCTGGATGGGGGCCGGTCGTAGAGCAATCGGCTGTCCTGGAGGAGGAATTGGTAGTCCTTGTGTTGACAAGGTCCTGTATCCAAGGAATCGGCCATCGGGGGGGGGGGAAACTGGGCCCCTTGGTAGCTGCTCGGCTATTCTGGAGTCCACCACTGTGCTGATCATGTTATTCAAAGTGTTGACCAGTATCCCAGACTAGTTGATAAGAGCATGGTGGACGGCGGAGTCGATTCTGTCCTGCAGTGTATGGAGCTCTGAGCCTTCTTCTTTCTGTTTGATCTCCTCCATCTTTTGTTTCCCTTTGTCCTTGCTGGGGCTTGGCTCGGGCTCGTCTTCACCTGGAAACTTTATCTTGTATCTTTGGACGACAGTACCCGACCGAGTCTGGACAAACGAGTGTAGATATTGATTCTGCAACTTATTCATCATGTCCTCAATTTCTGCTTTCTGTTCCGGAGTCAGCTTATCCAGCGTGGCTGGGATAATGTTATCCTGATCAATATCCGAAGTCTTGATGTCGACCATTGTCCCTGATCTGAGTGCTGCAAGAGTCGCACCGGGCGTGCCAAAAGCGTGTTGATGAGAAATTTTTCCACGCACTCGCCTGAGAGATCTGCTTAGCTGTAGTGCAGATCCAAATTGGATTGCCTTTGGTGTTTAGGGCGTGCCAGTTAGTTTGATCCTGTAACCAACAAGAAACAATAAATAGGCAATTTGGTTAAGATTAGATCCTACTCGATCGGCTATAGATATCCATAATATACAATTACTAATCCAAAGCACATTTAGACAAAGTGATTGGAATAGATTGGTAGCATACCGAGACAGTATAAATCACTTATATCTAAAAGCATATTAGAATAATAATTATATATATTTATAACCTTAGCCGATGTCATAGACCTAATGTGAATCGGCTAGTACTCCGATACAGTTTTATACTAAGATATTAATCTGGGCCAAATAAACTAAACAAGGATCAATCGGTTGTTAAGATGACTTAACAGATTGATGCCAGGATTAGTACATTTAACTAGGCTAAGATCTTAATATAAAAGGCGGCTTTAACACATCTAGCAGTAATAAAACATATAAGATGGCTAAAACGGGTAAGATGGGCTGAAACTCCGATACTATATCTAATAGCAGTCATTGTGCCGAATAGATCTATATGGTTCTAAAAGGGACTTAATAGATCAAACTGATGCAGCATTAAGTACAAAAAGAAACGCAAGATCTATATAAGCTGATGAAAACCTTTCAATATGGTGGATACGCCATATAACCCAAATCAACCCCACGATCTAACCCTACCGGCTGTTACCTTCGAGAAGATGCTAGCTGATCATGGGTTATATCAAAGCAGTGGTCTAGATTATATGACGTATATGATAAATTAAGTAGATTTGCAATAAAGAGATTAGAGTGTCATGACGATGGAAGGACTAACCCTAATAGCACAAACCACTTGTAACACGGATTTACCTTACTCGGAGATCGGAACCAGATGCAGCCCAACGCGAGGCAAGAACTTATCGAGATTGCAAGTAAAAGTAAAGGGTGGTGATGCACCGAGATTGTATTGGTTGATTCGATGATTCTAAATTACAAACCCTCAGGCCGTATTTATACCCGATTACAACAAAGTCCTTGTAGGACATGACTACTATCTTATCTACTATTTAAAGTACAACAATATCCTAGGACAGGGTCCCCTGCCATGATAAACAAAGACACTATACAAAATATCCTAAATTAAAGATACAATTGTTGTTGTAGGACGTTATCCATAGATGGCAACATCTTTGAAATACTTGGAAACTGAATTCAATGATTATCTTTAAGCTTTCCTTCCGGGATCGGTCTCATCTTCTTTTCCCAATCGGAATCGGCTATCGGTTACCCTGTCTGACTCGGACTCAGCCGACTGGCTCCTTAGCCGATTCGGACTCAGCTGACGCGGCCTTTGTCTCTGAGACTCGCACGCTCCCTTGATTTCGCTTCAATCCTTGCTTCAAACTCGGGGATTTGCTTACCAAATTTGGTCGTTAACAGTGGTATAATGTTGGACAGTGATTGGAATAAATACTGTTTAATTAATTACAACTGTTTTAATGTTCTAAAATTATTGTTGTGAAATTGCTGCTTTGTGCTAAAAAGTAAAACCCTAGCCAGTTCCTTATCTCACCTTGAATTCATAGCTTCTCTTTCGGTATGACCTGCTGAGTACCGTCGAAGTACTCAACCTTGCCTATCTCTCCCCCCACAGCCAGTCTCCGAGACATATGAAGACTTTGAAGAGGAGTAGGCTTCGTCCGTTGTCCGAGGATGCCTGTGGAGTGGTGGTGCCATGCTGCAAGCGTCAAGCTTAGGCTTTAGCTCTCTTTTCTTTTCCGCTGCACTTTTGTAATCTTTTTGTATTGTTTTTAAGTCATGGATTCTGTAATATCAACAATTATCGTATGTGTACCATGGCTGGTCCTGGACATGGATATTTAATACACATATCGCTTCGGAATTCTGGTTTTGAATTTCTGGGCGTGACAAGTTGGTATCAGAGCCAATCTTGGACCGTAGGACAAGCCAACTGGAAAACCCTAAGAGCCCTCTGAACTTTTCCATATGCATATGCTTTTGCAGTTGGAGTTGTTTCGGGAAAATGTGGGTTCTGTTTTCTCAGGTTTGGTAAAAATTTTGATCTCTTTCTCAAAAGGGATGTTTTAAAAATCAAGTCAGTCTAGGGTAGTAGGATTTTCGAAAAAATAGGTTTGAAAATAATTTGAATCTTATTCGACCGTCAGTCGAGATTTCGAAGGGATAGAAGTAAAGTCAAGTCTAGGTGGGAATGGTCATAGTTTCTATACTTATTTTACCTAAGCATTAATTTTAAGCATTACCTTATTGCTTAGATTACCTTATTGCTTAGATGATGTCAATATTATCTTTACTTGGCTTGATAAAAATGTTTCATGCATAAAACCTTCTATACTCGTTCATTTTCCTTGAGTCCTTTACTGCTTTATTTAACTTGGACTTGAGCATGCATTGACTTCCACTCCTTTGTCTACTCTAGATGGCAGGTCGTCCCTCTACGCACCACGGTCAAGGCATGGAAGGTTTCGTGGCCGAGTTGGCTCGTATGGCCATGGCGGTGGGTTATATGGACAACTGGAGTAAATGTCACGCCCGATTTTTGTTACGGATTAAAAATAATTAAATAATTTATCTTCTGTAAATTAAATAAAATTAAAAGCAAAATAATCAAGTGAAATTAATAAGAAAAAAAAATTTTCTTTAAAAATTATGGCTAGAAATATTTTTGAAATATTCTCCTTGCCCTAAAGTATTCTCTAAAATTTTCCGTGAAATTTTGGAGCTCTAGAAATAATTTTCATAATACAAAGAGCATTTCAGTAATTATTTAAATAAATAAATTAATTAGTAAATGATCTGGTTATATTTTTATTAAATACATTGAGTGTCCATCTATTTTCAAGATTTTTCATGGAATTATTTGAGCATTGGAACTATTTATAAAAAAAATTCAAAGATTATTTCAGCAATTAATTTAAATGGAAAAGTAATTTAATTCCTCTCTAGGACTTGGGCTGAATTATGGAAGTCTGATTCCACTCCCTCTGTTCAGTCCAACCGGTCTTCCTCTATATAGAAAGTCTGCTTTGCCTCCCTGGTTCAAATCAGCCCAAAATTGTTAGGAGGGAAAAGTATGGTTTCCTCCCCGGCGCTACAATGTCGTCTCCTTCCTCCAACCAGCCTGCACTGTTCATCCTGAACAGTAGCTCTTTTTCCCCCTTTCCAAATCCTATCGAATCCCTTGCCAAAATCCAAAATTGATTGAGGGGAATTAATCCCCACCTTATCCTCTCCACTTCCCCCATAATTTTCCACCCAATCCCACAATAACTTGTGATGGATTTTGATCTCGTTCATCAATGGCGAGTTCCACCATGGTCGGCCGATCCCCTCCTCTCCCCGGCCGTCTCCCTCCTTGGCGCCCTTCCCCCTCCCCTCCAGCCTATAAAAGGGAGGCCCTCAGCTCCCTTCCTGCTCCCCTTTTGCCTCCACCCCGCATGTCGAGACACTCCCCACTCAGCCTTCTCTCTCCGCAGCACCGGCGAGCTTCGGCTGCCCATCCCCGTCGACCAAAGCCACGCAAGACCCCGGCGCTACCACCCTCATCGTCACAGCGACCTCCCCTTCCTCGGCCACCCCTCCGTTTTGCCCGAAGTCCACGGTAGCACGCCCCACCCAAGAACCGGTGAAGAACGTCATCAATCTCCACCTTCGGCAGCCTCTCCCCGTCGAGTCAGGCGCTGCCAGCCCGTGCCACCACTGCCAACGGCTATGACTCACCGTGCTCGTCCTTGGCATGCCCATCCTCGAGCTCTGATGCCGCCGAAACACCATCCTCGCGCGGTGAACAGTGAGCATGCCATCGTTCTCCTCCTCTAGCAGCCCCTGCTACCTTGCAGGTGTGCTGTCCAACGTCGCCATCTCCTTTCTCGGCATCGCGACACGATCCTCTTTCCGGCCACCACTCCCCACCCTCAGATTGCCGCTAGAGCTCACCGCCCTTGTCACCGCCGAGCACCGGTTTCCCTCGCCGCCGTGTGCCCACGCCGCCTCTTCTCGCCATCGTGCGCACGGTGAGCTCCTTTCTCCCTCTCCGCCCCCCTCGCCCTCTAACGTCAGCCCTCAGCTCGTTGACGTCATCCCGGCCCCTTTCCTTTGTAAAAACAATTAAAAATTACACAATAAATTAATTTAATTTTCTAATTCATATGAACTCAAAATTGAGCCATTCAAATTGAAAAAATCACCTAAAATTGAGCTCTTGTTTTGCATGCCAGCGTGTAGATTCCGTCATTTTTAGAGTTCGCTCACGAGGAAAAGAGTTCAGAGGATTGTTTGAAGAAGCAAGGAAAGTCATGTCATTTTGACATTATTGCTGTCCTTGCTTATTAAATTATGTTTATTTAAATTATTGCATTTCGCTTTATTAAATCCACGCGCTTATCACTATTTTATTTAGCCTTACCAATTCTCCTTGTTATAGCTCTATTATTTGTATTATTATTAACCTTGATAACCCTAAGAAAAAAAACTATTTAGAACTTTATACATGTTGTACGTACTAGACAACTTAGGAATATGCTTAGCCCTGTATGAATAGAAACAATTAGATGATTTCAATAATTAGACTAAGGAATAAATTGTAAATAATTGAAATTATTGTTGTTTAGCTTTGGCAATAAACGTCGCCTTCAAAATCTCCCCAAACATGTTTTCGGTTGGGCTCGGGGTGCTTGGTTTTGTTAGTCGCACATCGGCCATCATAAGGACCAGTCTTCGAGCCTCTGTTGCAAAGCATATTTCGTACTACCACCTATCTAATGGGTAAGTCTTAACACCTCGTCTAATGCGGTCATAAACAAAAAAAGACACGATAGGGATGGATGAAGCCCTAGGAAGAGCTGACATCTTTGGCAAGTGAAGGCTCACAACGAGTCGAGATGCCCGGGGGCATAGACTGTCTACTCGACCCAGGGCGCCTAGCAGGGGAAGTCTATGTCTCTCTTCTTTGTTTAGGGCAGTACTAAGCGATGAGTTATGTCATGGCTTTCGTCCATATGCCATAGTGGCATGGGGCACGTCGCAACACGTGAGGAAGACATGTCTGGTGGGTAAAGATGTACACCTCTGATCAGAGTTTAATCTATTCGAATAGTCGTTCCCTCGGTTATGGGCAAGCCGAGCAATATACTCAAGTTAGAGTTTAATTCTGTTTAAGACTGAAAGAAGTGGAGTTAGCACATGTTGGCCTAAGTTAAGGAAAGATCATGTTAAAGCGGGGCTTGATAATAATTTGACTAGAGATAGGCTCATGTTTTATTTAAATGCCTTAAAATATTTAAACGCCTTGAAATGTTGGTTTTCTACAAAATAGTCTTATATAAGAATTCCTTGTACTCCCTTGCTTTATTTTGCATTCTCCCGGCATGGCTTGTTGAGTACGTTGGTTGTACTCAGCCTCGCAATTCTTCCACCTTTCAGAAGTGTAGTGCTTCTGAGTTGAAGATGGTGTTAGAGGACCAAGGCTCAGACCCCAGTTGATTTTGCCTGTGGAGTGGAGCTGAAGCCCGTCTAGGATCGCCTTTTTCCGCTTTTGTTTTGTTTCGAGTGTGAGGACTAATTCTCTCTGCTGTAAGTATTTTACACTTTATTTTACGTTTGGATCTGTATATTAATTTGTCATTTGTGTATCCTGGTTGATTCTTGGATAGGGATTTAATACGCAAAATAGTCTGGAAATTTTGGCATAGATTTCTAGGAGTGACAAGTTGGTATCAGAGCCACCTCGACTGTAAGTTGAGCCAAATGATCAAAACCCTAAGGACAAGTTTTATGAAAACCTTATTTGCGAAAATATCTCTTCCCTCCCTTTGGAGCTCTTTTCAAAATGATTTGTCAAACTTCTCTCTTTCCCCTCCACCTCTTTTAGATGTGGAACCTAGAGGACAAACCTGTTGCTCGTCAACTGGTGAAAGTCAAGTCAAGCGCCAAGCTTCAAGCAAGAAGATCAAGCCAAGCAGCCCGAGTCAGCGCTTCTCGAGGATCAAGTGAAATCTCTCCGGAGCATACCTACACCCAATCCTTCCCCGAAGAGTAGTATCAGTAGTTCTTAGGTCGTGTGTTGTTTTGTGTGTGTAGTTGTATTGTTTACATCAGTGGTGGCGATGTAATAATACTAGGTTGTTGGCCTAATCAACTTGAACAATAAAAGTCTATCCACATCATATCAGTAGGTAAGTAGGTTAAGGTCTTATCTTTAGTAACCTCTCTCTTTGATCTCTTTTGTTTGGACAGCAATTGGTCAGCGCCAGAGAAGATGACACCAACCACAACAGTACCAGCCAAGGCTCTATTGTTCCGCCAGAAACCACTCCGAAGCTACAGAACCAACACCAGCAAGGCAAGCAGAGCCAGGGAAACCGTTGCCTAGTCCAACTACAAAAGGGATAGTACAATTCCCAAGCTATGCCCGCCAAACAATGTCCCAAGCACCAGTTCACCGACTGTCGTCAACATCAGCCATGCACCCCATGTTGTTCTAGCTCAACAGCCTAGCGAGTAAACATAGGAAAGTGGCACCAACAACAAGAAGGTTTTGTCTCCTTCGGCTACTAAGATTGACTTTCTCCTAGAAAAATCAATAGTTATGGCAATGTTCTTGTTGGAACCTCAGTCAGTAAGCAATGGGAAGTCAACCATGTTAGGAACACAAAAGGAAAAAGCCATGTCCACAGAATTTATACCAGCAAAGGTCAACAATGGTCTACAAGTATTTTATGTTCAAGAACCGCTCACGACACCCTGAGGTTTCAGGACGTAACAAGAGGGGAACGAGCATAGGTCAGCCTATACACAACGATGGAACTAATCAACTAGGTCAGAATCACGAAGGGCAATTCCATACATGTCAGCAGTTATGCTAGCAATGATCAACAACCGTCTATAATTGTTTGGTGTTCAAGTACCTTCCTTGTGCATAGAAGTTTCATTACAGTTATGTACTTCAAAGGGGAAGCTGAATAAGGGTACAAGATAGACGATTTTTCTTCTCTCGTGGTTCATATTGAGCAGCCAAAGGTGGATCGACTTGTGTATCTGACAATGTCACAAGAAACCCATAGTTTCTTTGTCGGGTCATCACAGTTTCATCAAGACCAAACATCTAATTACCAGCAAACAAAAGAATTGGTCAATCAGTGAAGTGAGAATGGTTAGACTGCAGCGGCACTCAACATGGCGAGATCTCTTTGAAGGGCAATATAAGTGAAACCTCATGAGAACGAAAAGGGTAATGGAATGGTTGAAAGCAACATCAAAAAATAATCATCGAAATAGTAAGCAGTAACTGCACTCTAGTGGTGAGCATGGATTAATAATGGTTTCTTTATTTCAAGACCACTGTTATAGACTCCGAAAAACCACCTCGGTGTTCCTTTGAAAACGACAAGAGAATTGCTTCATATCACCCTTGCCGGGAGCAAATGGATGCAGATGTCAGGCCATGAAATACAGCCGCAGAGTATGCGATAGGGAATCATCCTTTGAGAATCAGTTCTACTCAAGGCTTGAGAGTGAACTTGTTTTGGTCAAAGAGCAGAAGCACTTGGCAACATCAAAGGCAGTTTTCAGCAGACGTACAAATTTTGGTGTTGTGGGGAAAGCAATGGTAGAACTTATTGTCTATCAACTCAGAGGAGTCAGTTGCAAGCCATTAGCAGAGTTACAACAATCCCAAGTTAACAGGTTCAAATCTAAGGCACACCCAAGCTGTCGTGTCAACAATTCAGCTGGAGAAGCAAGATTAGGGAACAGTCACGTCCCGAAGAAAGATCGATCGAGCGGCTTGATCGGACTAGTTCACGTAGTTCGAGTCCGTGGGTTCACGAATTTCGTTACGAGGCCTCAAAAAGTTTCACCAACTACTAGTCGGTAGGGTGAATTCTCGGCTTAGCAAATTTATCAACATTAATTGTGCGGTACCCAAGGAAAGTAAGTACTTTGAGTCCATAAAATCCAGTGTCGGGGTCGAATAGGAAGAACCCCGTTTAGTTTTGTGAAGTAGCAGAACACCAGGGTTAAATCCAGTCAGTCAGTCATGCGATTTTGATCAATCAATCGCCGCAAAGGTTGGATCGGTCAATCAACCAATGTAGTCCGAATGAAACCGCGAAATTAGTAGACCAACCCGACCCTACCATACCTTCTTTCATTCTAGCCCCAAATCTCGGGACGAGATTCCTGTAAGGGGTAGGTTTGTCACGCCCGACTTTCGTTCGGGATTAAAAATCATTAAATAATTTATTTTCTAGTAATTACATAAAATTAAAAGCGATTAATAAGGAAATAAAAATTTCCTTTAAAAATCATGGCTGGAAATATTTTGAAATATTCTCCATGCCCTAAAGTATTCTCTGAGATTTTTCGTGAAATTTTGGAGCACCAGAAATAAGTTTAATAATACAAAGAGCATTTCAATAATTATTTAAATAAATTAATTAATTATTAAATGATCTGGTTATATTTTTATCAAATACTTTGAGTGTCCATCAATTTTCAAGATTTTTCTTGAAATTATTTGAGCATTAGAAGTATTTATAAAAATTGAAAGATCATTTCAGCGATTAATTTAAATGGAAAAGTTATTTAATTCCTCTCTAGAGGACTTGGGCCAAATTATGAAAGTCTGATTCTCCTCCCTCTGTTCAGTCCAGTCGGTCTGCCTCTATATAGAAAGTCTGCATTACCTCCCTAGTTTTAATCAGCCCAGAACTGTTAGGAAGGAAAATTCTGGTTGTCCTCCCGGGTGCTAGAGTGTTGTCTCCTTCCTCCAACTAGCCAGCCTATTCATCCCGAATAGTAGCTCTTTTTCCCCTTTCAAAATCCTGTCGAATCCCTTGCCAAAATCCAAAATTGATTAAGGGGAATTAATCCCCACCTCATCCTCTCCACTTTGCCCATAATCTTTGATTTCGTTCATCAATGGCAAGCTCCACAATGCCCGGCTGACCCCCTCCTCTCCCCAGCCGTTCCCCTCCATGGCGCCCTTCCCCCTTCCCTCCGGCCTATAAAAGGGATGCCCTTAGCTCCCTTCCTCCTCCCCTTTTATCTCCACCCCGCATGTCAGGCCTCTTCCCACTCAGCCTTCTCTCTCCGCGGTGTCGGCGACCTTCGGTCGCCAATCCCCGTCGACCGGAGCCGTGCAAGACCCCTGCGCTGCCACCCTCATCATCGCAGCCACCTCCCCTTCCTTGGCCACCCCTCCATTTTTCCTGAAGTCCACAAGTAACACGCCCCAGCCAGCAACCAGTGAAGAACGTCGTCATTCTCCACCTTCGGCAGCCCCTCCCCGTCGAGCCGAGCGCTTCCAGCCCGTGCCACCACTGTCGACGGCTATGAATCGCGGTGCTCGTCCTTGGCATGCCCTTCCTCGAGCTCTGATGCCATCGAAACACCATCCTCGTGTGATGCACAGTGAGCATGCCATCGTTCTCCTCCTCTGGCAGCCCGTGTTGCCTTGCTGGTGTGCCGTTCGACGTCGCCATCTCCTTTCTTGGTATCATGGCACCATCCTCTTCCCCTGCCACCACGCCCCACACTCAGATCGCCGCTAGAGCTCGCCGCCCTTGTCACCGCTGAGTGTCGGTTTCCCTCACCACCGTGCGCCCGTGCTGCCTCTTCTTGCCGTCGTGAGCATGGTGAGCTCCTTTCTTCCTCTTCGTCCCCCTCGCACGCTGACGTCTGCCCTCGCCTCGCTGACGTCATCTTGGCCCTTTTCCTTTGTAAAAATAATTAAAAATTATGAAATAAATTAATTTAATTTCCTAATTCATACTAACTTCAAATTGGGCCATTCAAATTGCAAAATTCATCTAAAATTAAGCTCTACCGCTTGTTTACTTTCCATGCACTGTTTATTTGGTTTTTATTAGGGTTTTTCCTCGTTTTGCATGCTAGCATGTAGATTCCGCCGTTTCAGGAGTTCGTGCTCGCAAGGAAAAGAGTGCAGAGGATTGTTTGAAGAAGCAAGGCAAGTCATGTCATTTGGATCATATTGTTGTCCTAGCTTATAAAATTATGTTTATTTAAATTATTGCATTTTGCTTTATCAAATCCCTTATCATCGTTTTATTTAGCCTTACCAATTCTCCTTGTTATAGCTCTATTGTTTGTTTTATTAACCTTGATAACCCTAGGAAAAATAAAACTAGTGAGCACTTTATATATGTGGTACTTACTACCAAACTTAGGAATATACTTAGCCCTGCGTGAATAAAAACAATTAGATGATTTCAATAATTAGACTAAGGAATAAATGTAAGTAATGGAAATTTTGGCTATTTAGCTTTGGCAAAAAATGTCCCCTTCAAAATCTCCCCAAACATGTTTTCGGCTGGTCTCGGGGTGCTTGGTTTTGTTAGTCGCACCTCGGCCGTCATAAGGACATGTCTTCGGGCCTCTGTTGCAAAACATATTTCGTACTACCACTTGTCTAATGGGTAAGGCTCAACACATCATCTACTGCGGTCATAAACAAAAAAAGACACAGATAGAGATGGATGAAGCCCTAGGAAGGGTTGAAGCCCTAGGAAGGGATGACGTCTCTGGGAAGTGAAGGCTCAGAACGAGTCGAGATGCCCGAGAGCATAGACTGTCTGCTCGACCCAGGGCGCCTGGCGGGTGAAGTCTATGTCGATCTTCTTTGTTTAGGGTAGTACTAAGCGATGAGTTATGTCATGGCTTCCGTCCGTATGCCATGGTGGCATGTGGCACGTCGCAACACGTGAGGAAGACATGTCTGGTGGGTAAAGATATACAACTCTGATCAGAGTTTAATCTATTCGAATAGCCACACCCTGGGTTATGGGAAAGCCAAGCAATATACCCAAGTTAGAGTTTAATTCTGTTTAAGACTGAAAGAAGTCGAGTTAAGGCAAGATCGCGTTGAAGCGTCGCTTGATAATAATTTGACTAGAGATAGGCTCATGTTTTATTTAAATGCCTTAAAATATTTAAACGCTTTGAAATGCTAGTTTTCTATAAAATAGCCTTATATATGAATTTCTTGTACTCCCTTGCATTATTTTTGCATTCTCCTAGCATGGCTTGTTGAGTACGTTGGTTGTACCCAGCCTCGCAATTCTTCCCCCTTTGAGAAGTGTAGTGCTTCTGAGTTGAAGACCGTGTTAGAGGACTAAGGCTCAGACCCCAGTTGAGTTTGCCTGTGGAGTGGAGCTGAAGCCCACTACGATCGCCTTTTTCCGTTTTTGTTTTCTTTCGAGCGTGAGGACAAAGTGCCTCTTCTGTAAGTATTTTACGCTTTATTTTACGTTTGGATATGTGTATTAATTTGTCATTTTATGCACCTTGGTTGATTCCTGGATAGGCATTTAATACACAAAATAGTCTGGAAATTTTCGCATAAATTTCTGGGCGTGACAGTACATTGCCATCTCGCCTCTCAGTAGTGAGCTTCCCCACCAGGTCCGATTGGAGGTGCATGGTTTTATCGACACCAATCTCCCGAACATGGTGATCACTACTTTGGGAGGTACGGACGAGCATGCCTGCCAAGAGGCTGCTTACCTGATGATGGCAAGGATGCAGGAGATGCACGACTACTACCTTCGCCACTCCGCTTACCACAACCATCCCCATTGTGGTAGCTCACCAGATGTCAGCTCCTTCTAGTTTGTAGCGGAGGAGAATGACACTACCTTTGGTTGCATGACTACTGTGATCAAATATTTGGACAAGATGCACTTGGATCTTCACAAGGCGGCCAAAGCCTTGAATGATGAGAAGATGCTGAGGATCCGAAGTCTGAAGGATGAGGTGGACCGCCTCAAGAAGAAGGTCACTACCTTGAAGGGACGCCCACCTCCTGGTGGTATCCGGATTAGGACGACACCCCAGAATACCACCATTACACCTGTGCACATTTAGCTGGCGCCCAGGAACCCTCCCCTGGCTCCTCCAGCATCACCAACTCCCGCAGCTCCAGCACCAGCACCAGCCTCGGCTTTGCCTCCGAAGCTTGCCTTTGGACCCATCCTAGCCATCGTCCCGGCCTTGGCGTACCAGGGTGGAGAAGGTAGAGACGGGTGGATCTCCCCTTCCAGCACCAGCAGTAGCGGAGGCAGCAGCAACTCCAGTTATGGGACTCTGGGTGGAGATGTGGAGATGGTGAACTCCCGTAGTCGCTCGGAGGAGGAGGAGGAATAAGGAGACTCTCATGAGAGTGGCTTCGACTCCACCGACCGCAGGAGCCGCTCAAGCTGTTAAAGTGTCATTACCCTTAGACTTCCATTTTCTTAGTTTGTTGGTTATTAGTTTTGTGTGTTAGGTGTGTTTTGTTGTGGGGTAGTGGTCAACCTATATCAAGTGTTGGTATGGGCTGCCCAATTAAGGATGTTGAGTGTGTTTTATGTGTTTTTCATGAAGATCATATCAAAGCAGTTATTACTAAAATAAAGTTCAGCTTCTGAGTCAATCTGTTTCCTCATTTTCTCTCCTTGTTTAGTCTGCCCTTTAGATGGTGAACACAAGGAACGGTGGGTCCAATGCCAACAACGAGCAGAATGGAAACAACCTTGGTGCCAATGGCAACGCTCCACCACTACCGCCCCCTAAGAAGCTCACAATCGCTCAGGTCCTGCTTACTCAAACACAAATGATGGCTGCAATGATGCAGCACATGTAACGCAGCACGAGCAAATGCAATAGCAAACGTTGGAGCATTTGCAGCAGCAACAGCATAACAACAACAACCAGTTCACCCCTCTACCTCCCCTGTAATCCAAACTGCCAGAATTCCTCCATGTCCAGCCACCAACCTTTTCTAGCACCACAAATCCCATGGAAGCTAATGATTGGCTTCATGCCATTGAGAATAAGTTAGACCTTCTCCAATGCTCAAATCAAGAGAGGGTGTCCTTTGCCATCCACCAACTCCAAGGTCCCGCCTCTGCTTGGTGGGATAACTTCTTGTCACCCGCCGAGCAGGCGCTGTGGCAGTCTCTTCGGAAGAGTTCTGCCATAACTTTAGGAAGGCACACATTCCAGGAGGAATCGCGGCACAAAAGAAGAGGGAATTCAGATCCCTCGAACAACACAGCAGGACCGTCACCGAGTACCTGCATGAGTTCAACCAATTAGCACGTTATGCTACGAAATACGTGCACATCGATGCAGAAAGGCAGGAGAAGTTTCTATCTGGTCTCAATGATGAACTCGCAGATAAGCTCATCTCCGGAGAGTATACCAATTTCGAGAAGCTGGTCGACAAGGCTATCTGCCAACAAGACCAGCGTAACAAGATGAGCAGAAAGAGGAAGGCCTCATAGTTCAGGCCTCACCCTTAACAAGGAAATCGGCAGAGGCCACGCTTCATGCCCGGAGGTCAGGGTAGACCTACCACCATGATCGTCCACTAGCATCGGCCCTATCACCCTGGGAATTGTCAAGCTGGTAGCAGTGGCAGTGGCAGCCACATCAACCGCAGTGAGCAGCAACAATGGACTACTGCTCCACGCCCTCCAATGGCGTAGCCTCATCAGTAGCCCAAGCCAGCTCTGCCGAAGAAGGACTTCGGAGGAAACCGGGTGCCTGCTTCAACTACGGTAAGCCCGGGAATTTTGCTAATAAATGTCTGAAGCCCAAGCGTGATGGACCTTGGTTCATCCAAGCATGAGTTAATCATGCTTCGCAGAAGAGGCACAAGCTACACCGAAGTAATACTAGGTACGTTGCCTTGAACTCTTTTACTGCAACAGTATTGTTTGATTCTTGTGCAACTCATTCAATTATATCAAAGAATTTTGTTGGGGCACATAGGATATCAGTAGTGAAACTTAAGATACCTATGTGGGTTCAAACCCCCGGAAACCACTTGAACATCGCTCACTACTGCCCCTCGGTGGCAGTAGAAATTCTAGGGTCCCAATTTCTAGCCAATCTTATCCTTCTGGAATCAAAAGGCCTAGATGTCATCCTTGGGATGGATTGGTTGACCAGATATAAGGGATTGATCGATTGCGCAAGTCGCACGATCACCTTGACCAATGGTAATGGGGAGAAGATTGTTTTCCAGTCCCCAACATCACCGAAGTTGGTGGCAAGTTTGAATCAAATTTCTACCAAGGACTTGTCAGAGGTAGAAGTGAAGACCTCAAAGAGATTAGAGGATATTCCCATAGTTTGTAAGTATGCTGAAGTCTTTCCGAAAACCTAACCACGATGCCACCTAAGAGAGAGATAGTGTTTCGGGTTAATCTAATCCCAGGAACTGCTCTGATCCACAAGAGACCATATAGGATGAGAGCAAACGAGTTGGCAGAAGTCAAGAAGTAGGTTGACGAGCAACTGCGAAAAGGCTACATCCGCCCGAGCACGTCACCTTGGGGTGCTCCGGTAATCTATGTGGAGAAAAATGACAAGAGCAAGAGGATGTGCATCTACCCCGGATTGATGATCTATTTGATAAATTGAGGGGAGCAACGGTCTTCTCCAAGATAGACCTGCGATGAGGCTATCATCAGTTAAGAATTCGAGAGGAGGACATTCCCAAGACCGCTTTCATCACTCGTATGGATTGTACAAGTGTATGATCATGTCTTTCGGACTTACCAACGCACCTGCCTTCTTCACGAATTTGATGAACAAGGTGTTTATGGAATTATTGGACAAGTTTGTCATCATTTTCATTGATGACATACTTATCTATTCCAAGTCCGAAGAGGAACACAAGCGAGATCTTTGTTTAGCGCTCGAGAAGTTGAGGGATCATCAGCTCTATGCTAAGTTCAACAAGTGTGCTTTCTGGTTAAAGGAAGTGCAATTCCTCGGTCACATCATTAATGATCAAGGAGTAGCGGTGGACACCTCAAAAGTGGAACCTGTAACCAAGTGGACTCCACCGAAGACTCTTACCTAGATCAGAAGTTTTCTTGGACGTGAGGGTTATTACCGTCCGTTCATTGAAAATTTCTCTAGAATTGAAAAACCAGTGACACAATTGCTGAAGAAAGATGAGAAATTCAGATGGTTCGTAGAGTGCAACAAGAGTTTTGAAGAACTTAGAAAGAAGTTGTTATCTACACAAGTTTTAATTCTCCCAGATCAAACAAAAGATTTCCAAGTCTATTGTGATGCATCCCGCCAAGGGCTAGGCTATGTGTTGATGCAAGAAGAAAAAGTGGTTGCATACGCTTCTCACTAGTTGTGTCCTCATGAAATCAACTATCCAACCTATGACTTGGAACTAGCAGCCGTGGTCCACACCTTGAAGATGTGGCGGCATTACCTAATCGGTAATCGCCTGTGAAGTATATACAGATCATAAGAATTTAAAGTACATCTTTACCTAGCCAGACTTAAACCTCTGCCAGCGAAGATGGTTGGAGTTGATAAAGGATTATGATCTCGGAATACACTATCACCCCAGCAAAGCTAACGTGGTAGCCGATGCTTTGAGCCGGAAGAGTTACTGCAACTCTATCAACACAGGAGAAGTGTGTGTGAAGTTGCAACAAGATATAGAGCGCTTAAACCTAGGAATTATTGAACTTGGGTTTGTGGCCACTCTTGAAGCCCAACCTACTCTCATAGACCAAATCTGGGCAGCTCAGGCATCAGAGCCTGATATAGCTGGGCTTAAGAAGAACATGAGAGTTGGAAAAGCTCATGATTTCATGGAAGACGAGCATGGAACAATCTGGATGGGTGAAAGGTTGTGTGTACCTGAGGACAATGAATTGAAGAATTTGATCCTCACAGAAACTCATCAGAGTCAGTATTCTATCCATCCGAAAAGTATCAAGATGTACCAGGATCTTAAAGAGAAGTTTTGGTGGGCCAGCATGACGAGAGAAATAGCTGAGTTCATCGCACATTGTGACGTATGTCAGCGAGTGAAAACAAAGCACCAAAAGCCTGTCGGACTGTTACAACCTCTACAGATCCTGGAATGGAAATGGGAAGAAATCGGAATGGATTTCATCACCGGCTTACCTCGAACATCGTTAGGGCATGATTCAATTCGGGGCATCGTCGAACGACTCACAAAAGTGGCCCACTCTATCCCGGTGCATACCACATATTCTGGAAAGAAATTAGTAGAATTGTACCTCGCCAGGATCATGTGTTTACACGGGGTACCTAAAAAGATTCAGATCAGGGAAGTCAATTTACCTCCAATTTCTGGCAAAAGTTGGAAGAAGAGCTTGGTACTCGTTTGAACTTCAGTACAGCTTATCATTCGCAAACTGATGGTCAAACCGAGAGGGTAAATCAGATATTAGAAGATATATTGCGAGCTTGTGCTCTTGATTTCGGAGAAGCATGGGATAAGAGTTTGCCTTATGCAGAATTCTCCTATAACAATAGTTACCAAGCTAGTTTGCAGATGGCACCTTTGAGGTGTTGTATGGACGGAAGTGTCGTACACCACTCTTTTGGGACCAGACTGGTGAACGTCAGTTGTTTGGAACTAAAGTGTTAAGTGAGGCAGAAGAAAAGGTCAGATCCATCAGGGAAAGGTTGAGAATTGAGTAGTCTTGATAGAAGAGCTAAGCAGACAACCGTCGAAGAGACCTCACTTTCGAAGCAGGAGATTATGTGTATCTTCGTGTCACTCCGCTCCGGGGAATGCATCATTTCCAGATGAAAGGCAAGTTGGCACCACATTTCGTGGGACCATATCGGATTCAAGAACGTTGAGGAGAAGTTGCATACCAGCTTGAGCTTCCACTCACCATGGCTGGTGTTCATGACGTATTCCATGTATCCTAGTTTAAGAAGTGTTTGAGGGTACCAGAAGAGCAAACAAGTCCTGACTAGATTGAGATTCAAGAGGACTTGACCTATGTGGAGAAACCAGCTTGTATCCTCAAAACAAGTGAGCGAAGTACCCGAAACAAGGTTATAAGGTTCTGTCGGGTTCAATGAACTCATCACTTAGAATAAGAGGCCACTTGGGAAAGAGAAGATGAATTGAAGGCCGCTAAACCCCACCTCTTCGCGAGCACCTCTGAATCTTGGGGTCAACATTCCGTTTAAGGGGGTAGGTTTGTCACACCATGGAGTTTCCCCGTTCTAAAAATCATTAAAGAAAATCCCAAAAGAAATTATTTGTGAATTAACCTAAAGCAAATAAATAATTTTAAAAGGCAAAGTATAAGAGGAAATGGCATGGAAGTATTTTTCTTAAATTCTACATGTCAAAATACATTAACATGATTTTTAGTGGAATTTTAAGAGCACTAGAAATAATTTTTAACCAATTAAATCAATTCTTGAAATAAAATAAATCCTAGGAAAATCCGTTTCGTTTAAATACTTTTCTTGCTCTTTTTCTCTCTCTCTCGGGCCGACGGCCCAGTCCCACCGGCCCACTCCCGCGCACGCATCCCTCCCTCTCTCTCTCCTTTCTCAGGCCGGCCTAGAGGACGCGGCCCATTTTTCCTTGACCGCGCATCGCCAACAAGTCTACTTTGCCTCCCTCTTGCTCCCAGGTCACTAAAAGGTGGGGCGCACTTGTCAGCCCCGTCTTCCACCTTCGGCCGTGCCGCCGCGCGAATCCTGCCTCGCCCCACCACCCCTGAGCGCCCTAACTCACTCTAAATGCCGCGTCTTAACGCCGCCGGCCGTTGCCGCCCCCATCCCACACTCCCGCGCCGTTAATGGCCACATCCATCGTCGCCGGCCATTTAATCCCCGCGCATAACTTCGACGAGAAATCCCCTCCTCTCCTAACCGTTATCCCCTCCCTTGAGCCCTATAAAAGCCGGCCCTCACCCCTCCCGTTCTCCCCACACCGTCTTCGAGCTCTCCCGTGCCCTAAATCGCCCTAACGCTGATGTCCCGAGCTCCGCCGTCCTCCGTCGCCATTCGGTCACTGGTTTCCGTCATCCTGAGCCACCACGAATCACCGTGCCGCTACCGTCTTCTTCATCAGCATCCGAGCTTCCTTGACTGCTGCTCGTCTTCGCCTCCCGCCGTCTGCACGTCATGCGCCGCCGCAGTATTTGGGCGCACGGGTTTGCCCGCACGTTGCCGCATCATCGCGCCGCTCGCTCCGTCGTCCCGTTGGCGCCGCCCAGCCGCCGGCCGTCGTGTGCCATCGCCGGAAGTCCGCGGCTCGCCACATGGCCGATCACCCACTCCCTGCCGTCCGATTTACCTTCGGTAGATCTGGGTCGTCCATTCCTCTCGTGACCGCATGGCAGCCATGTGGCCGCCACGTCGGCACCACATGTGCCACGTGGTGCACCGGCCCTCTCGGCTCGTGGACCCAGTCCACCGTGGACCGGCGCTCCCGCGACCAATGATGTCAACCCTCAGCCGCTGACATCAGCCCTAGGCACTGACGTTATCTCTCGGGTTTTATTACGTAATAATCTATTTAAGGATTTCCTGCTTTTGTAATAATCACATATAATCTCCTAAAATTCATATCTTTTTAATCTGAGCTCCGTTTAAGTCCATTCAAATTTCATTAAATTTATAAAAATGCCAAGAATACATTAAAATGCTTTTGTTTCATGTTTCAGTAGACTTTTAGCATGTTTTGTTGAGTGCTTTGTTTGTCATGTAGATTCCGGTAGTTCTGGCGACCCGGTTTAATTTGAAGTTGTCACGGAGTTTCCCCAAGCTTCAAAGCAAGGCAAGTCATGCTTCATTCTTGATCATATTGTACCCATTTTGCTAAAATATCTTGCTTTCCTTAAATATTTCTTGTATTTTAGAATGTAATTTTATGGGAATATTATACCTATAGTACTTAGCCTTAGAACTTGATTACCCTGAATCTTTGATAACTTGGGCACTAACATGAATAGATATTGGTCTAGGATATGCTTAGCCCTGCTTAGATCAACTAGCACATTAAATAGGTCATTTCACTTAAATACTCTAGTATAGACTCCTTAATGTTGGATTCAATCATGTGACATTATGATCATGATAATCAACTAAAGTATGACAATGGTGGGCTATGGGAGCAATGGTTTTGGATAGTCGCACCCATGGCAATTAAGGACCAATTCGCGGGAAACCCTGGAAGAATTACCGTGCTAACCATAAGCCAGCATGGGCAACGGTTGGGCTTGTAGTATAGCTTTCCTCTAGCCGATGTGGGCGTGATGGAGTTGCAGTCAAGCGGGGTTATACCAATTGCTGGGCTTTCGGATTCAGCGCGGCACTCGAGGGGGGGTTGCCCACTGCCCTTAGAGGAGTGGGGGCAAAACCTTGATGTTGTGCGCTTGGTTAGAGGGGATTATGCGAAGGGTCCTATCACAGTCCCTTTTCGGGGGTACCATGGTGGTATTCCGTCACACGGAAATGTGTCGTGGGGCTGTATCTTATGGGTACAGATGTACACCTCTGATCAGAGTAAAACTATTCTAATAGTTGTGCCTATGGTTATGGGCGATCAATCAGATTTGCCATGATTAGTCTCACACCTTAATTAATCTGATTTAATGGAACTTGACTAGTATAAGTGGTTGGTTTGGGCCTATTGCAACGTGGTATAATGTTGGATAATGATTGGAATAAATACTATTTAATTAATTACAATTGTTTTATTGTTTTCAAATTATTGTTGTGAAATTGTTGCTTTATGCCAAAAAGTAAAACCCTAGCCAATTCCTTGTCTCCCCTTGCATTCATACCTTCTCTTCCGGTATGACTTGCTGAGTACTTTGGAAATACTCAACCGTGCCTGTCTCTCCTCCCCAGAGCCAGTCTTCGAGGCAGATGAAGACTTTGAAGAGGAGTAGGCTTCGTCCCCCGTCCGAGGATGCCTATGGAGTGGTGGTGGCACGCTGCAAGCGTCAAGCTTAGGCTTTAGCTCTCTTTTCTTTTCCGTTGCACTTTTGTAATCCTTTTGTATTGTTTTTAAGTCATGGATTATGTAATATCAATAATTGTCATATGTGTACCCTGATTGGTCCTGGACAAAGATTTTTAATACACATATAGCTTCGGAAATTCTGGTTTTGAATTTCTAGGCGTGACAACCTTCCTCTCTCAAGGGATGGAGAAATTGGTACAAGAGAATATCAGCTTCTAAAACAAGATCACTAGAAAGAAACCGGGATAACTTAATTCCTAGCTCTGTCTTAGCCGATATGAAGAAAAATGAACCCATGCTATCGGCTGCTTCTTACTTTTGGTTACACACCATCAACTCCTTCCTGTTTAATCAAGGGCCACTGACCCCTACTTTATTGGACATCAAGATGCTTACTGCACTAAATATCATCACATCGGCCAATCCCTTTTAGTCTAAAGATCAAATGTACCAACAAGCTAAAGACCAAACATATGGGTGGTTGGTCAGGATATATAAGAGCGCATACTAGAACAGGCTCTGTTTCTAAGAAAGAACACACTATTTTTTTTATCTTTATGGCTAGAAAGGTTTGTTTTCTATGGATCAAATTTTGGCCCGATAGCAAATTTCCAACATTTTGCTCAGGCTCTGGTAGAGAAGAGAACTTTCCCCTTGGGCAAATATTTATTTGGGCTGTTTATCACATGATGCACCAAGCTACAAATAATTTATTAATGGGCAAACCTGTGGATTAGGGGGGCCCTTGGTGGTTTGTGCAAATCCTATACACCACCATAGCTGCCAAAAGAACCCCTCCCTCTTTATCTGTCTTTCCCACTGATTATGCCGATGATGAAGAACCCAACACTCATAGATGCATGTCTTTTGGAGAGACAGTATCAGTCTACCTCGGGTCAAGCCCATTGGCTGAAACATTCCAAGGGTGGTTCTATAAGTTCTATGATGGTTTTACTCTAAATGCCAGAATTTGGTTCCCTTATGATAACTTCTTAGATCTTGAGTTGCCAACCGATCTCAGGTTTAGTGACTTGAACGATGAAGCTGATTCTAGGGACAACTTTGTTTTGGCCATATCCCCTTGCATTATTCCCACCGGAGTATCTCAAGGCCGAAACGTTCAAGCATATTATGAATTCTACCACCCTATGTCAATGGCCAGACAACTTGGTATGGGTCAACTCCCCATCGACTTGTATTTTTTCAGAGAAATTCAGACCAAAGGCATTGTAACATCGGCTTTGTTGATGAAAAAAGTCCTCACTCTTCAGGCCCCACTCTAGGATCTTTTGAACATATCAACCTTCACCTCCCAAGAAATTTGTTGTTTGACCGATGGTGGAGTGAATGGAAAAAACACCTTTTATTTGTCATCAAGCTTTTACCTGACCACCATCATTCCTTCCATCAGCCCTCAAGTAAGTTGAATTTCTCCCTTATAATTATTTTCAATCCTTGTCATTCATCAATATTTTTACACATTTAATCTTGCACTCTGCTAATTCTCCTCCACCTTCTACAAGCAATAGCGACCAGCCGATTGTATATGCACCAGCCATCATGCCATCGAGAGAATATGTTGCCCTATCCATCATCGGCTTCGCTGCCCCCCCAGTGAGATCTTCGCTTCACGGCCAGGGTAGGGAACCAATTCTTAAAATTTCAACAAAGTGCAAGCAATCCACCAGGAAGACTCCCAAGAAATCCAAGCCCTCCAAATAAAAAAATCAACCGATGATGAACTCTCCCCAATTAACCCAGAAGTTGATAAATTTCGAAGAGATTAAGTTATGGAAGAAGAAGTCGATGAAGCCATTGGTGCAATGAGCAATGGTGAACCGACCGATAGAGTGCAAGAAGCAGCCGATACTTAGGTAGTAAATCCTGATGACCAAGGTAGCGAAGCTAATGATCAACCTCCATCGTCTGCACACAAACGCAGAGCACTTCACACAATCAGGGTAAAATCCATGATTTCTCTTATTTATTCTTCAATTACCTTGAGATTCATTATTACTCATTCCCTTTCTTACAGTCAAAAGGAGGATTAGCCCTAGCCAAGGACAAGCATTTCCCCATGTCACCATTATCTCCAAGTCCTCATGCTTCTCCAGCTGCACCAGTAAACTTCCTCAATCTCATCAACATTTAAATTTCTCAATCGACATTTACTTAACCAATGATATTTTTCAACACTTGTATTATCTCAGCCAACAGCTCCATCAGCTTCCCCTCATCGGCCTGCTTCAAGCAAACACACTCCTTCTACTAGTCTCCATTATGAAGAAGAAACAATTGCTACTGCTGCTCCACAAGTAAGTATAAATTTTCCCAAAATTTTTACTCATATTTTCTTCTGTAGACCTTAGCCGATATGTTCTTCTTTGACATAAGGCAGATTCTTGATGAGGATGAGGAAGAAATCACCAATAAAACTAAATCTCCCATCTCTGAGGATCTAAGAACAAGGATACATGATATAATTGATCGGCTCAATTCTTCATTGGACACCTTAGTAACAGATTGCGGGTCGATCAGAACCAGGTTCCAAGAAATACAAGATCAACTCCCTGATGAGCTCAATGACATTATTTCCCAGCAGTCTTCCATGAGTAGCATCAATTCAAGCTTCAAAGGGCGAAACAAAGACTATCTGGCCCTCTTGAACGCAAATCAGTAGAATCGGCTATCCAAACTAGTCGTCAACAAGTCACTGATGATAAGACCAAACTTTACGAGCTGACCGCTAGCCCCGAAGCAACTCAAAAATAACTCGATGAATTAAAACAAGAAGCTGATCTCCTGGTCAAGTTGAGGCAAACAAGCGTGAAGATCACCGAAGTTGAGCAAAAACTGACCTGTCTCCCACAAGCTATTGAAGACGAAAAATCAAAATTGAAAGCATCGGCCAAACACTTAGCAGCCCTCAACAAGACCTTGAAGCTGAGCCTAGGTTCTGAAGCTGATGATATGCGTATGATTGATAAAGTTGATCGAATTCACCTGCGTGTGATATTGGCTATTCAGAACTACCTTGGTTATGTAAAAGCTCAGGTCTTCAAACTCTAATCCCACAAACTCTTTTGCCCACATATTCAGTATACTTATGTAACATATCTATCGGCCATCGAGCCGATTTACTTCTGCTTCTTTATACTTAGATGTTTCACGAAATCTTGGTCTAAGGGCGATATTTAATGTCGGCCATCTTGAGGCGATGTAATATACATCAGCTTTACCCTAAATTGGCTAAACAATCGATTATGAATTAATCCAAACACTTGGGTAGTATTTCTTCAAATATTTTCCATTGAGTGGTTTGCCAAAAACCTCTCCATCCAATCCTTCAAGCATATAAGCATTTTTTGGCATACAATGATGAATCTGAAAGGGTCCTTCCCAATTAGGAGACCATTTTCCAAACTTATTATCTATTGCCCCTATCGGCAATATCAACTTCCAAACAAGTTCCCTTTCTTCAAAAGACTTTGGTACAACCTTTTTGTTATAATGTCTCAAAACCCTTTCTTTATCTCTTTTATTTTTCTCCAAACCACGCAATCAAACCTATGCCAAATCTTCTAATCCATCAACCATCAAATTATGATAATCATCGGCTGATGGCTCATTTTGTAATGAAATCCATCTTGAGCCGATGGTAGTTTCCCAAGGCAAAATAGCTTCATTCACATGTACTAGTTGATAAGGTGGTACTTGTGTAGCTCTATGACAAGACATCCGATAAGCCCATAATGAATTGGCTAAAGTAGTGTGCCACCTCCTTGGCTGTTCTGCAATTTTCCTCCTAATCAGCTTAATCAAACTCTTGTTATATGCTTCTACTTGCCCATTGGCTTGTGCATAATAAGGAGATGAATTTAACAACTTAATTCCCATACTATCGGCAAACTGAACAAACTCATCCGATATAAAAATAGAACCTTGATCTATGGTAATTGTCTATGGAATCCTAAACCGATATATTATATGCTCCTTCCCAAACTCAATAGCATCATTAGAATTAGTTTTCCTCAATGGAACAACCTCAATCCACTTTGTAAAATAATATGTTTCCACCAAAATATATTCATGTCCCTTGCTTGATGGTGGATTAATCTGACCAATCATATCAATTCCCCAACCTCTGAACGGCCATGGCTTCATGATAGGATTCATAGTTGTTGTTGGTGCTCTCTGAACTGCTCCAAATTTCTCACAATCCTGACACCCTTTATAATATCTGAAACAATCTTCCAACATTGTCAGCCAGAAATATCCAACCCGACGAAGTAACCATCTCATCTTTCCGATTGATGTGTTCCACAAATGCCTTTGTGTACTTCACACATAACAAACTTTAGCTTCCTCTAAATTCAAACATTTAAGCAAAACTCCATCAATCATCCGATATATAGATCATCATCAAGCAAAACATACTTAAGGGTTTTGTACTTCAACTTTCTTGACGCTGATTGGGAAGGGTTTCTCAAATATTCAACAATCTCATATCTCTAATCATCGTCATCAAGACTAGCAACTTCAATCTCGACATCTTTCAACATTCGCTTATAACCCGATGCACCCTGAGTTGAATCATTGGGCTCATTATTTTGTTCTCTAGGAATATGCTTCATAGTTATGATCTTGAAAATCTTCATCAACTCTAGGCACCTTACGTTATAAACCCTCAGAATTTCACTTTTACACTCATACTCCTCTGGTAATTGCTTGATTACCAACAATGAATCTCCAATAATCTCTATTGCATCGGCTTCTATCTCCTTTAATAACTGAAGCCCTTTGACAACCGCCTCATATTCTGCTTGATTATTTGTATATATGGCTTGATCGTAAATGCAAACTCAAAGCTTGCCCCCCAAGGCAAAACAATAACTAAGCCGATACCACATTGATGTGTAGAAATAGACCCATCAAAAATAGTGTCCAAGGCATCAGCTCAACATACCCAATTGACTCATCCTGATGTTAAACAATGAAATCGGCTATAGCTTGACCCTTAACTGCCTTGGCCGGTTAATATCGCAAATCAAACTCCGTTAAAGCAAAAATCCACTTTCTAATCCTTCCTTTCAATACTAGAGCTGATAGCATATACTTCGCCACATCGGCTTTGCAAACCAAAGTGCATTCATTGGATAATAGATAATGTCTTAACTTGGTACATGAAAACTATAAACATAAGCACACTTTCTCGACTATTGTCTACCTTGATTCAACATCTAAACGCCTCCTACTAAGATAAAATATAGCCCTCTCCACACCTTCAAATTCCTGAATCAATACTGATCCGATGGATTTCTCATCGGCTGACAAATATAACCTGAATGGAACCCCATTTTGTGGTGGCATTAAAACTAGAGGAGAACATAAATATTTCTTGATATTATCCAAAGCTTTCTATTGTCTTTCTCCATATATAAAATCTCGATTGGCTTTCAGTCGTAACAATCAAATAAACGGCTCAATTCTCCATGACAAGTTTGATATAAACCTTCTGACAAAATTAATCTTGCCGATCAAAGATTGTAACTTAGTGTTATTCTCTAGGGTTTTATATCCTTAATAGCCTTAATACTTCGCACACTGATCTCAATCCCTCTTTCATAAGCAATAAACCCCAAAAACTGTCCATCTGATACACCAAATGCGCATTTATTTGGATTCATCTTTAAACCATACTTCTTAGTTCATTCCAATACCTTCCTCAAACCGACTAAGTGTCCATTAACTTCCTTTGATTTCACAACCATATCATCTATATAAATTTCAACCGGTAACCTGATAAGATCATGAAATATATAATTCATAGCTCTTTGATACGTAGTACTAGCAGTTTTCAAAACCAAAAGTCAAAACAACCTACTCATACAAGCCGATTGCACCAGGACATCTAAAAGCAGTCTTATGAATATCCTCTTCAGCCATAAAAATTTGATTATATCCTGTGTTGTCATCCATAAAACTTATGATCTTGTGTCCAGAAGCTGCATCAACAAATAAATTAGCAATCAGCATTGGGTATTCATCCTTAGGGTAGATTTGTTTAAATATCTAAAATCAACACAAACCCTCAACTTTCCATTTTTCTTCATTACTGGCATTATGTTAGAAATCCACTCAGCATATTGGCAAGGGCTAATAAAATTAGCATCATAAAGTCTTGTGATATCTGCCTTAATAGCATCATACATCTCAGGTTTGAATTGTCTTGGTTGCTATTTGTATGGTTGATATCCTGGTTTAATAGGTAGCCGATGTTCAACAATCGATCGGCTAAGTCCTGGCATCTCATGATATTCCCAAGCAAACAATCTCTATATTCTTTTAATAATTCGATCAACTCCCTTTTAAACTCATCAGACAATTTAGCACTTACAAATATCAGCCTTGGCCTATCGCCAGTTCCAATGTCTAGTTCTTCTAACTCATCAGTCGACATAAAACCTTGTCCTAACTTGCCTTCAAAATCATCCACAATATCCTTGAGTAAAAGTTGGGGTTCTCCATCATAGATTAGATGTATATCATAGTCGGATACTTTTAAGAAATCGTCTTCCCACACTTTTCCCGATAAGCAATCAATTCCATCCATCTCACAAATAGACAAATCAGCAATAGCAACATTAATTGACATGTCGGCTTGCACGATTTCTACCTGGTCTCCTTGGAATTGTATCGAGCTTTGATGCATTGTTGATGGGATGCAACAATTAGCATGAATTCAATCTCTTCCCAGCAACAAGCTATATGAACCATTCCCATCAATGACAAATAGAAATGTAGTAGGAATCATCTGACTGCACACTGTTAATGCTACGTTCAAAACTCCCTTGGCATCCGATGAATTCCCACCAAAATCCTTGAGCATCATGTTGGTCATGATCAAATCTTCTGACGTCTTTCCAAGCTTTCTATATGTAGTATAAGGCATCAATTTTATTACAGCCCCTCCATCAACTAACATCTTAGACATCGGATTCCCATTAACCAATCCCTTTATACATAATGGCTTTAGATGCAGATTTTTTGTTTCTTCGGGCTTCTCAAATACTACTTGTTGAGGAGACAAAACCAACTGTGTTGTCGATTCTTCACAAACTCCTTCATCGGATGTAGAAGTCCTATATTCTGCAGGCCACATAAACACCATATTGATAGAAGATGAAGCTTCAACATTTATCATCCCTAACAGCTTTTCTCTTGACAGAAGTTAAAATGTTTTTCTTATCGGCTTCAACATCATCAGCTTTAACAATTTTGCTTTTTACTCACCACTCCTTCCTTGTATTCCTCAACCGATGATTGATCTCTTCCTCAACTTCTTCCATCTGCTCGATACTTCTCAATCATTGAACTCTTCGCTTCTGATTTTTAGTGAATACCCCACTTGGACACCATTGCGGATTTTGAACTTGTCTACTTTGACTTTCTTCGTAATCTTCAAAACAATATTCAAGAATCAGCCCTAATCATTGATGTATTGACAACTTATTTTGTATCGGCCAATATAAATCCCTTTGTCTTGTCCAATAGGATTCCCAGTAATCATAAGCCAATTTAATAGTACTGCATCCTGGGCAATCTCTGATCGAAGGTAATCTCATCCCTTTATTCTAGCAAAACAGGAAAAACTCGCAAGCCCAGTGTGGATCAAAATAAGACATATCTTCATCATAATGATTATGTCTTTCTCTATCAGCCTGTTTTTGATATTTTTTATCAAACTGGTTGAGCCGATTTTAGTCTTATAATTTCTTCCATCAGCTTCATATGTGGATCTCTTTGGATAGACCATATTTACCAAAAAAGGATGTCCATCGATCTTCATCGGTTTTCTATTATCATCAAACTTAATTCTCCCTTGCTCCACAGCTGATTGAATCTATTGCCTGAACACCTTGCGTTCATTAGTACTATGAGATCTTGTATTATGCCACTTCCAATATTTCCTTTTTCTTTAACTCCTCAGCCAATGGAATAACATGATTTTGGGGTAATACAATCTGCTTCGCTTGTAATAAAAGATCAAAAATCCTACCGGCTTTATTAATATCAAAATTAAACCTTTTTTCTTTCACATTGTCTTTAACCCATTGGCAAACAACCGTCTTCTTATTTCTTGCCCACTCTGCCAAGCCGATTTCTTGATCTGAGTCAGAAGCATAATTGTAACTATTATTAATATTATTGACCTTCTTAGCAAACCTTTCCCTCTTTGACTCCTAGAATCGCTACTCATGAGCCGATATTTTCTAAACCAACTAGGATAAACTTTCAAAGTCCTGTGACAAAAACTTGTCTTTTGTTGGCCCCAACAACCCTTGAAATGCATTAGCCAATTGTGAATCGGTCAAGTTTAAACTATAACATCTGCTTCTTATATCACTAAAGCTCTGAACAAAATCTGGAACCTATTCATCAGATCTTTGTCTAACTGATGTTAAATCTGATAACTTCGTCTCTTTAACTCCATCAAGGAAATATTTATGAAATTTCTTCTCTAGATCGGCCCATCCTCTAATAGAATTAGGTGGTAAAGAAGAAAACCATGTGAATACCGATCCAAATAATGATAAAGGGAAAAATCTAACCCTTAAAGCTTCTTCAGTCGATGCCACCCAACACTGAGCTAGAAATTGGTTGATGTGCTCTACTATAGAAATGTTGTCCTCTCGCGAGAATTTTGAGATATGCGGAATCCTGTACCGTTTAGGCAATGGAACTCTATCAAAATTCTCTGGACAAGGAGGCCGATATATAATGCCAGTGTCCTTTGGCTTTAACCCAAACTGCTCCCTCATGACTTCAGCAATCATATCGGCACATTCTTGACTCCCATGATTCCCAAATTGTTGAGATGGAAATCTTTGAAAAAACTAGTTCATTTGAGGTTGATATTGACTAGCTTCTCCTTGCCGATATTGATGAGGTGATGATGGTTGTTGTTGCTAAGGGTTAAAATATTGATGCACCTGTTGTTGAGGTGGATTTGAATGACTTTGATATCCATGTATATATTGTTGTCCGATTGGCTGTCCTGCAATAGATAATTGATGTCTTTCTAAAGATTGAACCGGCAAACAAATGTAAAGCAAGTCTATGAAAGTGAAAATAATTAAATAATCATATAATAATTTAAAACATCATAATTAAATTCAAAACTAACAGTACACATAGAAATACCATACATGCTCATACACATAGAAATCACATATGAGGAGATTGTTGTTGAGCTCACAAATCTCTATGACCATTTCTTTAAAGAATTATGTATTACCTTAATTTTAAATATTTTCGTAAGTTTTTAAAATTCTATACATATTTTTAATGAATTCTTCTTATTTCTAATGATTTTAACAAGTTTTCAATGGACTTAATCGGAGCCATGCTTAATTATATATAAATTCTAGAAGTTTTAAAAAATTGTAAATATGTTTTTTATGTATTATCATTATTTTAACTATTTTTTGAAGTTTTTAAAGTTCTAAACATAATTTTAATGCATTCTTCTTATTTCTAATTATTTTAATGATTTTTAAATGGACTTAGTTTTCTATTCTTGTTTTCTAAAATATCTCTAAATTACGAAGTACTCTTATTTTCTCTAAAAATTTATTCTCTTCTCTTTTTCCATATACCTTTTTCACATGGAATGACGTATATAAATATAGCTAGCAATGTAATATGCTAACCATACATTAATAGAGGATTAAGTTACTAACCTTTTAGGTCCCTTCAATTTGTGTAATATAACCAAAATACTTTCACAAAAAATTTTGGCAACATCTCTCTTCCTCCACCTCCTCTTGGTAGAAATGGCTTGGGCTGGAGAAGGAACAAGGCATATAAGAAGGAAATGATCTTTACTAAAGATTGTTTTTAGTCTCGGTTCAACCTTGTCAGACCGTCACAGGCCCCCCGAGCTCTTTAGCTGCTACTAGCCATGGGCCTTTTTAACCGATACTAAAGAACATCTTTAGTACTGGTTGGTAATAGATCCGAGATATTTGTGTTTTTGAATACAACAAGGAAAGATCAGTTCTCTAGTAGTGAATAAATCATACATGCGATGGTACATGACACGCTTCAGCAAGTTATTGGTGGTAGGCTATCTTTTCTTGAAGTATTCCTCTTTAGGCCTCGTTTAACCCCATAAAAATGGATTGGAAAATATTTAGGGGGAATAATTCTATATCAGTGCAAAATTAATCATCTCCAAATCTCCCTCAATCTCTATGAGTTGGGAGATGTAGGCGCTCAAATAAAGACGTCCACACTTACACATACACACACAGAGATATATATATATATACACACACACACATGCACACCCTACCGCTATAATCACCTTCAATGACTGGAACAATATATCTTGAGATTCACGATGTCATCACAGGCACCTCGTTGTTGGCGGGTATGTCATCTACCACTGAAAGAATAATTAGCCATAAATACGAGTACTTGTGCCAAGTTCATGACTTCAATTTGAGTAGGCATGTTTTATCACCAGTGACCTAACCAGTTGAGCTACGCTCACTTTGTTGCTTAACTTAAAAGGTGGAGGTGTGTTGATAAATCTGTGATAGTACGCTATAGCTAGCCAATCTAGTAGATTTATTAATAAATTATGTGTGGAATAAGCTTCCCCTTAATAATTTAAAAGATACACATAAATAAAATAAATTAAGATGAAGTACGTGGCTTTGTTGCGTTGATTGTTAGAATTAGATGGGCTAGGCCTAATTTAATCCTAGTAAATTCAATGGACCCATAATTAATGTTAAGGGATCAATACCACCTTAAAAACCAACGAAAGGAGACCTCAACATAAATAGGTTGCTAATTGAGAGCATATGTTGAGCGGTTGAGGTGGTAGTGGGACTACCACACGCTCACACACGTGGAGCCGGCCAGCCAGGTGTCGATGCAAAAACATGACAGCCTAGGAGTTTTGCTTAGCTCCAGTGTAGATCCAAAAACACTGGTGAAAAGAACGTTGGTGTGCCAGTTCATTTGACCCTTTAACCAAGAATGTCGATGTCGGAGATCGACATGCGGGAATCCGAGGGACCCCTTTTTGGTTCGGCACGGGGAGCGGTGAACCTTGGCTTAAACTCGCGATGAAGATGGGATGACGCCGATGAACCGGGAAAAATCAAGACTGCAGAGACGCGGGGCTTTATACAGGTTCAGGCCACCTACGAGGCGTAATACCCTACTTCTGTTCTCTGTGTAGTATGGAGGATGGATTACAAGGACCAGTGATGGTATCCCCCTCTCCCAAGTCTGACGGCTCGAGCGTTGCTAAAGACTAGCCGAACAGAGCCTAGAACACGAAACTCAGAACCAGAACCGGGGTTCGAATTGGAAAAGCAGAACCTTCTTTATGATGGACTTGGGCCTCCTTTTATAGTGCAAGGGGACACCACAGTAGTCCTGATTTCTTCTACTTCGCTCCACGTGATGGAGCGGCTCTTGCCTTGTCTTGTCGAAGAAGCCACCCCCATCTTTGTTCCTGTTGCTGCGTCATGGGGGTAGGCGGAAAAAGGTGATCGTCGTGACAGCCATGCTGCTGACGCGGTGATGGTCTGCCTACCTACTTCGATGGGACCCACTGGTCAGCGGCCCATCTCGCGGGTGGGTGCTGACACAGCGCCTCTTGCACTCGCTCTCACTCTCCCACGCGGCCACCCAATGCATTAAACGCGACTAGACGGGGCGTGAGGGAGGCGTGCGCGGAGTGGGTGCGCTGCCGTACCGCGGTCACAGTCAAAGACTTTAGGCCCCCTTTGCCTCGTGACAGGCAAAAAGGGGTGATGATGAGAGCGGCTGACAGGCGCGCCTCACATCGCATTAAATGCGGTGGGGCAGGTGCTCAGCCTCTCTCTTTTCAGGCATTAAATGAGGTGGTTGGCAGTTCGTCTCGCCCCTCTCTCAGAGGTGCGGGGTGAGGGATGGGGGGTCCGGGTAACCCCGGACCCTGCCGTCCGGGGGTCCCGGTGACCCCGGACCCTGCCGCTTGGGAGCACGGCGGCCTCCGGGCAGCCTCTGGGCCGTGCCCCTCGTGGGACGGCCACGTGGCCGCCCGTGGCCGGGACTCACTTGGGCCATTCAGGACATGTCTTTGGCGCACCTTGATGGGCAAGGGCGCCTTCCCTTTTTTGGATATCATAGCTCTGACATACCCCCGGGCCCATATCACCGACAGTAGCCCTCGGTGTTGACCGGGACCGAGTCGGGCTCAGGCGTGGTTAACGCCATTTCCTTGAGTGTGTGGGCCCGGGTACTGGATGTGCCTTGCTATGGCAAGAGGCTGGTACGCGACAACTGGTGTCGCGCTAGGCTAAGCTTTCTCAAGACGGGGGGCGAGTTTATTCGGGTCGCGCGCGTGGTGACCCATTCAAACCGCCTAGCTCTCTCCGTCCTGCGTAGAGCGCCTGGTGGGCACGAAGCCCCAGGCGACGTGAAATCCAAGCGGCGCGGGAACCAAGAGACGCGGGAACCAAAGGGGATGCGAAAAGGAGACGAAGGGGCGCGAAGGCAAGGAGGCGCGCAGTGTGGTAGTGGGGTGAAATTAATGCCGTGGATTTCGAGGGGGCCGTGGTCGCTTATAAAAACGGATCCGCGTGGGGGGATCGGTTTCTACGCTTTCCATAGCCATCGCCTCTCACAGCTTTTCGCCTCTCATCTTCCCAACGCCCTTTGCTTCTTCACCTCCTTCCTTTCGCCACCGGCTTTCCCTTCGCATCTTCAGTGCCCATCTTTGCGATGGCCCGCGATTCGCTTCTGGAGCCGGGGAGTGTGCTCCCCAAATCCTTGGTCCGCACCGCAAAGGCTCATAGCCTCTTCAACAAGTACCTGTCGCACGGCACGCGCAGTAGCAGCGATGTCTCGGAGGAGCGGCCCCCCACGAGGATGGTGTTCTTCGCCTCCTTCGCCATGGTCGGGCTGGTGCCGCCCTTCTCCCGCTTCTTTCTCGACGTGCTGGACTTCTACGACCTCCGGCTGCACCACCTCACCCCCAACGCAGTCTTCTACCTCATCGTGTTTGCCCACACCTGCGAGATGTTTGTGGGGGTGATGCCCTCACTGCACCTCTTCCAGCAGTTCTTCCGGGTGTGTCGAGCGGGCTCCCCCGGCGCGGTCGGGTACGTGGAGATCCAGCCGCGGAACGACAGGACGGTCGGCACCCTCTTCATCGACATCCACCCTCGCTCCAGGTGGGAGAACTGGAGGGCATTCTGGTTCTACACCAGCCTAGGTGACCACCCCCGCCTATCCCTACCGATGGGGATCCCGGTGAACCAGAGGAGCTGGGGGGCACGTCCGCGAGCTGGGAGGGAGCTGGGCGGTGTGCTGGAGCGAATCAACTACCTCCGGAGGGGGGCCTGTCCAGCCACGCGGTCTTCCGTGACTTCCAGATGAGGCGCATTGCGCCGTTGCAGGAAAGGCCGCGCCCCGCCTACATGTACACGGGCCCCAACGACAACATGCGGACCCACCTGGGCACCGCCTTCAACTGGGACAAGAGGGACCTCGCGATCCTGGTCTGCCGCACCCTCGGTGTCACGGCGATGGATCTCACGCAGCTCCCGCCCGGGTTAGTGCCGTTGTGCCAGGACTCGGCGCGCTCGGAGATCCTGCACGCACTGTAGGTGGTGGGCGACGGCATGGGCTCGTCGTCCGTGGCGCCGGACGCTACCCCGAGGAGCGGGGGCGGCGACTACGATGACGCCGACGACCAGGTGCCGATCAGGCGGCTGAACCGCCGGGGTCCGAACCGAGCGATCTGGGGCCCCGGACCCTAAGGGGAAGAGGAAGAGGTCAGAGGAGGACCCCGCCGCTCCCCCATCTCCACCACGCGGTGGCGGCGCAAGCGCGCTGCTCCTCCCGCGGATCGGGAGGCTCGCGGGCGGCGGCCCGTCCCGGGGCCACTCGCCAAGGGCCGAACGGCCACGGCGGCGGCGGCGCGACCACGAGAGGAGGCCCGAGCACGCCCACGGCGAGCGTGCCGTCGGCGGGGGCCATCCGCGGGGCTCCGGCGTCGGCGGGTGCGGCGCGCGGCCGGCAAGCCCTCCAGGCGGCCCCACGAAGAAGAAGCGGGCCATCTCGCGGGTTTCCTGGGACTTCAACCCTGCCCGCAGGTACGCCTTGACGACGCGCACATGCTCATTGGGCCTTGCGTTTTTGTCTTGTTTTTTGATCCCTTGCTATGTCCATTTTTGCTTCGCCGCGAGCACCGGCATTTTCGTCCGGGTTATACCCAAGGGCGGTTACGCCTCGGGCTCGGGGAGGAGGCGCGCGAGGAGAGGCTCGGGCGCTTGAGCCCTCCGGGTCCGGGTCGCCTCTTACGGGTTTGGTCCCGGATCCGATGCGATCCGAGGAGGGGGCCCACCCAGAGATCGGGGCGCCGGCCGCCCACGAGGAGCAAGCCGAGGGCGGCCCCGACGCAGAGGGGGCAGCGGAGGGCGGCGAAGAGCAACCCCAGGGGTATCCTCCGCGGCAACCATCGCCACCGCCACAACAGCCATCGCCCTGTCGGCCACCGTTAGCTCTGCCGGCGCCGGCCCGCCGCAAGCCCCCAACGCAGGGAGCGGGTGGCTCTGGCCATGGGGCGTCTTCGGCTGGCCGCCCTGCGCAGATGGCTGATCCCGGGCCGAGCTCCGACTCCAAATCCGGGGGCGCTCGGTCCGGGTTCGTGGCCGCCCTGGACGCCGAGCCCCTCGTCCGGTCGTAAGAGCGGGCGAGGGAGGTTGTGTCCAGGGCAGTGGAGGAAGCCAACGCGATCTCCCTGGAGGGGCTCCGGGCCCAGGTGCAGGCCTTAGCCGCCTGGGAGGTTGTGGTGGCCCGGCGGGAGGCTGAAGTTGAAGAGGGCCTTCGGGAGCTGGCGGCCACGACGAGGGTGGAGGGCCTCGTCCGCAGACGGGAGCTGGCGGAGATCGCGCGGCGCCAGGAGGAGCTCAGCCAGGTGTTCGAGGACACCGTCGTTGAGCAGCACGCCGCCGACTTCCGCGAGCAGGTCACCGCCGCCGCGGAGGAGAGGGTTCGCACCACCACCGGGAGGTTCATCCGTGACGTCAAGGAGCGTGCCCAGGGGCTCGACGAGCACGAGCACACCCTGCGCAATGCCGAGGCCACCGTCGCCAGCATCGACGTCGAGCTTCAGGCCCGCGAGGCCGGCCTGGCGGAGCGGGAGAGGGCTCTAGAGGCGGCGTGGCGGGCGGTCGAGGACTGGGAGGCCGCCGTCGTCAAGGCCGAGGAAGACTCTGCCACGCGGGAGGCTAACGTGGTGACCCAAGAGAAGGCCATCGCGGAGCGCGAGGCCGCCGTGGAGGGGTGGGAGGCGACGGTGCTGGAGGCCCAGGAGGAGGCCTCCCGATGCCTGAAGGCTGTCTGGGAGCGAGCAGCTGCTCAGCGCCGTCTCGGGCCGCAGGCAAGACGGGTTGGAGCGGTGGGAGCAAGACCTGGTCGCCCGGGAGCAGGCGGTCATTGAGGCGCAGGCGCAGGTGCGAAGGCCAGAACTGGAGGAGGCACCCCGTCGGATCGTGGAGCTGGAGCATGCCTTGAGCCTAGGGCTCCGGGTCATGGCCTCATCCGTCGAGCGCCTTCGGGACGCAGCCCGCGAGGTGGGGGTCATCTGTCCCCTCACCAGCGTCCCTACCTTAGGGGGGCTAGCCACTCACATAGATGAGCTGGCTGAGGGGATCAAGAGGGTGCCGGAGGAGGTCGACGAGGTGGCGAAGGAGTCGTCATACGACTTGTCCCGCCAAGTCGCTATGCTTATCCTGGCGAGCTATCAGGCTCGTGACCCCGGCTTCGACCCCTACATCCCCACCGAGGACTTCCCCGAAGGCACCGAGGAGGCCGCCCGTCTTCGGGTCCAAGACGCCGTCGACTCCATTATGGTGGGTTTTGACGGCACTCCAGTGGCCTTCCAGCTTGCCCTCCGCGAAGATTCGCCGGACGAAGGCCCCCCGGAGAACGCCCCCAGCGACCTGCCGGTCGCCTAGGACTCCCCCGTCCCCTTTTTGTTTTTACCTGTATTTGTGAACAAGATATTTGCAATATTGTTTATAATATCAGTGAACTTGCCTTTATCTCGTTGAACTTGCATTGCAATAGCCCATATGCGTATGTATATATGTTGGGAGCCTCCGGCCAACTTAGCGCACACGTAGTGGCGGTTGGTTGGCCCGAGCCTCTGCCTGTTTGCTTTCCTGCAACGGTATTTCAACTCTTAGTTAGCTTAGTCATTGCAAGAATGCGGTAGCGTGGTCCTCTGCCATGATTTGTCCCATGTAGCTGGGGGCTGGTCCGGGTTCGGGCAGCATGCACTGGCCATTGGCTGGTGCCTTTCTCGGGGTTCCGGGTAGGAGCGAAGGCATAAAAAGGCGAGTGAGGGCAGCGGCAACGGGTGGCCGGGACAGGCGTGTTAGTACGCACCCGAACCCCCAGGCGTTGACTGCCCCCAGGCGTGGTAGTATGCAGCATCGCTCTACCCTCGACACCCTTAGGGCTCTCAGGCTAAGGCGGGCAAGGCCAGGGAACCATTGGAAAGCCGTATCCGCAGTACATGCTCCAGCACATGGAGGAAAACACACTACAAACAGGTATTTTGCAAGAAAATCATATGGATGTAACAGCAAACTTATTGTTCATGCCACCGGAAGCAGTGGATGAACTTCCATGTATGTTTTAGCGCACCATGCGGCTTATGGGTAAAACCTGCGCAGGTGGGAAATGTTCCACGGGTTCGGCAATGGAGTGTCGTCCTCTGTTGCTAGGCGAACTACTCCCAGACGTGGGGTGCCAATAACCTTGTATGGCCCCTCCCACATCGGGGATAATTTGCTCAGTCCCGTACAAGTTTGCACGCGACGTAGGACGAGATCATTGATCTGTAGCGCTCGGGGGCGGACTTTGTGCTGATGGTAGCGGCGGAGGCTCTGCTGGTAGCGGGCTGCGCGAAGCCTCCCAGCGCCGTCTTTCCTCCAGGTAATCCAAGTCGTCACGACACAGCTGCTCTTGATCTGCTTCGGTGTATAACGTGGCTCGGGGTGATCCTAGGGTGAGCTCGGAAGGCAAGACTGCCTCGGCTCCATACACCAGGAAGAAAGGTGTTTCCCCGGTGGCGCGGCTCGGGGTTGTCCGATTGGCCCAAAGGACCGTAGGCAGCTCGTCAGTCCATGAGTCCCCATGCTTCTTGAGCTCATTGTAGGTCTTCGTCTTGAGGCCTTTTAATATTTTTTCGTTTGCATGCTCGGCCTGACCGTTGCTTTCGGGGGTGGGCGGGCGAGGCGAAACAGAGCTTGATGGACATATCATCGCAATACTCGCCAAACAGCTCACTCAAGAACTGGGTGTCGTTGTCGGTGATGAGCCTGTTGGGGACCCCCAAACCTTGCCGTGATGCCTCTCATGAACCGCACAGCTGAATGCTTGTCGATGACGCTGACTGGATAGGCCTCGGGCCACTTGGTGAATTTGTCGATGGCAACATATAGGAACTTGCAGCCGCCCCGTGCCTGCTTGAACGGACCAAGGATGTCCAGCCCTCAGACCACAAACGGCCACGAGAGCGGGATGGTCTGAAGGGCCTGAGCCGAAAGGTGCGTCTGCCTGGCGTGGAATTGGCACGCTCGGCACCGCCGCACGAGGTCCGCTGCATCCTCCAGCGCGGTGGGCCAACAGAATCCTTGGTGGAATGCCTTTCCCACCAAGGTTCGGGAGGCTGAGTGCGCCCCGCATTCACCTTCATGGATCTCGGCTAGGAGCTCGAGACCCTGTTCCCAAGCGATGCATTTCATGAGCACTCCGTTGGCACCGCATCGGTAGAGTGTCCCTTCTACCAACACGTACCTCTTGGAGGTCCGGGCAATGCGTTCGCTTTCCTCGCGTTGCTCGGGCAATGACGTGTCTTGTAGGTACGCTTGGATTTCCGAAATCCAAGCCACCTGGCGCATGATGTCAGTCCCGACAGGGCTAGGCTGTGGCTGGTCTGCCAGGTCCGGGGCGTCGGGACCAGCCGATTCGTGCCCTTGGGGCGGTTCGGGGTGCGCCGACGGCTCTGTGAGACTTTCTTCAAATGCGCCTGGCGGGGCTGGGGCTCGCGCGGACGTGATCCTAGATAGCTCGTCCGCCAGGGTGTTATCTCTTCTGGGAATATGGCGTAGCTCGAGGACATCGAAATGGTGCTCCATACGCCGTACTTCCTTGACATAAGCTTCCATTTGGGGGTCGGTGCATTGGTACTCCTTGGAAACCTGGTTTACAACTAGTTGGGGGTCCCCGAGGACCAGCAGACGGTGGATGCCCACACCTGCTGTCACTCGCAACCCCGCTAGAAGCCCTTCATATTCGGCCATGTTGTTGGTTGCCCGGAAGACAAGCCGGACGATGTACCGGAGTACGTCGCCCGTTGGGGAAGTTAACACCACGCCTGCCCCGGCCCCGTGCAAGGTGAGTGAACCGTCAAAGTTCATCACCCAGTGTGCGGTTCCTTGGCCGCGATCCTCCGCACTCTCGGGTTCACTCGGGGGTGGATCGCTATCGACCGTTGGCGTCCATTCTGCCATGAAATCGGACAAGGTCTGGCTCTTGATCGTGTGCCGGGCTTCGAAATGAAGATCAAATTTCGACAACTCGATGGCCCACTTGACTACCCGTCCCGTGCCCTCTCGGTTATGCAGGATTTGCCCGAGAGGGTAGGACGTGACTACCGTTACCCGATGCGCCTGGAAATAATGGCGCAGCTTCCTGGAGGCCATGAGCATGGCTTAGAGCATTTTCTGGGCCTGCGGGTAACGTGTCTTTGCGTCCCGTAGCGCCTCGCTGACAAAGTAGACCGGCCGCTGCACCTTGGTGCTGGCCTTGGCTACTTTGCTAGGGGCGACAGGTTCGGGTACACCGGGGCGGGTTACCTCGGTGTCCGGGGCTGCCGGGCCATCGCCTCCCCCGGGGCCCTCAGGGCCACTCTGGTGGAAGGGGCCTCGGAAGCCCCTGGACTAGGGGGCCGGGCGGCTCCCTGAAGCTCGGGGGGCCAAGGGTCACCTCCGGGTTCGGGCGCTTCCTCGGCCAACACCGTTCCGAGGTTTCCTGCCTCGAGTGCTCCGGGGCGGGTTATCTCGGTGTCCTGGGCTGCTGTGCCATCGCCTCCCCCGGGGCCCTCAGGGCCACTCTGGGTGGAAGGGGCCTCGGGAGCCCCCGGACTAGGGGGCCGGATGGCTCCCTGAAGCTCGGGGGGCCAAGGGCCACCTCCGGGTTCGGGCGCTTCCTCGGCCAACACCGTTCCGAGGTTTCCTGCCTCCGGGTTTGATGGGGTTACGGGCGACTGAGAGTCTAGCTCGTCGTCGCGCTCCACAACCAAAGCCGCACTAATCACTTGGGGGGTTGCCGCCAAATATAAAAGGAGGGGTTCTCCTTCCCGGGGGGCTACCAATACGGACGGTGAGGAGAGATAGCGCTTGAGCTCGCCCAAGGCTTTCTCTGCTTCGTCCGTCCAAGTGAAGGGGCCGGTTCGCTTTAGCAGCTTGAATAGAGGGAGCGCCCGCTCTCCTAGCCTTGATATGAAACGACTCAGGGCCGCTACACAACCAATGATTCTCTGTACGTCCTTGAGTTTCCTAGGGGGCGCATTTCCTCTATCGCTTTTATTTTTGTAGGGTTGGCCTCAATGCCTTGGGCAGAGACCAAAAACCCCAACAGTTTGCCTGATGGTACCCCGAACACGCATTTCTCTGGGTTCAGCTTCATGCGGGAGGACCGGAGGTTATTAAATGTCTCGGCCAAGTCCAGGAGCAAGGTTCTTTGGTCCTGGGATTTGACTACGAGATCATCGACATACGCCTCAACATTGCACCCTATTTGGTCTTTCAGCGTGATGCAGACACCACGTTGAAAAGTGGACATGGCATTCTTCAAACCAAAGGGCATAGACATGTAGTAAAAGGTACCCACAGGGGTAATAAATGAAGTTTTCTCCTCATCCTCTATAGCCATGCGGAACTGATGATAACCAGAGTATGCATCTAGGAAGCATAAAAGGTCGCACCTCGCAGTGGAGTCGACTATCTGGTCTATTCGAGGTAGAGGATAGGGGTCTTTAGGACATGCTTTGTTGAGGTCGGTGTAGTCGATGCACATGCGCAGCTTGTGGTTGGCCTTCGGGACGACCACCGGGTTCGCCAACCACTCCAGATGTAGCACCTCCCGGATGAAGCCGGCCTCCTGGAGCCATGTCACCTCTTCGCGGATGAACGCCTGCCGCTCCGGGGCCTGCTGCCTCACCTTCTGCCGGACCAGTCGTGCATCCGGCCGCACTACAAGTCGATGCTCAATCACGTCCCTGGGGACTCCGGGCATATCCAATGGCTTCCAAGCAAACACGTCGGCGTTCGCCCGCAGGAAGGAGACGAGCGTGTTTTCCTATTTGGGGTCCAAGCTGCCGCCAATGTTGGCGGTCTTGGACGGGTCGTCACCCAACTGGATAGACTTGACTAGCACCTCATCGGCTGAGGTGATATGCTGTTTCGGGGCCCGGAACCCGAGGCCTCCCCTTGAGGGCCCTCGGGTTCAACGCGGTCGGCAACGCGCGCTTCCACACAATCTAGCACGGGTTTAACGTCGGCATGGACAGTGATGGGGCCTCCGGGGCCCGGCATCTTAAGCTGACAGTAAGCATAATGGGTAGCCGCCATGAACTTCACCAACATCGGCCTCCCGAGCACGGCGTTGTAGGGCACATTAGGGTCCGCCACATCGAAGTCGATCCGCTCGGTGCGGTAATTAGCGGGACCCCCAAAGGTGACCGGCAGAGCGATCTGCCCGAGGGGCCACACCTTCCCGGGCGTCACCCCAATGATGGGGTAAAACGGCCCGAGCACCATTCCCGGGGCCTTGATTGCATCAAAGGCCTTCGGGGACAGTATATTGAGGGCCGCACCTCCGTCAATTAAGACTCGGGCGACCTTGATGTTGCAGATGGTGGGGGAGGTCACGAGGGCCAAGTGGCCGCTACGTGCGATGCTCCCCGGGTGATCGGTCTGGTCGAAGGTGATGGGCACCTCCACCCAGCGCGACCTTCGGGCCGCCTCGTGGGACGGCATAGCCGCGAGGGGCTCGCGCCTCATGGACTTGAGGCTCCAGCGGGACACCTGGGCGCCTGCACCACCGTCGATGGTGGCGACAACGTGCTGGGGATCTTGGTAGCCCAGGTTGTCATCGTCGTCTTCGACGGGGGCCGGAGCTTTGGCCTCCTCTCGTCAGTTGTCCCAACGCTCCGCCGGGGCCTTGCCCTTGCGGCGGATTTCCTTCTCATTCTCCCTCCGCTCCTGCTCATACTTTTGCACCCGCTCGGCCAAGTTCTTGATCGAACGGCATTCGGAGAGGTCGTGGTGGGAGGTTTGGTGCACCATGCACCATTTGTCCCCGACCCGGCCCTGGGGGCGAGGGTCCGGGGACCGTCTGCGGTTGCCCGTGGGCTTGCCCTTCCGCGAGGGCTTCTCTGCACCGTCGGCAGCAAGGACGTGGCCCTCCTCGCCGCCGCGCGATGGCCTGCGCTTCCGTCGCCGCTCGCGTAGCTCCTCCCGGGACGCGGAGGGGGCAGCGCCTGTGGAGGCTGGTGTAGGATTCCTAGGATTCCAAACCCGAGCCTCCTCCTTGCGGGCCACCCGATCAGTGAGCTCAAAGTGCTCTGTGGTAGTCCGGGGGGCCTTGGACTCGATGTTCTCCAACATAATGTCATGGCATACACCACTCCGAAAGGCGAAGATCACGGCAAAAACGCTGGATGTATTTGCGCAGGGACTCGTCCTCCCCTCGTTGGACCATGTGGAGGTCTGCCTCCACTCCCGAGCGCGGGTACGTGCCCTGGAAGTTGGAGGTGAACTGCCGACACAGGTCGTCCCAAGAGGTGACCGACTGAGCTGGTAGATTCATTAGCCAGGAGCGGGCCTGGCCCTTGAGCGCCATGGGGAAGAAGTTGGCCATGACGTACTCGTCACCTCCAGCAGCCTCGATGGCTGTGGTGTAGATCTGGAGGAACTCGGTGGGATTCACCGAGCCGTCGTATTTCTCCGTAAGGGCCGGCCTAAACTTGCTAGGCCAGCGCACATTACGGAGGCTGGCAACGAAGGCCTGGTAGCCGTTGCCGACCGGAGGGGGCGACAACGGCTGCGAGGCCCCTTGGGGCGTCGTGGAACCTCCTGCTCATGGCTGGGCCATCATGGCCGCTCGTCGTCCCTTGAGGGGCTCCTCCTGCGGGAGGGCCGCTGCGGCCGCTCGCCGACTGGTTGTGCCTCCTGACGAGGAGGCACAATCCGGAGCCCGCCCCATGTGGCGCTCGTCACGGCGCTGCTCAATGCGAAGGCGGGCGTCCCGTTCTGCATATAGCATATCTCAGGGCGCCTCTGGTTGGGCTGCTGCCGAGAGGCTCTCTTCCGCCCTCACGGCAGCCGCTGCCCTTCGAGCCCGTCATCAAGAGGACGAGCTCACCGCGGTATGTGAACCGTGCGGTTGGTGGCTGGAGGAAGCGAGGTCAGAGGCCAACTGACACTGGGTCGTGCCTACCAGCTTCGCCACGTCGTCGATCCAACGCTTGGCGTTGGATCCCTCCCCCGGGGTGACTGGGGGTGGCGCGAGAGAGCTTTTGCCGCCTGAAGGGCGCCTTCTGGCGTGCCAAACTCCAGGCGACGGTGGACGTCTCCCCGGTGAGGCTCGCCGATACACCCGCTAGGGCGTGGCTTGGATCCTACAGGAGCGTTGGCAGCCCTGCGGGATACCTGGCCCCCTCCGCCCGCAGCCGCCGTTTCAGCGGGGGGCAGAGGAGGTGGCGCGGCCCCGGCTGTCGCTGTTGCCATCAGGGGTGGTGAGGGAGACAAAGGTCCTTCCCCGCTGAGCGGAGGTGGCGGAAGTTGGGGATATGTCCGCCCGTGTCAACCTCCTCCGCCGCCTTGTTGGCCAGGTCGCACTCGCGGGTAGCGAGTGAGTGGCCATGAACCATGGCGAAGACGGGGAGAGAGGGTTTCCCACGAGAAATGAAAAGAATACGGGAGTTTAAACCAAAATGCAGCGCGCTCCCCCTACCTGGCGCGCCAGCTATCGATGTCGGAGATCGACACGCAGGAATCCGAGGGACCCCCTTTTTTGTTCGGCACGGGGAGTAGTGAACCTTGGCTTAAACTCGCGATGAAGATGGGATGACGCCGGTGAACTGGGAAAAATCAAGACTGCAGAGACACGGGGGTTTATACAGGTTCGGGCCACCTACGAGGCGTAATACCCTACTCCTGTTCTTTGTGTAGTATGGAGGATGGATTACAAGGACCAGTGATGGTATTCCCCTCTCCCAAGTTTGACGGCTCGAGCGTTGCTAAAGACTAGCCGAACAGAGCCTAGAACACGGAACTCAGAACCAGAACCAGGGTTCAAATTGGAAAAGCAGAACCTTCTTTATGATGGACTTGGGCCTCCTTTTATAGTGCAAGGGAACACCACAGTAGTCCTGATTTCTTCTACTTCGCTCCACGTGATGGAGCGGCTCTTGCCTTGTCTTGTCGGAGAAGCCACCCCCATCTTTGTTCCTGTTGCTGCATCATGGGGGTAGGTGGAAAAAGGTGGTCGTCGTGACAGCCATGCTACTGACGCGGTGATGGCCTGCCTACCTACTCTGATGGGACCCACTGGTCAGCGGCCCATCTCGTGGGTGGGTGCTGACACAGCGCCTCCTACGCTCGCTCTCTCTCTCCCACACGGCCGCCCAATGCATTAAACGCGACTAGACAGGGCGTGAGGGAGACGTGCGCGGAGTGGGTGCGCTGCCATACCGCGGTCACAGTCAGAGACTTTAGGCCCCCTTTGCCTCGTGACAGGCAAAAAGGGGTGATGATGAGAGCGACTGACAAGCGCGCCTCACATCGCATTAAATACGGCGGGGCAGGCGCTCAGCCTCTCTCTTTTTAGGCATTAAATGGGGTGGTTGACAGTTGGTCTCGCCCCTCTCTCAGAGAGGTGCGGGGTGAGGGATGGGGGGTCCGGGTAACCCCGTACCCTGCCGTCCGGGGGTCCGGGTGACCCCGGACCCTGCCGCTTGGGAGCACGGCGGCCTCCGGGCAGCCTCCGGGCCGTGCCCCTCGTGGGGCGGCCACGTGTCCGCCCGTGGCCGGGACTCACTTGGGCCATTCAGGACATGTCGTTGGCGCACCTTGATGGGCAAGGGCCCCTTCCCTTTTTCGGATATCGTAGCTCTGACATACCCCCGGGCCCATATCACCGACAAAGAAGATATGGTAGACGTTAGATGATAGCCGATCGGCCGATCGGCTGATGATGTATCATGATGACCAAGCCGATGCAGTCGAGTTGAATCGGCTGTAAGGTAGAAGATACTGTTCATAAACTAGATTTAAATCATATATAAACATAAACAACTTTTCCTTAACAAAATCAATCATATAGGTCGAATCCAATCGATGCAGCATAAAATTGAGATTATTAAAGTCAATTGTCATATAATTATATGATCTAAATAACTAGCCAATGGACATATATTGAAGATTAAACCCAACGCAATCATGATCGGTTTTAGATTCAAATAACATGTATACTAATTTAGTCTTTCTCTTAGATACAAGCAATTACGATAGATTGGAATTAACTGAGACATTATTAATTGCTTATAACCAAGATTAAACAAATTAACAATTATATGGACTTATATCGTAGCCGATGAAAGAGCTTGGGCGATTAGATACTATATCGGCTAAAACTCCGATATAGCCTTATATAATATTATCAACCTTGATTAAATCTATTAAACAGATTATAACCTCAACAGATCAGACCTAACGGAGACAGTGCGAGGCTAATAACAATCTTAGTAGATTTAAAGGATTGGTAAACTTAAATAAGGTGATAGATATAACATGTTAAGAAAAATACATCATATAATTCAAAGGAAAATAGTTATACCATGTAAGATCGGCTGAAACCCCGATACTATTCTTATTGCCAATCCAAAGCAGGTTAGCTTTTATGATTCTAAACATGACATAGTAGGTTAAACTTAATTGATGTAGCACTAAGTATGAAAAGAGGCATAAAGTCTAAACAATCAAGCCTTTGAATAAGTTTTAGGGTGGTGGATATCTTAGCTAATCTAGATCGACAAAATGGTTTAATCGATACCAGCAAAACCCTAAAAAAGGCTTAGCCGATACGGATAAACAGAGCTGTCGAAACGATGTAAGCACTAATAGGCAGATGTATAAGTTAAATTAGAGTGTTGAAATGATGTAAGCACTAATCCCGCCGATACAAACCATCATGACAAGCCTTACCCATTGTCATAGATCAAAGCCGATGCATACCAACTCAAAACATGCACTCGTCGAGATGAAAACTTAGAAAACTGATAACTGGAGGAAAGGACATGTAGGATGCACTTGAGGCCAAGTTTGGAGTCTCCGATGTTGGCAGTGGGTTGTATGTCATGGAGCAGTTGTATGACTACAGGATGCACTTGAAGCAGTTCTATAGTAGAGCAAGTTCATGAGATTCAGGCGCTGGCAAAGGACGTTGAGACAACAACTATGAGTTGTCAGACAAGTTTGTGGGGGGTGGCATTATTTCCAAATTGCCACCTTCTTGGTCGGACTTTGCCACTTCTCTAAAACACAAGAGTCAAGACTTCAGTGTTACTGATCTCATTGGCTCTTTGGGTGTTGAGGAGAAAGCGAGGGCAAAGTACAACTGCGTGGTTAAAAGATTGAGGGAGGTTCTAGCACCAATTTGGTACAGAAGAACCCTCAAGCATCCCACAATAAGAAGAAGGTCAAACCTGATATCAAACCCAAGGCTACAACTAATTTTAAGAAGAAAGGCAAGGAAAAGGTAAAGAGCAACTGTTTTGTGTGGTGAGCCTGATCATTGGGCCAAGGATTGTCCTTATCGTAAGGAATAAAAGATTGCAAACATGGTTATTAGCGATGGAGGAGGAACATCGGGGTATGGTAAATTCTTACTTACAGTTTTTTCTGTTTTTCATTCACCTGAGTGGTGGGGTGATACCGACACTAATATTCATATGTGTGCTGATATTTCCTTGTTTTCTTCTTATCAGGTCAGGAGAGGTTCCTCCTTGTTGATGGGAAACAATTCGCATGCAGTTGTTCATGGTGTTGGTACAATCGATCTGAAGTTTACTTCGGGAAAGACCGTGCAACTGAAGAACGTGCAGCATGTCCCCTCAATAAAGAAGAATCTTGTTAGCAGCTCTCTACTTTATAGAGATGGTTTCAAACTTATGTTTGAGTCCAATAAGTGTGTCGTATATAAATATGGAACGATTGTTGATAAAGGTTAAGATAGCGGAGGCTTGTTCCGCTTTTCTTTAGATGATACATGTAATAATGTTGTGAACCATGTAAGCAATGATGATGAGTCCAATGTGTGGCATTCGAGACTTTGTCATGTTAATTTTAATTGTATGATGTGCTTAGCTAACATGAGTTTAATCTCGAAATTCACTATGGTCAAAGGATCTTAGTGTCATACATGTGTTCAAGCGAAACAACCTCGTAAGCCTCACAAGGCATCAGAGGCGAGAAATTTAGCACCACTAGAACTTGTTTGTTTCGATTTGTGCAAAATGAATAGCGTGTTGACTAAACGGGGAAAGAAATACTTCATGACTCATATAGATGATTGCACTAGATTTTGCTATATGTATTTATTGAAAACAAAAGATCAAGCATTGCATTACTTTAAAATCTATAAGGTTGAGGTCGAAAACCAACTTGAAAGGAAAATCAAGCGGTTAAGGTATAATCGAGGTGGGGAGTATTTTTCAAATGAGTTTACTTCATTATGTGAAGAGTCTAAAATTATTCATTAGAGGACGCCTCCGTATTCACCCCAATAATATGGGGTTGCCGAAAGAAAGAATCACACTCTAACTGAGTTGGTGAATGCCATGTTAGACACTGCGGGGCCTTTTAAGGAATGGTGGGGTGAGGCTATATTGGCTGCGTGTCATGTCCTGAATAAAATTTCTACTAAGAATAACGACATTCGAGTAATGGAAAAAGAAAAGGTTGAATCTCTCATACTTGCGCACATATGTATGCTTAGCTAAGGTCAATGTGCCTATAGTCAAAAAGCACAAACTTAGATAAAAAAATTGTGCATTGTGTGTTCCTTGGTTATGCTATCCACAGCATAGGATAAATCTTAATTGTAAATTCTAGAGTTCCTGACATGTGTACTGGTACAATTTTTGAGTCCAGAGATGCTACATTTTTTAAGAATGAGTTTCCCATGAAAAATGCACCTAGCATTTCTAGTCAAGAACCTATTTTATCCTTGAGTCTTTTGTGTCGATACAACACGATGAACAAACATGTGGAAAATCTTGAGGAGGATAACATTGTAGTTACTCGAAAGAGTAAGAGACAAATGACTGCAATATCTTTTGAAGATGACTACATTGCATATAATGTGGATGATACTCCAAGAACCATTAAAGAGACATATTCATCTCTTAACACTGACTATTGGAAGGAAGTGGTACGCACTGAGATGGACACAATTATGTCTAATGGTACTTGGGAAATCATCGAGTGTCCTTAAAGGTGCAAACCTGTAGGATGCAAATGGGTTTTCAAGAAGAAAACTTGGGCCTAATGGTACAATTGAAAAGTACAAGGCAAGGCTTGTGGCCAAGGGTTATACCCAAAAAGAGGGCGAGGATTTTTTTACACTTATTCACCAGTTACTCGCTTGACCATGATTCCAGTACTATTTGCTCTAGCATACTCTCATAGTCTTCTCGTTCATCAGATAGATATTAAGACAACTTTTCTTAATGGAGAGTTGGAGGAGGAGATCTATATGGACCAACCAGACGGGTATGTATTACAAGGTCAAGAGGGAATGATGTGCAAGTTGTTGAAGTCCTTGTATGGCCACCTAAGTAGTGGCATGAGAAATTTGACGAAACTCTGACATCTGTTGGCTTTGTTGTGAACAAAACTGATAAATATGTGTACTATTGCTATGGTGGGGGAGAGGAGTGATCTTGTGCTGATATGTCGATGACGTATTGATTTTTGGGACTAGCCTCAATGTGATTGAGGAGGTCAAGGACTTTTTGTCCAAAAGCTTTGATATGAAAGGTTTGGGGGTGGCTGATGTTATTCTTAACATTAAGCTACTGAGGAGAGATGATGGTGGGGTTACAATCCTGCAATCCCACTATGTAGACAAGATCTTGAGTCGCTTTGGTTATAGTGACTACAAGCCAGCTCCTACTCCTATGATCCTAGTGTATTATTAAAGAAAAACCGAAGAATAGCAAGGAATCAACTAAGATATTCCCATATCATTGGTTCACTGATGTATTTGGCTAGTGCAATGAGGCCTGACATCTCATTTGCTATGAGCAAACTGAGCCGATTTGTTTCAAATACGGCACATGATCACTGCTGCCATGCTCTGGAAAGAGTAATGCGCTATCTAAAAGACACTGTGAGCTATGAAACTCACTATGTTGGGTACCCAAAAGAGTGGAGGGCTATAGTGATTCCAAACTGGATCTCTGATGCTGATGAGATAAAGCCACAAGTGGATATGTGTTCACACTTGGAGGTGGCGCTATTTCCTAAAAGTCTTGCAAGCAAACCATCTTAACGAGGTCAACAATGAAAGCAGAACTCATAGCATTAGACACTGCCACTATTGAGGTCAAGTGGCTTCGTGAGCTCCTGATGCATTTGTCGCTAGTTCAAAAACTAGTACCAATTATCTGATGAACTTTGATTATCAAACGATGATTATTAAGGTGAACAATTCGAAGGACAATATGAAATCATCCGGGCATGTAAAAAGAAAATTGAAATCAGTCAGAGATGAAAAACTCTAAAGTGATAGCATTGGACTATGACCAGACTGCTAAAATCTGGCACATCAGTTCACTAAGGGCCTATCACATAATGTGATAAACAGTGTGCATTGTCACAGCCCAATTTTCGTTCAGGATTAAATATCATTTAATAATTCCTTTCCTAGAAAATAAATAAAAATAAAAGCAAAGTAATCAAGTGAATTAAATAAGGAAATTAAATTTTCCTTTAAAAATCATGGAATATTCTCCATTTTTGGAAAATTCTCCATGCCCTAAAGTACTCTCTGAATGTTTTCGTGAAATTTTGGAGCTCCAGAAATAATTTAAATAATACAAAGAGCATTAAAGTAATTATTTTAAATAAATAAAGTAATAAAAATGAGCTGGAGTAATTTTTATTTAATACTTTGGGTGTTCTTATATTTTCAGGAATTTTTTGGAATTATTTGAGCACGGGAAGTATTTATAGAAATACAAAAACTATTTAATGGATTAATTTAAATAAAAACCAATAAAAATCCTCCTTATTGATCCGGGCCGGAACAGCCCGAGAAAGTCCTCCTTTGCCCCTTTCGGCCCAGCCCGGCCAGCGCCGCCGTCTCTCTCTCTCCCCTCGGCTCGGCCTAGCTGCGACACGTCTCCCTCCACGCCGCGCAAAGTCCGCATTGCCTCCCTTCCTCTCCGAGCCGCGATGTGTGGGCCCCACCCATCGGCCTTTGTCCTCTCTCCCCGAACCGCCGACAGGTGGGCCTTACCTGTCGGGGTCGCCCACCCCGCGCCCGGCGGCCCGAGCCGCCGTTGCCATGCGCGCCGCCGCGCCCCGCCTCTTCCGCGTCTCCCCGAGCCACGTCGGGCCCATGCTGAGCCCGCACGCTCCTCCCCACGTCTCGTGCTGCCGTTCCCGTGCCCCGCAACGGTCGGTATCGGATCCAAACCACCGCTGCCGCTTTTCTCTCCCTATCCCTGATTCCGATTGCGCCGGCGGAGAGTTCGGCCGTATCCCGTGCCCGATCCGGCCTCCAAAACCCCCTATAAAACTCCCCACGCCGACCACCGCATTTTCCCTATGTCGCCCGATCACGTTTTGCCCTAATTCGCATAGCGCCGCCACTCGCCGTCGTCCCCTCCATCTCCAGTGAGCCGCTCTACTCCCTCCCTTTTTCTTCCCGCGTGCAAGCCGAACCCGTGACGCCCGTCGTCGCCGCGTGGTCCTGAGCCGCTACACCATCCCACGCCGTTTCCCGTGCATCGCGCCGCCACCGCCGCCGCTTCCTGTGTCACCGGCGAGCCGGCCAGCCAAGCCAAAGCTCGGCCGCCGCCGCCGCAAACCCTAACCCTGGCCGCACTGCCAGCCGTCCGATCTACCGCGCGATAGATCGGGGTCGTCCGTTCCCGCCCGCATATCGCCGTCGTCCGATTGCACCACCGTGCCATGGATGGCCGCCACGTGTCACCGCCGCCGCCGTCGCAAACCCTAACCCTAGCGCCGCTCGGCCGTCCGATCGCACGTTGCCCCGACCGCTCGGATGCTGCCACGTAGGGGTGAAAACGGTACGGATAATATCCAGATTCCGTTCGAAAAATCAGATACGGATAGTGTCAGCCGGATAATTTTTGGATAATTTCGGATTCGGAAACGAAAACGGATAATTTTTCTCGGATACGGATACAGTAGAGGCATTATCCAGCGGATAGCGGATACGATCGGATAATATCCGGATACCTTAAAAATCGGATACGGATAGTGTCAGCCGGATAATTTTCGGATAATTTCAGATTCGGAAATGGAAACGGATAATTTTTCTCAGATACGGATACGAATACGGTAGAGGCATTATCTAACAGATAGCGGATACGGTCGGATAATTTCTGAATACCTCATCGGATAATATTTGGACCCTAGGTGTGGAGCCTTTGGCCCAGCCGGCTCATGACCATAACTCCATAAGCCTAACAAAAAAAGCATTATTTTGTGATAAACTACTTAAATTATGATATACACTTATGTGAGTGAATTACTTTTTATTATGGATGTCTAAAATTACTATGCTTGATTTATAATGATATTTGATATGAAAGATAATATGGTCATGAAATTAATAAAATAATATTGATATGGATATTTAAAATTTATTATGTGTGTTGCTTAGCTGAAAAATTATAAATATTGATTAGTTTGAGAGGGTCTAATATTCCGATCAATATCCGTTACCGTATTTGTTTCGATTCGTATCCGTCCGTATTTGTTTCCGATATTATTTGTTTCCGTTTTCGTATCCGAGTTTTCCGATTCGAATCCGATTCGAAAAAATATGAAAACAAATACGGTATAGTTAGTTTTCGGCTGTATTCGATCCGTTTTCACGCCTACGCCACGTGGTGCGCCACGTGGACCGGTCCCCGTGGACCGAGTCCACCGTGAACCCATGCACCACCGCTGCCACGGCTCACGTCAGCCCTTGCTTGCGTCAGCGTTGACATCAGCACTGCCTGCTGACGTCAGCACTCGGCTTGCTATCGTCATCCCGTGCCCGTCCTTGCTGCCGTCACCCTTGTTTTGCTGACATCATCCCGAGCCTTTTCATTTGTAAAAATAATTAAATATTACGCAATAAATCGTTTTAATTTCCAGAATTTATTTTAAATGGTCCAAAACCTGTAAAATTCATATCTAATCTATACGAACTCCAAATTGGGCCATTCAAATTGCAAAATTCATCTAAAATTAATCGCTATGTGTTTGTTTACTTTTTATGTATTGTTATTTGGTTTTTATTAGGGTTTTTCCTCGTTTTGCATGCCAGCATGTAGATTCCGCCGTTTCTGGAGTTCGCGCTCGCGAGGAGAAGAGTCCAGAAGTCCGTTTGAAGACGCAAGGCAAGTCACACTTCCCTTGAAGTATGTTGATCCTACTTTTATAAATGTTTTATGTTTGCAAATAAAATTACATCGTTTTGCTAATTGCATAAAATGATGGGATACCTATCTTCTTATTTGTGTCTTGTTTACTTGTTATTCGTCCTTTGTTAACCTTGGGTGTTAATTTGACTGGTTTTAGTCACTGATGTTGATTTTAGCTAGAATTATATGCTTAGCCATGCTTAATTACCACTAGCTCACTAAATGGGATAATTACACTATTTATTATAGTATCTGATGAGCTGCAAGCTCGAAACACCTAGCCATGTCTTATTGGTCGTAATTATCTAAAACTAACATATGGCTTAATGGTGGGCTGTGGGTGAATGGTTTTGGATGGTCGCACCCATGACAATTAAGGACCGGTTCATGGGAAACCCTGGAAGAGTTACAGCGCTTACCACAAGCATGAATGGGTAACTGCTTGACTCGTAGTATAGCTTTCCTCTATCCGACGTACCCTAGTGACGGTCGACGTGATGGAGTTGGGTCGGCCTCGGTTTTACGGGTTGATCGGTTATCGGATTCACCGTGGCACGCGGGGGGGGCTGCCCATTACCCTTAGGGGAGTGGGGGCGAAACTTTGGTGTGGTATCGCTTGGTTAGGGGGAGTTATGCGAAAGGTCTTGTCACGATTCCCCCCTTTGCAGTATCATGGTGGTACTTCGGGGCATGGTAACATGTGTGGAATCATGTCTTGTGGGTAAAGTTGTGCACCTCTGATCAGAGTAAAACTATTCGAATAGTCGTGCCCGCGGTTATGGGCGATCGACCAGATTCACTATGATTAGTCTCACTACTTAATAATTTGATTTAATGGAACTGGTTTAGTTCAGGTGAAATGGTTGGGCCTGTTCAACGTGGGGATAACGTTGTTCAGTGGAAGATTAATATTGCCTTAATTACTCAACTATTTTACTGTTTTAAAACAATTAAATATTTGTAAACCGTATTTATGCAAAATAGCCCAAGCCACTCTTGTCTCCCCTTGCACGTTTGCATTTCTCGGTGTGGCTTGTTGAGTATGGTGGTAGTACTCAGTCTTGCGATTGTTCCCCTTTCAGAAGTGTAGTGCTTCTGAGTTGAAGATGGTGTTAGAAGACCAAGGCTCAGACCCCAGTTGAGTTTGCCTGTGGAGTGGAGCTGAAGCCCCGCTAGTGTCGTCTTTCTTTTCCGTTGCAGTGTTTGGGTGTGAGGACTAAGAGCCTCTTCAGTAAGTATTTTATTTTACGCTTTTCTTTACGTTTGGATCTGTGTATTAATTTGTCGTTTTGTGTACCCTGGTTGATTCCTGGATAGGGATTTAATACGCAAAATAGTCTAGAAATTTGGGATGAATTTCATGGTATGACAAGTTGGTATGAGAGCCATCTCGACTGTAGGTTGAGCCACATGGTCAAACTCTAAGGACAAGTTTGCGAAAACCTTATTTGCGAAAATATCTCTTCTATCCCTTTGGGCTCTCTGCAAGATAATTTGTCAAATTTCTCTCCTTTCCCCTCCACCTCTCTAAGCTGTTAAACCTGGAGGACAAACTCAGTTGCTCGTCAACAGGTGGAAGTCAAGCCATGCCCCAAGCTTCTAGCAAGAAGATCAAGCCAAGCAGCCCGAGTCAGGCTTCTCGAGGATCAAGCGAAGTTTCCTGAAGCTCCCATAGAACCCAATCTTCCCAGGAAGAGTAGCATCAATAGTTCCTAGGCCGGCTGTTGTTTGCTGTGTGCAGGTGTATGGCTCACATCAGTGGTGGGGATGTGACCATACTAGGTTGCTTGCTTAATCAACTTGAACAATAAAAATTCACCCACATCAGATCAGTTGTATGGGGAATAAGGTCTCGTCTTTAGTTTAACTTCTCCCCATTTCCCTCCTTTCTCCTTCTGCAGCAGATGGGTAAAGCCAGAGGCAATGTCAGTGGACCAGAACCCCAACCGTCTCATGGGTCCGCTCAGAACAACACTGCGAGTATTTCATTTCCATTTCCTCGGGATCCAACTCTAGCCTAGGTAGTGGTCAATCAGACATAGTTAATGGCCATGATGATGCCGCAAATGCAACAGCAGTATTAGCAACAGCAGATGCAACTTCAGATGCAAGCTCAGGGTCAGTATCTAGAGCAACGACAGTATGTTCTGATGCAAGCCCTGACAACTCCCACTAGTTTATTGTCAAGTTCTCAAGGGACGTTGGCACCAACTCTGCCATTAGGTTGGAGGGAAACACCTGACACCTGCTATGGTTTCATTGAGCAAGGTCATGACGTAAGAAACAGTTCATGGGACAAGTGTGCCAGGACCCTGACCGAAGATGAGATGCAGTGCATAAGAAAGAATAAAGATTCGGGTGAACTAATCTGCCAAGATTTTTGTTCGCCTCCATCCAACTCTAAGAAGAGAAAGTCACCAGAATGGAATATAGGTTATGCTAGCAAGATGATCGTCACAGGCACAGTGTTTACTCCCAAAGATGCGGAGAAGATTCCTCGACGCTTGAGAAAGAATACCTTCTGTGGTGCACGTCAGTTAACCCGACATCTCCGGCTTTTTGGTCCGCCCAAGCCAGAAGATGATGAATCAAAAGAAGTATCCTCAGAGGATGATGAAGCGAACTTGAAAGATGATAGTGAAGAGAAAATGGAGCCCAAAGCATGTACTCATTGTGGAGAAGTTGGACACACTGCAAGCATGTGCATCCACATCTGCCACTGTGGTGAGGACACCCATATGCCAGAAGAATGCCCCATGAGAATTGTCACATGTTTCTTGTGTGAGGGAACAGATCATGTGCCAAAGGACTATCAACTGATTTTGGTCCTAGATAAGGAAAAGGAAAACCAAAGGATATCCCGATGGGCCATCAGTCAACTCGTGGTTGGTACCACCAACAGTGAAGATGTTTCTGATCATCGACCAGCCCCAACCTCGGTGAAGACCACTAGTGGCAACAGAGGCATGCTGCAGACCCAAAAGAGTGTACCTCGTGAAGAATCAGGTTTGATTTGTTTCAACTGTCGTAAGCCAGGACACCATTTCAATAAATGCCCCTTCCAAGACCAGCAAAAGAAGCTCGTCGTTGTTTCAACTGTGGGGAAATAGGTCATGTACCTAGAAGATGCCCAGTGCCCAAGCACCAACAACCTCAAGATTCCAACACTGTGTGCAACACCAGTGTTTCGCAAGCTGCCATAGCTCCCGCACAATGTGGTCAAACCCAGCAAAAAGGCGCCAGTAAGGCAAAAGATATCAGTCATCGCTCGTGCGTGCAACCTCCACCACGGCGTATTATTGTTAAGGGCACCAACAAAAGTTCTAAGGTTCACCCGCCAACTTATCCCCAAGCAATAGGACCAACAACAGCAAGGCAAGCAATGCCAAAGAAACAGTGAGCCACTCCAGCCACAAGGTCACCATGAAAACCAGTAAGGCATCTCGTATTGCCTCAGCGCAGATGCTAGGCAATTAATCAGGTCTACACGCAAAGCAGTGTCCCCGTTGGAGCACCAGTTTGTAAGCAAGGTTAGATCAAGTCAACCGGGCCAGAATCACAGGACTAAAAGTTGCCACAGTCAAGACGTCTGCTGGTCAAGTCTACGACAGTTTACAATTGTTTAATCTTCAAGTACTTTTGTTGTACAAAGAAGTTTCATGACAGTTATGTAACAAGAAGGGAATATTGAATAAAGTTTGAGCTACATAGTTTCTCTTCTTTTGTGATTCATCTTGAGAATTGGAAACATGTTAACTTGTGTAATTGTCGGTGTCATAAGAAACCTAAAGTTTCATTTTCCTTGTTCATTCCAGCTTGTGATAGACACTAAGGCATGGGTTGCTAACTACGAAAAGTGAATGGACACCTCAAGAGTATGAGAATATGCGTAGACTATCGGGGAATGTGACAGTACATAAGGATTAACTGAACCCACCAACCTTGAAAGTCATAAGGACGTGATAATTGGCAATAGCACCCTAGTGGTGTGAACACGAATCAAGGAAATGCGAATGTTCAGACCACCGTAACATTCGGCATGATACAATCTTCTTAAAGGTCAGAATTAGTGGCACCTTAAAGAAATGAGAAGAATGACGAAAAATTGGTAATAACGTCATGAGAGAAATGCCCGCACTCTTAATCTTGGAAGTTCTCTAGAAAATAATAAGTGCAACTGCACCTTAGCGGTGAACATGGATCAACAATGGTTATCCTTAGTTCAAGGCAACCGCTACAATCTCCGGAAAACCACCTCGGTGTTTCCTAGGAAGAGAACAACGAAATTGCTTCATCACCCCTGCCAAGAGTGAATGGATGCAGAGGTCAGGTCACACAATACAGTCCACAGAACATGCGATAAGAGAATCATTCCTTGTGAATAAATTCTACCCAAGGTATGAAAGTGAGCTTGTTTTGGTCAGAGAATAGAAACTCTAGGCAGCATCAAGGGCAGTTTTCAGCAGACGTACAGATTTTGGTATTGTGTGGAGAAAGCAACTGCAGAACTTATGGTCTATCAACCCAGAGGAGTCAGTAAAAGATAAGCAAAGAAGTGAAATGTTATATCGTGGGGTTAACCTTTTGAGCTTGATTCGTTAAGTGATCAGTGTCTGTTTCAAGAAAGAAATATCAACTACACGATATGTTCAGGCAGATGGCACCAAAGTCAGGTTAGAAGCGGAACAGGCAGGTCAGCAATTACACCCAATGGAAAAGTCAATCAAAAGTCAGTATGTTCAAGAGTTGCATGAGACTCATTCTTATGTGTAACCTCCCATCATCATTTGAATGTTGAGTTCCAGGAGTCTCTAGAATGGAAGGGCATAGTCTTTGCTTCTTTTCGATCGATCAATGGAGTATCCAATGTTCAGAGTCAAGGTTCTTGGTAAATCACAAAAATGTCGGTCAACCTCAAAGATGGCAGTACAATTGATGCACGGTCAGGCGAAAGTTTAACCACTGGTTTGAAAGGCGAGATCGAAGATGAGTTAGTTATATCTTGTAACCATTCGTTTGGAGGTTCGACCACACGAAGCAGATTGAGTTGTAACCAAAAGAGTCAGTTGCGAGCCGTTATCAGGGCTATAACGATCACAAGTTAGCAGTTTCGATTCTAAGGCACACCCAAGCTGTCGTGTCAACAGTGCAGTCTAATGAAGCATCATTTGAGAACAATCGCAATCCAGATGAAAGATCGATCGAGCAGCTTCTTCAAATACTTTATGTTGGATCGAGAGCAGTCCACAGAAAAAAAAGAATTTTGGGGTCTATGTGTTCACGAAAGTCAGTTACAAGGTCTCGAAAAAGTACAACCAATTACTTGTCAGCAGGAGTAAGTTCTCAGCTTGTCAAGTTTGTCAATATTAATTGTGCAGTTCGAGGAAAGTAAGTACTTAGGTCCATGAAATCCGATCAGGGACAGAACAGGAAGGACCAGCCAGTTTAGTTTGGTTTGTGAAGCCACAGAACACCAAGGTTGAATCCAGTCAGTTCGGTTGTGCAAGTTTGATCAACCAGTCGTCGCACAGGTTTGATCAGCCAATTAGTTAGTGTGAGCCAAAAAAACCGTAGAGGTTAGCAAGCCAACCCAATCTCACCTACCTTTTTTCTTTCTAGCCCCAAATCTCAGGACGAGATTCCTGTAAGGGGGTAGATTTGTCACAGCCCGATTTTCGTTCGGGATTAAAAATCATTTAATAATTCATTTCCTAGAAAATAAATAAAAAGAAAAGCAAAGTAATCAAGTGAATTAAATAAGGAAATTAAATTTTTCCTTTAAAAATCATGGCTAGAAATATTTTTGGAATATTCTCCATGCACTAAAGTACTCTCGAATGTTTTCGTGAAATTTTGGAGCTCAGGAAATAATTTAAATAATACAAAGAGCATTAAAGTAATTATTTAAATAAATAAAGTAATAAAAAATGAGCTGGAGTAATTTTTATTAAATACTTTGGGTGTTCTTATATTTTCAGGAATTTTTTGGAATTATTTGAGCACTGGAAGTATTTATAGAAATACAAAAACCATTTAATGGATTAATTTAAATAAAAACCAATTAAAATCCTCTTTATTGATCTGGGCCGGAAACAACCCAGAAAGTCCGCATTTGCCCCTTTCGGCCCAGCCCGACCGACGCCACCGTCTCTCTCTCTCCCTCGGCTCGGCCTAGCTGCGGCCGGTCTCCCTCCCGCGCCGCGCAAAGTCCGCATTGCCTACCTCCCTCTCCGAGCCGCTGACGTGTGGGCCCCACCCGTCAGCCTTTGTCCTCTCTCCCCGAACCGTCGACAGGTGGGCCCTACCTGTCGGGGTCGCCCACCCCGCGCCCGGCGGCCCGAGCCGCCGCTACCATGCGTGTCGCTGCGCCTGCCTCTTCCGCGCCACCCCGAGCCACATCGGGCCCATGCCGAGCCCGCACGCTCCTCCCCGCATCCCGTGCACCGTTCTCGTGCCCCGCAACGGTCGGTATCATATCCGAACAACCGCCGCCACTTTTCTCTCCCTATCCCCGATTCCGATTGCGCCGGCGGAGAGTTCGGCAGTATCCCGTGCCCGAAAAACCCCCTATAAAACTCCTCGCGCGTCCGCCGCGTTTCTCCTTTGTCGCCCGATCGTGTTTTGCCCTAATTCGCTTAGCGCGCCGCCGCCGCCGTCCCCTCCATCTCCGGTGAGCCGCTCTACTCCCTCCCTTTTTCTTCCCGCGCGCAAACCGAACCCGTGCCGCCCGTCGTCCCAGCGTGGTCCCGAGCCGCTGCACCGTCCCACGCCTGCTTTCCATGCGTCGCGCCGCCCGCCGCCGCTTCCGTGTCATTGGCGAGCCGGCCGGCCAAGCCGGCTCGGTCGCCGCCGCCAAAACCCTAACACTAGCGCGCTACAACCCGTCCGATCTATCGCGCGGTAGATCGGGGCCGCCCGTTCCCGCCCGCACGTCGCCGCCGTCCAATTGCACCACCGTGCCATGGATGGCCGCCACGTGTCGCCGCCGCTGCCGTCGCAAATCCTAACCCTAGCGTCGCTCGGCCGTCCGATCGCGCGCTGCCCCGACCGCTCGGATGTTGCCACGTGGTGCGCCGCGTGGACCGGTCCCCGTGGACCGAGTCCACCATGAACCCGTGCGCCGCCGCCGCCACGGCTGATGTCAGCCCTTGCTTGCATCAGCGTTGACGTCAGCCGTGCCTGCTGACGTCAGCATTCGGCTTGCTGACGTCATCCCGTGCCCGTCCTTGCTGACGTCTACCCTTGTTTTGCTGGCGTCATCCCGAGCCTTTTCCTTTGTAAAAATAATTAAATATTATGCAATAAATCATTTTAATTTTCAGAATTTATTTTAAATGGTCCAAAATTTCTAAAATTCATATCTAATTCATACGAACTCCAAATTGGGCCATTCAAATTGCAAAATTCATCTAAAATTAAGCTCTATATGTTTGTTTACTTTTTATGTATTTTTATTTGTTTTTATTAGGGTTTTTCCTCATTTTGCATGCGAGCGTGTAGATTCCATCATTTCTGGAGTTCGCGCTCGCGAGGAGAAGAGTCCAGAAGTCCGTTTGAAGACACAAGGAAATTCACACTTTCCTTAAAGCATGTTGATTCTACTTTTATAAATGTTTTATGTTTGCAAATAAAATTGCATCGTTTTTCTAATTGCATGAAATGATGGAATACCTATCTGCTTATTTGTGCCTTATTTACTTGTTATTCGTCCTTTGTTAACCTTGGGTGTTAATTTGACTAGCTTAAGTCACTCATGTTGATTTTAGCTAGAATTATATGCTTCACCATGCTTAATTACCACTAGCTCACTAAATGGGATAATTACACTATTTATTATAGTCTCTGATGAGCTGCAAACTCGAAACACCTGGCCATGTCTTATTGGTCGTAATTATCTGAACTAACATATGGCTTAATGGTGGGCTATGGGTGCATGGTGTTGGATGGTTGTACCCATGGCAATTAAGGATCGGTTCATGGGAAACCCTGGAAGAATTACAGCGCTTACCACAAGCATGAATGGGTAACTGCTTGACTCATAGTATAGCTTTCCTCTAGCCGACGTACCCTAGTGAGGGTGGGCGTGATGGAGTTGGGTCGGCCCCGGTTTTACGGGTTGATCGGCTACCGGATTCACCACGGCACGCGGGGGGCTGCTCATTACCCTTAGGGGAGTGGGGCGAAACCTTGTTGTGGTATCGCTTGGTTAGGGGGAGTTATGTGACAGGTCTTGTCACGATTTCCCCCTTTGCAGTATCAATGTGATACTTCGGGGCATGGTAACATGTGTGGAATCGTGTCTTGTGGGTAAAGTTGTGCACCTCTGATTAGAGTAAAACTATTCGAATAGCCGTGCCCGTGGTTATGGGCGATCGACCAGATTCACTATGATTAGTCTCACTGCTGAATAATTTGATTTAATGGAACTGGTTTAGTTCAGGTGGAATGGTTGGGCCTGTTCAACATGGGGATATCGTTGTTCAATGGAAGATTAATATTGCTTTAATTATTCAACTGTTTTATTGTTTTTAAACAATTAAATGTTTGTAAACCGTTTTTATGCAAAATAGCCCAAGCCACTTGTCTCCCCTTGCACGTTTGCATTTCTCGGTGTGGCTTGTTGAGTACGGTGGTTGTACTCAGTCTTGCAGTTGTTCCCCTTTCAGAAGTGTAGTGCTTCTGAGTTGAAGATGGTGTTAGAAGACCAAGGCTCAGACTCCAGTTGAGTTTGCTTGTGGAGTGGAGCTGAAGCCCCGCTAGTGTCGTCTTTCTTTTCCGCTGCAGTCTTTGGGTGTGAGGACTAAGAGCCTCTTCAGTAAGTGTTTTATTTTATGCTTTTCTTTATGTTTGGATCTGTGTATTTAATTTATCGTTTTGTGTACCTTGGTTGATTCCTGGATATGGATTTAATACGCAAAATAGTCTGGAAATTTGGGATGAATTTTCCAGGCGTGACATGCATCGAGAGAGATGGACTTAAAACTCACTTGAGTTACACAATAGTAATAACATGTCCTATGTGATCGGAGATCCCGTGAATTAGGATGGCGAAACAAGCTATTGGATGGCTGGAAGGAGAGACCCTTAAAAAGACTCATTTCTTTGATGTACTTCTCTCCTTGTATATATGATAGATTGGTGTATATCTTGATTTGATCCGAGTGGCTTTTTTTAAAAGAAGAGTTGTTGGCATCCATAACATATTAGAAGGAACACATCTATATGAGTTCGATTACTAGTCACAGTATGTGATTTAGATAATCTCTAGATACTCATTAAAAGGCCTGGAGTATGACTTATATGCTCCAAACAAAAAGGATGCTAACGTAGTCTAGTATCAGATAAGAAATTGAGTAAAGCATGACTGCACAAGACTGATAATTCAAGACATGGTCTATTGTTCAGTTATGGTCATATATAGCTTCTTTTCTAGGTGAAAGTTTAACTTAACGGTGTCCATCAAAACACTGGTATAATAAATAGGTGCAGAACTAAGAATATTTCCTGTGAGTTTTGAAATTTGGTGGGGATTGTTAGAATTAAATGGGCTAGGCCCAATTTAATCCTAATAAATTTCATGACCCACAATTCATGTTAAGGGATTAATACCACCTTAAAAACTACTGAAAGGGGACCTCAACTTAAATAGGTTGTTAATTGAAAGCACTTGTTGAGCGATTGAGATGGTTGTGGGACTGCCACACGTACACTCGTGTGTCAAGCCAAGCTGGCCGACGTGGCATGGTGAGCGAACGTGCGTGCGTGTGACGCGAGGGCAGGGCTGCTCATTTTCAGCCATTTTGGTTTTGACGAGTAAAAGCGTAATCAATGTTCATTAATGGAGTCGTTACTCTGGTTAGACTCTGTTATTTTGTTTCTATGCGGCATAGAGCTCTTGCCGGTTTTGAGTACCTGCACATACGGGTACTCAATATTATGAGCAGGCCTCCGGAACTCTACATGGGTAGGCGGATAATCAAGTGTTTTTAGAAGCGGGTTCTTCGTGCGACTACTCTCGACATTGCATCAACATCATCTACGTCAAGCTCTACTTCCTTTACAGCAATGAAGGAAGGAACGATGGCAACAGAGGCAACAACAACAACGTCTCAACTGGATACAAAACGTTCTTCGGGTATGTTATTCTCATCTCGGTATTAAACATGTTTTAGATGGATTTGTTTCTTTTAGCATATTAATTTTAATCACTGTAATAGAATCATTTCTATTACGTATGTCATATTTATTATGCTCTATTTTTATTAAAATATATCAAATTTTGACTATATTTTCAACCTGATGCACTAAAAGAATAAAAGAATAAGTATAAAAAGGAATGCAGGAGTAGAATCTAATGTTGGTAGACTCCATTACGTGTCCAAAGCATGCATGTGTCCTCCCATGTTAGCAACAAAGACACAACACTTGGCAGAGTTAACAGGCATGACGGGATATGTCACATATCGCATCCGATTCCAGAAGAGAAAAAGATGGTCGTGTTAGGTGACAAAGATGGGAAAGGACGAATTAATTAGGAAAAATTGTAGATGCCGTGCCGATCGGGGATACAGTACACACGATCGACTTGGACTGATGAGCAGCAGCAGCAGGTGGTGTGCATTTCTCTCGTGCCTCATCTGTACGTTTGACAGCGAGCGACTTGATTTAAAATGGATTAAGCTAGACTGTACTGTCTCGGAGGCGTTTGGTAGAGGTTCGTACCCTAAGTCCACCTTCAGTCAGAGTGATTTTATAGAAGTTAGAAGCGCTTTTGGATATCAGATCAACTCACGGACTATTATACCTTTATTTTTATTTTTCTGTTTATTAAATGGTTGTAATAAATTTTTATATTGATTGAAAAAATATTCAAACTAAATGGCTTATATTTTTAGAAAAATTAAATCATTATTAATATGATTAAATTTAGAATTATTAAACTAATTAAATTTAAAATTATTAAATAAACTAAATCATTAGTTTAAAATTATTAAACTAATTAAATTTAAAATTATTAAACTAATTAGTTTTAAAATTGTTAAACTAATTAAATCATTAGTTTATAATTATCAAACTAATTAAATTTAAAATTATTAAACTAATTAAATCATTATCGGAGTTCAATGGCAAAATGTACGTAAATAACTCCGAAGTATTATGGAAAAAAAAGTAAAAAAAGATAGAGTAGAGTTGTGAAGTTGGTGGGAGGTTGTTTTACCTTTGTAGTGTATTAGTATTTTTTTGACCTCTCCAAGTAGATGAGAAATTTTTATGAAGCTGAACCATTCCTAATTCATAACGCGCGTTTGATCAGTATGGGATAACCTTTTTTTGCTTTTCCGGTAGTATATATAGGTTGCTAGGTAAAGTGTATTTCACCAGACTTTCTAGTTCCGAAAAAATGGTATATCGCTGATCGCGCCATCTCAGCGAAGAGAAGAATTTTGGAAAATGCATGCCATCGCCATCATCGTCGTGCCATGTGCAGGCGCGGCCACTTCTCTGCCCACTACGGTGCGGTGGTACGTACATCTTGGATATCTTTTTTTCCCTCGAAACTGTTTTAAACCGTCGAAAGGATATCCCCTAATTTGTCTAAAATTATAAAAATTAGAAACAAATTGACAACATTAGTATAAATATGTACCATTTTACTATATTTTAGATCCAAACTCAACGTGTGAAATATCAAAAAACGAATTCAACGGATGTACAGCAGTGGTAGTATTTTTATATCCAAACTAACTTAAACTTAATTTTTGGTGGAGTGCTACATGTCACTGTACTCTACATTGTCGATACTTTTTTAATTTTTTATAATTATTTGTATTCAATTTGAAAAAAACACCGACTCTGGATGGATTATAATCCACCTTTATTTATTGTACTTGAGTTCTTTAGCAATTACATATTAGTATGGGTTGTGTTTAATTCTATCTATCGGTCATCTTGACCTCATATATCTAGAGTTGGACATTCAGTTTAAAACGCTATTTTGGTTCAGTTTTTTTTCTACGTAAAGTTTGGTTTTGCACGATTGAACAACCGATCGGTTTTTTAAACACTGGAAACCATAAAATTCGGCTTCGGTTTTTTGTTCGGTTTTTGGTTTTTACCAAAAAACCGATGGCACGAGCACAGCTGTGCTGACGAAGGGGCCACCAGGGCAGCGCGGCGGCGTGGAGCCAAGGCGACACGACGGAGCTAGGGAGGGGTGTTAACGCCAAAATTTGGTAAGCCCCGAAGTCCTTATCGGCTAAGGGTTAGGATCGGCTCAGAGTCAGTATCGGCTTGAAGTTTTGCATCAGCCGATGGGGGTTTTCTGTTATCCATATCTCCAGCAGTCGGATTCTTGTTAGATTCGGTTTGAGAAGATCTTATCCAGAAGAGACCGAGTCTAGGGAGGATACGGCTTGTATCTATTAATTAGAAAGAGATTGTTAGTTTCCTATTTTATCTTTAGGAAAGTCTGTTTAGTGTTCGATAAGGACTTTATCTATTCCTTTTATCTTTAGGAAAGTTTGGATTGCAATCTATTAGGATCTTTATCACCCTACGGGTATAAATATGTAAGCCCAGGGTTCATATAAAATTATCTCTCGATCAATACAACTCGACGCATCGTCACCTTTCTTTATCTGTTCTACTTTATCATCCGGCGGAACTTGGCACCTGATGCGGGGCTGCATCGGCTTCGATCTTCGGCGAAGGGGTAAGTCCAAGGTCCCGCCGGTTCAGGCAATTGTATTGGCTACGTTGGCGTCGTCCAAGGCTGCATCAGTACATTCGACCCCTTGGATTGCTTCGATTCGGTTGATATCTTTGTCTGATTATTTATCATATGTCTCTATTGAATCTAATCTTAGTATCTCGATTTGGCTCTATCGGCTGCCTCTCGTTTTAGGGTTTCTGCCGATACCGGCTAAATCGTTATATTAGATTAGATTAGCTTAGGCATCTACCACCCTGAAAATCAGCCAAGGGCTTGATTGTCTAGATATTGCTTTTCTTTTTATACTTAGTGTTGCATCAGTTTGATCTACTAAGTCGTGATTAGAACCGTAATATCTAGCCTGCCTGTTGACTGCCACTAAGGGTTTTATCGGAGTTTCAGCCGGTGAGTTATCTGGGTATTGCATCGGCTTGCAAGGATTGTATACAAGTTGAATCTAGCCGATTGCGGCGGAGGCGTCATCGAATATTCGATCATTATTTTATGATATCGGACTTCCAGCCGATATGTGCTTTAATCTTTAAATCAATATCTATTTCATCATGTGATTGGTTCATGCAATGTTATATATATCATGTTATTGTTAGCCGATCGCCTTTATATAAATATTTGTTCAATATACAGCCGGTGAATTTAAACCCTAACACCATCGGCTCGCATCGACATCGGCTAGAAGTGCATCATCGGCTTATCAGCCGATCAGTTAGTTTTTGGGTGTCGGTCTATCGGCCGACATGATTTATGTTCTGTTTTTTTTCATAACTTGTCAGTGGTAGGATCAAACTGACTGGCACGTCCAAACTTCATCTATTCTAGGACCTGCACTGGAGCTAAGCAGATCTCCCAGGCCAGCGTGTTGATTTTTCTCGTCAACAAGGGGGCCGCTGGCCGCCGCCGGGGCTGGCGCAAAGGCGGAACCAGCCGGGGCGACGCGGAGCGGGCGGCGCGGCGTGAAGCTAGGGAGGCGTGAAGAGAAGGGGCCGCCGGCCGGGGCTGGCACGAGGCTTTTGGCGTCACTCTCGGTTTTCGGTTGTTCGGTTTTTTACATATAAAACCGATTACGAACCAAACTATATGGTTTCTGAAGCACCGTGAACGGAACCCGAAACCGAAAACCGAAAAACCGTAAAAATCGGTTCGGTTTGGCTCGGTTCGGTTTTTTCTCGGTTTTCGGTTGGAATCTGCCCAACCCTACATATACCTCATATCTCTTATGTATTTTAAAAGCTGTGTTCGTCACTAATAAGGGCAAAGAGAGAGAAGATACGATCAGGGATGCTGATCGGTAAGGCCAGGTGATGATGACAGAGTGACAATGGGACGAATGCAACGACGGTGGTGGAAGGAATGAGGGCTACGAAGGTGGAGGATGAGCAGTGGTGGATCAAAGTAATGTTTACTAGCTAGACAACGTTCTAAAATTTATGTCAGCTGCTGGGACAAGACAGTAAACGCCACCATTAATGACACCTTGCACCTGTGCCATCGCATTGGCTGCCTAATTACGGTTGCTTAATTTCATGCAAATCAGATCCATCGCTCTCGATGCTGCCAGCTGAAGATCATAGCTTGGGATTGGGAATTGAAGTTGGGGCCTACATATGCCCATCCACGTACAGTTGCAAACATGCTTCTCTGATTTCCTGCCGGGTCCGTGTCACGCGTCTACAGGACGAGCTGTGTGTGGTACACGAGGACAAGATGCTGTTTACCATTGTACGGAACGGAGGTTTATGGCAGGTAAACGTCGCGTGAGTGATAGGACATTGAGCTAATCCCTGACGTTAACAGAGTTGATTTACTCCATATTACTTTATCTGTTTTTAAATATAATGTTTATAAGTTTTTAGCTAACTTTAACGTAAATGGTTTGACTACCAATACATTTCTTTTTATAATATATATTATATATCAACAGCTATAAATTTTGTATCATATGAAAATACATGAATATAATAATGTCACACGAGATTAATATTAAACATATAAATTATTTTTTACAGTAAAACAAACGCATAAGCATACGTAGCCACATAATTATACAAGCAACATCACCCCACACACTCACGAATGTCTCTTCACACACGGTCAAAGAGAAAAACAACCAAATGCACATTCTTTGATTTCCATTTATTTCTATATTGAAACGACTCATTCTGGATTTCGCAAAATTCTTATTAAAAGACACTTACATATCAATAATTTAACCACATCAATGGTGCTTTCTAAAACATATAAATTATTTGTATAATTATTAATTAAAATTTTGTTGTTGGTTTTTTATTAAAAAAACATCTGGATGTCTTCTGTGGTGGGATTAGTACAGTAATGCTCCTTGGGCTCCTGAATGGTCATTTCTTTTTTGACTCTCGTGATTACACACTTCTGACTGTCCTCTCGGCTGCACTAGCCTGCGTATTGATTATCTCCTCTCCAGTCTGCACAAATGGCGAGCTGGTCAGTCAGTGACGACATTGTTTCATAGTACTGTACAAGATCACGGAGTTAATTGGGCTTTCTAATTTTTGAACTGAGGATTTTTTAGGAATTTTGTGAAACTAATTTGTGTGGAAAATTCCTGTATCGATATTCGATACGAGCTGAGAACACACATATTTATTCAATATTAAATTTAGGTAACATGATATATACTGATAAATATTTGCTACACTGATAAGTGTTTGTTCTCACCTGCTGATAAATCTTTTCAGTGAAGTAGGAACTTTTATTCAATTTTTGGACACGAGGAACTTGTAGTAATTAACCAATCAAGTACTAGTAGGAGACAGTGGCAACAATATGTGGTATTAAATTTTACTGGTCCTAAGAGATATTAAAAGTACCACTTTAAACCTGAGTATCAAAGTTCAAACCTTTTATTGTGATTTTACTAGAAATTGTGGTACCCCTACTTGTCGGTGTGTCCTACTAGTAATTAATAGAACCCTAAAATCACTCAAATTCGATGCAGGTCAGGACTTAAACCGTGAACTAGCAGAGGGCAGACTCGTACAGATTGGATTATCCGTGATGCTTGTTTTACCTACTACTAGAAGGGAGCCACGCCATTTGCACTGTATATATTTACGAAGGGCGCTAATTCAAAATGTAATATTAAGGACGAACAGTTTTGATAGTTTAGTGTCGGATGGTTTACGGTTTAGAGTTTTAAGTTATCTTTTAGATGTGGATGTAAGTTTAGAATTGTAAAATACACTTTTTTCTTGATGCAACATTTTAGGCAGACACAATATAATCTGGAAGAAACTCAACAGGAGCACTGATAAACAGAACAGGACAGCCAAGAAGATTCACACATATATATACTACTACTAGGAAAAAATGCCAATAGACAATAGAATGTCACGGACACGGTACTTAAAATGGCGGTAGATACATAAGAAATAATTTAATTACACTAGCTACAAGAGACACATCCGAAAAAACATGAAATTAAAAAAAAGAGAAGAAAAAGAAAAGGCAAGCAGAAAGCTAGCTCGTCACTTTATTCCAGAAACGGTACAGTGTAGTGATTCGCTAGCGCTCCTTCCTCTGGCGAAATAATGTCGTCAGTGGCTGAACTGTGCAGCCATCAAGTGCTCGGTCTCCGGTGATCGCCGTCACTGGTCGGTCGCCGGCGGCATGTGCGGCGGCTTGTGCTTCTTTGGGGGTGGTTCGGGTTTTGGCTCAGGTTTAGGCTCTGGCTTCGGTTCAGGCTTTGGCTCTGGGTATGGTTTAGGCTCTGGTTTTGGCTCCGGCTTAGGCTCTGGTTTAGGTTCAGGCTTAGGCTCTGGTTTTGGCTCTGGGTGTGGGTGTGGCTTAGGCTCCGGCTTTGGTTGAGGTTTAGGCTCTGGTTCAGGTTTAGGCTCCGGTTTTGGTTCTGGATGTGGCATGGGCTCTGGCTTCGGCTCCGGTTTTGGTTCAGGCTTCGGCTCCGGTTTTGGCTCTGGGTATGGTTTGGGCTCTGGCTTTGGTTTAGGTTCCGGATTCGGCTCCGGTTTTGGTTCAGGCTTAGGCTCAGGTTTTGGCTCCGGTTTTGGCTCAGGGTGTGGCATGGGCTCGGGCTTTGGTTCAGGCTTCGGCTCGGGCTTTGGTTCTGGGTACGGCTTTGGTTCTGGCTTAGGCTCAGGCTCAGGGTGTGGCTTGGGCTCAGGTTTCGGCTCAGGCTTTGGTTCTGGGTGTGGCTTAGGCTCCGGCTTCGGCTCTGGCTTTGGTTCAGGCTTGGGTTCTGGGTGTGGCTTAGGCTCCGGCTTCGGCTCTGGCTTTGGTTCAGGCTTGGGTTCTGGCTTTGGTTCTGGGTGTGGCATGGGCTCTGGCTTCGGCTCCGGCTTTGGCTTGGGCTTCGGCTCGGGTTTAGGCTCCGGTTTTGGTTCTGGGTGTGGCATGGGCTCCGGCTTTGGTTCAGGCTTCGGCTCTGGGTATGGTTTTGGTTCTGGTTTTGGCTCGGGTTTAGGCTCTGGCTCTGGTTTTGGTTCCGGTTTTGGCTCCGGTTTAGGCTCAGGTTCAGGCATGGGTTTTGGCTCCGGCTCTGGCTTGGGCTCAGGTTTTGGCATGGGTTTAGGTTCAGGCTTGGGATGAGGCTTTGGCTTTGGTTTCGGCTCTGGGTGTGGCATAGGCTTTGGCTCCGGCTCCGGTGGCTTCTCGTATGTCGCACGGCCATGCTTGCTCACGAAGCGGGCGCCATGGCCGAGCCCCCGGCCAGCCGCCGCCGCTTCATCGACGAAGGCACTCACCGCCGTCAATGCCCCAAGCAGGAGCACGGCAACGGCGAGGCAAGGAGAGCGCCTCGCCATGGCTGGCTCTAGCTAAGCTCCTTCTCTTCTCTTCCCTTATCTTCTTCTACCTCACTCGCTCCGATCTGCTGCTGTACGTAGTAGAACTGAACGGTGAGTTTGTGACAATGGATGGAAGGGTGGCTGGGGTTTTATAGCGAGGGAAAGCCAAGCAGGTGTGGTCACGTGGCTCCATGGCCCCCAGCTTTTTTGTGGTCTCGAGCTGCTTGCCAGCTCTCACCCAGTATCCTGCCTGCCTGCTTCCCCTTTCCAAATCTGACTTTTTTACTCTTCTTCGCTTTTTACTAACTGCTAACCATACTTTTTTCTAATCAATCAACACCTGTGCTGATTAATCAATCGATTACTTGCTACTTCAATGTGTGACTGGGGAACTAGAGCTTTCTTGGAAGTTGGAAACACATGAATCTTAGACAACTGTTAGAAACTGAAGTAGTAGTAATTCGTACGAAAATCAAGTAAAATTCTTGAGTGATGACAATGGCGGAGCCCGCAAGGCAAACAGCGGAAGTAAATGCGTAATAGCTAGGCTAGCTGCAGCAGAAGCTAGCATTGCAGGAGATGGACGGATCGATCAATGGGCAATGACGACTGGACAGCGCCGGTGGTGGGTCGCCGGAAGGGGACAGCATCCAGAAACATTAACGTGGGTGAAAGCGTCCGGCCATTCCTCGTCTCTCTCTCCCCTTGAAAATTGCATCGAGCTGAGCATTAGATTACCCGCGTTTCACGTTGCATTCGATCTCTCTCTCTCTCCTCTCCTCTCTGCCACGACGTCGCTCTCTCGTCGATCTCTCCATATATACGGGGGTATAGCTGGTAGCTACCAGCTGCTGTGTTCAGACCACCGTGTGTAATGAGTAATGTTTGCCGTGATGCTTCAACGAAGTTGACGAAACTGGCACGGGTTCGAGAATTGAAAGCTGAATTTGTGGTAGATTGGTAAGACAGACGGATATTATTATGATCGCTATCGATCGATCTGCGAGGTCGAGTAAACTGAACTTTGCTGATTTTTCAATTCTTTGACGTCCTCGGCTGCCTACCTATCGATCTGCGACGACAAATAATTCAATGTTCCGTACGTCAAGAGCTATAGACTAGTTTCTAATTTCTAGAAATAAGTTACTGGTCCTGGTGGTCTGTCGAGAACTTAGAACACGTACTTACTACATACGTACACCACTACACCTGTAGTGCTGATAATTTTGTTGCCGTACGTGCGGACTCTCTGGAATTAGGAATCTAAGTTGAGAACATGTAGTGTACACATAAGTGTGAACATCTACACAATGTCCAATATATGTACGAGTTTGATCAGTCTTTTTAATGTGTACATTTATAGAAATTACTAAATATAAATATATGAAAACATTTTTCAACTACAAATCTATCAATGTCGTTGTTTTTATATATTAACTCCTAATAGAGGTTTTTATTTATTAGTGCGTTAAGATTGTAAGATTTTCCCTTAATTGCATATATTTTTAAAACATCATCCTTTGAGAAAGGATGGAATATATGCTTGTCGACAGAAGTGATGCTCATCGCTTTTAGTGCCACGCCTAATATATATGTGTGGACCATTCATCAGCGCAACTATATCTGTTTTTTTTCAGAACTAACTATGTTTGGTTAGACTGCCTGCTTTTGCTTGTATCTGTGAGCTATGCTATACCATAATATGATTATTATTTGGATTTCTTAATTTGTTACACCCACCTTGCATTCTTTTTCTGAACCAGAGATAATGAATGGTGCTATTTACAATCTATCTATTATATATTAAATATATATATAAAAAGTTCATTAAATATCTTACAAACGTTTCTAACACGATCTCAACAGTAAAAAAAAGTTAAGGTTTAATAAAAAATCCAAAAAATTGAAAAACATTAAGTTTCGATTTTCATATAATAAACCCGCTATTTTACACCATTAGACCTATTTTAAATAAAAAAAACAAAAGCCCATCTCCCTCAAATCCTCTCAGCTTCCCTCCCTCGTGGACCTCCTCTCCTCACGTAATGTTCGTACATATCTACGTACATACGTCCCTCCCTCTCATATTATCTCTTCTTTCTTTCATCCATCTTATTTTATAGGTATTTAATATGATTACTTAAAATTTCCAATGTAATTATTACACTCTTTATCTTCTCCCAATATATTTATTTTATACTTTTCACAAACTTAATGTAATTTTAAAAAATAAACTTATCTCAAGATAAAAGGGATAGGCAAAAATGAAGTTATTATGAGAGTGAGACAAAGAGAGTAATCTTTTACATAAGAGCTCTAAAATATATTATATATTCTATGGTACTATCTAATTGACTTTAAATGGTTTTTCATGAACTTTTAGTATAGCTTCAAAATAATTATCTAAACTACGTTGTTGAGCAATATTTTGGAAAATCATACTTTTTAATCATGGCATAAATAATTTGGTTGATTTTCTACCCTTGTAAACACAGCATAAAATACATGCCTGCGCATTCGTCCAGGCTACTCCTGGTTGTTATAAATCCCCATTCAAAATCAATGTGCTTTACTTTTTCTCAGATAATGAATCGATGTGTTTTATAGGTAGGCCAGAATACATGCATGATACATGTTGGGAAGCACCGGAGGTATGGTTGACTTCATCACTGTTACACTGGTGAAGAACCCCATAATAGTCCCGGTTAGTAACATTTTATTGTCCCGGTTCTCGAACCGGGACTACGAATCCAGGACTAAAGATCATTTTTAGTCCTGGTTCAAATAACCGGGACTAAAGATGTATCTTTAGTCCCGGTTGAAGGTATCAACCGGGACTAAAGATATAGTGCCCTCCCGAATCCACTTTCCCCAGATTTATTTTTTTTGGTTTTTTTCTTGCTAAAATCCGAAAATCATCACAGATGCTGAAATCAAACAACACAAATTCACACACAGTAATGAACAAATCACATATGTTTTTTCATCTTTTTCTCAACATATCAAATACATCTCAAAATCCACAAAATCACGGATCAAATACATGTATCACATCACGATCCAAATCACATATCATCAACCATAAAAAAAACATCAAAAAACTCGGATCTCATGCGGCTGCCCGCCCAACGTCGCGCCCGCCGCCCGCCACGCCGTCCGGCCCGCGCGCTGCCGCGCCCGCCCCGCCGCGCTGTCGCCGCCTGCGCGGTCGCTCCGCTTGCCCGGCCCACGCGGGCCGCTGCCGTCCGCCGCGGCCACTGCTGCGCTGCCCAGCCGCGGGCCGCGCCGCTACCCGGCCCGCGTGGGGCCGCGCCATCGCCGCGGCCACCACCGCTTGCCCGCCGCGCGGCGCCGCGCCGTCCACGGGACCTCCGCCGCTCGCCCGCCCGCGGGGCCACCGCCGCCACCGTGGCCGCCTCCGAGCGCGTGGCCTCCGTTGCTGTCGGGAGGAGAGGGAGGGAGATGGAGATTGAGAGATTGAGAGGGAGAGAAAGAGATAGGGATAGGGATGAGAAAGAGATAAGGTTGAGGAGATGGTTGAGCACGGGAAACGAAGAGATAAGGTTGGTGGTTGGTCCCGGTTGATTATAAAACCCGGCACTAAAGATCTAAATGTTCTTTGGTCCCAGTTCGTAACACCAACCGGGACAAAAAAATGGGATCTTTAGTCTCGGTTGGTGCTACAAACCGGGACTAAAGATGGTTGTCGGCCTGACAGATTCTGACAAGATTTGAACCGGAACTAGAGGTGATCTTTAGTCCCGGTTCCTGACATGAACCGGGACTAATGTTTCTAGAAATCCGTAGACTTTTTAAACCGGGACTAGAGATCATCTCTAGTCTTGGGTGCAACTCAAACCGGGACTATTGTGGTTTTTGCAACTTCAACCAAAGATGGTTTCTCCAGTAGTGTTATCGAATGACAAACACTTCTGTTGAGGGCACGCTTTACTCAGAGTTGTAGAGTAATAAAAAACAATAAATGTGTATTTTTTGTCCAAAAATTGGATCCCACCTCTTGGGGTCTAGTTATAGATTTACAGCCCAGGACTACAACCCTAGGATTTGTATTAGCAAACTTACATAGTTGTCCTTCTAATAATGACATCTTCAGGGTAACTATTGTCCTTTAGCACATCTGACTGGCCCATGGGCCCTACCAAGATCCTACCGGGCCGCTTACTCGGCCTCTCCTTGTTCTGGTATATTGAGGTCGGACGTGGTTCGCCACCCCTCGCTCCGCTTCGTCACGTGGTGCTTCGCTCCACGGTCTTCACCTAGCTTCGCATGAGTTGGTCTTTTCCCTGTGCTGCTTCGCCGGGCTCACTTAGTGATGCTGCTTCGCTAGGCTCAGTTGGTGACTCATCCAGCTCCGCATCGCACGGTCTTCGCCTTGGGGCACTTTGTTGGGCTTGCTAGGGAATGCTTCGGCAGGTCAGCCGAACAACCTCAGAACTTGCCTCCAACAAACCCATCATGGGCAAGGGTGAGTAAGGGACTTCGGCCGAGACTATGCTCAATGCTTGGTAGGGTGTGAGGCGCCCCCTTTCGATGGAGGTTCCTGTCGAAGCAAAAAAAGTTTGAAATAAGGTGTTTTTACTACCACCTGTTAACGCCAAAATTTGGTAAGCCCCAAAACCCTCATCGGCTCAAGGTTCAAATCGGCTCAGAGCCAGTATTGGCTTAGAGTTTTGGTCAGTCGATGGGGATTTCCCCTTATCAGTATCTCCAGTAGTCGGATTCTTATCAGATTCGGTTTGGGAAGATCTTATCCAGAAGACACCGAGTTCAAGAAGGATACGGCTTATATATATTAATTAGGAAGAATTTATTAGATTTCTATTTTATATTTAGGAAAGTTTGTTAGTGTCCAATAAGGACTCGGTTTGTTTTCTTTTATCTTTAGGAAAGATTGAGTCGTAATCTGTTAGGATCTTAGTCAACATGCGGGTATAAATATGTAAGCCCGAGGTTCATGTAATATATCCTCACGATCAATACAACTCGGTGCATCGCCACCTTTTTACTTTTGGCTACTTTGTTCATCATCCGGTGAGATTTGGCACCCAATGCGGGGCTGCATCGGATTCGATCTCTGGCGAAGGGGTAAGTCCAAGGTACCGCCGGCCCAGGTATATCATATTTATCTTTAGTTTCATTACCGTTCATAGATACATCGGCTTAGTTAGGACTTTCTCGGTTAGGTTCGATATTTTGATCAAGTCGATGTTTCTATAAACGTAATGTTGTTTTAGGTAGATTTGTTATATCCATCACATTAGACAGATCTATTGGCTTATCGAGTATTAGATTATTATATATAATCTCATGCTGCATCGGTTAGGTCTGACCTACTAGATTGTTATCGATAATCTAGTCTTGTTAAGCCGATAGGTTCATGCTAATGTTTCACCGGAGGGTTAGTCGGTCTTATCATATGTCTCTGTTAATCTAGTCCTAGTATCTCAATTTAGCTCTATCGGATGTCTCTCGCTTTAGGGTCTCTGTCGATACCGACTAAACTGTTTACTGGATTAGATTAGTTTAGACATCTACCACCCTGAAAATTAGTCAAGGGCTTGATTGTCTAGATTAGTTTAGACGTCAAATCTCCAGTCCTCGGCTGACATTGTGGCAATCTCCACTTCAATATCCTTTGTCATCGGCCTGTAGCCTGATGCCCCCTGAGCTAGATCATTGGCTTCTGGGTTTTGTTCCTTGGGGATGTGCTTCAATGTCACTAGCCAAAAACCGTCCATCAATTCTTGGCACTTTTGATAGTAGACCATCAGCGCGTCGTTCTTGCACTCATATTCTCCTGATAACTGGCCGATGACCAATAATGTATCTCCCATTATTTCGATGGCGTTGGCTTCGACTTCCTTGAGCAGTTGTAGTCCCTTCAGCACGACCTCATATTCGGCTTGATTGTTTGTGGCATGGGGCATGATTGAAAAAGCAAACTCAAAGCTTGCCCCCTTGGAGAAATTATTACTAAGCCGATGTCGCATCCATTGGTGCAAATCGAGCCATCAAAAGTTAAAGTCCAAGGCATGATATTCACTGAGCCGATTGAATCATCTCTGTGTTCCACTATGAAATCGGCTATAGCTTGTCCTTTTACTGCCTTGGGTGCCTGGTATCTCAGATCAAACTCTGTTAAGGCAAAGATCCACTTCCCAATTCGTCCTTTTAGTACTGGAGCCGATAGCATGTATTTTACTACATCGGCTTTGCATATCACGGTGCACTCATTGGATAATAAATAATACCTCAACTTTGTACATGAAAAATACAGGCAAAGACATAATTTCTCCACTGGTGAATACCTTGTTTCAGCATCCAGAAGCCATCGGCTGAGATAAAAGATAGTCTTCTCCTTCCCTTCGATCTCCTAAATCAAGACTGAGCCGATTGATTTCTCGTCGGCTGACAGACATAACTTGAACGACACCCCTTTCTGTGGAGAAATTAGGACCAGAGGGGAGCTTAGATAACTCTTGATATTGTCCAAAGCTTTTTGCGGCTCTGCCCCCCAAGTGAATGCTTGATCGGCCTTCAGGCGAAGCAGTGGTGTGAACTGGTCCATCTTTTCTGACAGGTTTGCTATGAATCGCCTGATGAAGTTGATTTTGTCGATCAATGATTGTAATTCCTTCTTGTCCTTTGGAGGCTGAATCGTCTTGATTGCGTTGATGTTCCTCTGCGTAACCTCAATTCCCCTCTCGTGAACAAGAAAACCCAAAAACTGTCTAGCCGATATGCCGAACGCGCACTTTTTTGGATTCATGTTCAGGCCATACTTCCTTGTTCGCTCCAAAACTTTCCTCAGATCGGCTATGTGGTCTTCTACCTCCTTGGATTTGACAACAACATCCTCTATGTAGATTTCCACTAGGAAACCGATCAAATCGTGGAAGATGTAGTTCATGGCCCTCTGATATGTGGATCCAGCATTCTTCAAGCCAAACGTCATGATGACGCACTCATATAGACTAATTGCCCCTGGGCACCTAAAAGCTGTCTGTGGATGTCTTCCTTGTCAGTGAAGATCTGATTGTAACCTGCGTTGCCATCCATGAAGCTTATAATTTTGTGACCTGAGGCAGCATCTACTAACAAGTCGGCTATAGGCATTGGGTACTCGTCCTTAGGGGTAGCCTTGTTTAAATCTCTGAAGTCGATACACACCTTAAGCTTGGCGTTTTTCTTCATTACTGGAACTATGTTTGAAACTCACTCTGCGTATCGGCAGGGCCGAATAAATCCAGCATCATATAGCCAAGTGATTTTGGCTTTAATTGCTTCATACATATCGGCTCTAAACCTCCTGGAAGGCTGTTTGTATTAACGATATCCAGGCTTGATAGGGAGCCGATGTTCAACAATAGATCGGCTAAGACCAGGCATCTCAAAGTATTCCCAAGCAAAGCAGTCTTTATATTCCTTTAACAAATCAATAAGCTTGGTTCTAAAATGAGAAGACAATTTTTTACTAATATATGTCGGCCTAGGCCTATCTCCTGGACCTATATCAACCTCATCTAACTCGTCGGTCGACATAAAACCTTGCCCGAGTTTTCCGTCGTTGTCGTCCACGGTGTCCTTGTTGTAGACGCTCGAGCCCTCCACGACGCCTTCAAAGTAATAATTGAGGCTCCTCGTCTCCAATGGGCTGTATATCAGAATCGGACACCTTTAAGAAATCGGCTTGCCAAACTTTGCCAGACAGGCAAACAATACCATCGATTTCCCACAAAGGCAAATCGGCGTTAGCGACGTTGACTGACCTGTTGGCTAGCACGATTTCTATCTTGTCGCCTTGCCACTGGACTAAGCTTTGGTGCATTGTGGAAGGGATGCAACAATTGGCATGGATCCAGTCCCTTCCAAGCAGCAGGCTTTACGACCCCTTCCCGTTGATGACAAAAAACGTTGTGGGCATGGTCTTGCTGTCGACGGTCAGCTCGACGTTTAAAACTCCCTTGGCTTCTGAAGGGTTGCTGCCGAAGTCCTTGAGCACCATGTTGGTCTTGATCAGGTCTTCGGCCCCTTTGTCCAGCTTCCTGAAGGTTGCGTAAGGCATTATGTTGACGACAGCCCCTTCATCAACTAGCATCTTGGACATCGGCTTTCTATTGACATATCCTTTGACGTATAAGGGCTTCATGTGCCGATTCTCGGTCATCTCCGGTTTATCGAAGATCCCTTGTTCTGGGGATAGTACTAGCTTAGCCAAGGTTTCTTCCACTGTGTCTGCATCGGCCTCGGCAGCCTCAAACTCGGCTGGCAAAATAAAAACCATTTTGACCGATGCAGAGACCACTCCTTTGCCTTTTGCTGCCCTTCTGGATTTGTCGGCTGAGCTTTCGTCGTCTGGGGCCGCTTGTTTCTTGGCGCGCCATTGTTTTGTGCCCTGCCGACGTTGTTGTTGTTGGATCATCCGCTGGACTTCTTCTTCCTGCCCCTCGCTCTTGAGCCTCTGAATTTTTCTTTTCTGTATTTTGGTGAAGATGTCCGAAGGGCACCATTGGGGGTTGGTCAATTGCTCTTCATCAGCCTCTTCTTCATCTTCTTCTTGGAAGGAGTCCTAGTGGATTGGGCCGAGCCGGTCATGGATGGAAGGTTTCCGTTGGTTAAGTTGAACGGCTCGGGGGACGAATCAGCTAGAACTTTCCAGTGGTGGTCCCCTGTATTCGTCCTCCCTGTAGTCACTGCACGCTGGGCAATTTTCAAGGGTCGGTAACCTCATTCCTTGCTCCCAGCAGAACCTGAAAAACTCGCAGTGCCAATACGGGTCACAACAGTCGTGGCGGCGGTAATATGCCATGCCCAATCGATCGGGTGCCCTTTGGTATGGCTTGCCACGCCGGCTTTCTTCTTTCTCTTGCACCCTGCGTTGGAATCGCAGTCGGCTGTCCGTCTACCTAGGTCGACGATCGGCCGATCGGCCAGTAGCGTGCACCATGTTGATTGGTGTGGTTGCATCTCCAGTCGGCTTTTTGTAGGATGCTCTTGAGTTGGCATTAACTGATTTTAGTGTTTTGGCTAAGTTGTACGTTATTCGGTATTGCCGATCAGCTCGCCTGGGGCAGGCTTGGACCATGTTGACCGGGAAAGGGTTACCATCGACCTTCATCGGCTTAGCTAATTCTTCGAATTTTATTTTCCCAGCCTCGATGGCTGACTGGATTTGTTGGCAGAAGACCTTGCAATCATTTGTGCTGTGGGAGATGGTGTTGTGCCATTTGTAGTACCTTTTCTTTTTGAGCTCGTCAGCCGATGGGATAATGTGGTTGTCCGGCAGCCGAATTTGCTTCTCCTTCAGCAGTAGATCAAAAATCCTGTCGGCTTTAGTGATATCAAAGTCATATTTCTCCTCCTTAGCTGACTTTTTCAACCATTGGTAGGTTATCGCCTTCTTGTTTCTAGTCCACTCGGCTGCTGCCACCTCTGCGTCGCTGTCGCTTGAATCTGTGTCCGTTGCGTAGGCGACGTGGGTGAATTTCTTGAAGGCCTTCTTGGATTCTTAAAATATTTGCTCGTGGGCTGTCACCTTATTGGCCAAGTGGGCCAAGCTCTTAAAGTCTTGAGCCAAAAACCTCTCACGGATTGGAGCCAAAAGTCCGTGAAAAGCCAAATCGGCTAGCTGCGAGTCTGATAGCATCAGGCTATAGCAACGGTTCCTCATATCCCTGAAGCATTGAATGTAATCTTGAACCAATTCTTCGTGTTTTTGCCTGACGACGGTGAGGTCCGACAGCTTCATTTCGTCAGAGCCGGAGTAGAAGTAGTTGTGGAGTTGTTTCTCGAGATCGGCCTAGCTTTGAACCAAATTGTACGGCAAGGAAGAAAACAAGGTAAAAGCCGATCCCGAAAGCGATAGCAGAAACAAGCGCACTCTGAGCGCGTCTGTAGCCGATGCCTCTCCGCATTGAGCCAAGAATCGGCTGACGTGCTCGTAAGTGGACATGTTGTCCTGCCCGGAGAATTTTGAGAAATCTGGCTCATTGTACCGATTTGGCAGCGGCACCCTCTCGAAGTATTTCGGATATGGGTACCGATACATGTTGCCGGAATTCTTGGGTTTGAGGCCGAACTGATCGCGCATGACGTCAGCAATCAGATCGGCTTAAGGTCTGTTGTCCTGAGCTTGAACTTGAGGCATCGGCTCGTAGTGTTCGTAGTGAATGGGACCTTGCCGATATTGGAGTGGTGGCATCTGCGGTCGATGCTGTTGCTCAAGGTGGCCTCCCGGATATTGGTATTGAAACTGATTTGCAGCGGGAGGTGGCCGAGACACGATCGGCGGTGATTGCTCAGGAAGTAGCCGATGGCCGGCGGGGCTATGATGTGGTTCGGGGCGATGTTGTCAATCGGCTCATTGGACATGATTGGCCGTCGATTGGTATTGAACATGTTCTCCACCTGTTCCTGTGTCACTGTTGGGGCACCGTAGCCTGATGTTGAGGCTGTTGTCGGACCAGGATCCTAGGGTGCGGCTTTGAAGTCGACGCCTGTATGTTTGGTTGGATCGGAGCTCCTCCTTGAGGATTCAGCTGTCCCAGTGGTGGGATCGGCAAACCCTGGGTTGACAACGTCCTATAGCCCAGGAACTGGCCATCAGTGAAGTACTCGGCCCTCTTGGTAGCTACTCGGCTATCTTCGAGTCAACCACAGTGCTTATCATGTTGTTGAGTGTGTTAACCAGTATGCCACTTTGGTTGACGAGCGCATGATGGACAGCCGAGTCAATTCGGTCCTGTAGAGTGTAATGGCCCAAACCATCTTGTTCCTACTTGATGTCTTCCATCTTCCTTTTTCCCTTCTTGTCGTCATTAGACATGTCGAAGTCTTCGATGGAGAACTTGAACTTCTGGAGGACCGCCCCTGATCTGGTCTGGGTGAAAGATTGCAGGTAATGTGCCTGTAACCGTTCAACCATCTGCTTGTAGTCGGCTAGTTTTTCAGCCCATAGTTGCTCCATCGTCACTGGGATGACGTTTTCCTGGTCGATCTCTAGAGTCTTGGTGTCAGACATCGTGTCAAACTTGGAAGTCTTTATTGGTCCCACCGGGCGTGCCAAAAGCGTGTTGATGAGAAATTCGATTCCCACGCACTGTCCTGAGAGATTTGCTTTACTCTAGTGCAGGTCCAAGTTGGTCGCCTTTGGTGAATCTTGGGCGTGTCAGTTGGTTTGATCCTGTAAGCAACAAGAAAACAAGAAATAGGCATTAAGTTAAAATTAGATCCTACCGGATCAGCTGAAGACATCAATAAACATATAATTGCTATCCAAAAGCACATTTATACTAAGTGTTTGGGATAGATCGGTAATATACCAAGACAGTATAAATCACTTAGGCTAAAGGCACATTAGGATAATAATTATCTGCATTGATAACCTACCTGATGTTGCAGGTCTAATGTGAATCGGCTAGTACTCTGATACATTTTATAAAAAATATTAATCTAACCTAAATGCACTAAACCTAAATCCATCGGCTATCAACGTAACTTGACAGATTGATACCGACTTAGGGCATTTAAATAGATTGAGGTCTTAATATAAAAGGCGGCTTTAGTATATCTAATAGCAATTAATACTAGAAGATAACTAAAACAGGTAAGGCCGGCTGAAACTCCGACACTGTCTCTAATGATAAACATTAAACCGAACAGATCTTTATAGTTCTAAAAGCGACTTAATGTCGATTAGATGCGGCATTAAGTACAAAAAGAAATACTAGATCCGTATAAGCTAATGAGAACCCTCGAGACGGTAGAAACGACATATAATCTAATTCAACCTCTGGATCTAACTCTATCGGCTGCTGTCTTTAGAGAGAAATCAGCCGATTGCGAGATAGATCTAGACATTGCTCTAGATTATATGCCGTATATGATAGATTAAGTAGTTTATAACATCGAAACTAAAGTATCATGATGATGGAAGCACTAACCCCGATGATACAAACCACTTGTAACAAGGAATTACCTTGTTCAGAGATCGAAGCTGATGCAGCTTGAGCAAGAGCAAGAACTTATCAAAAAAATAAAATAAAAGGGTGGCGATGCGCCGAAGTTAATTGATTGTGTGTTGTTTTATACAAGCCCTCGGGTCTTATTTATACCCGGATACATAATAAGTCTGTGACGAACACGATTCCTATTACATATTAGATTACAACACAAACCGACATTATCACGGAAGGAAATTAAACAAAACATCCTAATTTAAAGATACGATTGTCGTTATAGGATATTATCCACAGATGGCAATATCTTGGACGTACTTTGGAAACCGAATACGATACTTTATCTTCAAGCTTTCCTTTCCAGATTGGCTTCACTTCTATCTTCAATCAGAATCGGCTATCGGCTATCCTAGTCCGATTCAGACACATCCGACTGAATCCCTAGCCGATTCGGACTTAGCTGACACAACCTCTGTTTCTCCGCAGATCACGTTTCTCTGATTCCGCTTCAACTCAGCTTCAAACCTGGGGATTTGCTTACCAAATTTGGTCGTTAACAAATACGTCTTCAACCCCAGCACCCCGGAGCCATTCAGGAACTTCCCCTTCATCACGCCAGCCGTGTGGGAGGAGTTCTACGAAAAGAAATCAACTGTTGAATCCTGAGCAAGAAGCGAGGTTTATCGGGCACTCCAGGCTCAAAACTTGCACCCGCACCGTCTTGGCACCGGAGGATATGCTGTGAAGTAGGAGCAATGATAGAAAGAGGATGAAGCGGCAGAGGCCTTCCTCGATCCATAAATAGTCACCGTCGCCAATCCCCAAGGTGACCGCCAAGGAATGATAGCCTATATATATGACACCTGATGGACCTGCCAAGACAAGGAATACATTATGTGCATCCACAATCAATAGTAAGTGTACCCTAAATATATACAATTGCATGACATGTATAGTTTTAGTATTTAACTTTCACTATATTAATGCCGTAGTGTCCATTGGATCCTTCTGGTCATAACGCCAAAGTGAAGTACATGCCACTACATGAACTCCAAAGTCCATAAGGACTATGACTGGACTTCGATCCAAGAAGCAATAAATGAAGTGTGGGGCTCATATATGGAGAAAGGAGGCCTGCATAAAAAAGAACAAAAAAGCCTCATCCACAAAAAGGATTTCTCGGTCAAACAACAAGTTGGCGACCAGTGTAGATTCCATGTGTGCCACAACAAAAAGGTGAAGACTTTGGTCAAATTTGAGGTTTGTGATCTCAATTGTGATATATACTAACCACTTCAAAGTATATATATATATATATCGACTAATATCGAAGTATATACATGTAGGAAAATGTATCCAAGTCTACGCCTGCCAGCTTTGAGGAGATTAGAGAGGAGATAGTGGGCTTCATCGTCCATGACATAGTACACCCCAAAGGAATGTTTAGACTACGGGGCTAAAATTAAATGATGAACATTATTGAACATTTCAAAATTAATGTCCAAGACATATAATTATGTAACACTTATGTTTATATTGTAAATAAAAATAAATATATCTTTGTTTCCTATGAATAATTGTATATCTGAATGGGGAGGCAGGGAAAGGGAATAATCTCTGTTTCTCTCATTTTACAGCGGGCATGACTATCAAAGGCTTGAGGCTAGCCACAAAACAGAATTTATTTTCATCGGTGATGGGCTTTAACTTAAGCCCGATGGAGATGACACCATCCGTGACGGGCTTAAGTTAAAGCCCAGCTGAGTTGTTAGTCATCCCAGATTGGCATTAATTTAGGGCCCGATTGAGTTGTTAGTCATCGGTTACGGGCTTAATTTAAAGCCCGATTGAGTTGTTAGTCATCTGTGACGGGCTTATGTTAAAGCTCAATTGAGTTATTAGTCATCCGTGGTGGGCTTTAATTGGGGCCCGATTGAGATTATATCATCGGTGAGGGGTCATTGTTTGACTGGTCTTCTGGGACAAATCTATCAGTGATGGGCTTTAGTTTAGGCCCGACAAAGATAAATGCATCGGTGATGAGCTTTTGTCCGATAGAGATGACTTTTCAATCAGTGACCTTTGCGCCGTGACGAGCGCCATACCTGACACAAATGAGGGTTGTCGCCCGATTGAGATGAGGATAACTGTTGTAATGGACGACCTTAGTAGAGGCGTTCGTGGCAAGCACTAGGGTGGCATGGCAGACCTTGTCTCCAGCCGTTGACATAGACACTCATCTTCGTTGACCTTCATAGTAGTGCACATGATGCCTCCCCCTATGGTGATTTCGAGCTCTACCCAATCCCCACACCTCTCTCTCATTTGGCTCGCCTAATCTCTAGTTGTGGATCTCTTAGTCGTCGGATCTGTACGTATTAGAACTAGTACGTGTGTGGTACTAGGGCTGATTTTGAACTACAAGGCATGGTTACATGTACCTAACATGTCTAATACCTAGCTATCTTAGTATTAGGCCTAGTACTCACGGATATTGAACCTGATACCTACCTAGTATATATCAAACCGTTAAAAGCCCCTATTTAGGGAGTAAGATTCTGAGAATCCCCTGGTTGGTAGCCAACTTCTAAGAATCTGAAGAAGTTGGGTTTTTTAGTTTCTAGCTTTTAGTTTATTTTCTAGATTCACAACCACAGCATTCTTAGAATTTGGACTGTTTGGGGAGCTGAAGATTTGGTGGGAAGTTACAGCTGCTAAAAACTCCCCAAACAGATCCTTTAATACAATACCGTACGATAGCAGCATCTAATATTCATATCCCTATATATGAGAATAGTTATATCAAGTTTGCAAATCCTTTTTAGCCATGCCCAACCTTTCCTTCTCATCCCATCGACACCACCGCGCTCTCTTCCTCCCCTAGTGCCTGCCACCGTTGCCCTCGCTCCCTCTCCCAAAGTGCGGCAGCTCATGCAGCGATGGCTGCCATGACAACAGCAAGCCTCGGATGCGTCAGATCTAGCTGTTGTGGGCAGCGGAGGAGGTCGGTGTTGAGGGCCTCGGCGATGGCAACAGTGGCGGATCTAGGCGAGATGAGGTGTCCACGGTGCTGGCAATGAAGGGGAAAGGCGCAGCGATGACGGTGCAAGCTTTTTGCTGCTTTTGTCGCGCATGTCCTTGCCGGCCACTGAGCACCCGTCCCATGGTGCCCGCTGTCCCTCACTGAACCCTAATTCATTTTTTAAAAAAAACATTTTCATAGGCGGGTCTTTTAGATGCCCGTCTATAAAAATCAATTTTTTCGAGTGTGGACTAGAATGTGAAAATTGATTTACGCGGTGAGTGTAGACCCACATATAAAAATTGATTCTGACAGTTGGTCCGTTTATGAAAATTCATTTTGACCGCATGTGAAAACTTTTTTAAGTAGTGCTAGGTAATACTCCATATGCTAGAGATATACTCCATATGCTAGAGAGAATTTTCCTACAATTAATATATGTTGGGAAAATAGGATGTAAACATTAATGCACCACAATATTACCCACTTATTATTTTGATACACAGATAATATCGTTAACATCATTATGCAAAAGTAGATGTTAAAACCAAAGTCAACTCTCGTCTCTCCTCTCCTTTTGTCTCCTACATGAAAATGTCTCTACATGTGGTACTAGTTGGCAGCATTATGCATGGGACATCACATCAACTACCTTTACGCGCAATATTAGTAATTGTTTCAAGACCCAGAAGTGTTTGCTATTCTTTAAATAGAAAAAAATCTATACGTACTAAAATTTTCTTACTACCAGCTGAGGTGTCACGCTGTAAACTGCATCCACATTTTCTCTATATATAGCTAGTTAAATGAAACACAAGAGTTTTGTAAACATATTTTAGCACGTGTAGCAGCAAACAGAGGATACATCCGTGGATGCAAAATTCAGGCTGCTCTGTTGCCAAGTCGGTCGAGCAGAAAATGCATGAGACGTACAGAAATCTGCACATTCTTGTTTTCTTCTCATTCAGCCTGTTTTGAAATTACTATTTTTTAACAAGATGTATGCTCAACAGAACTTAATTAAATCGAAGCCACCGGGTCCGGCGCATATGGGGAATTCCCAGGAGGAGAAAATTTCCCATCTATTATCTATCGAGCATTTTCTTCGAAAAAATCTATCATGAGGTGAGTGTAATTTTACTGGTTAGGTTATTAGCGATGGAAACCTATCAAACTGTGTTCAAGTTTTAGACTTGATGTGTAGGACATAGGTATCAGATAGACAAATACCCATAAGGCTCGTATACCTGACTGAAGATAGTAGGTGGGTTATGATCAAGATAAATGTAATAGTATAGGACTTGGTCGTTAGAGTTACCTTGCCTATGAAGGCAAGACTTAAGGCTTCAACTTGGGGTATGAGTGCTTATGGAGTTTTTGGTCGAGTTCGACTGAGTTTCCTACTTATACCCTTGCCCCACCTATATAAGAGGAGCATGACTCTTCAACGATATAAGCCACAATAAGATCAATAGATTAATACACCTGATAGATATAATCCACCAAAACATGAATAAGGTATTATCTCTCGTCAAGAGAATCTGAACCTATTTAAATATTTATCTTTGTATCCATCCGTTTTTAGATCTTGTGTAGCCCTGTAAATTTATTATCAATACAAAACATCGATACTTGATACGGATGCTCGTATTTATAGTTAATTACTTTTTAATGAGTAGACTACACACTCGTTATATCAAAACTATGTTGACTTTGTGTATCTCAAAATTTATTGGCCTAGTTTTAAGACGTTTATAAAAATAGGGTATACATCTATGAATTCAATTCGTTTATACCACTAGTACATAACCTCTCCTCTGTGACGGGCCATCATATGCTTCAGTTTACGGACCGTCACAACGAAGTTATCTCAAACGGGCCTAAAAAGATGCTGACAAAGATATACACGCACAGACATATTAGATATTCAAAAAACTATAACCCGTAACGGATTACAATTATCGGTGACGGCCACAATAAAGTACCTGACAAAGATGACCAATGTTATCTTTGTCGAGCACACATAAAAGCCCATCACCGATGGGCCCAAAACTATAGCTCGATTGAGATAACACTTACAGTCCAACTTTATGGCCCGTCACCGATGAGTACATCGGTAACGGGCTTGAACATTGGCCCGACAAAGATAACTTGATGGGCTTCTCGGTCTATAAATACCCCTTTCACTCATTGTGTTGGTTATCCCACAGATGGGAGGTTGAGGGGGGAGAATTTTTGTTTTTTTCCAAGAAAATTTGAAAAATAGTAGTCGGTGCCCTTGTAGCCCTATGATATTATTAGCCTCCAGCTTCTGTCCACATTCTCGGGTGCAATCTTCGTCGTCTTTGTGATAGTCTCCTTCTTCCATGTTGCCCCAAATACTCAGGACATCTTCGTCGAAGATGGTGTAAAGCTCGTCTGCATTAACAGGTAAAAAATATGTAAACTTTCAAAGCTTTCTACTGCATATTTGCTTGAATGCATGATATTCCATTGTTACTCGGTACAAAGACTTGTAGTCCCTTGCAAGAAGCTGCTTTGAATACTAGTATAGAAATGGCGAGTGAAAAATGGCTCATCCTCTCGTAGCTGGTAATAAAGATTCCATCGACCGCGACTCGAGTGTGGCATTTGCTTCCTGTCATTTGAAGCTCGAGTTTACATGGTAATTGTAGACATTGCACCATATCATTTTGAATAAGGCGAGACCGAGGTCGGCGAAGAAGGTGTCGAGGCCCCTTCACGGAGCAGCAGCGAGATGCGGTGCAGTTGCTAACGAGACGACCAAGATGACCTACTCCATTGATCGCGACTCGCTGGAGTGTGAAATTTTCTTCATGCCTTTTGAAGCTCGAGTTTACATAGTACTCCTAGACATGGATCATACTAACCCACGCATCCACTACTCGTCACCACCACCTCCATAACAAACGGCTGTATGCATGGATTACAAAAAGACATGACTGAACTGACTTATAATTTTGGAACAAGAGGTGGTCCCCCTGGCTTTGAGGGGAAACTCTTCAAAGCTTGCAAACTCAAATCATGCCTCTTGGTTCTAAGCATTGCCGAGGTTAGATGGACTTTGAAATACAGTATTTGAAAGTCCATGTAACCTCAACAATGTTTAGAGCCACAGAGGCATGGTTTGAGTTTGGAAGCTTTGAAGAGTTTCCTCAAAGCCGTGGGGACTACCTCTTGTTCCAAAATTATAAGTCGGTCGATCATGTCTTTTTGCAATGCATGCATACACGCTTGTTATGGAGGTGGTGGTGACGAGTACTGGACGCGTGCGTTAGTACGATCCATGTCTAGGAGTACCATGTAAACTCGAGCTTCAAAAGGCATGAAGAAAATTCCACACTCTAGCGAGTCGCGGTCAATGGAGTATGTCATCTTAGTCGTCTCGTTGGACACTGCACCGCATCCCGCTGCTGGTCCGTGAAGGGGCCCTGATGCCTTCTTCGACAATCTCGGTCTCGCCTTATTCAAAATAATGGGGTGCAATGTCTAGGATTACCATGTAAACTCGAGCTTCCAGTGGCAGGAAGCAAATGCCACACTCGAGCGAGTCGTGATCGATGGAATCTTTATTACCAGCTAAGAGAGGATGAGCCATTTTTCACTCGCCATTTCTATACTAGTGTTCAGAGCAGCTTCTTGCAAGGTAGTACAAGTCTTTGTACCAAGGAGCAATGGAACATCATGTAATCAACCAACCATGCGGTAGAAAGCTCTGAAAGTTTACGTATTTTTTACATGTTAATGCATACAAGCTTTACACCATCTTCGACGGAGATATCCTGAGCATTTGGCGTAGCATGGAAGAAGGAGACTATCACAAGGGCGACAAAGATGGCTGCGAGAAAAGGAAAAGAAGCTGAACAATGATAAGATCATAGGGCTTCAAGTGCAATGACTCCCGAGCAGGCGCGGATCAGGGTAGAAACCTCTTCTCCCATCATGCTTGTAGTTATGGATGAAAACGGGTACGGGAAATAGGATCAAACTCAAGAAAGCATCTACTCCTGTGGATTATTCTTGAAGCACACAAGAACATAAGAAAGTCAAAGCCCGATGTGATTTCAACTCCAAAATCTTCTCAGAAATATTCATGTTGGAGGCTTGGTCTATTTGGGCTCACTTTAATGAAGTAATTTTTGATGATGTCCTATTGTCTTTGAACTGATAGAAATATCTGTGTAAAAGGGAACTTGGCTATGTATAGCATTTATAGTTCATGAAAATATGTTAGACTAAAAGTTCATTGAAATATTTATATTAATAATATTTATATGAACTTCGTTTAAAGAGAGACTTCATATGAACCATAGTATTTATTTAAACTTGGTTTAGAAGAGAGACTTCATATGAACTTTGTTTATAGTAACAGTACTTATATGAACTTCGCTTAAAAGAGAGACTTCATATGAACCATAGTTGGAATATGAACTTGGTTTAAAAGAGAGACTTCATATGAACTTGGTTTATAGTTATAGTATTTATATGAACTTCGCTTAAAAGAGAGACTTCATATGAACCATAGTATTTATATGAACTTGGTTTAGAAGAGAGACTATCATATGAACTTTGTTTATAGTAACAGTACTTATATGAACTTCGCTTAAAAGAGAGACTTCATATGAACCATAGTTGTAATATGAACTTGGTTTAAAAGAGAGACTTCATATTAACTTTGTTTATAGTAATAGTACTTATATCAACTTGGTTTAAAAGAGAGACTTCATATGAACTTGGTTTATAGCTATAGTATTTATATGAACTTCGCTTAAAAGAGAGACTTCATATGAACTTTGTTTATAGTAACAATACTTGTATGAACTTCGCTTAAAAGAGAGACTTCATATGAACCATAGTTGGAATATGAACTTGGTTTAAAAGAGAGACTTCATATTAACTTTGTTTATAGTTATAGTACTTATATGAACTTCGCTTAAAAAAGAGACTTCATATGAACCATAGTATTTATATGAACTTGGTTTAAAAGAGAGACTTCATATTAACTTTGTTTATAGTAATAGTATTTATATGAACTTCGCTTAAAAAAAGAGACTTCATATGAACCATAGTATTTATATGAACTTGGTTTAAAAGAGAGACTTCATACGAACTTGGTTTATGATAATAGTATTTGTAGTCATAGTATTTGCAATATGTCAAATACTTCTGAAAAATCAATCTAATCGGGCTTAATGTCTTAGCCCGTCACCAATGAAAGCATCGGTGACGGTCAATAATAAAAGCCCGATAGAGATGATGATGAAATCCGATCGGGCGTGAAACTTCAAGCCCGTCACCGATGTTATTATCGGTGATGGGCATTAATTATAGTCCGATTGAGATGATGAGCTCATTCGATCGGGCTTGAAACTCTAAGCCTGTCACCGATAAGAGCATCTGTGACGGGCATTAGTATAAGCCCGATTGCGATGTTGATCTTATGCGATCGGGCTAGGTATTTAAGCCCATCACCGATTACAATATCAGTGACGGACATCGGTTTTAGCCCATCACTGATGTAATTTTCCCATCGACCTCCCACGCCGAACTAAATCTTATCTATGACGGGCTTTAGATTAAGCCGATTGAGATGATTCATCTCAATCGGGCTTAATCTAAAACCCGTCACCGATTTGATTCGAATTTCTTTAAAAGAGCGCGCTGATTCAGATCTACACTATTGCAAAAATTTATAAGTCCTTGAAGAACCCTAGCGCCGCAGCCTGTCCCTCGCGTCCTTCCTTGCCGCCGCCGGCCGTCTCCAAGCCTGGCGCCGTCCTCCCTCGCCGCCACCACCGAGCGTCGTCGCCAGGTTAGTCCCGTTCCTCTCCCCGGCCGGTGTACCTCTCTCTCCCTCTCTCCTCTCCCCGTTGTTCACCCCCTCGACGCCGTTTCTCCCCCGGCCGACGCCCCACCGGCCTTGTTGCTCCTTGCCATCGTCCTCCATCACCGCCCTGACGCCGTGGCTCCCCCCGCCTCCCCCGGCCATGGTCCCACCGATGTCGTTGCTCCCTGTTGTCGCTCTCCGTCGCCGACCCGACGTCGTTGCTCCCCGCCACGCCCTCGGCCAACGCCCAACAACGCCCTCCCTACCCTCCCCCACCCCCGCCGCCCCCGCCGACGCCCCCACCGATGCCCCTCCTCTCACCCCGGTTGTTCAAAGTCTATTGAATTTATAATTATATGGACTGCGATATATTGAAATTTTGAATTATATGGACTATGAAATTTATGTTTGAATATTGAGTATTGTATATATATGTGATACCTCTGTCTATTAATATATGGTGTGACTGCGAATTTTGAATATGATTATGGACTGTGAGACTGTGACTTTTGATATATTGAATTTTGAATATATATATATATACATACATATATATATATATATGGACTGTGATACCTCTATGTTTGAAAATTAATTTTCAATGTTAATTAATTTTGAATGTTAATGGACATTAAGAATTTCTTATGCATATATGTATATATAGAAAATGACATCTCCTGTCACCTCACCACATTATCTCCCTCATCACACCTCATTCTCCTCTATTTCTCTCTCTCGACGCATCGTCCTTTCTTTCGCTCTCTCTCTCGGCTAAACACTAAATGGTAATGACATGTCAATATAGAAAAACATAGAGAAAAAACCTAAAAAGAAGAAGGAAAAAAATTAGACTTACTCGATTTCTGCATGTCCTTAGCACTAAGGTATTTAGAGGATGGATCAGTACGGCTCTTCAATGTCGGCGACAACTAGTGGGTCCACAAGGACATAGACCCTTAGAGGCCCTAATAAAATCCCAAAGGAACGTTACACCATAACAGAGGTGGACCTCCTAGAGTGCAGTCCGCTCCCCCGAATGTGCCCACGAAGTTCAAGACGATCTGCGAAATAATAGGGAGACAGACCTTTAGTATTTTGCATGATCATATCAAGGTGTCGGACTTGGAGAAGAAAAATGCTTGGCTGAAGTTCAAGGAGAGTCTCGAATATACTGCAACTGACGAGGACAGGCTAAAGCGGACGGCTTTCTTGACGATGGGACATGCTTGGAAGAGCTTCAAGTCCAAGCTGGTCACTGACTACGTCCTCAAGACCAGCACCCTGGAGGTATTTGAGAAATATCCCTTCGTCACACCAGCCGTGTGGGAGGAGTTCTACGAAAAAGATCAACTGTCGAATCCCGAGCCAGAAGCGATGCTTATAGGGCACTCTAGGCTCATTATGAGCACCCGCACCGGCTTGGCAGCAGAGGATATGCGGGGAAACAGGAACAATGACAGAAAGAGGTTGAGGCGGCAGAGGCATTGAACGCGCCGGCCCAATTTGTCGATATCCTGCACCCACATGCAAAAAGATGGACAAGGGCAAGGGCCGTGAAGAACAGCGATGGGATCCCCAGGATCAACAAGTTTACGAAAATATTATAAGTGTCTCACCTTATTATTTTTATTTTCTTTACACATATCGCACACTCGATTTATTCCGATCTCAATTGTAATGCAGAAAGAGTTGGTTGGCTTGAGACAGTTCTCCCAAGAGGCCTGCACCGATAGACGTGAGGATGACATCCTCACGTAAGCGTTCGGCACCGACGAACACCGTGGACGGACAAGGGGCGTTGGCTCTAATGTCCCCTAGAAATATGGACTTCCATAATACGCCGGATAGTATAAGAAGCGGACCGTTACGAAGAAGGCAAAAGAGATGCACGCCTGGTTGAGAGGATCCGGGAGCAGGTTAGAGCCGAACTGAGCTCAGAAATTAAAGAGCAGCTAGACCATGCTGTGGAACGGATCCGGGAGCAGATCCTAGCTGAGTAGTAGACCATCACGCGCACCATCGGTCCGCAACGAGAAAGTCCAACGCAAAGGGGAAGCAGTTGTGCATCAACTGATGCGGTGGAAAATCCAACACATGTCCTAGCCGCTGTCGACCATATATCGCAGGAACCGACTAACTGCATGCTAAGAGTTAAGGTGATGCCCTCTTTCATGGTTTCGGTGGCCGAGGGACTAGCATTCAAGCCAAACTCCGATACAAGAGTGCACGGGTTGCAACTTATGGCCGGATATGCAAAAGTGCAAGTGGACACAGTGAAGGATGAATGGGTCCATATGCCGCTGCAACATCCACCGAACGACAAAGTCCTAACCCTAGGAGTTGCACGAGAAAGCTTTATCCAATGGCCGAAGGAGCTCATTGACATAAAATTAACTCCGATGTCAGCCCCTCCATCTCCCTTAGGTGATCCAAACCCTCCATCTCCCTTAGGTGATCCACAAGATGACTTGATCGAGCTACAATATGTAACTGACTTTGACGGGTCTAGCCTTGAATAGACTGCTCGCTCATCTCTGGAGAAGGGCAATAAAGCAGCATCGGAGCCATTTGTGTGCGTGCCAGTTTAAGTACAAGACCACTTCATTCGCATGACAAGGTCACCAGCACCGGAGAAACCAATTTTGGACTACCACCACACGATCAAGAAAAGAAAATTGCGACAATTTTCCAGGGAAGAGTTCGTGAAAGACATGGCACAAAAGTATGAGCAAGAAAGTTAAGGGGTGAAGAGTAACACTGATGTGCACAATATTGTGAAGGCCCCTTAGTCAGCTAAGTTCATGTTCAGTGCTCCTTTGACCACCCCTGAATATCGCAACATAGTTGAAAATTGCACTCAGATGAAAAGGATAGAAGAGTGGTACCTACAGATGGCAAAGGAGGGTAAAGAGACGTTCGCCGTCTTTTATAGGGACGAGGACTTCCATCACCAGGATGGTATAATCTGGGTCCAATTTAAGCAACTATTTCAGCTATACAATCTGAGAGACCTAGACGCATCGTTATTTCAGCTATGGGCATTGTAAGCATACTTGAACCCCTTGCTATTATTTTAAAGTTGATATCCTCATAGAGTGTCTAACTTATTTCCTTATACAGAATGGGGATGATTGAATGTAGAGCAAACTATAACAAAGTAGGATTCCTCGATCCAGGGCTTGTCAATTCCAATGTTATTGACGACGGCCCAAGGTCCCAAAAATAGGTGCTGGACTACCTCTATAACTCCTTTGTCAAGCTTAAGGACATGAATACGATCCTTTTGCCCTACAAATTTGAGTAGGTGTGACATTTGTTGTTGTACATACCATTTGTGTTTGAAGGTGTTAATTGCTCTCTCCCTTTGTATGCAGCCATCATTGGATCCTTCTTGCCATCCATTTAAAAGACTGTAAGATTTTCGTCATGGTTGGATTAAGGAAACCATAAAAATCTTTCCAATCTATCATTGACATTCTAAATAAGTCACTTGTAAAGTATAATAAGAATCATCAATACTTTGCATGTGCCAATACATTTCGAGTTTGCTGCCACCGTTGGTGCCAACGTCAGGAACCAGGCACAAGTATAAGTGGTTTCTACGTGATGAAATTTATGAGGTTTTTCCTGAAAGACCACAGCTGGCACATTTCGGATTCTGAGGTTCGCCATATTTGTTAAGCCGTAAATACACGTTTCTAAACACATATTACGTTTTCACATATTCAATCCTTTCATTTGCAGAAATTAGATATTCCGACAAGTTAGTTATTGCCACATGTTTGCTTAGCCCTCGCTGAACAACTCTGTGGATTCATCTTTCGACACGTCATCTCGCCGGGCGACGCATATCACGTTTCGAGGGTTCCAGATGGGCTAATGGATTTTCTTGAGGGTGGCAGCCCTAGTGTCACTTTAGATAGTCGATTGACGATAAAGAATAAGCATTAGAGTCGATCGACCACAAAGAACAATTTTGATAATAATTTGTAAATTATAATTTTGTCAAATGTGTTCAACAGAAATAAGTGAATAATGGATGTATTTGTGGATAGATATGTGAATGTCAGATGTATGTGAATTTTATATATATGTGAATGTATGTAAATTTTAGATATATGGTTAGCAAAGGCCAGAGGCTAGCCAAAAATAATATGTATTTTTTCTGGGAAAAACTCATCGGTGACAGGCTTTAACTGAAGCCCGATGAAGATGACAGTCATCCTTGACAGGCTAACATTAAAGATCGATTGAGTTGTTATCATCCGTGACGAGCATAATTTAAAGCCCGATTGAGTCGTTAGTTATCCGTGACGGGTTTTAACTGTGGCCCGTTTGAGATTATACCCTTGTTTGACTGGTCTTGTGGGTCAAACATATCGGTGATGAGCTGTTTTTCAAGCCTGACAAAGATGACACACATCGGTAACGGGTCTTTGTCCGACAAAGATAACTACTCACATTTGCTTCGTGATGAAGGTCATACCTGACACAAATGAGGGTTACCGTCCGATTAAAATAATGATGACCGTTGTAGTGTACCAGTGTTTATATGTTTCGAGAAAAAAAATATCCGTCGAGCTATAGCGGGTTGGTGCAGTGCAGCAGCAGAGGTTGGATGCACGCACCGACGCGAGCGGGGATATCTATCGAGCAATAGGCCGATAGATAGCTCGCTGATGCGGCTGCTGGTTGGTAGTTGCTGCTGCTGCACGGGTTCGTACACGCACGATGCGACTAGTAATGGACCACCAGACTCCACTAGGAGTCCCAATGCATGCACTGCAGCCACAGCACACACGGACGTACGCTCGCTGCAGCTCTGCAGCTGCAGCTGCAGCTAGACTGCACTTATGAGCCAAGCCATGTGATGATGTGAACGGAGATGCTTTGTTCGATCGGTGGTGGGGATCGAGACGCCCATGGGATGGGGACATTGGGTCGACATATCACGTACGCTTTTCTTCTCAAAATAAATAATTTTAAAATAAAAATATGATATAACCTAATAAATAAATGTAGACAGAATATATCATCCTTTATTTATTTTGAGACAAACAGATCAGGTCCACGTAAGTATCTACCTTCATCTTTTCAGACACATAAACTTAAGTTAGAATATGATATAACCTAGTAAAACAAATGGATGTTTCGTCTTATTTTTTTAGATTTGTTTATTGAATTACGTGCACGAGCACAGTCGCCGGGGCCGGGGCCGGGCGTTTAGCTACATTCGGACGGGACGACGGGGATCGAGAAGCCAACGCTGGGTACCCCACGGACGTAATCGAAAGGACCACGGCCACGCGAGACGGTCGGCCGATCGATCGATCGCAACCTAGCTAATCAACGCGCGCGGGTGCGATCGAGAGCGAGCAAACATGAGGCGCCTCTCGACCGATCCATCCATCCATCATCTGCAGCCTGCAGGCCGGCCGGGGGGTGGAGGGTCCAGACCGCGACGGCGACGGCCACCGCTTCGTCCGGTGTCCATTCCCCGCGGCCGCACGCCGGCCAGCGCGTGCATGCATCATGCACGAGTCCGGCCGTACCTACCTTACCTTGCCAACAAAGTAGCGATCGATCGAGTTGCAACTTGCACGTTCAGTACGTACTACTCAGATAAGGCCATGAGGGCGGCAGACATGCATGTCATGTATATCTCCCAAGCGGGTCCGTATAAAGTCTGAAGTGGATACATGAATCGATGGAGAGATAGGATACAGGGGTACAGCTAGCTCCTGGGCAGAAAATTACAACGAGAGAAAGGGAAGGTTCAGCCAAAATTTTGTATTGCATATGTTTAGTCATATTCAGTCAGTTTCTTTTTTTTTAAATATATTCAGTCAGTTTCAGCTCTCTACGGGTTATATTATCAATAGAAATATTTGAACAGTTCATTATTAAAAATTAAAAATAAATCAATAATTTATTAATGCAATGACTAGAGGTAATTTTATTATTTATGTTTTTTTCTAGATCGATAGATGAGCATCTGTTACGCTGGCATCGTTCAAATTTCTCGAAAACATCAAAAAAGAAAAAAGTTTAGTCACTGATAAACATGTTTCTATTACCGTTAACTAGGATAATAATATAAATAGATATGAACCTTCGATCAAATGAGATTAACGGTTTTTATTGTTTTTTACTTCCCTCCATTAAAGAGTATCGTAGTATGGCTTTTATTTTTATTTATTATGACTCTTGAGCTAGCCTAATATATTGTCTTTTCTTATTATATACATTCTCCATCCTAAAATATAGAAAATTTTAATTGCATGTAACATATCTTAATATTATTATGAATATGGGGACATGTTCCCTCATATAAGTTACGACGAGAGAAAGAGAAGGCTCAGCCAAAAAATTTAGTCTCGAATTACATATGTTTAGCCATATTTAAACATGCACTGTTTTATTACATTACTGACTCTCTCCCAGCTAGCCTAAATTACACATATTAAGTGAGGCATGGTCGTGATTCGTTAAGATGAGAAAATTAGTGAAGAAATTAAATGAGAAATGATTGAGATAAGGAATAGGTGGAGAAGTGGTTATATATTATTGCACATAATTTAAATGTTAAAGGTAGCTATATTTTGAAAGGGTTGTGAGAAATTAATGGCTACTTTCAAACGCAATATTGCAAAAATTGAAGAAACAGGAACAAATAAAGGAATTAAGCATCATGGATATCTGAATCTTACATGAGAAAAAAAACATGTACGAGAATTTGATAAAAAAAAGTGTTCGGTTGCTCCACAGAAAAATGTAAAACATGGGCTTTTATCAAATATTTTGGAATCCTCCAAAAATGGAGGAATGAAACAAAATCCTGTAGTGATTTTGGAACCCATTCGTACAATCCAAATGGCTTTGTAGGGAATATTTTCACAGGATTTTAATATATCCTTCAAAATTCCTAAAGAATTCTTGGAACCAAAGGAGTCTTAGTGGTGTTTGATAAATTATATATATTATTACACTACTGCATAATTAATTTTTTCAGATGAGACCCTCTATAGATAGCAGGCGGGCTATAACAGCTCTCGCATGCAAAATTCATTTTCCCGAAAACGGTTCAAGGACCACATACAAAAATTATTTTTTTCAGGCGGACCTCTTAACAGGCCCACCTGCCACAAGAGGCCGGCTGCCCTCTCCGTTAATAAAAATCTAAGTGAGCTTCTCCTCTCCTCATCCCCCCTCTCTCTCCTTGTCTTCTTCTCAACTCATCCTCTCCTCCTTTCATCTGTCAACTCCACCTCCCTCCATTTCACAGCTTGGGCAGCGACAGTGCTTCGGCTGGCTAAGACGGTGGCGACGGCCGATGTTTCGGGTGATGAAGGAGGAGGTGAAGGCAGTGACAGCGATTGTGTCGGGCGCTCTGGGAGGTCCCTCATCACCTCTCCTCTCCTCCACCTCCTCCGGCCCCACATCGAGGGATTCGCCACCTCTGGCCCTGCGCACGCCTCGGCTCCTTCTCCTTCAACGACAGCAGACCCATGATGGCCGGATCCAGAAACGGTGGACACATGACGGCCGGATCCTACAACGGCGGCTGCGGGACGGGCGGATCCGTCAACAACGATGACGATGGCAGCTAAGGCAATGACAATGACGGCAGCAAGCAGAGCGAGCGGATCTAGTGGCGGAACTCGGGAGTGGCAGATCTGCCGCCCCCAGCCTCGAGAGGGGCGGATCCGTCGCCGTCAGCCTCGGGAGTGGCGTTGATTGCTGTGGCGACGACGACGATAGCGGCGGACTATGGCGACCGTGGTAGCAGTGGACTACGGCGACCACAATGATGACAATGGCGGCGATGACGTTGACTTGGGGAGATAGGGTTTTGGCCGGCGGCGGGCCGAAGCTAGGGTTTTGGTCAATTTGGCTTTTTGGAAAATTTTTTGCGAAAATTGTTTTATGGCAGGCGGCATAGCTGGCCACATGCGAAAAAGAGGTTTTCGCATGTGGTTGCATCAACCGAATGGAAAGATACTCATTTTTGCAGACATTTGGGTGCAGACGGGTGCTATGCATATGTTTGCAAAAATGGATTCTACCGTATGCGAAAAATCTTTTTTTATAGTGTTATATGGTTGCACCAAAGCATGTATATATGTAATTACTTTTAGTTTGCCTTGCTAGCCTTCGTTTATTGTGCTCTAAATGATTTAATTTGTCATCCAATGCCTAGATTACCAGTGGCACACATTAATTTTTTTACGTCTTGGGAAATATATCCTGTAGACCTTAATTTGGGCCGGCATGGTACGCACTAACTAATACTCCATCTGTTGTATAACAAAATCATTTTTTATCTCTACCGTTTGTCCTAAAATAAATTTATTGTTAGCAATTATTATTCGTAGTTTGTAAAAATAAAGGATAAATACATGAGATGAGAGCAGATAAAGGAGAAATAATTGTATTGAGATTTAATTAAACGGGATATTTTAGTTTTTTGGTTTTGTATTGTTACGGGTGAGATGGGTAAAGATGAACTTATTTGAGGATGAAGAAAATAAGTGCCTAAAAAAATTAAAAAAAGTACATGTATTTCCACTATACTACACATTTACTTTATATTTCAGTCATGACAAAAAGAAATAAAAAATCTGACGGTTTTAAAGAGTATGTATATATTTGCTTGAATTTTTCCCCGTTGTCTATGTATTATGGATTTGAGGTTGAAGCTTTATATTTAACATTGAGCATATTTTATTTTGTACCATTTTTTATTACCAATATTTTATTTTGGATCATATTTTAACCAATATTTTTATTTTTAAACCGGATAAACTTGCCTTTTGTTTCCCTTACAACTATCTCGACTTTTTCTCAAACATATAAACGATCTAGAGTATGTCGACTTTTGCTCGTCAATGAACTTACACAATGAACTTACACGGCTTTATGTAAAACTTTTTTTTGCACGTGACAAGTTGGATATAGATCAATAAAATAATTGATGATGGTCCAAGATATCACAAAGATAAAAATACATGATTAAAAGTGAAAACATTGGTTAAAAGGTGAGGTTCCTAGTTTTAAAATTAACCTTTTGATTCATTGGAACTATTAATTATTTTAAATAATAATAACTAGTTATTTAAATGTATCTTTAGTCGATGTGGAGGCCATGTCGTTACTGGAGAAATGATATTTGGTTGACTTGCAAAAACCACAATAGCCCTGGTTACAAAAGAAACTAAGACTAGAAAATATTTTTAGTTCTAGTTTAGAAAAGCAATTGCTCTCTATAATCTTTAGTCTCGGTTAGATTTGAACCTATCAGGGTGTCAGGGATCTTTAGTCCCAGTTGGTAACACCAACCGAGACTAAAGATCCTCTTCTGTCTCGGTTGATGACACCAACCGGGACTAAAGATAACTTTGATATTTTGTCCCGCTTGGTGTTACCAACCGGGACTAAAGATGGAGTTATTTTTTACACTTTTCATTCTCCTCCAGCCCGAGCCAGCTGCAGTGTCTTCAAACTTCTCTAGCCAGAAGGGAAGTGATGTCAAAATTTTGTGTGATTTTTTTTGGTGATAATACACAAATCTTTACTATTTACAAAGTTAGCAACTTCATCATCCTCTTATGATCTATGCTTAGCATTTTGTTTTTATGGTTGATTTCTGTACTTTTTATATCTAGATAGGTTATGAAAAAATGAAGAGAGAAAATTTATTTGAGAAAATTATTTTCCTAAGCACATTACATTTTATTGAGAAAATTGTTTGGGAAAATGAAGAGGGAGAAAAGTGTGCTTAGCATATTACATTTGTAGGTATATTTTACGTACAATTTTATCTCAAAAATATTTATGGAAAATGATGAGAGATAAACTTTTGGACAAAAAATGTTATAAAATAGATGATAAAGGAAAGAAATATAGAAAATTTGATAGTAGATTAGAAAATGAAGTAATTTAAAGATCGTTAAAATAGTTAGAAATATGTACACTACGTACATTAATTGATTTTATGTTTACAACTTTAAAAAATTTAAAAATAATTTTAATTTTTTTAAGTACAACACATTACGTATGTTGGATTATTATATAATTATTGTCGATTACATATATATAATTATTGTAATATTAAATAAATGGTTTGACTTTCTTGGATTTTTCTTACGATTTTGTGCATTTCATGTAGATGGATCTGCAATGGATATACAACACAGACCAACGGTCGACAGAGTTTATTCAAGGCGTGCATTATTTTTTAAGTGTGGCCGATGCCAACAAGCAGAAGGGCTTTATACGTTGTCCATGCAAAAAGTGCAAAAATGAGAAGGAGTATTCTACATCAAGAATTATTCATGTCCACTTGTTTCAGTCGGGATTCAAGCCTCACTACAATTGCTGGACATCGCACGGAGAGGTGGGGGTTGCAATGAAAGAAGATGAAGAAGACGACGGCAACATTTTGTACTGTGGTCAATATGGTAGGTTTGAAGAAAATACAGCAGGTGAGGCGGCGGGGATGCTGAAGAAAACAACGGTGCCGATGACCTTGGTCAGATGTTGCACGACGAATAGGAGGACGGCGAAGGTGAAAAAGAGAAGCAGAAATTGGAGCGTATGTTGGCGAACCACAAAACTTCCTTGTACCTAGGTTGTGAACAGGGGCACAAAAAGTTGGGTACCACGCTGGAATTCTTGCAATGGAAGGCCAAAAATGGTATCAGTGACAAGGCATTTGACAAGTTACTAAAACTCGTGAAGAACATTCTTCCAGACAGAAACGAATTGTCGGAATCAACGTACGAGGCTAAAAAGTTGGTCTGCCCTCTACGACTAGAGGTACAGAAGATACACACATGTCCTAACGATTGTATCCTCTACCGCGGTGAGGAGTACGAGAACCTAGAAGCATGTCCGGTTTGTAAAGCACTTCGATACAAGATCAGACGAGATGATTCAGGAGAAGTTGATGGGGCCTTCGAAGAAAAAAGTTCCTGCTAAGGTGATGTGGTATTTTTCATATAATACCATGGCTGAAGCGTCTGTTCAGGAACAAAGAGCATGCAAGGATGATGCGCTGGCACACGGAAGAACGCCAACAAGACGGTATGCTAAGACATGCCGTCGATGGGTCACAATGGCAAAAAATTGATAGAACATTTAAAGACTTCAGTGAGGATGCAAGAAACATAAGGTTCGGCTTAAGTACGGACGGCATGAATTCTTTTGGAGAGATGAGCAGCGGGCACAACACTTGGCCTGTAACAATGTATATCTATAACCTCCCGCCTTGGCTATGCATGAAGCGGAAGTACATTAAAATGCCGGTTATTATTCAAGGCCCAAAACAACCTAGTAACGACATCAATGTGTACCTGAGACCGCTGATCGAGGATCTAAAACTGCTGCGAAAGAAAGAATGTGTCCTCGTGTGGGATGAGGATAAACAGGAGCAGTTTAACCTACGAGGGTTGTTGTTCGTTATCATCAACGATTGGCATGCACTTGGTAACCTATCTGGAAAGTCAAACAAGGGGTACAATGCTTGCACCCACTGTATGGATGAGACCGAATGTACGTACCTGAAACACTATAAGAAGGTAGTGTACATGGTTCATTGTCGCTTTCTTGTTGCATGCCACCCTGTCCGGAGAAGAGGCAAACATTTTGATCAAAAGGCAGACCATCATACTAAGCCAAAGTATCGCAACGGAAAGGCCGTGTTTGTCATGGTGAAAGACCTCAAAGTAGTATTTGGAGGGACCTGGCAGCCACCCTATAGCAAGTGAAGATGGTCACGCGGCGATGTGGAAGAAGAAGTCCATTTTTTGGGAGTTACCATATTGGGAAGTCTTGGATGTCCGCCATGTAATCGACATGATGGACCTCACTAAGAACCTTTACGTAAACCTGCTGGGCTTCCTAGGTGTATATGGAAAATCAAAAAATACACTTGAGGCACGTAATGATCTGAAGCATATGGCACAACACAACGGCCTTCACCCGCAACCAAAGGAGAAAGGAGCCTACTACCTAAGTCCAGCCAGCTACACTCTGAGCAAGGCAGAGAAGAAAATCATGTTTGAATGCCTGGAGAGCATCAAGGTATCGTCTGGATACTCCTCGAATATAAAGGGAATAATAAGCACGAAGGATAAGAAGTTCACAAATATAAAGTCTCATGACTGCCACGTATTGATGACACAGCTGTTTCCTGTTGTAATTCAGAGTATCCTCCTCGATAATATCCAGGCAATAATAACAAAGCTATGTGCTTTTTTGAACGCAATTTCATAGAAGATCATCGATCCAAAAAGACTAGAAGACTTTCAAAATGATGTGGTACAATGTCTTGTCAGGTTTGAGATGATCTTTTCGCCTTCCTTCTTCAATATCATGATGCATCTCCTATGCCACCTTGTCAAATAGATCCATATCCTCGGTCCGGTATTCCTATACAACATGTTCCCTTTTGAGAGGTATATATGCATTCTAAAGAAGTACGTCCGTAACCGTTCTCATCCGGATGCCAGCATCGCCAAGGGATATGGAACAGAGGAGGTCATTGAGTTCCGCGTCGACTTTATTGAAGACTTTCGTCCCATCGATGTGCTTAAATCAAGCCATGAAGGTAGATTACGGGGGAAGGAAACTCTTGGAAGGAAGGAAATAATGACCATAGACAATGACTTGTTCAGGAAAGCACATTGGACTGTGTTGCAGTAATCTTCCTTGGTGGTTCCTTACATCGAGGAGCACATGGCGATTGTTCACTCGAAAAACATCAGTAAGACCGATGCCTGGATTACACGCTATCACATTGATGCATTTCCTGCTTGGCTACAACAATGTCTCATGGGCAACACGAACATTGACCAACAACTAGCCTTCTTGGCGAGGGGACCATCTTGCTCGATCACCATATTCCAAGCATATGAAATCAATGGGTACACATTTTATATATAGGCTCAAGACTTAAAAAAACACAAATTAGAACAACCCAGTCTGCATCGATGCCATGGGATACGATGGTACAACTAGCACATATTACGACAACATCGATGACATATAGGAGCTGGACTATGGACCTCTGAAGGTCCCTCTATTTTGGTACCAGTGGGTTAGGCTCAGTGGTGGAGGCGTAACCATTGATTCAAATGGGATGACAATGGTCGACCTGAGCAAGGTTGGATACGCAAATTTACCCTTCGTCCTTCCCAATGATGCACGACAAGTTTTCTATGTCAAGTACATAGCTTGCAAAGCAAAGAAGGGGAAAGGGTCCGACGAGTCAAAGCGTCATGTGGTTCTCCCAGGCAAAAGGAAAATCATGGGAGTCGAGGATAGAACACACGAAGATTACGATTAGTTTGACGGACAACCTCCGTTTGCGGTGGCGGTTGACCCGAGCATCCTCCTATCAAATGAGGACACCCCTTACTCACGCAACGATCACAATGAAGGAACAATTGTGCAGAGAAAGTACGTGAGGACAACCATCACTTAGCTAAATTTTGTATGGACGATGTAAATTAGATTGAATTTATTGTATTTATTATAAATTATTGAATTTGTTGAATTTATTATAAATTATTGAATTTATTGTAATTTAAATGTGGGTCTCCTACGTGTTTTGGCCGACCGAGGTGCCCGTCCGTGTGAAAACGGGTCTCGTATGTGTTTCGGTGACCGACCGCCCGTCCCTATGAAAATGTGGGTCTCGTAAGTGTTTCGACCGACCAACCGCCCGTCCCGTGAAAACGTGGGTCTCGTGCGTGTTTCGGCCGACTGACCGCCCGTCCCGTGAAAACGTGGGCTTGCAACTAGTGGAGGATTATATATTATTATTAGAATTTAAAATATTTTCAAATAAGTCATATGTTAATTATATATTATTGTTAAAATTTAAAATACTTTTGAATAGGACATATGTTAATTATATATGATTATTAGAATTTAAAATACTTTTCAATAGGGCATATCTTAATTCTATATGATTGTTAGAATTTAAATAATTTTGTATAGGGCAAATGGTAATTATATATGATTGTTGGAATTTAAAATACTTTTGTTTTCAATAGGGCATATGTTAATTATATATGATTATTAAAATTTAAAATACTTTTGAATAGGGCAAATGGTAATTATATATGATTATTGGAATTTAAAATATTTTTCAATAGGGAATATGTTAATTCTATATGATTGTTAGAATTTAAAATACTTTTGTATAGGGCAAATGGTAAGTATATATGATTATTGGAATTTAAAATACTTTTCAATAGAGCATATGTTAATTATATATAAATTTAAAATACATTTTAATAGGGCATATGTTAATTCTATATGATTATTATAATTTAAAATACTTTTGAATAGGGCAAATGGTAATTATATATGATTATTGGAATTTAAAATACTTTTTAATAGGGCATATGTTAATTATATATGAATTTAAAATATTTTTCAATAGGACATATGTTAATTCTATATGGTATTATAATTTAAAATACTTTTCAATAAGGCACTGTTTTAATATTTAATCTCGGTTTTTAACACCAACTGAGAAAAAAACATTTGGAAATAGCGAAAAAACATCTTTAGTCCCAGTTGGTGGCTTCAACCGGAACTAAAGATTCTCACCTTCCAGGGGTACGGGCATCTTTAGTCCCGGTTGAAGCCACCAACCGGGACTAAAGATTGGATCTTTAGTCCGGTTATAGCCACCAACCAAGACGAGGATATCTTTGGTCCCGGTTGGTAACTGGACTAAAGATAACTTTTAGTCCCGGTTGTTGGTTCCAACGGGACCAAAGATCCCGATATCTAAATATAGCAGAGGGCGCGGTGGATCCAAACACTTAGCCATTTTTCGCATCCGTCTCTTCGTCTTCATCGCCGAGAACCCTAGACCGCCGGTGCGCCGCCGTCTTCTTCACGTGTCGCCGCCATTGTCGTCGCTATGGAGCCGCCGTCGCCACCACATTCGTCGTCGCTGCATTCGAGGTTAGTTCCAAAGCGCCAATTTCTTTTCCTCCGTAATGCCATGCGCAAAACCTTAACCCCTCACGCCATCGCCATCGTCGTCGTTGTCGTCACCGTCGTCGCCGCGCCGCCGCCGTCGCCGTCGCCGCCGCGCCGCCCTCTTGTCGTCGCCGAGCGCCCTCTTGCCGTCGGAGCCTTCCGCCACTGCCGTCCTCTTGCCGCCGCCGCCGCCCTCTGCCGCCGTTGTTGCCGCCCGTTTAGGGTTTATATGCATGTATATATTGCGAATGAATAATTTTTTACTGTGGATTTTGAATGTGTAAATGGATGTGAATTTTGAATGTTTATGTATATGGATTTTGTATGTGTAAATGGACTTCATGTATATATAGACTTTTTATTTAAATTTGAATGTGAATGGACATTATGTATATATGGATGTGTGAATTTTGATTGTAATTATATATGGATTTTGAATGTGTAAATGGACTTTATATATATGGACTGTGAATTTGAATGTTATTTAATTTGGGATGCGAATTTGTTTAATTTTGAATGTTAATTAATTCGGAATGTGAATATGAATTTGTTTCACAATATATAGTGCTACGATGTTTTTTGTGTTTATATTTGAATGGACTTTGGATTTTAATTTGAATGTGAATGAACGAGATAGATAAAACAATAGAACAGACGTGAACGAACAATAGAATGATACAACGATTTTCATGACCGAACGAGTTTATTCGGTCAGTCGGTCGTTCGGTCGTTCGATCGGTCAGTCGTTTGGTCGTTCGTTCGTTCGGTCGGTCGGTCGTTCGTTCGGTCGTTTGGTCGGTCGGTCGTTCGTTCGGTCGTTCGTTCATTCGCTCGTGCGTGTTTCGGCCGACCAACCGCCCATTCCGTGATAACGTGGGGCTCATGCGTGTTTCGGCCGACCGACCGCCCGTCCCGTAATAACGTGGGTCTTGTGCGTGTTTCGACCGACCGACCATCCCTCCCGTGAAAACGTTGTAGTTTATAGTTTGTATGGAAAAAATAAATCAACCTCGCCATCCTCCTCTCTTTCTCTCATCTCCTTTCCACTTCCTCTCCTCTCGACCTTATCTCCCTCACGTCATCCTCGTCTCTTTCTCTCCTCTCCTCTCCTCTCCACTCCACTTCCTCTCCTCTCGACCTTATCTCCCTCACGTCATCCTTCTCTCTTTCTCTCATCTCCTCTCCACTTCCTCTCCTCTCGACCTTATCTCCCTCACATCATCCTCGTCTCTTTCTCTCCTCTCCTCTCCACCTTATCTTCCTTACGTCATCCTCTCCTCTCAACCTTATCTTCCTCATGTCATCCTCTCCTCTCCTCTCATCTCTGAATAGACAAGGGATTTACATCAAGTCGACAAGAGGAAGAAATGAATCTTAAGACAAAGAACTGTCCCAATGGAACTGTCAATGATTCGACAAAGAAAAAAATGCTGAATAAACTTGATCATTTTCTTATAAATACAAGTTACAATTAAAAAAACATAATGCAATACACATCTATAATTTGATTATATATATATATATATATCAATATATAGTACGATGACATTAAACTGATTTAACAAGTAGCTCGACAATATTTCATCTATATTTTCCTCGGTTATATATTTAGTGTAACTAGTTCACAAATCTATGCATTAGGAATCATACATGTATTAACTTTCCTTGTCAGAATTCCTTGATCAAGTCCTCGAACTCACAACAATCAAATGGCTGATCGTGAGGACGAACAGTTTCTCCTTGACAAGATCGCACAGGGTAGCAACCAATATCTCATTGAGGAGGAGAACGAGGATCCTAATCAATACCTCAACGAGGAAGGGAACGAGGAGGATAATGAGGCCACTTCAGCCGTTGGAGAGAAGAGTGCACGCGGGCAACGCGGTGTTCATAAGCGAATTGAGGGTCGCTATGTCATAATGAAGTGACACCGGATGGTCAGCCAAGTGCGCCAGCCGACGCCGCAAGGAAGTTTGTGGCACACAGCGGATGGGTTGTGAGGGATCACATGCCCATCAGCGTTGTGAACTGGAGACGATCAAGGACAGGAGGAGATGAGCAGAGCTATCTTCCGGACACAGAGAAAGAGATGTTGTGCACAACAATGCTGCAGACGTTCACCATCACTGAGTCAGAACAGGAAAAGGTCAAGGAATGAACGTTAAAGAAGATGGTTGAGCTCTTCAGAAACTATAAGAAGGAGTTACACAAGAAATACATCCTGAAGGGCCAGAACCCAGACTTTGACAAGTTTCCAAAGCTCAAAGATCACTGGGAGGCCTTTGTGCAATACAAGATAGGGGAGCAAGCGCAAGCCCTCATTAAAAAGAACAAGGTCAACGCATTCAAGAAGCAATACCATCACAAGCTAGGGTCGGGCGGCTATCAAAAGGCAATGCAAAAATGGGAGAAGATGGAAGCCGACCTGGAAACACGAGATATCGTTTCGGGCACAACCAACTGGCCGAAACAATCAAAACATTGGTTCTATGCTCACGGCGGATCGTTGAATCCTGCCGATGGTTCAGTAATATTCGACGCTGAAATCCAAGAAGCGGCCAGGAGATTGGAAGACGCACTGGAGGCCTCTGCCTCTGGCTCGTTCAAGCCTGGCAGAGAGAAGGACGGGCTAACGCTCACACTCCAAAACCCCAAGCATCCGGGACGAACGCGCGGAAAAAGCGTCGTTCCCTAGAAATACGGGTTTCAAGCGGACGTCGACACCTACAGGAGCCGCATGAGGATGAACCGAGAAACGGATGCGACATTCGTAGAAATGGAGATGAAACTCTCGCAGATCAATCAGATAGTGACGCAAAAGGTGGCTGAAAAGTTGGCCGAGGAGCGAAGCCACTTTGTTAGCCAACAGCCAGATCCAGCAACAGCAATAGCAACTACAGCAGCAGCGCAGCAGCTACGCTTCAACAGGAAATGAAGATGAACCACAAGCTCCAAAATCTCCGCCATGCCTTGTTGATGAGATCACGCAACGGACACCGTGCGAGCTGCATATTTCACTGAAGAACATGTCAATCAAGGTATGTTATATATTCCCTTTAATAACTTCACAATCAAGATTGATTACTAATCAAGATAAGCTATCTTCTCGAACAGGTGGCGTCGGGCATGGCGATACCATTAGATCGAGACGGGACCTACCACTGCAGGCATGTTCCACCTGGGTACTCGAAAGTCAAAATTGAATAGGTAGAACGCGGCTATGAAGATCTCGAGTTGGATATCCCCGGAGGAGACGGTGAGACGACGCTAGGAGAAACAGCCCACGGGATAATTCTATGGAGCGAGCCCTTCATTGTATTTCCCGGGCGAGAAGCGGCGCCTTTCGTTCCTCTGCCTTCGCCACGTGGACCATCTCCTCTGCCTCCTTTGCCTCCTCCGCCTCCTGCATCGCCTCCACGAGCACCGACTCCTAAACGGCCGTCTCCCACTCCCCAGCCTTCTCGGCCTTCTCCGTCGCCACAACGAGCACCGACTCCTAAATGGACTGCCTCTCAGCCTCCTCCGCCTCCTCCGTCGCCTCCTTAGCACAGAGCTCGAGCCACACGGTCAATGTCAACCAGTGGACCAAGAAGGAAGATGCCAAAACTTGACCCGCTCCCACCAACCCCAAAGAAAAAGTCCTACGACAAGACTCCTGAGGAGTTGCACGAGGCCGTCCAAGCTGAGGTGAGGGCACATTTCAAGCAGAAGTCTCCTGAGAAGCCTCCTGAAATCGCCCCGAAGACCAAGGCCTTCTTTAAAAAGACGTACTATACGCCACATCCTAAACCACAACCACAACCGTAGTCTGACTACGACAGGATGATCAGGAAGGCTGCTAGGAAGGCGTCCGCAAAGGGCAAAGATGTACCGCAGCACGGGATGCAGCCTCAGAAATCCCCTTGAGTTCAGCACAGCACCAAATGTTCGAGCCGGCTTAAGAAAATTTATGAAATCTGTGGGAATATCGATGGACCAAGTATCCGGACACGCACCTATCACGAAGGCTGAGCTGAAGTACAGGTTCAAACTCAGGAAACCTCTTGTAAAGCCCGATCAGGTTAAAACTTTACCTACACAGATGTATCGCTTCCATAAGTGGTACATTCAAGAATCAAGCAAAGGTACAGAGATGGTCGTGGGAAGATACTTAATGGACTATTTCTTCGATGGAGGTGACCACTTCTTTATCCGCTTCGAGGACATATTCAACCTATACCAGCTGGATGCCCTCGACGTCTCTCTTATAGCCACGCGGGTTTTGTAAGTATCGTTCAGTTATATTTATTTCGTTCCTTAGCTCCTTGTATTTAGCTGACTAAAATTATTTTAACCGTTGTAGAATGGTTATCCAATATTGCAACAAGCAAGAATGTAACAAATATGGATTCATGGACCCCCGGAAAATTAACACCGAGATGGTAGACCAATATCTGGCGCAAACAGAGGAGAACATCTACAATATGCTGGTGCAGCAGCATTACAAGACATTTATACTTCTGCCATACAACACAGCGTTAGTTTGTACTACCTTTCGTACCAATTTCAATCTCGTGCATACATACAGTTTCATATATGTCATCTCACGCAATTTACAGATTTCACTGGGCTCTTTTTGTAATTGACGTTGAGAGCTTGCGGATCCATGTCTTTGACTCAATGGATAAACCAGAGTCTACGTATGCAAAGATTTTTAAAATGTTAAACATATAATGTCATCTTACTTGCTATTGCATATATGCGGTTCTTGGATAATTACTCGCTAGCTTTCAACTACACATAGAGCATGGGCACCGCTCCGTGAGACGGTTCGCAGGAATTTGAAAGAAAAGCTTTCTGGAGGATGAATTTTCCAGTGAGTAATATGCTCCAAAGTTATATTGAAATATATATTAAAATAGAAATGTATATTAAATTTGTCATCGTTTCTTCTTTAGTGTGCAAAACAGGCGAAGGAGACAAACTTGTGCAGCTACTATGTCTGTGACTACATTCATCGCCTAGTTACCCAAGTCACAGGTCCTCAGGATCTAGATATACGTATAACAACCATTCATACATTACGTCTTGATTTCTTATTTATTTTATATATTTATTTCTTGTTTATTCGAATGACAGCTTATGCAAGTAAGGGACAAACTCCCCCATGCGAGTTTCATACAAGCTGCTCAAGAAGAACCGATGAAATGTATCAACGAGCAGTTTATTGATCCCGTGGGAGAGTTCTACTTTAGTTTGAGCAACATAGATCCTGGATCCACAACGTAGAATTTTTTTTGTAACATACGATATAAAATAGTAAAAGAATGTAATATATGTGTACATATGTGTGTATATATTTTGGTAATATATATATATATATATTCTTAATTAAGTGTATTTATATGTGTGTAAAATATGTATGCATACATATATATATATAACAAGCAGCAAGGAGAAAAATTTTTAAAAAAAGGAAAAAACCTTTAGTCCCGATTGGTAACACCAACCGGGACTAAAGATGGTCGAGCCAGCCACATGGTGCCGCCATCTTTAGTCCCGGTTGGTGTTACCAACCAGGGCTAAAGATCCATCTTTAGTCTCGGTTATTTCAACCAGGATTAAATAACCGCTTTAGTCCCGTTTTCGTTGTCCCGGTTTTATAACCGGGACAAAAGGTCAAGGGACAATTGTGGGTTTCTCCAGTAGTGTGTTATGTCTTTTTGGATCATTGATTTTCATTAATCTGGTCTCCATATCTACAATTGATATACGTAACCAAAAGATACAAGAGCACAGCACTTAGAGTTACACTTCAACAAAGAGGAGAACACACAACCGTAAAAAAAACTACGACCTTAGCACATCCCTGCTTCCCAACTTTCTCTCCTGAAATGGCTAGATTCGGTGCGTGAAAGTCGTCTAGTCGTTGCGAACCTCCGCTGGTGCCATCTTCATCCGCTTCAAGTGAGCTGACGCCATGCGTCACCGGTTAGCCCCCCTTCAACCGTCGTCGTCCAGTCAGAACTAGCCAATCAGACGCAAGCCGATAGGATCCCTTTCCGCTTCGCATGATTCCTCGAAGAGGCCATGTTAGAGCATCTTCAATGGTTTTCCTATAAAATGGTATCCTATAATACAGTTTTGAGGATACTTGTCAAAAATATAACCTTTCAACCTACTCTCTCATCCAATGGAACCCCAAAAAGTTTCCCAATAAATTTAAATTCGTGGACTATGCCACCTGAAAATATTTTGGACCCTATTTTTTGCCCAAATACTGATTTTAATCTTGTACTTTAGACCCATGTACCTAAAAATACTAATTTTAATCAAGTATAACAATTTAGAATAAAGTTTAGATGCAGGTAGTCTGTTCATTTCAAAACATAAAAGTTTAGAATAAAGTTTAGATTTGTAGTATCTAACCAAAATGTTACATTTTAGGAAAAAACACTTTCATTTTATTAATATAAAATATTTTTGAAGTATCTGTATATATTTTCTTAAAAAATAAACGGTCATTTTTGCCGCCAATCCACGCGCGGGAGAGCGGATAGGGGATGGGATCTCATTTCTCAGAAGTGGGGAATGAGAAGGGAAGAATACAAGATGAAAATTTTTAGAAAATATGATAGGACATCCATTGAAAACTGAATTTTAGTCTAAAACTCCTAAAATTTGAATAAAATAGGGGATAGAGAAACCATTGGAGATGTTCTTATGTTATATTTACACATATTATCAAAAGATTAACTAAATTATGGACCATGATTAACTAAATTATGGACCATGCAGAGTCTATTATTTAAAAAAATCCTCCCTACATAGTGAAAATTAAATACCTGAAAATGAGATATACACATAGACATCAAGCTTTAAAAATGACACGTTTTTCCTGCGAGGTGTTTCGGGGATTTATTAATATCATATTGGTGACGGTTTAGCAGGCGGTACTGACAAATCTCCCCATTAATCACCCCATGCCCCCACACGACCCTGGTCGGTTATTAGTTGTCGCCACAAGTAAAGCGGAGCTCATCTCTCACCGGAGGAGATTAGATCCACAAATTAAAGGCGAGAAAAAAAGATAGAGACTGGATGGATGGAGACGATGGCAGCTGCCAGGCCATCGTTGTCGCTCGCTTTTTCACGCTGTGATGAGGACAATCTTGCAATCCTCCGGCTTGGCAACTCGCCGAAAATCTTCCATGGCCTCCTTCCGCGGACACGGACAGCGACCTCCCATCCGCTGCCCCTGCATATGTACAATTCGCGTTGCATTTGCCTATCTAGATATCTCTCTCTCTCTCTCTCTCTCACCTGTATTCTCTCGATCTATACCCACATGCGTACGTTTGCGTGTGGCAACCGGCGAGTGATTCGAGCTGCTTGTGAGCTACATTTTGTTCCTATATGTTGCCATGTTACCATGAGCCGAGTGCCCAGCAACCCAGTTCGAAAAAATTTTCAAGCTTTTATTAGATGTATATTTCTAGATTTAAATAACGTAACTCGTTTCAGTCTAAACTTAACTTAAAATAGAGTAAGCAAGCGAGTGACACTTCACTTTTTTATTTTGTTAGCTCCGCCCTTGCCTGTTATTCGAATTTAGTTGCTGTGGTTTAATCAATTAATTATAATTCTCTTTTGTGTATGGCTGCCGCTAATTGATCTGGTCCACATCTCACGGTAGGCCACGTAGTATTGGAGTTGAGGTGTAGCAGGATTAAGGAGGAAGTCTCAAAAAGCGAAGGCCGAGCTGTGTAGGTCACGTGACCTGCACCGAAAAGCAATATCTTGCTTGAGATGTTATTTTTGCTAGGATAATTTTCTTTCTGGTTGATAGCATATATTGCAATTTATTAATTTATTTATAGAAGATAATCTTAGATGTGGATGTAGATGCAGGGAAATGGAATTAATTGATTGTAGCCGTGTAGCATGGCTTTCTTTGAGAGATGGTTCGCTACCAGCTGTTCACACATACCTCATGTGATGTGTCAGTGTCAAATTAAGAGGAGTTTATATACTATACTATGCTATAGCATAAATGCATGGAAAAAAAGAGCAAACAACGTTTTCTGTTACAATATATATAATCAATTATTCGTCCCGTAAGTCCTCTTCTCGCCAATTGCGAGCACAGCTGAGTAAAATGTTCTGCTGGCACCATATTCTTCTCTCGTCCTCTTTCCTTCAAAAGTAGCTCTCACGAAGCCAGTTTACATTGGAATTTTATATAACTTTTCAAGTAATTAAATTAATTTATGCAAAAAATCTTTAAAACTCTTTTAGTTCAAAGGAGACCCAATGGTGTGGATTAACTCTAAAGTTAACTGAGCTGAAGAGTCCAACTTAGCCTTTTAGGTTTTTCTTATCGAATCTTTTCTTGGTTCCGGCAATATTCTACCTGAAAGTATTTGCTAAAGAAAATATTCTGTGTGAAATTGTTTACACATGGTGCACACTCATGAAATTTTCCATCATATATTTACTGTTAAACACTGCTACTACTCTGAAATGTCCGTATAGTTATAGTCAATTAGCCGAATACTTCTCTGTATAAAGACTGGATTGATTTCCATTATCGAAAAAATTATTGTCTATCCCACACAAGGGCTTCCAAATCGTCGGAACTGGCCATGAATCCATGAGGTATTCTGCGTACACGTAACTAAAGCAAATTAAACAAGAGAATCATGAGTGAGTAGGTGCAAAATGTGCAGTGAAGAAAATAGTCGCAGAGCTTTAATTAGGGGAATGGTGCTAAACAATATTTTAGTGATAAAGACATGGTTGGGGAAATATCCTCTTGAGGATATCGGTACTAATAAAGGGACCTAAAAGAGTTCCAACCCAATTAACTAAAATGAAGCCCAATAGCGAACGAAATAAATTAATTATGTCAGAAACATAATTGGATGAGGTGTACCATCTTGTCTCTTCAGGGAAGGGTCAAAGTGTACCATCTCAGGGCCATACTTTGGATTTTGGATGAGAGAGATAATGGACGAGGAAAAAACACCTGCAGTTGCCATGGAAAGTTGTAAAGCATAGTTGTTAGTTGAATAAAAAGAATTATTATCACGACCAGTTCGAATATGAACCATAATAATAATAATAATAATAATAATAATAATAATAATAATAATAATAGTGAGTGGGTGTAAAAGTTGCGACAAAAATAATAACAAAATATTTAACATTACTGGATTTTGGATGAGTTGGAGAAAGATGATAGACACCTGCAGTTGCCAACTTGCCATGTACTAAAGTTCAAATGAAAAGAATAATACGCCCAACCGGTTGGCATGTAAACCATGGTTAAAACGAAGAGAACAATAATAAGCGTGTAGGTGCAAAAAGTGCGGTGAAAATAGTAGCAAAATGTTGAGGGTTACTGGTGACAGAGACGGAGGACCGAAGAGTTGATACAACAAAGGAGACGGATAAAAGACATCTAATCCAATTAGTTGGGGAGGGAACGTATCGAAGGAAACAAATCACCCTGGCAGAGACAGCAGTACCAAATAGATGGGCGCGTTAGGACTCGACAGCTGCTGGCCCGCCTGGCTGGGACGTGCGTAATACAGACGTCATACATTTCGTCACGGCAGAAATTAACTTTAACCGGAGTTAAACATATCGGCTTCACAATTTTGGGCCGCAGATGGAAGTATCTAAGCGAGTTAGCTACTCATGACGTCATTCTTTTCCAATTAAAATACGGATTTTGTATGTCTTTTGAAAAACTTTTATATAAAAAGTTGATTTAAAATATCAACTAAATCTATTTTTAAATTTATAATAATTAAAACTTAATTAATCATGCATCAACTTCACCTTCATTTTAATCTATCTCACACACCAACACCAAGTATCAGTTTTGTGATGAAACTGTACTGCATTTATATGGAAGTACATTCGTGGCGGTGAATGTACACGCATATATTTTTCTGAAAATACAACCCAGATGATGCTCAATATGCTCAGTAACAGGAAAGAAAGTCACTGGTCACTTGGATTGCTCCACAGACAGGCCTATCTATTACTCATTTTATCCGAACAAAAGATCTGCAGTTCTGCACCGGTCTGCAGGAAACAAAATACTCCAGAAATACAAACCATAACTCTAGAATTCGAGTAGGGAATTTCAGTACATAAGGCTCAGGCCGAGATGGTTTAGGCTGTTCTGTATTCAACAGATAGGAAGCAACGACATTCCGCACTTTGCAAGTCCGCAACATAGGAATAAAGCTGCAACTTTGCGATGTTGCGGTAGATGATGGTATGGTTGACGATAGGACAAGAACAATTTAAATTTGGCATTCTTCAAACCTTGAAACAATATCAACATGCAGCACATGCCATCACAAGTCGATGCCATAGTTAGCATCGTTAAAAACCTCGAGTACTCTGGTCAACAAAGTATTCAAAGAAAAGGCTAGCACAAAAATTTATCATTACTATCCGTCACCAACAATACGTCCCACTGTAACACACAAAGGGGAGCTTCAGCCCTGATGATAGCAGGTTCATTCAAATTGTACTTTATCCAGCTGGGTAATCATTTCCTCAAACTGCAAAGTATGACAAAGAAATGATACATTATGGGGTATCACTGACAAAACTATAAGTGCATCCAAGGAAATGGTGTCGCATGTGTGACCAAGTAAACATGGAAAACTGTTGAAAGATCTACAGGTACCTTCAAAATCTGTCTCAAAAAGTAATCGCCATGGTTCTTGGTTAACTTGGATTCAACAACATGAATAATGTCCTGTGTGGATAGAAAAAGATTTGGTGAGTCAAATAGAATAGTCATTTGCAAGTTGCATCACTGCATTTGTAAGGTAAAACCCGTCTAAAGTTTCATACTTGGAAGTGTAGGAGAAAAGAAACATGGACTTCATGTCATTCATGCAGTATTTCACACTCACTGATAATCAGTACACTTGCCAAACCCCAGGTACAGAAAGTTCCGAGTTTAAAAGCATACACAAGGAATTTATATTTTCACTAAAAGCACAAATCATGGAGATAATATTTCATGAATACGTAAAACAAAAATTATATTCTCCAAGCATTTAGTCGCCATCAGGAAATCTAAACAATATTGCTTGAGGCGCAGAAGGTTTCAAATTAAGAAACATATACAAGAAAGTTATCATAAAAGCACAAACCAAGGAGATGATATTTCAAGAATATGTTAAAATGAACATTATTTTCTCCAAGCATTTAGTCACCAACAGGAGATCTAAACAGTATGGGTGAGTCTGGTTCCCTGTATGCTGGATGGCATGGCTGGACACCAAGCCTGGCTCAGATGGACTGGTTTCAAACATACATTTTGATTTGTTTGGTCAGCTGAGTTTATTTGGCCAGTCTCCTCACAGAAGTTGTTTGGTTTCATGCATATGTCACTTCTCTCATGGACATCTAGAGGGGACACTGCATATAGGCAGCTCTTTCTTAACTCAAGCCAGCCAGGCCAGTAAGAAATGATTCTGGAACTCTTTTCCTCATGGCCAGGCTCCCACTACTTTTTGCACATAGATGGACAGCTCCACTGACCTCTGCAGGAAACCAAACAAGTGGATGCTACATGCACTAAGCCAAGACGAAGCGAACATGAGGAACCAAACAAGCCGTAATAGTGCTACTACCCAAGCAAATTTACAGGAAAACAGAAGACATAAACCAGTATTTTTCAGGGTCGGTACAAATAAATTCTATAGTTAGCAAGGAAATGAGGTAAAAATCAATTACCTCATCAATATAGAAGTCAAAGTCTGCACTGGATATGATCTTTCCATCACTGTCGATTGAATGCATTTTGTGCTTGTATGTCATAAGAATTGTCCTGCCATCATAAACCAATTGTGTTATCATGAATAAGAAAAGTCCAAGAATTAGTAGTAAAATATATTAAAAATACACAGACCTTAGTGTAACCTCATCCACATCCATGTATTTCGCAAGTTTGCCAATTGTGATTGTTGAATACAACTTGAGATAGCTTCTGATACCAGAGAGCAACTGTTGTTGTTTCACTTCATAAAGAAACAGTTTCAACTGAAGACGATAAGCATCCTGTTGAATGATACATAGTTCAATATTTTTGTCAACATTCAAGAAAAATAGAGCTTGCTTTGTTGATGAGTGAAACTCACAAAGAAGTTAAAATAAATAGTATTAAAATAAAAAATATGTTTTCATGAACACATGGTAGAACTGAAAAAAAAAGAATATCACTGTTACCACATTATTGTATGATCAGAATTCAGTAGTAATATCTGATCAAGTAGATACCCAAAGATGTACATTTCAGGTGTCATACAAGATGCTAAGTAAAGATACTCAAAGTAGCTAACTTGCAACTTCCTCAAATTGTAATGTTAATGCATAACCAGGCAAATAGTTACACAAAGAACCTGACCGTTCAGCTGCTCAATTTTGTAATTTCAACAATATAAGGCAGTAAGGCACAAACAAACAATAATTCAAAAAATTAAAACACCTACATTACTTGAGGTATTACAGACATTTTTATACACCCTAGAATGCTTTGGTCCTAGCCCAATTAGGGGTGTAGTATAGTTCCGAAAAAACATAAAAAAATACCACTACAATCTTTACTCGAAGCAATACCTGGTTGTAGTTTGTGTATGGCTCTCGTAGAACTGGAGGTGATGCAGTAATGAACTTGGGGCAGGCATAGGAAAAGAGCTCATCATAAATAGCATATGCCTCATCATCGTACCTATGCATCTTTGTCATTTTGTCACCGCACTTTTCCTTCAGCTGAGTACCAACGTTTTCATCTATGAGCTTGTCCTGTGGACACAATGAGAGGCAGATTGCCAATAGTGCATACATCTGCTCATTTTTCTTAAGTAGCTGATCATACTGGGGAGAATTCTGGTGGTATTGCTTACACTTCAGGATATACAACAGAATTTTGTTGAATTCATGTATACCATCAACATACCTGAAAATCCATCCAGAAATATGGTTTACCAGATAGAAGTAGTCAGATAGGACAATTCATGATGGTGAAACTAACTGTGACATGACTCCGATTTATCCCTTAAGCATGCTTCAAATATTAAACACGGTAATCTGAAACTTCAGAAGAAGAATGGTAAAGGGCCAGTTTGTTTGATGACGCCACAAAAATTTGGTAATGCCAATGTAGAACTGGTTTGCTACCAAAATTTTGGTAAGGTTGATTAGGTATTGTTTGGTTCGCAGTCAACAGGACTACCTAAATGTTGGCAAATACAACATTTTGGTAAGGCTGCAATAGGCATTAACATTTTTTTGGTAATAATCCAAATGAATGACTAACTTCATTAGCATTGTCAATATTTAAGGCAAGTTTCGGCATAAAGGAAAACTGGCCCTGAGTACTTCAGAGTGTAGGTGAAGTCATGGACTTAACTATGGACCTTGGAGTCTTGGACCATTAATAAGCAGAGAACAGCATCAGCACTATTGAGTACAAAAGGACTGCACAGAATGCTTTTGCCATATTCCATATGATGAGATGAAGATAAACTACAATGTTACATTTAGTTCACTCACTTAGAGCTTAAAAGGAGTAATATACTATAATAGTACCACCTGCGAACATTGTAAAGGTAAGCAATTCTCTATATTTTTTATAATAAGAGTTGGAGTCATTCCAAAGTGAGTGAAGAGGCGCAAAAAATTGTATGCACAGAAAATGGTCCATCACTGGTTACCCAAAGGGATGAGGGTATGCATTATATATCCCAACAGCAGAAAACAAGTAAAGTTTGATGTTAGACATAGAAGTATCAGAACAAGGATACTGATTCATACTGTACCATACTGGGTAGGAAAGTAAAAGATAGAGTAAATTTCGTAAAACCCCACGTATTATGGTCCAAGTAGCAAAACCACAGGGATTTTAGCACGGGGCACATTACCCCATGTATTGTGGTCTAAAAGAAAACCACACCATTAACCAATTTGACATACTCCAGAATATTAAAATTTTAAAAAGCTTTATTTAGATGAATGTAACATTTATATGATGGACTAAAAAACTCGTAAGTTTGAGATGTGAGTGTAGAACTTTAAAGTGTGGTAGACCAAAGTCAAAATGATCAATAGTGTGGTTTTGGGAAACTTTATGGCCATAATACCCAGGTCATATGTCATGTGCCAAAACCCCTGTGGTTTTGTGCAACTTAGACCATCATACCTAGGGTTACGTGAGATTTACTCTAAAACAGAACCCAGATTTAGTATAGAAAAAGATCACTAGATACTCTGTCCAATCCAAAATATAAGTCATTCTAGCCTTCTCAACTCTTCACTCTAAACGAGTCTGGTGAACAAGTCTAAATTTACTTATTTTGGTTAGAGAAAGCATATGGTTTTTTTTTAAAAAAATCTAGATGTAGAACAATAAACAGTAGATAAAGAAAATAGCAATAAAGATGGGAAACAGAAATGCTCAGGCAAGTTAGCTTAATGCAGACCTGCGCATCATCAGGCTGGCAAACCCATAGTGGTAAATAGTGCTAATGTGGCTTCCGATCACAGTGGTGTAGACACCTTGCTGGCTTATATCTATTGGAGCCAAGCACTTGAGCCCAGTATGGTAATCCCCAAGAAGGCAATGCACCCTGAGCAGCCCAATCATGCTGTAGTACCCCAGCATCTTCAACACATTGCTCCCGCCCTCATAGTCATACCCATCAGTTGCTGTAAATTGTTCAAGCCCTACCTTCTCCCTCTCCAGGATCTCTCCAATCATTGACTTATCCACCAGTGCTTTCAAGTAATTGAGAACCCCATAGACACTCCATGCCTGTAAAATTATAGACAATAGATTAATTATGGCGGAGCTATTAACAGAAAACCCATACATAAAACAAAGCTACGCCATCCAGATCCAGGATTCATCGCACCGAACACCCAACCTGAATCTAACTGTGATAAACGACCTTGACAGCACATGTCAATGAACATAGCTCACAACAGTGAAATAAATGAGGCTGCTGCTAAATAAACTCATAATGAAAACTAATGGCATTACGTTCCACCATTCGGTAGAGTGTTTGAACACAAATCTCATAGCACGAGCAACCTCTTCCACCTCAATTTAGATCACAAACAAAACCTACCCTTCATAAATACCATAGTCCAAATAAACATCAGAATTAACAAGCCTACCCTTCATTAGGCAATGCCAGTGTACCACTGGAATGTCGCCAAATCGCAACAGGAATCCCAATTGACTTTGAACGATGGAAAAATATGTTAAAACTAAGGGAGATTCAGATTGTAGAGGACCTGGTCGTACTGCTTGAGGAGGGTGATCTCCTCCTGGGTCTTGTTCTTGAGCTTGGCGCGGTACTGGCAGAAGCTCTGGAACTGATAGACGAATTCGTCGACCATGTCCCAGAGCCATTGGTTGGGAAGCTGCATGTTGACGACGCCCTGAAGGATGACGCTGAAGAGGGAGCAGTAGTTGTCCCACGACTCGGCGCGCTGCGCCGGGGTGAGCCCCTGGACCCGCGCGTGGGCGTGGCGGAACCAGAGTTCCCGGTAGAGGAGGAGGAAGACGTGGTCGCCGTCGCAGTGCGGCGCCACGGCCTCCGCCGGCGGCCACGGCGTGTCGCGGAAGTGGCGGTCGGAGAGGCGGTGGAACCCTCCCTCGTACATCTGGTGCGTCTCGTACACGTTACGGTCGCGGATGTGGCGGTAGAGGTGGGAGACGAACGTCTTCACGGAGTCCGGGACGTAGTTGGGGTCGTACGCCGCCATGGCGCCGACGCCGGAGGAGGGCGGCGCCGCGTCCTCGCGGTCGCGGTAGAAGGAGGCGGCGGCGGAGGCCATGGCCGGCGGCGTGGGGATCTAGGGTTTCGAGGTTTCGGGGGGTTTTGGGAGAGCTGGCCGAGGAGAATGGTGATGGTATCGACTACTATCAGGCTCCGCCTGGCAGTGGGCCGGCCCAAGTCCAACTCGCTGTGGCTAAATTTAGAGATTTTAGGGTTAAAAAAAGAAAGCTTCAATCCTCGCTAGTTGTGGCGAGTCCCAAACCAACTCCCAATCCACATCTCCCTCCGCCGCGAACGCCGCCCGCCGACGCCTCCGTGGCCCGGCCGTCGGCTCGCCTCCGCCTCCTTCCTCGGGCACCGGACGTCGTCTCCGCCACCACCCCGCCGCCCGGAGGCCGACTCCTTTTGCCTCCTTAGGCCTGGCCACCGCCGGCCTTCTGCCCTGGTTCCGGCAGCCTCTAAATTCAGCCGCCGCGAGGAGGCCGTAGCCTCCTCCCCCAGGCGCAGGTCGATCACCGCCGGTCTCCTCGCGCCACAGCTTCGAAACGGAGGTAATCCACCGCCCCGGCTCTCTCCCCTAGGCCCAGCCGCCAAGATGAAATGTTCTTTATTGATAATTTTGTATGTGCTTTTGCACTTGATCAGTTGATCTGATTGAAACTAATGCTGATTTAGATGGAGGAGGAAGCTGGCATTGGTATGTCATTGAAATGCTGACCTGATTTTAGTACATTGAGGATGTACGTTCTCTGGAACTTTTTACTGAATTGACAGCACCATTTCTATAGTGATATGCTTGCATGAAAAATAAATATGTGTTTCGTTCTAGTAGTTTTTATAACACTCTGGACTGAACATATGCCATTTTTGTTATAAATTTAACAGTAGCGATGGATGGAGACAGTTGTTATGTTAACTCATTGGTTGTTAAAATCAACTCACCAGACTGGGATGATGGCAACATGATGGGGGCTAGTCCACCTGAGGAGCAACATTCACCGGTCGAAGAAGTTGTTGTTGTGAGACGAAACCAGAAAAGAACAAAGAATTTCAGCGGGAAGGAAGACGAAGGGTTAGTTTTGGCATGGTTGAATGTTAGTAAGGATGTAGTCCAAGGCATCGAGCAATCTCGTTGTGCATACTGGAAGAGAATTTACGATTACTTCCACTCAAACAAGGACTTCACTTCAGACCGTTCTCAAAATTCCCTCATGCACCGCTGGTCTACTATTCAAGAGAATGTAACCAAGTTCGAGGGATGTTTAAGCCGGATCGGGAATAGAAAGCAAAGCTGGGTTTCAAGTCAAGATAAGGTTTGCTCATATCTCCACAAAATTAATTCTCATTTCATATAATGACTACACATTTAATATGACATTTTGACAGATAATGCATGCATGTGCTCTGTACAAGGCTGAAGATGAGAACCATAGGCCATTTCACATGATGCACTGCTGGAATCTCTTGAGAAACCAGCAAAAATGGATTGATAGGTCGTCTCAGACACCGTCTCACAAAAAACAGAAGACAACCCCCAATTCAAGTCTAGGTATGTCTACTACTGATGATGCTGCAGCTGCTGCTCCTCCAGGATTTGAGTTATCAAAGATACCAGAAAGTAGAAATGCTCCTCCAGGATGTGAGTTATCTGAGAGACCAGAAAGTAGGAAGGGGGAGAAAGAAAAACTACCGCAATGTGGAGATGTGGTCTATGTGGAGGATTTAGATAATCTGTGCGCAAAGAAGAAAGAGGCAGATACGGAGAAAGAGCTCAAGAAAGATGAAAGATATAGACAATCACATGCCCAAGAGCAAGAGAGGCTTGCACTAGAACAAGCGAAGGTTGCAAATGAGACGAAAAATCTTGAGATGAGAAGCAAAGAATTAGAATTGAAGACCAAGGAGATTGATTTGAAAAGAATGTTAGAAGAAGAGAGGATTATGACTATGGATATTAGTGCCATGTCTGGGCTACAACAACAATACTACAAGAGCATGCAGGAGGAGATCGTCACTCGACGATTTAATAGCTCGGGTTGAGATCGTATGTCTATTATGTTGTTATGGACTATTATGTTTTGCGAACCTTGTTAAAGTCGTATAGAGTATTATGGTGTGCAAACCTTGTTAAATTGTATGGGTTATTATAGAAGGCATACCTTATACTCTTTCTGTTTTTCATACTATAAGTTGTTTTGATTTTTTTTCGTAGTCAAATTTCTTTAAATTTGACCAAATTTATAGAAAAATATTGCAACATTGTGAACACACAACAAACATATTATCAAAATATATTTAATGTTAGATTTAATAAAATTAATTTGGTATTTTAGATATTGTGTTTTTTTATAAACTTGTTCAAACTTAACAAAGTTTGACTAGAAAAAAATTAAAATGACTTATAATATAAAACTGACCTTATTAAGTTGGATTAAGTTGTGTAGACTGTCTTGGTGTGTGAGGCTTTATTATGTTTGAGCTTAAATAATTTTAGTATAAATTAGGACATTTCAAATATGTTAACATGACCATTATTCCAACAATATGGACTACATTCCTAATACATTTCTCCATGACATTAAATTGAAGTGTTTCCCCAACGTTTTCAACATTGTGGCAATACTTTATACTATTTCCAAAGTTCTAGTTTTTGCAATAATTAGTATAATTGGTTGAACAATATAGTGTTTGTATTGATACTTTATATTTTTTTTGAAAAAATACTTAATAATTTGTTCCAACATAAATGAGTTAATGGCAACAAAAATAAAAAAGGTTAACCTTTGCAACATTAAAAACTCTAATGCTACAATCTCTTTTTTACCAAATAATTTACCGTATTGCCACGTTATACAATTATTGTGTTTAAAAAAATAAAAATACAAGGACATAGTAATATTCTTTGGAACTTTATATTCTTTTATCTGTGAATATCAATTTCTTCTTAAGGCCACGTTTGATTAATCTCCAAAAGGAAGGGATTAGAGGGACTTTATTCCACACCTATTGTGGTATGAAATTATTCCCACTTGATCCCCTCTAATCCCCTTCTATTCCCTCCAGAACTAACAAAGCTTAACAAGAAAATCAGATGCAGTATTGTAGAACACACAACGCTTGACCTCTTCCGACCACTAGCCAAACCAACCAACATCGCCACCAAAGCACGTATTGATTCTGCCTCTCGTCTCCGACCATCGCCTACTCGCTGGCTTCTCTTCACCATTCACAGTGAGCTTTGCCTCTTCTTGTCTTCTTGAGTTGGATACTTGCATTTGCTTTACCTTAAAACTAAATCAATTTCTTTTGTCTTTTTTGTAATTCTTTTTTGTGCTTGTGTACTAACGTTGAGGTATGATGGCTTCACACTATATCCTTCCTCACTACCTGTGAGTATAGTCAACTCCCTAGCAATGACCCAAAGGTAGGTTGCTCTAACAACATCCAAAGTGTTGCGCTTAGAGCATGCCCAACAGATCTTCTATCCGGGCATCCATCCTATGTTTAGCGTATGGAGGTGAAAAAAACATACTCCAGCAGAGTTTCCATCACACACGTCATTTTTGGATGTCCTTCAAACCGAGCCCTCTCCATGCCATATTTGGTGTTTCTCTCTCCTCATGCCATCCCCCAACTGCTCCAGCTCTCACGAACTCGCGCCATCATTCGGACTGCATACCATGGGGAATAGAGAGGATGGGCATACCAGATTTGGCGGAGGAGATCGCTGGAGTAAAGGTGGAGAGGCGGCGGATCTAACGGAGAGATCATCGGAGTAGACGCCTCGCCGTTCGTGCAGACTGCAATCCGCGTTGCGCCGTCGCTCGCGCTGCTCGTCGGGCCTTGCCATTCACGCCGCCACCGCTTGACGGTGCTTGCGTCGTCGACCCTCCTCTGTCACTCTCTTCTGGTTGTCGGTAGGTAGAGAAGAAAGAAAGAGAACTTGGACAGAGATGACATAGGAAGAACAAAATGAGAGTAGAGTATTACTTGTCTCGTAATTAATATTTGATAGATATGTAATGCAATAAATTTGGATTTTCAGCATGCTTTACAAATATAGCCATTATGGAAAATAATACAAATTTATGGTAGTTGAAAGATATTACTTAGGATAGTTTCGTATGGAGTATGTAATATGTATGACCTTTTGGAGTGAAGAGTAATACGGACATGAAATCTTTTTTAGATGATCATCTAGATGAAGATATGGAGGATCAAATTTGGGTGCAGAGGATGCTCTTGGATGGGCACTAGAGGAGAGAGTAGAGGATGGTGTATGCCCTCCTAATTGGGGTGTTTTTTTCTAGCCGTTCTTAACCAAAGAAGGTACCAATCATAGAGTCTGATTCTAGTAGAAAGAGAATGTGTCAAGCCCACATATCAGATAAATTATGTCTTTGGCCTACAAGTTAAAAGAGTTGATGAGTTTATTTTATTTTATTTTAAAATAAGTGAGGCTCACGATAATACCTATGACTAATTTATACACTGTAGAGTTCCCAACGATTGTAGGCCCAATGCTTACATTGGTTCTCTCACAAATTCACTTTGATTAACTGAAAAAATACAGAGTACGTGCATACAAGTATCTCTCAATCCAACATGATCGAGCCGCCGCCTACGCCACCATGCAAAATCCAATTCAAGTTCATCATTTCCCCTGTTTTCTTCTTATAACTGGGAAGATCTTATAACTGGGAAGACAACTGCCTCACGCTCTCTCTCGCCAATGTTAGCCTATCCGCAGCAAATTTTTATTTATTTATATTTATTTTTAAAAAGATTTAAAAAATAAATTTTCGCTTCAAAGTTTTACAGAAATATACTGCTCCCGCCTTACCATAGGATAAGGCATATAAATCGTCTTACGGTAGGACAATCGATGCGACTTGGCACCCCGTGGGAGGTGTACGTCGTGGCAATTTTGTAGGCGGACCTCTCTCGGCGACAATATGCAAAATTGTCACGGTGCAAAGTTTGGTGATGGACAAAGCGCACCATGGCAATTTTGTACGCGGCCCCTCCTGGCGATAAATTGCCCTCCCCTAGGACGATTTATCGCCAGGAGGGGGCCACCTGTAAAATTGTCACTATGCACCTCTCGCGGGCTGCCACATCACATAGATTATCCTACCATAGAACGGTTTATATGCCCCGCTCTACTATAAGATGGGAGGAGTATATTATGTAAAACAAATGGAAATTTATTTTTTTAAATCTTTTAAAAAATAAAAATAAAAATAAAAAAAATCCGTCCGCAGCTTAGCTACGTGGCCCACTTCGGCCCATGGACGGAGGGTTTGGAAACCTAGGTTGCCAGCCCGCGCCTGTCTTCTAGTGGGTAGGCCTGATCACCTCTTGTGTACAGTAACTTGTCTGACGCGCCTCCTGCCACCGCCGGCCTCCGGCTTGGTCACCTTGCCTCCTTCAGGCCTTGTTCGGTTGGCCCGGGAACGGTCAGGATTAGGCCACAATCCTCGTGGATCAGCCCAGTGCAGATTAAATCCCGGCCTGCAAGAAAGTGTGTGTTTGGTTAAGCCCAGTTTGGATTCTATCCCGGCCCATCCTAGCCTTTCTCCCTCACCCCGGTCCGGGAACAAATCATCGACCCGAGAGGCGTGAAAAAAACCCTCGAGAGCGTCACGGGCTCGGTGCGACCCGGAGGCGATGGTGGCGATGACACGCTCTGGAAAGGGCGTCGTCTATCTCCTCCAGTGGCAAAGGCCACAATGGTGCGCTCTGGCAAGGGCAGCTACGGTGCGCTCCGGCAAGGGCGACGACGGTGCGACCCAAAGGCGACGGCGGTGGCGACGGTGCGCTCCGGCAAGGGTGTCATCTGTCTCCTCCGGCGGCAAGGGCTGTCGTCTGTCTCCTCCAGCGGCAAAGTGTGGCCTTGATTCACCAGCTTTGCCGTCATCTTGGGAAGTGTTTGTGTTGTCATGATCTTGCTTGGTGGACATGTCGGGCGAAGGCCTAACGGTTTAATACACGTGCATGAATGATCTAATCTCCTTACTCCACGTGCTTCAGATTTGGTTCTCCAAAGAATAAAAAAACATGCGTTGTGTCTGTTAGAATGTGGAATGAATTGAGAGAATGAAATGAAGAAGTGGCAAATGGGACAATCGCGTCTCTTTCATTGATCTGTAATGTATATATACATGTACATGGATGGCAACTGCCAGTAGTAGGAGGATGAGAGCAACCGCCATTGATATTGCAGTTGTAACACTCCTCCTTTTATCGAATCCATCTTTGAGATCAATGAATAATATTAATCCTCCAAAATATTATGTAGGACAAAAACAAGGAGTAATACTTGATAGATATGACGTGATAAACTCCTTCAAAACCCAATGAAAAAAATAAGGAGAAAGTGATACATCATATAATGTTTATTACCTCATTGTAAACTCATATGAGAAAACCTTGCATGAGAAAACTCATATATAGTTTAGAGGATAATATATGTCATTAATATCTTCTTAAAAACCTCGTTGGGGAAAATAGGAAATACGACATGTATATGTCTAAGGTACCTCCATATAAAAACCCCGATGGGGAAAAATAAGAGATACGACATATAAACTTGTATTGATATTGCCTCATTAAAAACCTTCTATGAGAAACCTGTATGAGGAAAAACTCATAGAGGAAAAGAGTACAATATTATGTTTTTGAACATGTTATAGTTTCAAGAGGAGTCTCCCCCTAAACCTTACAACCCTCAAAGTCATTGCATACCAATTTCTATAATAGATTATGAAATATGAAAACTGGTAGAGACTTTGCGAATAAATCTCGTGCAGTTATCACTTGATTTATTTTGCAAGGTGTTTATCTTCTCACTTTCATGAGAATAACACATTTATATACGGCAATACAGTGATATTGCTTATATATAACCTGTTTACACCCAAGCAACACAAGTTGCATTATCTTTGAAGATAATGGCTAGTGATTCGATGGAAGAAAAAGTGACCATTCAATGAAGTCATATATGTTAATGTAACACTTCAGAATGAGGAGTGGAAGTAGCCACTAGAGTCAAGTTTAATGACTCACATGAGAACTTTACCACAATAACATCAGTATATGGTTTAGCATTATGGGATTAGATAGCCAGTACCTTTATACCCAGCTATGATCATATCTTAATTCATATAACAGTAAATCAAGATCCTTTGTGTCATATAGATATGTGTGGATATCCTCTTTGACTCCCACCTTTAGGTGTTATAGAAGTTGCGCTATTTCAAGCTATAGCAAGTATCTGCAGATGTAATATCAGGCTTGTTGCGATATGCAAGATACATAAGCACTTTGATGGCACTAAGGTTATCACCCCACTATTGATCCATATTTAGGGATTGAATGACCAATAGTGTTGGAAGTATAATTGTCCAATATTATTTGGATATTGGTAGACAATATCAATTGAATATTGGATGACTGATGTACATACTTAAGCTATAGACTTAAGCGTAATTTGGTTTTACCCAAATGTGTCATCTCAAATTCCGTCTTATATGATGACTACCTGTTTTGATATGTATCATATGAGATGTATAAAATCCAATGGGATTTTACTATGTTCGCACAGGTGAAATCATCGAGATGGGAGACATTCTTTTATGGAAGTGACTCACCTAGTCAGTTGTACCACAATCAACTTGACTATCTCAAGTCATAGAGTGACTTGATTTGCACACAAATGTATGTTGCGGTTTGTGTTTTGATTCAAAAAACAAAGTACACTAGGACTTATAATCCGAATCTATCCAAATCAAATTTTATCTGTTAATTATCGATATAGGAACATAATTTTCACACATACCAATGATTATGTTATGCTAGGTCTCTGCATAAACCATGTGCTACAAACTCTCACTATTTCACCACCTTATGGATTTGAAAAATCCATGATACTTCTATAGGGAATGCATTGTGAGGAAAAATCATTTCAGAGGTAATGACTCTTCACTATTGAGTGAAAGCAATTCTCCTTAATTGCCACCTTTAGTTGACCCAATTTGAGTGTTTGAACAGTCTACCTAGGACTTATGGTCTGGATCCAGATAAGGTGCATAGCAATTTTAAGGAGTATGTCGACAATTTGTACTCTTTTGTATGATTGATTCAATGGAACCAATTAAGCATGTGGAAATATATACCCTTTAAACTCCATGTCATTTCCCATAATAACAGAGTTAGGGTGTTCCAATGACCCAGTGCCTAAATTTGTGCACAAGTTGTACTGGGCTTTTGGATGTTAAACATCCATAGGCTTTGGATAGTAAATATCCATAGTGTCTATCAACCTGATGTTGATATGCATGTACTATCTTGGAGAATTTTCTCCCCCTAATCCGAGAATGCTTGCAAGAAGTTGTATCCCTATGTGGCCATACTTCTCCCCTCTTATTGAGATTCAGGAGTTGAGCAGTTTTATTAGGTACCTTCACTCTTTCTGACACATTCAACGGGAATCGGATTTGGTGACAAGTAAATGCACTTGGCAGACTATTTGCAATGTATTGCAAATATAAGATATTCTGAGCTGTTGGTTCAGATTCTTTGGTGCGTGGATATGAGGATCGAATATCAATAATGACATTCTCTTTCTGATTCCTGGCATTATATTCTATGTGTGGTAAGAATCTCCCCCTAATGCCTAGAATTTTCCTAAAAAATGTATTCAACATACAGGCAATGAATGAATCCCCAAGTAGACATCTGAGGTATTATTGAGTGACGGATAATGATACCTCATGTAGACCTCCAATGCCCATTGATGATTGTTGCGGTGGTGATATCAGTATGTGCAAAATGTTACCGATTCGTAGATGGGAAATGTTTTGGCTATCGAGCCAAATCTCCACATACTAACCGCAACGAAGGGAGTCGTATGACGAAGTATGGTAAATTTTGGATTTATGTCACGCCCGATTTTTGTTCGGGATTAAAAATCATTTAACAATGCATTTCCTAGAAATTACTAAAAGAAAAATAAATCAATCAAGTGAATTTAATAAGAAAATTAAATTTTCCTTTAAAAATCATGGCTGGAAATATTTTTGTAATATTCTCCATGCCCTAAAATACTCTCGAAATTTTTCGTGAAATTTTGGAGCTCCAAAAATAATTTTAATAAGACAAAAAACATTTTAGTAATTACTTAAATAAATTATTTAATCAATAAATGATATTTTATATTTTTATTAAACACTTTGAATGCCCACCTATTTTTGGGATTTTTCTGGAATTAATTGAGCATTGGAAGTATTTATAAGAATATAAAGATTGTTTATGAGATTAAATAAATTAAAAACCAGATATAAATTCCTCTCCCGCTCTTGGGCCGCCGTCGGCTCACTCCTTTGTTAAGTCTGGTTTCCCTCCCTTGGGCTGTCGCCAGCGCCGCCCTCCTTTCTCTCTCTCCTCGGCCGAAAGCCGGCCCATTTCCTTCCTCTCTCGCGCGAAGTCCAATTCCGCTCCTCCCAGGAGGCGACGGGTGGGGCCCACCTGTCATCCCCGACCTCAGCTCGCCTCCTCCGGGTGCCGCCCCATGTAACCACTCTCCCCGGCCACCTCGCGTGCTCCCGCACCACCTCGCCCCGCACGTGCGCGTACCGACCGCCCCCTCTCTCGCGCTATGGTTCCCCCACTTCCTCGTGGGATCCACCGCCATTCGTCGCCACTACGCCGCACCGACCGCCCGCAAATCCCTCCGCCACGTTGTCATCGCCTTACCCACTCGTCCTGGCTTCCCCGCTGTCTCCCGTGCCTATAAGAAGCAATCCCGAGCCCAGACGAGCTCTTTCCCTCTCTCTCCCGAGCCCGCCGCGCTCCTCGTCTCCCTCCCCTCGCGAACCCGCATCGCCGCTGCCGATCGCCATCTTCGGTCGCGCGCCACCGCCGCCCCAAGCCTTGCCAGAGCACGCCGAGCCCACCGCCGCCTCTGCCGCGTCTCGCCGCACCCCGTTCACCTCTCCCCGTGCTCGGATCAATGTCGAACCGCCCCACCACCGATCCTCCCGGCGGCCAACACAACCGCCGCTTCCGACGGTTCCCCACGGTGGCACTAACCATCGTCGTACCCGCCGCCACCACCTCCGGCCGCCGCATCATGCCGAGTCTCGGCCGCCGCTCCTCGTCTGCGAATTGTCGCCGGAACCCCGCTTTCCCCGTGATACTGAGCCGTCACTGCCACACGTCAAGTCTGGCCGCCGAATACGCCGCCATCACTGTTCGCCAAGTCACTGCGACACCACCGTCGGCTTCTCCCTTGCCTAAGAATCGACGGCCGCCACTTTCACGCAGCAATCTGCCACCCATTCTCGTTGTTCGCCATCGTCCCCTCCAACTCCGGACATCGGTGAGCACATCCTCTCTCTCTCCCTCCTTTTTTCCCCGCTCTCCGGCTGCTCCCGAGCCGCGCCCCGCCTCTCTGCCGTGTTGTGTCGGGCGTGTGCGTCAAAGCACCACTCCCGCCCGCACGCCTCTCGCCGCCCAAGCGCCGCCCAGTGCCGCCGCGCCGCCTTGTGCCGCCCTCTCCCATGCGCGCAGCAAAACTGTGGACCCCCGTTTTTGGAACGGGAATCTTTCGTGTTCTTAGTACCATTTCCCTGGATCGAGTAGTTGGTACCCACAAAATACAGTACTGAATAACCAGGTGCACATGCACGAATAGTCTTACAACGAAATTATTACAATGATAGGCCCGAAGGCAATGTTCACCACATAGGACCTCATGGTCCGGATACAACACAAAAGCAGAAATTAGATACGGCAGCGGAATAAGGCAGCGGCATGTCGATTGCCACAGGCAACGACTGGGGTCTAAGACCTAGTAAGCACCATCAGCTTCTTCGCCTTCCTGGTAGTAGGCGTAAGGATCCTCCGATTCTTCATTCCCACCATCTGAAGGTTTGTGCGTATAGCAAGGGTGAGTACCAACCGTACTCAGCAAGCCAACACGGAAGTGATGCATATGGTAGGGTTATTCAAGGAATGGTTGGGGCTCTTTTGCGTAAAGCAAATTTTCATAAATCTTTTCACAAGCCTAACAACTAGCCAATGTCAAATTTTAGTCCCATAGTTCCTTAATTCGGCGACGGTTCTGTCTACCGTCCATCGTGATTCCAAGGATGGCTTCCCGCCTCCGATTCGTTATGGTTTTCTGGGGAGTCCACCCCTTCTCGCATCTTAAGAAGTTGATCCACCAGCGAATAAAATCATCATGCAAACCCTCCCCGGCATTTTTAAGTTTAAAGTCTAGCCAAGCGAAAGTCTTGTCACGATGCTCAATATCCACGAGCACGGCTATTCGAATAGATTGATTCATTCACACTACGGTGGATGTACACTTTACCGTACTCGCGTTGCCCATTGAATGAGCCTATATCCCTTTATATGGGACGGTCACGGCAAAGCCTTTCGATAACCTCACTTTGGCGTACCCGCTCCATGAACTTAAGCCCTCATGCACTCTAGCCGTCCTTTTCTAGCAGTGAGAGGAGTTCTGGCGCACCCGGGGTAAGGGAAGACTTCCTCAATCTTTAAGTTCAATTAATATCAATTTCATTTCAACATCCACAACATGGGCCGCAACCTCATCTTCATCACACAAACCACATAAAGAACCCTCTATGCAAGGATACTGCCTCCGCTCGGCTATCTAGTCAGCTAGGTCTATACCCATTCGAGAAGTACGGTTGTACTGGCTCGTTTCCTGGCTATCTCATGGCTCGGTCCTTAATCGACCAGGGTCGGCACTTGCCTTTTCCGGAATCCACCCAAATCATCCAGCCGCCCCAGTCTAAAACATTTGTTTAGTACTTTTAATTTTCATCAAAACTCATTTCATCATTCTCATGGCCATGTGGCACTCATGTCTCCACATGCCGTATCTCAACTACCTTCCCTAAGGTAGTTGCCCAAGCACAAAGCTTTTCATAAAGTCATGAGTATGCATAAATCTAAGTATAGCATGGCTAAGCAGTTTACCGAAGTTATTCTCCGGTTGTTTGTATCACATCGAGAGTTACAAGGAGTAATTCTAAAGGTAATCAATAGCAAGGCATGGCATAACAAGTATAGGTAACTCTGTATAACATGCATATTTAGAGTTTAAAATAACATCTTTTCGCAATTGGGATCAATATGTTCAAAGAGTGTGATGACTTGCCTTGCTCGCACGCTTGTTGAGTGGGGTCTTCCGCGTAGTCAGTGTTCGCCTCCTCGGTTGCTAGACATACGAGCGAAAAGGAAAAATTGAATCCAATTAAAATCCGATAAGAACGAACGAAAAAGCATGAAAAATCATAAAAAACTCTCCAAAATATCCCCCTACGATCCTACTCGGGTTACGGAGGATTTTTAGGGCAAAATCGACCGTAGCGACGAGTTACGGCTTTTTAGGGTTTTTGTAAAAAGGATCGGTAAAGCGACGAAGCAGGAATCTTGCAAATGTTGTCTAAGAGATTCATTGATACATTTTTATTGAGTTCAAAAGGTTAAGTATAGTTTGAAGAAAAGAAAAAGTACAGATAAGTCTTCGGGAAGATTTTTCGCAAGGTTCACCGAAAATTGTATATAGGAGCTCATTTCATTTTAAAAATACCTGTGAAAACTATAAATATTTTGGCGTAAATATTTCCAAAATATCTCCAAAATATTCCCCAAATTTTTCTAAAATTTTTCCCATTTTTTTCTAATTTTTCTTTTTCTTCTTCTTTTCCTCCTTTTTCCCTAGCCCGGCACTGTGCATCACTCTTTCTCTTCTGACATGTGGGCCGGCGGGAGAGGAAGAAAAAAAAGAAAAAAGAAAAAAAATAAAATCGGCAAAATTTTGCGCGGCTGGGGTTCAAACCCGCGACCTAACACTCAGCCCAGCTCACTCTCTCCACTAGGCTAGCGCCCACTTCTCATCTTCTTTCCCCCTTCTTTCTTTTTCTTCCCTCTTCCTCTCTTTCTCTCCCCTAGCCGTCCGGTAGGGAGGAAGACGGGCTCGCCGGCGGCGGGAGGGGCGGAGCTCGAGGATGGGGTGGCTTTGCACCATCTTGGGACCACGGGGTCCCATTTCCCCACTCGGTCGGGACCGGGAGCGGCGGAGATGGTGGCACGGCGAGGTGGTTCGGGCGGCGGTGGCGCTCGTCGGCGGTGGACTACGGCGATGATTTGGCCAAGGCAACGGGTCTCCGAGCATCTGTGAGTCCTAGGGATGCTAAAGGGGGTGTTGGTTCGGCCGGGGAGGCGCTGAGGTGTGCTGGCGACGGCGGGGTGGCGGCGGCCGGACGGAGCGCACACAACGGGCTCGCCGGCGGCAGGCTTCGGTGGGAGTTCGGGTTCAGCAAGCTAGGGAAAAGAAAGGGCTAGACATAGGGAACGTGTCCTCACCTGCAATTTGTCAAGAACCCGACCGAATCGCAGTGGAATCCAAGAAATCTCTCCGGCGGTCTTCACGGCGAGCTTCACGGCCGGTCTTCGATATTTCGCGAAATTGGAACAATGCCGTGGGGGATTTTTGGGGAAAACAGGGGGAATAGCACGAGGGAGTTGTGGTGAAGATTTGCGGTGTTGGGAGCTCGGCTCGGGGTGGCTTCTTATAGGCAGTTGATGGAGGGAAAAAGGGCGACGCGACGGCGACCATGGCGCGGCGTCAGCAGTATGGCGCGGTTGCGGGGAGGTCGTGCGCGACGTGCGGTAATTGCAGCCGACATGCGCGCGTACGGCGAGCGCGGCGAGGGCGGTGCGCGCGGGCGGGAGCACGGGCGACGTGGTGAAAACGGCGTGGCGCGGACTGTGTATGCGCGATGCTAACGCGGGCGGCATGGCGCGCGTGTACGGCGTCGACTTCGGGAGCAACGGCATGGCGCGACCGTGCTCGGCGATCCCCGTGCGTGACCGGCCGATGACGTTGGGAACGTGCACGCGCGAGGTCTCCGGTAAGGCGGATGACGCGTGGCGGCTGCGAACGGGGTGATGGAACCGATCGAACACCTGCTAATCAATGAATAGTGCCATTTCCTATTTTCCCGATTTTAAATTCTATTTTCCCATTTCCATTTCCTTTCTTCCTCAAAATCCCAAATAATTTTTTTGTATTCTCAGAATAATCTTTAAAATTATATTTTCAACTTTTTCCCCACTTTGTAAAATATATTTTCCATGTTTATTTTATTTCTTCTTTTAAATTCAAGAAAGTAGGGTTTTGATTAAAAATGAATTTCTAATTTCATTTCTCCTTTTCAAAAATATTTTTATCATCCAATTCCAAACATTCATTATCCTTCCTCTATCAATTAGGGTTTAAACCAAAATATATCCTTTTTAAGGTATCCTTTTGTAATGCACCAAATTATATTTATATATGCGCTTTTCAAATGTACATGTATATATTTTGAAATCCTTTTCATATTTGAGATTTCAAAGCTTAGGGTTTTATTCAATTTTACCTCAAGGTAATTCTAGGAGAAAATCTTACACCATTGAACTAGCAATTAAGATCGAAAAACATGATAAGAACAATGATTCCAAAAAGGTGTTTGTGAGTTCCGATTTTTACGATCCGATTTTAATTCCTTCGATTTTCAGGATGTTACAAAAACCCCTCTCCTTCCTCCCACTCTCCTCCGCTGCGCAACGGTGTGCGCCGCCATGCCTATTGTCGCCGCCGACGACCATTGGGTTGCGCGCGCGCCACCCGCGACCGACTGCGCAGCCCGCCTTGCTCCCGCCGTCGGATCGGTCGAGGCCGATCCGAGCCGTCGGTCCCTCGTGGTTGCCCGATCCCTTCGGGGTGATATGGGTCATCCACGTGGCGACCGATGTGGCCGCCAACGATGCCGTCGTGTCGGCACCACATCGGCAGCCGTCCCCGTGGCTGCCCGCGTGGCCGCCCACGTGGTGGACCGTGGACCGGTCCCCGTGGGCCGAGTCCACGGTGGACCCGTGCGCCGGCCGCCGCCGACGTCGGCGTGATGTCGAGACCTCACTCGGTTGACGTCGCAGCACCCTTTTTCCTTGTAAAAATAAATAAAAATTGCACAATAAATTATTTTAATTTCCAGAATTCAATTAAATGGTCCAAAACTTCTAAAATTTATATCTAATCCATACGAACTTCAAATTAGGCCATTCAAATTGTAAAATTCATCTAAAATTGAGCTCTACATGTTTGTTTACTTTCTATGTACTATTTATTTGATTTTTATTAGGTTTTTTCCTCGTTTTGCGTGCCAACGTGTAGACTTCGCCGTTTCAGAAGTTTGTGCTCGCGAAGAGGAGAGGATCAGCGGAGGGAGCAAGGCAAGTCACATTTCTCCTTGATGCATATTGATCCCATTTTATAAATATTTTATCGTTTGTAAATAAATTGCATGTTTTGCTAATTACACGGGAATCAGGACTACCTAGCTGATCGTTTGTGCCATGATTAATTGATACCCATTCATTGTCAACCTGGGTGACTAATCTGATTAGCTTGCATCACTTATGTGATCTTGCTAGAATACTTACGCTTAGCCATGCTTAATTACACTATCTCACCTAAAGAGAGAACTCTACTACTAGCTGATAGTCACATGAAATGACGGTCTCAGACCGGAGGTACCTTGGAAAAGGTTCATGGTTAATTAAAATATGACTAAATGGTGGGTTGTGGGTGCATGGTTTTGCTTGTCGCATCCATGGCAATTAAGGACCGGTTCATGGGAAACCCTGAAAGACTTACAGTACTTACCACAAGCCAGCATGGGCAATGGCTGGACTTGTACTGTAGCTTTTCCCTGGCTGACTACCCAGGCAAGGGTGGACGTGATGGAGTTCGGATGGACCGGGCAAGGTCTATGCGGTTGCCGAATTTACCAAGGCACCAGGGGGGCTGCCTACCCTGGACTTTGGGTAGGGGCGAAACCTCAGTGTGGTATCGCTTGGTCAGCGGGAGTTATGCGAAGGGTCTTGTCATGATCACTCGCATGGTAACGTGTCAGGCATGGCACGGTGACATACGGTGGATTCTGTCTTGTGGGTACAGTTGTATACCTCTGGCCAGAGTAAAACTATTCGGATAGTCGTGCCTGCAGTTATGGGCAATCAACCAGATTCACTATGATTAGTCCCACCTTTAATAATTGGACTTATTGGAACTGGTGTAGTTCAGGTGGATTGGTTGGGCTTGTTCAACGTGGTCTAGCGTTGTTCAGTGGAAGATTAATATTGACTTAAACTAATCAACAGTTTTACTGTTTTAAACTAGAAAGGTTTTACAACCGCATTTATGCAAAATAGTCCAAGCCACTCTTGTCTTCCCTTGCACGTCTGCATTTCTCCGTGTGGCTTGTTGAGTACGGTGGTTTGTACTTAGCCTTGCTATTTCCCCCTTTTTCCAGAAGTGTAGTGCTTCTGAGTCGAAGATGGAGTAGAAGGCTAAGGCTCATATCCCACTTGAGTTTGCCTGTGGAGTGAAGCTGAAGCCCCGCTAGGATCGTCTTTTTTACTGCTACTGCTTTCCTTCGGGTGTGAGGACTAAGTACCTCTTCTGTAAGTATTTTACGCTTTATTTACGTTTTGGATCTGTTTATTGATTTGTCATTTTGTGTACCCTGGCTGATTCCTGGACAGGGATTTAATACACAAAATAGTCTGGAAATTTGGCTAAATTTCTGGGCATGACAATTTATGATGCGGTGTGTAAGTCCGCATGCCATCAACTAGATGTTGGTAAATGGTAATTCTACTTTGGTTCATCAAACAACAAGCTTGATTCTCTCAATGAGAGATTCCATTGGATCATTATGTGTGTGGACATTTGATACTTAATGATGTAGACCCTAAAAACCAAACATTTCCATATAAATGGATTAGATCCCGCGTCCAGGATCATTTGCTCTAAATTAAAGAATTTGAGCAATGAATTTGGAAAATTTGTGGTACCTTATAAGTAAGGCACACACTTAGAACAACATTGTAGATACATAAATGTGCATTACATAGTATCATTATGCTCCATAAAATAGCAAATGGAGTCACATGTATGTTCTTGAATTTCTTCAAGAAATTTAGTGGCTCATATTGATGTTGTGACCAATAGAATTAATAATAATTTTCTCATCATACTGAAGTTAGAATGATCAAGGCAAATATGCCAAATTTTGATGGGATCAAGAGAGAAAATTATTTTGTAGCAACATATATTATGGGATTGATGTATGCATAATACACCCCAGATAATATGGAAGGAATTTGCAAAATTATATAATTTTCATATATGTTGCACTAAGTTGAGTGAAGAGTTTCATCATCGCTTCTTAGTATTGAGTCCCTGTTTGGAAACCATGCAACTGAATACATGAGAACATCATAGGGTATTTGTAGAATCAGGAATATAGACATATCCATGATTAATTAAATACCCGTGGAGAGAGTGTAATCTCTCATAATTGTTTTAGTGGTACAGTATTTCACTAAACAAGATTTCTTTCCATCTGGTAGAATCCCAAGTGATTCTATATAGATTGAGGCAACATCCAAAAGACTTTGCACTCATATAGAATATATATATATATATATATATCATGCATGAGATACATGATATTTTTGGTAATGGACAACATACTACATGTGGTAGTATGATATTAAGCTAATAATATTTCCAATGGAAATATGAAGACTTTTGCAAGTGTATACTTGTTGAAGTGAACTTCAAACTGTTCCAAAGAACTCGCTTGCCTCCAACGAGTTGGAGGTATAGTTGAGCCAAATATTTGATTTGACATTTTTATGTATATGGACTATACAATCACATTTCTGTGAAAAAATGTGAGATCATGGTCCAGAGATTGCCATGGACCAGACATCCTTGATAAACAAATGAATAAACATTCGTTTATACATCCTTTGTTGAAATCCCAATGAAAGACTTGCAAAAGGTAGATGGATCTCACTCCTTTGAATACACGGATTTGTAGAAATCCAAGTATTGGAGTTGCATTAAAACTACAAAAAGATGTGACAATATCTAGAATGAACTGAGCATTTTGTTGGGGTTGAGCAACCATAGTAGTGATGCTATATGCCCCCAACGATATTATTGATATCTTCATGCTCATAGTAGGAAAATAAATTCCATTCAAATGTGAGTATGGAAAAGTCAAAATTTAAAATATTAGCCATGTCCTACATTAGTTGATCATGTATGAATTTACTTGGACAGTAAATTATATAGCAAGAAAGGCAAAAAATGTGTGTTCAAAGTAATACTTGATTATAGACTAACCATTCTATCAAGAACATGCGACAAAAATCACTGCTAATGTTTTGAAATTCTTTCCTGTGGGAATAGATGAGATGATGTAAAATCATTTCCAAAACATAGGCTCTGTATATTATAGAAAGAAGTCACAAAATTATGCACTGTAGATTGCTATTTATTTAAGCAAATGATTACTTAAATATCTTCAAATTCAAGATGAGTCTTGAATTGGTATATGCAAAATATTGTGAAATCAAGATGAAACTTGAATCACATGTAGTGTTTACCTCATATTGGATTGGTGACAGAAAACCATTACTACCACTATGAATAGTATTGATGCCAACAAGTAGTCTCAATCATTATGTATTAGCAAGTTAACACACAGAAGTGCATACCAAATTGGTCACCTTGTAGTAGGGGTGCATAATCTCCAAATATGTGCAGGAAATGTCATCCCACTACCTTTGCGATGCTGATGATAATTAGGTTGATTTGAAGGTAGTCATATTTTAAGAAACATGACATGGGCCTTATTGGGTGAGTCAACTCAGAGGTAGTCAATATGTTTATAAAACATAGTGTAGACCTAAAAATGTGAGACCATTTCTTTGAAAGTAAACACCCAAATGGTGTAAACCTTATGAAATTCATATATAGATTGGGCAAACACATGAGGATAATCACTACACAATGGACATAGTGTAGATCCTAGAGTAGTATTGAGATACTAGCTTGTGTCTGACCAATCTAAAAGATGAATTATGGCATGTAGACCCTTTTGCAGTTCATATTCAAAATTGGGTACGCACGTTAAGGATCAAATCCAACAGTAGTACTATGGTATTACCTTGTGTATGTTCAATTTTGAAAAATGAACAAAAGTAGTCACCACAAAAGTGAAGGTCATTTGTTCTAAAACGTGATATTGGGTACACATTGAGGATAATCTCTAGAAGTGTAAATCCCACAGTAGTATTGTGATACTACCTTGTGTATGGCCAATATTTAAATGTTTTGGCATATTTCAGCCCTTGTGTATACACATTGATGTACACACAGGTAAATTAAGATAATAATGCAAAATAATAAGCGGGGTTTATATCTTGTTATTTGGAAATTTAGGGGGTAATAATACCGCAGTGTGAACCTCAATAATTGTGATATTGTCAATATTGGTATACACATTGTAGATAATCTCCATGTGTGAAAACACTAGAGTAGATCTCTCAATAGTAGGCAAAATAAATTGTTGCTACATGTATGATCTCTGGGCTGACAAATTCTTGAAGAATAAGTTGCAGCCAATGCCTAAGGCTTTACTACTCTGTGTATTATTATTGACAATAGAAGATGATAATTACCTGATAGGTGCAGACCATTAGTAATTTCCAAATATAATTATTTAGGAAAACACTTGGTAGGTAATCATCAAATCATGATGTAGACCTTAATGGGCAAATATATCGCTGCAGTAGACATGGTCTCTGGGCTAATATATTCAAAATGAACATATTATAGCCGATGTCTAAGTCTCCATTACCTTGTGTTGCAATCCCAAATTTATTAGAGATATGAATTTCTTTTGCATTAAATAGTACTTAATTTAGAATTTAGAGAAGTATATTGTTAAAAATACAATTTGGAAAAACAAATTGCCAAATTAACCAATTGTATGTTCAGAAATGTGCGCGAGGCAGATACACTAAATCATACAAAATATTCTGGTCTGATAATCAATGCATAGGAGTAAAAATACTCTACTATACGAATACTGTTAAAAGTAAGGTACTAAAACAGAATTATACACATGGAAATAATAGTGAGCCTGAGGGCTATTGTGTAAATTTGTAATGCTGATAAAACTAAAATTAAAAAAATCGTAGGGGGTAATGGGCCGTGGCCCATGATCCACAACCAGCCTTGGTACCTAACCGTCCCCAATTCCACAGCCGCCGCCGCCACTGTTCATGGAGGGAGGGGGGTCGCCGCAAGCCGACGCCGGGAGGGCGCCACCGCACCAGGGAGCCTTCGCACGCCGGACAGGAGGCCACCGCCGCCGTTGGCATGCGCGCCGCCGCCATGTGGATGGCGTCGCTGTGCGCGGCATGCGCGCCCGCCGTGGGCGCCTCCGTTGTGTCGCCTCGCGTCGCCCGTTGTCGCGCGTGCGTTGGAGCGCAGCCGCCGTGCGCACCACCACCGCAGCCGCTGCGCTAAAGTGTCGTCGCCGCGCGCATGGGGGGAGCCGCCGCCTCGTGGCAGGGCGCCGCAGCCATGTGGTGGTGGTGGCGCCGCCGTCGCCGCACGTGGGGGACGCCGCTGCACTGATGTGCAGCTGCCGCTTCCATCGTGCGCTGGAGGCGCAGCCGCTGCCGCCGTCGGTTGGGTGCGCTGTCGCCGCCGCGTGCATTGGACGGGGGGTGTTGCCGACGCCAGGGCGACGAGCCGCGACGCCGCAAGGGCGTCGAGGCCACCACGCTGCGCCACAGGATGTCAGGGCCGCCGCACCGCTAGGGCGTCGGGGCACGTCGGAGCGAAGGCCGAGAACGACATCAAGAATCAAACTGAAGTTAGGCATCTTACCATTCAGATTTGATTTCCTTCGCTTCTTCTCTTCTTCTCTCAGTGAGAACCTCGTGCTGATAACGTGTTAGAATATGGAATGAATTGAGAGAATGGAATGAGAAGTGGCAAATGAGACAATCGTGTCTCTTTCATTGATATGTAATGTATATATACATGTACATGAATGACAACTGCCAATAGTAGGAGGATGAGAGCAACTGCCGTTGATATTGCAGTTGTAACAGTGTCATGTAACTAATCCCCAATGGCGAAACCAAGATCAAGCATTAATAGGGCGAACTTGACAAGTGACTCTAATAACAAAAAAATAGACTAAAAATATATGCATATTTTAAGACTTAGGCAATATATCATATCAACGTAAAAAAACATGATAATAAAACAGATAGGTAGGTAGCCATACTACACATATTTATTCACCTCCATTTAGCATTATAAGTACTGGGAAGACATATCACGAGTGACAATAATATCGTAAGTTAAAAAGTCATAAATATATAAATAATCAGACAAAATACTAAACATTAGAAAAATGAGCAACAAACTATTCATCTTGCAAATATTAACTAATAATAGAGAGGTAAATTGTACCTTAGGAATTGAGGTCCAGTTTGTACCATAGCAAATTTTACACCTGAAATACTAGGCGATAAAAAGATGATTATTATGTGAGGAAAGGGGTTGTGTTATTGCAGGGCGTAGGCCTCCTCCGCTATGCTAGTCCCATACTAAGGTGCCATATGTTTTTTTTTCATTCCAATCACTTCTTTCACACCCACTGATATAACTACCTTTTGTATAACTCTATTTGTATCTTACACATCTCTTCCTTATTAACTTTCGTTTTGTATTTTTTTCTTATGTGTTAATTTACACTGATATTTGTTTCAGTGATTCAAGTAGATAGTTAATTGTTCTTTTCATACTGAGTAAAACATGTTAGTCTATTGTAATTATAGCAAGTGTAATTATAGTAGGCTGCCCTTGATTAGCGGCATGTAAAACGCCTGTGTGGTTGGCTTAGGAGCCACCCCGGCCTCCATATGTACCGTCACATTTACATGGAATAGAATTAATCATTCCCAAAACACTTTCATGGTATCAATCGCGGTAACGATCCGCTAGCTACTCTTCCGCAACAATCGCGCCGCCGCCGATTCCATCGCCACCCCGTGCCTGACTCCGTCGCCGGGTGTGCCGCGATCTCATCGCGGCGCTCCGAGCCGATCGCCCGCCCCGTGCTGATCCTCTCGCCGGGTGCGGTCGGCTGTCTGCTCTATCCTCTACTCCCGAGTCGCGCCGGAGTCGCGCGCTCGCCGTCGCGGACACCACCCGGCGTCGCGCGCCCGTCCGCGTCCCTCGCGCCGATCGCGGCGTCCCTTGATGGCGGACGACGACGACGCCACGGCTGCGGCCGCCGCCTCGCCACGGGCAGCAGAGGAGGCAACCGCCGTGCCGATGCCGAGCGCCGGGCCGAGGAGGCTCGACTCCGTGCCGCAGCCCTTGACGAGTACGAGCAGCTCACGCAGCTCTGGGCACAGCCACAGCGGTCATCAACGTGAAGGCTCTCATCCCTATCGTCCTCGACAAGGCCACGGACTCGTACACGAAGTGGCGTGGCATCTTCCTCACCGTGCTTGGCAAATATGCCCTAACACGCCACGTTCTCGAGGATGAGGCCTTCCCCACGCGCCCGGTCTGGGTCCAGGCAGACTGCTGCATCCTCACATGGATCTACGGCACTGTCTCCAGCGACCTGCAGCAATCATTGATGATGCGGCAAGGCTCTGCCCGCAACGCTTGGTGCTACCTCGAGGATGAATTCCTCGGCCGGAAGGAGTCACGTGCGCTTCTCCTCGAGACGCAGCCTGTAACTCCCGGCAGAGTCCCCGAGCATCACCGACTACGCCGCCGCCTTGAGTCCATGGCCGTCTCACTCGCCGAATTCGGCGACCCCATTGGCGACCAGCAGATGGTGCTCACGCTTCTTCGCGGCCTCAGTGGCAAGTTTCGCCACATGGTGTCCATCCTCAAGATGCACAGCCGTTCCCGACGTTCTCGAAGCCCGTACACACCTCTGTTGGAGGAGATGGAAATCGACGCCCGTCCTCCGTCCCCGCGGCCCTCGTCGCTGCGACACCGCGTCCGCGGCACACTGGCGCAGCTGCCCCTCCACGTCCGGGCACGCCTCTGCTCCGCGTCCAGTGCACGAGGCAGGGGCGCGCCTGCCGGACGTCGTCGTGGCCGCGGCGGACGCGCGCGCCCTGCTGGCTGGCGGCCCTCCGGCTTCAACGCTGGTGCGTCCCCAGGTGGACAGGGCAGTGCTCCACAGGGTGCTGGTGTGCATCCGTCGTTCGTGCACCCTTGGGCCGGCACCGTGCGCATGTGGCCGTACGACCCGTCAGGACGTCCTCCGCCGGCGCCACCTGCGTTCCACGCAGCCCCGCACTACGGCGGGTTCAGTGCTCCTACCGGCGCCGCCTATGGTGGCGCATACGGTGCCCCGCCACCCCCATACGGCACGTACTACGGGGGAGCTGCACCGCCGGTCTTCCAGGCGCCCTCACCAGCTTACCAGGCAGCGCCCTGGAACCCCACTCACGGCGGGTCTTGGCACCAGGACTCCCTGGCGCACTCCTTCAACACCATGATGCTGAATCCGCCGACCTCAGAGTGGTATGCTGATTCAGGTGCTGGTTCGCACATGACCTCGGACGCTGGTATACTCTCCATCATTTCCCCACCCTCTTTATCTACTCCTTCATCTATTGTTGTGGGAAATGGTGCCTTGCTTCCTGTCACAGCTACTGGATCACACATTTTTTCCTTACCACATCGCAACCTTGCTCTTAATAATGTTCTAGTGTCACCCAACATTATTAAGAATTTAATTTCCATTCGTCGTTTTACCACCGACAATAATTGTTCTATTGAGTTTGATCCATTTGGCCTTTCTGTGAAGGATTTGCAAACCAGGAACGTGATCGCCAGGTGCAATAGTACCGGTGACCTCTACCCATTCTATGCCCCTTCCACCAGCGCTTCCGCGTTCATCGCTGCACCTACCTCCCTTTGGCATCGTCGTCTCGGTCATCTTGGGCGTGAAGTTCTGTCCAAACTCATTAGGTCCAATGTCATTTCTTGTAATAAAGATGATATCGATCACATCTGTCATGCGTGCCAGCTTGGCCGTCATGTACGTCTACCCTTCGGTTCATCTAGCTCACGAGCTGCTCATAATTTTGATTTAATACATTGTGATTTATGGACCTCTCCACTTGTTAGTGTGTCGGGATACAAATATTATCTTGTTATTCTTGATGATTGTTCGCACTATATTTGGACTTTTCCACTTCGCCTCAAATCCGAGACATTTTCCACTCTTTCTAATTTTTTTGCTTATGTTCAGACACAGTTTGGCACCACCATTAAGAGCGTCCAGTGCGACAATGGCCGTGAATTCGACAATTCCCAGGCCCGCACGTTCTTCCTCTCCCATGGTGTTACACTCCGCATGTCGTGTCCATACACCTCCCAGCAAAATGGTAAAGCAGAGCGTGCCATTCGCACTATCAATAACACTTTGCGTTCCCTTTTGTTTCAGGCGAGTCTCCCTCCAGCTTACTGGGTTGAGGCCCTTCACACTGCCACATATATTGTCAACCGCCTCCCCACTAAGACTCTCGCCTCCTCCACACCATACACCGCCCTCTTTTCTACCAACCCTTCCTATGATCACCTCAAAGTTTTTGGGTGCGCTTGTTATCCCAACATGTCCTCCATGGCACCCCACAAACTTGCACCTCGCTCCTCCTTATGCGTTTTTATCGGCTACTCCTCGGAACACAAAGGCTATCGGTGTCTCGAGCTTCAGTCGAATCGCATTCTTATTTCCAGACATGTCATTTTTGATGAATCTTTTTTTCCTTTCTCCGACATGTCTACCACACCCATGGCCTCCTCTGCCTTGGATTTTCTAGTCGATGATCATGATCTTACCGCTTCAGTTCCTGGAGCTCGTTTTGTGCGTGCAGGTACCGTTGATCCCTCGGCGACACACACTGTGCCCGAGGCCGCTCCTGTGCCGCCCAGCCCTGGCGCAGGACCTCAGTCCTATGGGTCCAGCACCGCTGCCCATGGGGCCACCTCCACGCCTCCGTCCGTGTCGACTGGTGCTGCTGCCCCTGTGCACCCCGCGCAGGCTACTGCCAGTAGCACCACCTCCACGACGTCGACGAGTACTGCCGGTTCTGCTGTCCCTGGTGCTCGCATCCAGGTTGTTGCCAGCGGCACCGGCCGTACAACTGCTACTCGACCGATTGCCATTCCACCGGTCACTAATGCGCACTCGATGCGCACACGGGGCAAGGCTGGCATTGCACAGCCTGTGGATCGCCTCAACCTCCACGTTGTGCCTATGTCGCCTCTCCCACGCTCTGTTCGTGATGCACTGTCAGACCCCAATTGGCGTGCTGCTATGCAGGCTGAGTACGATGCTCTGCTCGCCAATGACATCTGGAGCCTTGTACCTCGCCCTCCTGGTGTCAACGTTGTGACTGGCAAGTGGATCTATCGACACAAATTGCTCGCAGATGGGTCTCTTGATCGCTATAAGGCACGCTGGGTCCTTCGGGGTTTCACACAGCGGCCTGGTGTGGACTATGATGAGACTTTCAGCCCTGTTGTCAAACCTGCGACAGTTCGTATTGTTCTTTCCCTGGCGTTATCTCAGAATTGGCCCATTCATCAGCTGGATGTGAAGAATGCCTTTTTGCATGGCACTCTTACTGAGACAGTATACTGCGTACAGCCCTCTGGTTTTGTGGATTCATCTCGCTCAGATTATGTTTGCCGGCTCAACAAGTCTTTATATGGTTTGAAACAGGCTCCTCGTGCTTGGCATCACAGGTTTGCCTCTCATCTAGTGTCACTTGGATTTGTTGAAACAAAGTCAGACACTTCGCTCTTCATATATCGACGTGGACCAGACACGGCTTATTTGTTACTGTATGTGGATGATATTGTTCTCACTGCCTCCTCGGCTGATTTTTTGAAGTATATCATTGGTGCACTCCAGCGTGAGTTTGCTATGACAGACATGGGTCAGCTTCATCACTTTTTGGGCATCTCTGTGACACGTTCTACAGATGATCTGTTCCTCTCTCAGCGACAGTACACTCTGGATATTTTGGAGCGCGCCGGGATGAGTGCATGCAAGCCGTGCAGCACGCCTGTGGATGTACACTCCAAATTATCTGCTGATGGACCTCCTGTCGCTGACTCTACACAGTACCGCAGTCTAGCTGGCGCCCTGCAGTATCTGACATTCACTCGTCCAGACATTGCTTTTGCTGTTCAGCAGATATGCCTATATATGCATGATCCTCGGGAGCCACATCTTGCTGCTCTCAAGCGCATCCTGCGCTACCTACAGGGGACACTGTCACTTGGGTTGACCATGCGCCGATCCTCACTTGATGAGCTTGTGGTGTACACGGACGCCGACTGGGCCGGATGTCCTGACACTCGCCGGTCGACATCTGGCTATGCAGTATTTCTTGGGGACAATTTGGTGTCTTGGTCCTCCAAGCGTCAGCACACGGTCTCCAGATCAAGTGCCGAAGCCGAATACCGTGCTGTGGCGAATGGTGTTGCTGAAGCTACTTGGCTACGTCAGTTGCTCCTTGAGCTTCGCCACCCACCTCGCCGTGCCACCCTGGTATACTGTGACAATATCAGTGCTATATATCTCTCCAGCAATCCAGTGCAGCATCAGCGGACGAAGCATGTTGAGATTGATCTCCATTTTGTTCGAGAGAAGGTCGCCCTCGGTCACGTTCGGGTTCTCCATGTTCCTACAACATCGCAGTACGCCGACGTCTTCACTAAGGGCCTTCCTACCTCACTGTTTCAGGAGTTTCGATCCAGCCTGAATGTTAGCGATGCTCCCGATTAGACTGCGGGGGAGTGTTAGTCTATTGTAATTATAGCAAGTGTAATTATAGTAGGCTGCCCTTGATTAGCGGCATGTAAAACGCCTGTGTGGTTGGCTTAGGAGCCACCCCGGCCTCCATATGTACCGTCACATTTACATGGAATAGAATTAATCATTCCCTAAACACTTTCAAAACATATTACATTGTAAGATTTGAATTTTACAGCGAAAAATATTTAAAAATTTCACTGTAAATTTTGCGTAAGGCAGGGCAAATACATTTTGATTTAACTGTTTCTTTTTAGAAAATGTGTTTACATAAAGTTTGATCAGAACAATAACGTGGCCAACTAAACAAGAACTCCTATCGTGCACAGCACACGACGTAACATTTTTAATTATTATTCTCAACCTTGGTTGATGGTTAGCTACTGATTATACTTGATTAGCTTAACAACGATATGAACTTGACGGCGACAGCGACCGCGTTCTGCGACGCCAGCGCCGCGAACACGCCGGCCTCGTTCGACTCCGCGGAGCCGCCGCCGGCGAGGTCGGAGAGCGACCGTACGGCGATGAACGGCGTCCCCTGCTGAAGCGCCACCAGCGCGACGGCGGCCGTCTCCATGTCGATCGGCGTCACGCCGAGCCTGGACCTCAGGAACCGCCGGTACGCCGCGTTGTCGACGAACACGCTGGCGCTGCACCCACGCTCGACGCGCGCCACCGCCGGCTGCCGCGTCAGGCACGTCGGCGATGCCGTCCCGGTGCCGTTGACGCAGCGCTCCAGCGTCATCGCCTCCAGCTTCTGGGAGAGCTGGTAGTACCGGTCGTCGACGGGGATCCAGAACTCGTGGCGGCGAGACTCCGGAGTGCCGTCCACCGTGAACACCTCCTCCGGCTGGTACCACACGCTGTTCAGCAGGTTGCCGGCTGCCGGCTTGTCGCCGGCGCCGTAGTCCGAGAAGTTGAGCGCTCCGTACTTCCTCGTGTAGTCGCCATTGGACTCCAGTGCGAGCTCGTTCTCCGGCCCATCGCCATAGCGCTGTCCAAACAAAGAACGATGAACACCGATCAAATCATCAAAATTTGTGCTTGAGAACTATAGCCTGCCAGTTCTTGATTTGGATGAAATTTGGCCAGGGTTCAAAATTTGATGAAATCATTCACCTGCCAGTTCCAGAGGCCGGTGTGCGCCCAGTAGCGCGGGACGGTGACGTCGCCGATGTGGAGGTCGGGGTCGGCGTTGCCGGCGATGCCGAAGTGCACGATGCCCTCGACGTCAAAGAGGGTGAGGAGGAGCTGGGTGGTCATGCCGGAGTTGAGCTGCGTTCATATGAAGCCAACGGTTCAGATCAGCAAAATGGACTAATTAACGTAATTGACGGATTTGCATCGTCTGACATTAGTTAGGGTATGGCCGAGACGGAGCTACAGTGTCCTGCCATAAGCACAGTATTTCTACTGTGCAAACAGCGCAGAAGTACTGTTTACCAGTCCGCCAATGATGGTAGAGAGTACTGTAGCTCTCTGCCATTCTTAGTCTCAATGGCAGAGGATACGTTCCCGTAATTGACACACTGCACTACAATTTACCCCTCCTTTTGTCAAATAGATGATGTCATTGAATTTTACTTAACATTTATCATTTGTTTTATTTAAAAGTTTTAAATAAATGTTATTTTATTTTGATGTGACATATTTATATTAAATAAACTTTAAGTAGAAGTGTCAAAGTCTGGCCCTGCATCGTGCACACGCAGACAACACGGGGGGAGGGGGGAGGGGGGCAAAATCCCCTAGCGCCACCGCTCCTTTTCCCCCACCTCGCTGCCGTAGGAAAGCCGGTTGACGAGCCTGGATGGCGGCGGTAGGGCCTCTTCTTCGTGGCAGCACTTCATCTCAGGCATGAGAGAGGAGACGCGATGATTAATGTGGGGAGGACGGCGGATCCGGCATCGTCGTCATCGGATCCGGCCACCCACGGGTCGCCCTAGGCCGACCGGCCGAGGCGCTGCTAGGACGCGGGGTCGGGACCCGCCCGCGAGACGCGAAGGCGACGTGAGGACGCCATGTGAGGAGGCACGGCTGGAGGCGACAGAGGCTAGAGCCGACGAGCGGAGGCATGGCAGGCGGCGGGGAAGGCCGGTGCTGACGCGAGGCGGAGTGGCTGGCTGCGGTTGAGGCCAACGCCATGCGAGGTGGCACGGTTGGCGGTGGAGGCTGGCATCACGCGAGGAAGCACGGCCGGTGGAGACGAAGGCTGGTGCCGCATGAGGAGACGCAGCCGGTGGCTTTGGGAAGCCGACACGACACTAGGAGGCGTGGCCGGCGGCGACGAAGGCTGGCGCGGCATGGGAAACACGAGCGAATGGGTGGCGTCGGCAACTGCGAGAGGCCAGTGCGGGCACGGTGCAACGACATGCGGAGGTTGGCCGGCCGGGGGCGCCAGTACAGCGGTGCTCATGCATTGACGGAGGACTGGCGTTGGTAGAGCAATGGTGCATCAACTGTGGATAGGCAGGTGGTGCGCTGAGGGTGAAAACCTAGCCTGGTTTTTGCCGGGCCAGCAACGATGGCGTTTTCGAGCGTCACTTTCCCTCTTGAGGGTGTTGTCATATTGTCCCATCTCTTCTAATGGGGCCGTCGGGTGAAAACCCTAGTCTCGGTTCTCCTTGAGACCTCAACGGACAGTGACGACGGTGCTTTCGTCACTCCTCTCCCTGGAGACGTCGTCTAGGCAATCCCGTTGCCACAACCTCCAAGACATTTGGTGCTAGCTTGCTCTAGATTTTGGTCCTCTTGTGTTGACGCCTTAGCTTTTGCAAGTTCGCATGTCGGAGGGCCTAGGGAGAGAGCGGTTCCATTCTTGTCTCTCACCCTCTCTCCCTCAATCCCAAAGATATGGATAGAGTGCAGTTTTGTGTCGTTTATTAGGGTTGGGTTTTGAGCGATCTCGGCTGTAGCTCCTTTGTTGGCCTAGCTGCTGGCAGTCACGATTAGCGACACCCGGTCTGGTGCTAGCCTTTTCCTGGTGCTGTGTGTTGGTGCTGTCAGTGCATAGGTGGTGGTTATTTTTCTTTGTTTTTCTACTTACGACCTCACAGGATTGTAATCTTGTAATTTTTCATGCTATATCAATAGGAACTTTGCGTAGTCGGGTGCAAGTCATTCAAGAAAAACTTTAAGTAGAGTATGATTTATATCTTAGTATATTTATACTAAATTTTTGAGAGTAAATTTTAGTTCGTAATATATTTTATTACCAACGTTTGACTTTTGATCACCCTTTAACCAATATTTTTATTTTGATCCAGGTAATCTTTTATTTGTTTCACTTTAGACCACTCGACTCTTTTCTCAAGTATAATGATCTCGAATACGTCGGCTTCTACTCGTCTAGTCTATGAACTCTTATAACTATATATAAGAATATTCTTTTGAAATATAACAAGTTGGATATAGAGAGATAAAGGAGTAGGGTTATCTAAAGTATCACAAAGGTAAAAATACTTAGTTCAAAGTGAAATGTATAGTTTAAAGAGTAGTCCAAAACAAAATATTGGTAATAAAAGGCCAAAATAAAATTTACTTAGTTTTGAATAAAATGAAGAGTCAAATGTTAATCTAAGAGTCAACCGTATCATCTATAAAAAATGGAATAATATACGGCTTAGGTGATGAAATTAATGGATGTATATAAGTATGTACCATGCCGAGGCCTGTCATGACGATAATCACCTTCTTCTCTCCTATCGTTCCGAAGCGAAATCTCCTTCCTACATGGAAAGACATGTGGTTTTGGTGAGAAAATATTGAACTGAACTTTATGTCCTTTTTTTCCCACAAGAACAACCTGATGGTGATGGGTATTGGGTTTGGGGCTGCTAATGGGCCTGAGTTTGGGGTAGCCCAGCTGGTAGGCTTGGTTTGAGCTTTAAAAATAAATCGCTAAAGCTCAAGACTGCTGCATATTTGAAAAATCTTGGTAAAATACAGAAAAAATTTGCAATGTGGAAATTTCTGATCCATCTGAAATTCTTCAACTCAAATTGGCTTGAATTTCGTGGATGTTGATGCAAATTTGTTCAAGATTTAAATAATCTTTAGAAAACCTCGGTGAAGTCTATTTGTCTAAGTGGAACCCGACGTTTTCTTGTCTAAAAGGGAATGAACACTGGCCTGCAGGTTGCTGCTCAATGCTTAGAGGTAGCATATATCAATCGTTCTTCTTTTTCAATTAAAAAAAACACATACACACATACACCAATATACATGCATACTACACTCATACAAATGTTTTCCTAGCATAATATTTATGGACACTACAATTTCAACATCTATTCACATCACACCACGGTTGCTTCCCATCATTCTTATTTTGGGTATAACGAACTTGTCAAATCTTAAATGAGAAAAATGTAACCTATAAATAGCTACTCTTTCTGTGTCAAAAAGTATAACTAATTCATATTCAAAATTGATCCCAAATTACGGCAAATTCTTCACATACTCTCTCATCTCAGCCAAACATAACCACATTTCATTTAATTTCTCATCGACTTCTTTAACCCAACCTATCACAATCATTCCTATTTACTTTCATATACTTTTTAATACCATGTAAAACTGCATAATCCTTATACTCTCTCAATTCTCAATTAATCATCATAAATTTTTTATGAGGTTATTCTCAAATGTTAATCATATTAATATTTATTTCCTAAGTCCAATTCGCTATCTGTATATGGGAGTAAATGAATATTGGTGCATGTATCGTCCATGCACATAAACCTTTACAACCAATATATAATGTCTTATTTGTTATTGGCTAAAAAATAGTAAGAATAGTAAGAATGGTGTATCTATCGAGTTTGTTACAGAATAAATGTAGCATGGGAGAGTTATTGACTTTTCTTATTTTTATGCACTAATGTAATATGATAATCAATTAAAAACTAAGGGAGTATTATTTTGAGACGAAAAAAATATTAAAAAGAACATGTGACAGTGTGTTTCTAATCAATATCATTAATTGATGTGACAGATAATCATTGGTCAGTGTAATTTTTTGAGTTTAGGTTGAAAGGACGTTTGAAGCCATCTACATGGTATAACATAGGAAAGAGATCCTACTTATCCTCTGATTTTGAGAGGCTAACACGTGAGCTTCATGGCTTATGGCTTATGGCCCTATATATCAGCAACCCACGTCAGAGGAGCTCGTAAAAAAAGACATGGTGATTGACCCAGGTTCATAATTCTAGTGGAATTTGATTTATATTTCGTGAAATCCAAATTTTTTTGGATCTAATAAAAACACAAACCACTCATTTTTTTCAAATTAAAAATTCAAATTGAATTTTAAATTTTTGACAAATTTTATTCGGATTTCTTCGGTTTTTCGATGGTTTTGATAAAATTCGATGATACCACTCATAAGCATATTTTGACCCGGTATCGGAACTGTGAACCTTCGGTGGACCTTTTATGTTGTAAATTTGATGATCAATTTATTCATCGATTATGATAGAGAGTCACAACTAGTTGTTACTACTTGCATCTATATACGTACACAGCTTATCAATCTGTTTGATCTTCAAGCTGGTCAATGGTACGTTCGTACACACGCCTAAACGAATTGAAATTAAACCCGACGATTAGTAGAGGAAACGAAGTATATAGACAAGTAGTCGTAAAAGCTTATCGTGCAGCTTGGCCACATGGCTAGGTAGGTAGGTATATGTGATACGTCGTCAACTTCTCATGTTTTGACATATATAAAACTACTCGCTCTGTTCTACATGTTACAGATTCGTATATATAAAAATTAATTTATTTTAAAACGGATAAAACATATAAAAGCTAGCTAGGTTGTAGGTATGGTACGGTATGTTTTTGTTGTTAGGTCAGTCTCAATACAAGATTTCATCTTCCAGTTTCCAAGATCATGAAATAGATAATATAATAGATTTTTTCCTCAATGCATAATTTTATCGTACAATTTCATAGGTTATTTTAGCTTTTTTTTTGTTTCCATCGGTCTCACAATTTCATGAAATGACCAATGAAAAGCATTCTATGAAACTAAGGAAGACTCTCAGTGTGAGTTTTACCTGGTTTCCAACGTTTTGGAAACAGTGCTCTATAGTTTCATCCTCATGAAACATTTCTCTTCTCTCTCCTCCTCATTTCATGTAAAAACAGTAAATATGCCGATGTGACACCTTATTTAATGTGCATGAAACCCTTCATAAAATCCCATTGAGACTAGCCTTAGAAATATGTTTAACAGTTTAGTCTACTGTCATTTCCTAGACCGTACGTGTAAGGAGACTACTCAGAAATTTATTATGTACAAACGATATGCGTTAGAGAGTTAATTATAGCGTCCATATATAATCTTTTTTCTTCTCATACCTTATGCCCGAACTCGTGTCAAGAGACAGCTCATTAATTTTTCTCTTATGCCTTTTTTATTTACGCCATCAAAATAATTGCCATGAGACGGCCTATTTTCTCTCTAGTTTTTTTATTGTCATCATATCATTGTACGTAGTAAATATGGTCGTCTCTCGTTGGAAAGTTTGACAAGCCAAATCATTATGCATGGGTCAGGGTGTACGTACGTTTGAGTGTATAGGGTACCAGATCAAACGATGAACACGTACCCAAGCACGGATCGTAGTGATTACTCGAAGTTATTTTGCTACCTTCGTTCTAAAATTTATCAATCTAATTTTGAATTGAATACATTCTAACTAGCTAGTACTATGAATAAAATGGACAGGCTTTAAATGTGTTTGAGTCGGATATATACTAATTAAAATATATGCTACAAGTATTAATGATTGAGTCGCCCACGGTAACCAATTATTTAATTAATCCTGCCGTTCGTTACATGTGTAGCGAGTTGATCGAATATGCTAGAGAATAAATCACAACTCACCGATCGATCGAATCAGGGACGTACGGTTTTTTAGTATGTGTTAATCGACAACAGGGATATATATGTACAGGCATATCCCTATATGCATCCCATTGGTTTGGATAAAAAACGTATTAAACCAATTTTTAACAATAGTATAATTTTTATTTGCCTTATGTAACTAGCGTGTTAGTTTGTTACGTGTGAACCGCACCATCAATATTTTGAAACTTTAACAGTACGTCTATCATATATTATTCCCTCCGGTCATAAGTAACTGATGTTTTAGATGTCTTAAATACTATCACAGACACTAGCTAGTTTGATTAATTACTAATTACTAGCTATGATAATACGTATTATCATAGCTATATAAACTTTTGAAAGTATTTTAAAAGACAAATCTAACCATATATCTTCTAAAAATGAATTGAAATATTCAAAGAGAAATTAATGGTAAAATTTTAAACATGTTGACTACACGTATTATTATAAAACATCATCACTTATTTGTGGAGTATTATGTTGTTTAAAATTAAATATAGTGCGATCTCAAATCCCACTGGTTCTAACTCACATGGTAGATGTGCATATATATATATATATATATATATATATATATATATATATATATATATATATATATATATATATATATATATATATATGTGCAGTGATATCACGTGCAATTCTTTTAGTAGTAGTTCATTTGCAGAAGATTCGTTTGAACAACATGGAATTAATTAATTCGTGAAGAGATTATTTGGAAAAAAGAAATGCGTGAAGAAATCGACAACACGTATGTCCGCAGTTAATCCAACATAAAAAAGCATTCGTGCTACCTGTTTGTTCAATATAGAGTACAGAAGAGTCGTTCCCTACACGATTATCCAATCAGGAACATGAACGACTTACTTTTCTTATATGTTGTCTTATAATTAATTTGGTTGTACTCGAAAAAACTACTCTATTGCTTTTCACACACTTTAAAAATTTACAAAAGTTATTTGAACAAATATATTAATATATTTTTAAAGTTTAAAACAATTCATATTTAATTTATTGTGCGTTAATGGTTTTACGTATTTCTTAATTTTTCTCCTCTCTCTCACAAAAACAACATTAGTTAGGGTTTATTTATCTGACGTTTGCATTTGGCAACCTGTTAATTCTTGCATAAATATATGGTTATATCTCTCACTTGTTAATGAAATTCGATCGGGTGAGAAAAAAATTTCATACATATCCTCGCTTATATCCCATAGAAGGGGAAAAAAGGAAAATAAACCTCCAATATGAAGGTACTTAAAACAAGATAGTTAGAATGGGATAATATACAGAAATTATGTCATGAAATTAAGTAATAGTTTGGCATCATTACATTTTAGGTGATTTTGCTAGCTATGATGTGATTAGCAAAATTATAGCTGATTAAATTCTTATAAACTCGATTAATATTTGAGAGGATTATATATGAGATATTTTGGAAATATAATGTACATATCCAGATATAACTTATAATCTACAAGACAAAATTACGTAGTAATATAAGCTTAGTTTGAGGTTGTTATGCTGTACTTAATTTTAGTTTGTGAGATGCTTTAGAAACGTAAATTGATTTTGGTTATTGTATTTTCTATAAATTACACTTAGGTTGGAGGAATAATTTCTCAGTACGCCTATCTATGTTTTCCATCCTCCAAACGTCAAGCATCTAACGGTCTAAGGACAACATTCATCTTCCATGCCAGAATAATATGATGGCCATGCAAGTTGTCACCAATTTGGATGGAGATATATCGTAATAGGATTAATTCTTGAATAATAATGTCTTCTCACCAATTTGGTATTTTGGTTGGTGTCTCGTTATATATAAGTTTCATTTATGCAGAATGTTTGAGTTCCAAACATTGTAATAATTGGCTATCAAAACAAACCCGGGGTTTTCCGTTATCTAAAAAATCAAGCGTGTAAAAGGAATTGCATCAAAGATCAAACAAGAGTATGGTAATTCAAACAAGCAGAGAACGAATTAATTAGTTCATGCGCGTATGTGTACACGAATGCCGGGCTACGCATCGTTAATGTACGCGTGATATATATAATATACCTGCGACGTCGAGGTAAGGCAGCTTCTTGGCCGGCGAGAAGGCCGGCGAGCGGAGGAGCGGCTCCATCTCGAACCCGTTGGGCACCACCACGCCGAGGTACGGGCCCCGCCGGTTCACTTGCCGGACGGCCCGCGCCGCGTCCGCCGGCACGGCCGCCTCCGTCGCCACCACCGCCGCCGCGACCAGCAGCAAAGCCAGCGTCGTCGTCGCCGGCGACGCCCGAGCCATGTCGTTAAACCTTGAGCTAATTAATTAAGCTAGCGCGTGTACTTATACGTGACGAATCGAATAACAATCGATCGTACTAGTCACACAAGATGTGTGTGCGTGTTTGGAACGAGATGAAGAGAAGAAGAGAATAGTAGGGTATATAGGCCAGCGTTGTCAAGTGGCAAATTATATGATTCAGCGCTGAGCAATGATCGAACCAATTAATCAGATGGTCCGTCCACGTACGTAAGCTTAACTACGGCTAACGTGTCAGTTTGATTAACTATTTGCTGACCAATACATGTGCGAGAGGGCGCACGTTTTTGTAACTTGTCAAAAATAAATGCGCATGGTTTTAGACCTGGAATAGCATGCACCGCGTGCTGTTTGCTTAGCTGCGTGCCCTTTGCGTGTGGTCACGAACTCGATCATGATGTATGGTAACGTTACATGGACCAAGCTATAGTTGATCGAGTTGAGCACGGCGGAAGCTTTTATCTTGTTATTTTTTATCAGATGAGAGACTAAGCTTGTATCCTTATTCGAACGAGAGTACAAAGATGAAATTAAGGGCAGAAGGACTTATATTCTTTGATTGAGAGTACAAGACGAAATGGGCCTTTTGGTTTGCACGTGGTGTGTGTGTGCGCGCCCTTGCCAGGCTTAAAACGAGAGGGCTGCCATGAGTGGGGACGTCTAATAGACTAATACTACTATTAACAGTTGATCGCGTGGCCTTCCTCGCGCGCGGTTGAAACCGGACAAAAGGCAAACAGCGTGCGCGGCGTGACCCGCAGAACCGCCTCCAACAGAGCCTGAGCCCATGCTTCCTAACGAAAAAAAAATAAATTTCTATCATATTAAATTTATTAATAAACACTTATTTAATTTAAATAATATTATGAACTTTCTTATTGTTTCTTATTAAATAAGTATTTTTTTAATTTAAAAAGAGTTAATAATAACATAGGAAATGATTTAGTGATGCAATAATATAGATTGTGAAACTCACATGTCACATGTCATATGTCATTTATAGCGGTGATGTAAATTAACATCACCACTACTAATAAAATTGTATATAGAAAATTTTTCAATGTTTTTTATCTTATACACATATGAAAATATTTTATGTATAGAAACTTTGTACATATAAATTTACGTATAAAATTAAAATGAACTTAGTAACGTGTTCTCGCATCATAGAAAAAAATGTATATATTTATTTATACATAGAGACTTTATACATGGATATTTTATACATTGTGCATGTAAAACTTGTTCATATAAATTTGAAATGAGTTAAAAAATAATATACAAAACATACATGTAGACTATTAGGCCCATAAGCCTAGATTCGGCCTATTTAAAAAAGAAAATTAGGATTTTCAAGCCTACGATAGTAGCGGACAAGAAAAGAAAAAAAAGAAAAAAAGAGGGGAAAAAAAAGAGAACGACCCAATGCGCTAATTGGGCGACTAATGGAATGTCCGACATCATCGCGCTCACGCGGTCGTGCGCGATCATTTTGGGCCATGAGGAGGGGGGCTATAGCTATCTGGGCCGCTCTCCTTTCACCCGCCCAGCCGGGGACAGCTGCTAGATTGTTCGGTGGCCATGCATCGCGCAAACAGGCCGACTTGCAACCCAGCATCACATGGACATGGCCCAATCAATTAAATTAAGGCCCAGCTAATCGGCACAAGGTGGCTAACGCTCATACTACCCGGGGGAAAAAAGTCCACTTTACATTCCTCAATTATATGCCGAGTTACACTTGGTTTTGTTGCGTGCAGGAAGCTCAGGAATGGAATCCAAGGGCCCTGCAGGCTGCAGCACCTGGCTCTGCCCCCCGCCCGTATCCTTTTCTTCCACGGATTTTGATGAGCGCCGCCGCGATAGCTTGTGTGTTGTACTATGTATTTGATATATCAACTTATCACTTGATTGCTTTGTGTACTTGTTTTCATGATAGATTGTATACTTGTGTATTTTTACAGAGGTATAGTGTGTATATGTCATTATTCACGGAGTGCTGCCCTGAAACCAAAGTAAATGAATCCTGCACACAGTCATCCTGAAAAGTTAACAGAAAGCTTTTATGCACTTCCCTACATTGCTGTTCATTAGATTTTGGATATCTAAGGGTTGTAGCTGGTAGCAATGAACTAAAAAGGCTAGTATATAAAGTGAGAACTTTGTACACCTAGAGCTTCTAAATGTGTTAGTAGAATATGAGCAGCACATCTGCTTAGCCCTGCACCCAGAATTCTAACAGGTAGTGGTTCTGTAACTTTCATGCTAGTACAATGTATGGTGTTGTTTAGAGGCTTAAGAACCTGTAGCTTGCTGTTCAGTAATGTGAAATTGACGGTTAGGTAGTAATTTAAACACTAAACACAATCACGCAATCACGGTAGGATGCTCCCTCTGAATCTGGTTGGCTGTTACTTGGTTGATTGTTTGGCTGCTCGTGTTTTAGTAGATGGTTGTTTGTGCTTGAAATAAAGGAGTATATATGTGAAAGAAATGTACAACTTAACTTCCACTTAATATGCACTACCCAATGAAGATCGAAATAATAAAACCATATGTGACTTATGTTGTTAGATGTAACATATTTTTTTCGTTTGTTTAACAGAGGAATAATAAATTAATTGATGACTAAGCAAATGCAAGTTCGATAGTTATAATGGGGGAATGTTGAGAGATGTTGTGAACCAAAGAACACTACTAAAAACATGCATAGGTGTCGATATAATAGGTGTCGATTCAACAAAAATCAACACCTATTAAAACAATAGGTAGCGGCTCTAAAGAAAAACCGGCACCTATACTATAGGTGTGGTTTTTTCTTAAAAAACCGACACCTATAATATATTGTAGGTGTCGGTTCTAAAGAAAAACCGACACCTATAGTATAGGTGCCAGTTTTTTATAAAAACCAACACTAAAAAACCGACACGAGCTGAGCCAACGCAGCCTTATCCAACTGAGTGATTCTCCACCACTCTCCTCATCCTTATCTCTTCTTCTCACTCTCACATCTCTTCTCACTCTCTCACACTCTCTCTTCTCCCTCCATACGCCGGGGCAGCCGGAGGCCGGGGCGACGGGCGGTGGCGGGAATCGGACAAATTCCTCTGTCGCCTGGTAGCTTCTCGTGGCTGCGCTGCGCCACCGGCCGAACCGCGCGATAGAGAGATGGGTCCGCGCGATGGTAGAGGCCATCCACTCCTCTCGCGCCCAGGCCGTCATCTACCTCGCCGGCGGAGCCTCGCAGGTAACCCCCTTCTCCCCTTCTCCGCTGCCTCCCACTTCCGCGCCACCTGCGCTGTGATTCTGTCCATAGCCGTGGCAGATTCGATCCGATATAGTACTGTTTGATGCCTCGAATAAGCAAGCGCGCATTCACCGCAGGCGCTCGGCTGGCTGCTGTCCGTGCCCGGTGCGTCCGTCACCGTCCTCGAGGTCATTGTGCCCTACTCCAGGGCCTCCATGGCACAGCTGCTCGACAAGGTAACCGTGCTAGCTCCTGAATTCCTTGGCTCCCCGCGCCCCCGAATTTGTCCGGGAGCCTCTCTTCTCTCTTCCCTTATCCTCTCGATCCGCGCTCCTCTCTTCTCTTTATCTATCTTTATCTCTGATTCTCTGTGCTCTCTCTCTCCTCACAGGTCGGCGACGGGAGGCGGCCTCCTCAGGGCGGCGGGAAGCCGCGCGGCGGTGGGAGGCGGCCTCCTCAGGGCGGCGGGAGGCCGGGCGGCAGTGGGGAGGGCAGGCGGAGGGCAGGCCGAGCCGAGCCAGATTTTTTTTTGTTTTCTTAAATTTTAAAGGTGCCGGTTCTTAAACCGGCACTTATTTGTTTTTGAATAGGTGTCGACCAATAGGTGCCGGTT